>OZ034813.1:18339863-19539863 GCA_964030455.1 Linum trigynum
TGAGTAGTCATCATATCTAGGACCCGGGTTGATAATTAAACCCAAACCCGCTATACTACGCTTTAGGAAGTGGTTTCACTTGGCCAATTCCTGGAGTGACAGTAGAGTCGAGTCAACAGGGTATTATCAAAACGCACATTTCATGCTAGGGGAAAATCCCCGGTCTGCTCCAATAATCCCCGACCGGGGATTTAAGCCTCATGACCGGGACCCCTCCTGTTTCTCAGACGCCAAAAAGGGAAATCCCCGGTCTCCTCAGAATAATACCCGGCCGGGTATTTGTGGTTATGGCCGGGTATTTTCTTCCTCCAGCCCGCTTCAAGCCTCACTTGCTCCTTTCGACCCGAATCTCGTTCCTTCGCCTCGATTCCAACGCCGGGTCCTGAAATATGACATAAACACACAACCTCGCTTGAAATCGGCTTAAAACCCGAGAATCAACCTCTCAAACGGCTCAAGAATAGGGGTGAAAATACGTGTAATTATCGGTCTATCACCCACTATTCTCCATTTCCATTATGTGATTATACTTGGTCGCAGTTTGGTGTTGTGTTTTAGCGTGTCAAGTTTTTTACGCCGTTATCGAGGACTCTAGGTTATTGTAGAAACTTGGAAGCCTGTTACTTTAGCATTTTCATTACTGCATTCTCTCTCTTCATGTGTGCCTTCACGGGGTGCTTATGCTGCTTGTGTGCAGGTAGTGCATGACACGTAGCCAGTCAGGAGATTTGCTGCCTTTGGATCAAGAGCTTGAAAGAACTTGTCGTAACTTCAAGCAAACTTTATAGGCGCGACTGGTTACGGAGGAAGCTTTCGCTCAACTGAACATCGACCAGGAGGAGGAAATGGGTGACCAAAATGCTAACGTTGCGGTTGTTCCCGATGAGCACAACGTGGGCTATTATTGGACCGTTGAGCCGCAGACATGAGGCCCTCAATCCAACACCCTCAATTTGTTGCTAACAACTTTGAGGTGAGAACCTCTGTCATCACGATACTGCTAGGCTCAGTGGTATTCAATGGGAAATCAGGCGAGTGTCCTCGCGCGCACCTGCGAAGATACCATGAGCTTATTGATGAGATCATGATCAACGGGGTCCCGCAGGATGCCATTACTACATTCACCGATCGGGCCAACAAGTTCCTAACCCACTATCATCCTCCGTCTAAAACGGCGGATCTATAGAAGGAGATCACCCATTTTGCCCAAAAGGAGGATGAAACTATCTGGAACGCTTTGGAGAGATAAACCAGTCTCTTTCTGAAGTGTCCCAATCATGGTTTCAATGATGCCTTCAAGGTGGGCACTTTCGATCGATCCTGGTTCCCTAAAGATAAGCATATGATCGACTCAGTTTGTGGCGGTAACATGTTGACTAAGACGCCACAGTAGTTGAACCAGCTCTTCGAGCATATGGCATAGCAGGGGTATGATTGAGGAACAACCAGGAGGTCTCGGGGAGCACCAGGCTGGGGTGTCCACGGCGCTATGGATACCCAAGTATCTGAGTTGGTGCAGGTTGTCTCTAAACTGGTTTCAACTATGGATCGTAATGGGATAATTCTTGGGGCAGGGCATCATCAGGCCATGCAATGCCACTGGTGTGAGAGTAGCCACCACATGGTGGAAGACTGCGAGCTGATGAGGGATTCTACTACACCCCAATAGCAGGTGGACTTAATCGGAAATGCTCGGCGTTTCAAACCCTACAACAATACCTATAACGAGGGGTGGCATTAACATCCTAAATTTTCTTCGGTTTGTAGTAATCCTAACCCACTAGTCACCCAGGGACCACCCGGTTTCCAGAGATTGCTATCAGCCAAGGCAGGGGCAATTCCAGCAGCAACAACCTCTTTATACGGCCAGACAAGAGCAAACTGTTCCACAGCAGCAGATACGTCAGTTTCAGCAACCGGGTATGGTCCTAGCCGCCCCAGTACTGCGTGACCTGATGGCGGAGCTGAGAGACATTGTTGGCTCCTTTGCCAACTCCAGTTCCCAGAAATTCAGCAACATGGAGCGGTTTATGGAGAAGGCTTCGGGGCAGTTCCTAATTTTGAAGCTTGTTAGAGGTCACTTGTAGCCGGGCGGCGGAATACACAAGCTATTCTGCAGGATATCCAAACCCAGTTGGGGAGTGTGGCTCAGGCTGTTGCATAGAGAGCTCCGGGTATCTTACCTCGTGATACCTTCCAGCACCCGTCAGACCCAAGTGACTGCCGATCCACTTGTTTGGGAGAGTCAGGCGGAGGAGAGACCAGCTTCAGCACTTCCAGCAGATGAGGAATACAGGGAAGAGGAGATTGAGATGCCTGTTCCTAAGCCACAATCAGTGGTGAAGGAGTATGTTCCTCAGCTTTCTTTCCCTACACGGTTACACAATGACCGACTAGAGACTGAGTTTGCCAAGTTTATGGCAATGCTGAAGCAGGTGAACAACAGTATGCCCTTCGTGCAGGCATTGTCAAAAATTCCCAAGTATGCTATATTCACAAAGGATCTCCTCACCAACAAGAGGAAGCTTGGGGAACTGTCGACAGTGATGCTCAACGAGGTGTGTTAAGCCATCCTGCAGAACAGGCTACCAGAAAAGCGAAAAGATCCAGGGAGTTTTACTATCCCCTGCATGATTGGTAGTTTGCATGTAGGGAATTCCTTGGTGGATCTAGGCGCTAACATAAACATAATTCCACATAAACATAATCCCTTGAATCTAGGCGCTAACATAAACATAAACATAATTCCATATAAACTGTTTAAAAAGCCATCCGAGCACCTGTTATTTTCAAAACATGATACAAGAGTCCATGACAGGTAGAGAATCCACAACACCACACAATTCAAGGGTCCTAAGATCACTAATTCACTCAATCACCCAACTCAATATGAAGAAGAAATGAGACTTCTTAAATGCATCAACATCCTCCATAGTGCTACACTACCTCCCTAGGTTGCATATTACTATAAAGACTGTCAATTCAAAGCATACTGAGCAGGCAATTGCAAGGAAACACGTACTTGGAGCCCTCAAATTTAAAAATTTGGACAGTGGACTAGGCTCCAAGCACACAAACAGATCTAATGCAGTGAAAAGATAAACATACCCCCACACTTAAGATCGACATTGCCCTCAATGGAGAAGAGGGAAGGAAAAGGGGAACGATGTTACCGGTATGCACGGATTGTAGGAGACTGGAAACGGACCAGTCGGAGTGAAGCGGACTGGATAGAGGACCAGTCAAGACAAGCACTTCTAAAAGGAAACCAAAGAGCTCAACACAATACGTCAGGTCTAATGGTCAGCCCAATAGTACAGAATCCAACATAAAAAGAAAGAAACCAAACCAACACAAGACAGTTTGCACACTGATAAAAACAAACACACTCAAAACACCACACTAGGAACCGCCTCCTAGACCGGTGAAGTCGATCTGGTTCATGAGCTCGTCGTCTCCATCATCCGGCGGTGGTGGTGGTGAATGATCCCACCGGGTGGTCCAGTGGTGCTCCTCTGGGGGGTGGCAAGCCTGGAGCAGATGCTCAGAGTACTCCATCAGTCGGCGGCCGCGATCTCTCTCCCGCTCGATAAGAGCACCCGTGACTCCCATATGGGTCTCTAAGCGGCCGAGGCGATCGTCAATAACCTGCAGCCTGGACTGGTACTCGGCCTGGTGGGCCGAATACTGCTGGTAGAACTGGAGCTGATGGTCCATGAGCTGCTGGTTCTGAAGACCGAGCTGCTAGAACTGGAGCCCCATCTGCTGGAACTGCTCGGTGAAGAAATCCATCGACGGGCCAGAAGCCATCGACGGACCAGAAGGACCGGAGGAGGACTTACCTCGCTCCTGTCTCCGTCGTGGCCGAAGGTCCCCTGGTGGAGAGAGCGAGGGCTCCGGCTCAACGGCATCCATGGCCCCGCCATCATCATCATCATCATCCTCATCATCCTCCGCGCCAGAATAGTCAGCGTCCTCCTCATCGTCATCGAGATCCTCATCCTCATCCTCATCCTCATCATGAGGCAGAGAAAGCCCATTCACCCAGGTGCGGGTCCCATCACTGGTCAGGAAGAGTGCATTATGGAGCACTTCCCGGCTGAGGGGGGTGGAGCCGCCCCGTGCAGAAGAATCATGGAGGCCCTGGAAGCTGATGTCGAAATGAAGCGCCAAACGGGTGATCAGCGGACCACAGTAGAGGTGGTTGGGTTTCCCGTGGCACCGGGAGAAGGTGGTGGCCACGAAAGAACCCAAGTGGAGCATGTGCTCCGGGTACCCCATCGAGTACATGGCATACAGCACCCGCTTCGGAATCTTATGCGAGCCGGTGACGTTGGGGACGACGGAGCTAGTGAGGAGCAGGTTCAGGATATGCCACTGCGGCTGGAGGGTGCGGACGTATGTCTGGCCAGGATCGAAGTCGTCATGCCCATAGGCACGCCTGGCTATCTGGCGGTAGAACGAGTCCTGGCGCCAGTCGGTCGGGTGCGGGATCTCGACCTTGTGGCGATCGAACGGGTGGTACTCGATCCCCAAGGCATAGGCCAACCCGTCGATGGTCAGCTCCCGGGCGTGGCCGCCCAGCCTGAATGTCACTGCATACGAATCCTGGGGCGCCTTGCTGTCGTACTGGAAAGTGGTGTAAAACTCCCACACCAGCTCCGTGTAGGTGGGCTCATCGATAGTCAGCTGCGTGCGCCAATCGGGGTGGCTGATGGCGGCGCTGAGCTCCTGCATGCAGTGGAGCTGCTCGAACACGACCCACTCCAGATGGTGGTGGCGTGCCAATTTCCCCTGAGTCACCGCGCGGAACTGGTCCGCGTACTCCAGGTGCAGCCGCAAGTCCTGCACAAATGGATGGTCGAGGGACATGTTCCTGGAAACGCAAGGAGAACTGTAGCTAAGGCACAAAAACGGGTGAGGGACGCGAGACAGAAGCCAAAAATGACCTGGGGGGCTCGCCGGAAAGTGGCCAGAAAACCGCAGGAAAGTGGCCGGAAAACCGCCGAAAAGTCGACCGGCGACGGCGCTCGGCGACAGAGGGGCGGCGGCCGGCGGCTGAGGGGTGGCGGCCGGCGGCTGAGGGGCGGCGGCCGGCGGCTTGCAGAAGAGAGAGGGGAGAGGATTGGAGAGGAAGAGAGAGGGGGAAAATTTGAAAAAATGAGGGTAGAGAGAGAAAATGGCCGGGGGTTTGATATAAATAGCAAAAATACCCGGTCGGGTATTTGTGATTCCACGACCGGGGGGTTCAAAACGCGGCGTGTAAAGTGCAAGGAAATCTTCGGCCTATAGCCAAAAATACCCGGTCGGGTATTTTTGGGTCAAGGTCGGGGGTTCTGAAACGCAGCGTCCTGACTTGGGAAAAATCCCCGGCCGTGAATCAAAAATACCCGGTCGGGTATTTTTGAGACCAGGTCGGGTTTTTCCTTTTTTTTTCACCCCGAGAAACAGAAGGGGGCCCGACCGTGAGCCAATAATACCCGACCGGGTATTTTGGCCCACGGCCGCGTATTTGCCCCCTTCCGGCCAAAAAACTCATTCGCCCAAATTTTCGATCTCTCCTGCACGACAGCACCAAATCGAGGCATAACAGACGACCGAACTTCACCACAGACATGCATTTGACTCAAGACGACACAAAAACTCAGAAAAAAAAAGGAAAAAGAAATGCAAACCGTGGTGGGGTTGCCTCCCCACAAGCGCTTCTTTACCGTCTTTTAGCTGGAAGCCAATGACGGAACTAAGGGTCCGCCAGCTCCACTGCCAACTCCGCACGTTCGACCTCGCCTCCCAGATAGAGCTTGAGATGATGGCCATTCACTTTAAATGGCTCAGTTTGCGGGTTGGCAATTTTAATCGTGCCATATGGGAACACCTGTGTGACCGTGTACGGTCCAGACCACCGGGAACGGAGTTTTCCGGGAAAGATCTTCAGGCGAGAGTTATAAAGGAGAACTCGATCACCAACCTGGAACTCTTTCGGACCCTGCAACCGTGCATCGTGCAGGCGCTTAGTGCGCTCCTTGTACAGCTTGGTGTTCTCATAGGCGTGATAACGCCACTCTTCCAGCTCCAACATCTGCATTTTTCGCTCATAGGCGTGATAACGCCACTCTTCCAGCTCCAAGTTTAGCAGCTTAAGGGCCCAGAAGGCCTTGTGCTCTAGCTCCACGGGAAAATGGCATGCCTTTCCATAGACAAGCCGGTACGGTGAAGTACCAATGGGCGTCTTGTAGGCAGTGCGATATGCCCACAGAGCATCATCGAGCTTGGTGGACCAATCCTTACGGGATAGGTTCACCGTCTTCTCCAAGATCCGCTTGATCTCCCGGTTCGTCAGCTCGTCCTGGCCACTGGTTTGAGGATGGTAGGCCACGGACACCTTATGAGTTACACCATAGCGAGTCAACAATTTATCGAAGTGACCCTGGAAATGGGTGCCTCGGTCGCTTATGATGGCTCTAGGTGTCCCGAACCGGGAGAATAGCTTCTTCAGAAAACCACAAACACGTCTAGCATCATTAGTGGGCAAAGCTTGCGCCTCAGCCCACCTAGAGACGTAGTCAATAGCAATAAGGATATATGTATTACCAAAAGATGGAGGGAAGGGGCCCATGAAGTCGATACCCCAGACATCAAAAATTTCACAAGTAATAAACTCATTCTGGGGCATCTCATCACGAGCAGAGATGTTACCTGACCTCTGGCATCGGTCGCACCTGCGTGCGAAGGCGTCTGCGTCCTTGAAGAGCGTGGGCCAATAGAAGCCCGACTGGAGCACCTTCCTCGCAGTGCGGTTTCCTCCGTGGTGACCGCCAGCAGGTCCTTCATGACAGTGAGATAGAATGCCCTCCATCTCACTCTCCATAACACATCGACGGATGATCCCGTCGGCTCCGATCCTGAAGAGATGAGGGTCATCCCAGAAGTAGTACTTCAGGTCGGAGAAAAACTTCCTCTTGGCGTGAGTTGTCATCCCCTTGGGCAGCTTGCTGGCCCACAAGATAATTTGCAAAATCAGAATACCAGGGGGTGACACTCTCCACCAGGCACATCATGATCAGTCTCTCATCTGGAAAGGAGTCATTGATCTCCTCCTCGAGGTTGTCCGCAGGGGGTGCGTCCAACCGGGAGAGGTGATCGGCAGCAACATTCTCCGCTCCCTTCTTGTCTCGAATCTCAATGTCAAACTCCTGCAGCATTAAGATCCATCGTATGAGCCTAGGCTTGGCATCAGCCTTGCTCATCAAGTAACGAATTGCGGAGTGATCTGTATACACGGTCACATGGGATAAGACCAGATAAGGATGAAATTTATCGAAGGCAAACACCACCGCGAGCAGCTCATTCTCCGCGGTGGTGTAGTTCTCCTGGGCATCATTCAAGGTCTTCGAAGCGTAGTAGATAGGTCGAAAATGCTGATCTCGCCTCTGCCCCAACACAGCTCCAACAGCAAAGTCACTGGCATCGCACATAATCTCAAATGGCAGGGACCAGTGAGGAACAACCATGATAGGAGCTTGTGTGAGCTTCTCCTTCAAGGTCGTGAAAGCCGCTGTGCATGCAGTAGTGAACTGGAAGGGGGCATCCTTCTCTAGAAGCTTAGTCAGGGGCAGAGCAATCTTCGAGAAATCCTTGATGAATCGCCTGTAGAACCCTGCATGACCGAGAAAACTCCGGATCCCCTTAACAGATGTAGGAGGAGGCAGCTTGCTGATAGTCTCGATCTTCGCTCTGTCCACCTCAATCCCCATCTTGGAGATCTTATGCCCAAGAACTATGCCTTCTCGAACCATGAAGTGACACTTCTCCCAACTCAGTGCCAGATTCATTTCTTCACACCGTTTAAGGACAAGCTCCAGGTTATGGAGACAGTGAGAAAATGAGTCTCCATAAATCGAGAAATCGTCCATAAACACCTCCATAATCTCGCCGACCAGACGGTCAAAGATAGCGAGCATGCATCGCTGAAAAGTGGCCGGGGCATTGCATAGCCCGAATGGGATCCTCCGGTAGGCAAAAGTGCTGAAGGGGCAGGTGAAAGTGGTCTTCGCCTGGTCCTCCAGTGCAATAGGGATCTGGAATTACCCGGACATCCCATCCAGGAAACAGTAGAACTCGTGCCCCGCCAGTCTCTCCAGCATCTGATCAATGAATGGTAGCGGGAAGTGGTCCTTCCGAGTGGCGTCGTTGAGACGCCGGTAATCAATGCAGACACGGTACCCAGTCACTGTGCGCATCGGGATCAGCTCATTCTTCTCATTAGGCACCACAGTCATCCCACCCTTTTTGGGTACCACCTGGGTGGGACTGACCCACTCGCTGTCGGAAATGGCGAAGATGATCCCGCGTCTAGCAGCTTCACGATCTCTGCCCGAACCACAGCCTCCAGGTTCGGTGTCAGTCTTCTCTGCGGCTGTCTCACTGGCCGCATCCCATCCTCCATCAGTATCCGGTGGGAGCAGAAAGAAGGGCTGATCCCCCGGATGTCTGTGATCTTCCATGCGATCGCTCGTACCGCTTCAGCAAGGTCACCAGTCTGGTCTTCTGCTCGGGTGTGAGGGTCGAGCTGATGATGACTGGCAGCTTATTCCCCTCCCGGAGAAATGCATACTCCAAATGAGGAGGGAGGGGCTTAAGCTCCAGCTCTGGTGGTTCCTCCAAGGAAGTAGCGATGCGGGTGGAGGATGAGATCGGTTTGAATAGCCTGTCGCCCTCCAAGAAGGGGCCACTCTCCAACTCGGCCAACTGCTCCGCCAGCTGCGGCTCCTGCGATGCTTGCTCACCTAGCAAAATACAACGCTCAAGAACATCGTCAGTACCCGCACTCGTTATAGCGAGTGCGGTCTCAAAATCAGCAAGCATATCACAGTAGTCTATGTCATCATGCAAATGAGGGTGTTTCCCATTCTCAGGCACAGAAAAGGTAGCATGTTCATCACCAGCACGCAGAATCAATTTACCACTATGCACATCAATAAGCGCCTTGGCGGTGGCGAGAAACGGTCTACCTAAAATCAAAGGTACATCCACATCCTCATTTATATCCAAAATAACAAAGTCAACAGGATATGTGAATGCACCCACATTAACAAGCAAGTCCTCAATGATACCCCTAGGATGCACGATAGAACGATCAGCTAACTGAATGCTCATCCTAGTAGTTCTAGGTTCACCTAGGCCTAGCTTCTTAAACAAATTATAAGGCATGACATTTATGCTCGCGCCTAGGTCCGCCAAGGACTTCCCTACATGCATGGTGCCAATAACAAGAGGGATAGTGAAACTCCCTGGGTCTTTTCGCTTCTCGGGCAGCTTGTTCTGCAGGATGGCAGAACACTCCTCGCTCAGCATCACTGTCGAAAGATCCCCAAGTTTCTTCTTGTTGGTGAGGAGGTCCTTCATGAACTTGGCATACTTGGGCATCTTTGATAGTGCCTCCACGAACGGCATGCTGATGTTGACCTGCTTCAACATTGCCATGAACTTGGCAAACTCAGTCTCCAGCTTGTCTTTATGCAGGCGAGTGGGGAAAGGAAGCTGAGATACATGCTCCTTAACCACTGGCTGTGGCTTGGGAGCAGGCGTTGTTGTGTCTTCCCCCACTTCTGCAGTATCAGCTGGAAGTGTTGAAGCTGGTAGTGGCTCATCTCGACTGTGCTGGGCAGGAGCAGGTGATGTGGTCTTGCCACTCCTGGTAGTGATGGCATCAAGCTGCTGGAGCTGGTTAGGATCACGAGGATTCGGAACAGTGGTGGCAGGCAAAGTCCCCGGTGCCCTGGTGGTGCTCTGGCGGGCCAAGATACCCACCTGGTTCTGCAGATCTTGCAAGATGGCACCCTGGTTCCTCTGACCTGCCTCCAGTGACGTGATAGCTTCCTGAGTGCTAGTCATGAATGAAGCTAGAATATTTTCCAGCTTCGTCATCTAAGTATCTGGAGCTGGGGCTGCTGCTGGCTCAGCGAACTGGCACTGGGGCTGCTGGAATGGTTGCCCCTGCCTAGGCTGGTAGGGCTGCTGCTGTGGGGCTGGCCCCTATCGAGGCTGGTAGGGCTGCTGCTGTGGGACTGGCCCTTGTCGAGCCTGGAAGGGCTGCCTCTGCTGGAAGCCACCAGCTGGTGCTGGGAAACCAGGTGGCTTGGTGGTGTTGCTGCCCCAAGAGAAGTTGGGATGCTGGCGCCACCCCTCATTATAGGTGTTGCTGTACGGGTCGAGGCGCCGAGCATTGGCGATGAAGTCCAACTGCTCTTGGGGAGTAGTAGACTCCCTCATAGCCTGGCAGTCTTCCACTAAGTGATTCGAGCTCTCACACCACTGACATTGAACAACTGGAGGTGGAGCCAAACCTCTGCCCGGAATAAGACTGTTGGGCTGCTTCAACGTCTGCACTAGCTCAGCTACCTGCTGCTCGAGCCCGGATCTTGCCTCCATGGCGTGCACACCACGGTCCCTGGACTGTCTGCCTCTGCTGCTCTGTCCCCAGGAATGATCTCTGGCAGCCAAAGTATTAATCATCTGGTTCAGTTCTGGTGGAGTCTTAGTAAGAACATCCCCTCTTGGGCATAGAGACTCAATCACCCTCTGGCTGTCTGGGGAGAGAGCACTGTAGAAGTTCCCCACTGTGAATGCATCACTAAAGCCATGATGGGGACACTGCCAGAAATATCCCATGTACCGCTCCCATGCATCATGAAGTGACTCATCTGGCTCTTGGCGGAAGTGAGTGATCTCCCGCTGTATCTCTGTAGTCTTCGATGCCGGATAGTACCTGTGCACGAATTTGTCAACCAGATCGTCCCAAGAGGTGATGGACAATGGGGGCTGGGTCTCCAACCATCTCTTAGCATTCCCCTCCAGAGAATGGGGGAAGAGATGAAGGCGGATTGCATCATCCGGGACACCATTCAGCTTGAACCCGTTCGTCAGCTGCAGAAAACGGGAAAGATGCACCCTGACCTCCTCATCCTTCAAGCCATGGAACTGGATAGAGGATGTAATGAGCTGAATCCAGCATGGCTTGATCTCGAAGTTATTTGCTGGAATAGGCGGGTAGAGGATGACCGGGCGGATGTCAGCAATCCGAGGAGCGTATTAGTACTCCAAGGTGGGACCCGGCTGCGGTGGATGATGAACTCCATGATCCTGGGGTATGGGGTTGTTCCCCAGGACCTGATTCACCGGGGGAACCTGCTGTGGATTCCCCTGGTGTTGATTGTAGTCTCCGTCCATCCCGTGCTCTTCTTCAGAATCGCTACTCAGGTGGCCGTCTATGCGCTCTTCCGTAGCCAGTCTAGCTCGGTGTTGTCTCCTGAGCTGGCGACAGGTGCGGTCAATCTCTGGATTCAACGGCAGTAAACCTCCTGACTGGCTACGGGTCATGCACTACCTGCACACACTCAAGCAAGCAAACCCGTGAAGGCACAAGTGGGACAAAGCAAACAAAGCAAAAAGAAAAGCTAAATTAACATAAATCACTTTTCTTCAACAACCTAGCCGTCCCCGGCAACGGCGCCAAAAACTTGACTCACTTCTACTGTCACCCTAGGAATTGGCCAAGTGAAACCACTTCCTAAAGCGGGTTTGGGTTTAAATGTCAACCCAGGTCCTAGATTTGATGACTACTCAGTGAATTCTTGTTATCTAGCAATGAAACTTTAATGCAAGTTTAAACTAACAAACTAACAAAGCAAGTAAACAGTTGTATTCAGGTTAAGAGAGGTCACCCGAATATGGTTCCCCCTAGACTGCAATTTTGAAGGAGCTATTCTCCAGGTTCGGGACACCTTGAGCCATCATAAGCGATAGAGGAACCAATTTTCAAGGGAAATTCCCTAAACTCCTCTCTTACTATGATGTTAAGCATCCGGTGTCGGTGACTTACCATCCCCAGACGAATGGTCAAGCCGAGCTGATGAACTGGTATCTTAAGAGAATAATTGCAAAGAAGGTGGATTAGTCCCGCAAGGATTGGTCCACCAAGCTCGATGATGCTCTCTGGGCATATCGGACAGCCTACAAGACGCTGATTGGTACTTCAACATATCGACTTGTCTATGGAAAAGCTTGTCATTTGCCGGTTGAGCTAGATCATTACGCCTTCTGGGGCCCTTAAGTTGCTAAACCTGGATTTTAGTGCTGCACGTACTGAACGTAAGTTGCAGTTGCTGGAGTTGGAGGAATGGCATTACCACGCCTATGAGAATACCCATCTCTATAAGGAGCAAACAAAGCGTCTTCATGACGCTTTGTTTGAAGGGCCCGAAAAAGTTCCAGGTCGCTGATTGAGTGTTTCTCTATAATGCACGACTGAAACTCTCCCCGGGAAAGTTGCGTTCACAGTGGTCGGAACCATTCACGGCCACCTAGGTGTTCCCTCATGGTGTGGTAGAGATCAGCAATGCTCAAACTGAGTCATTTAAGATGAACGACCACCTCTTGAATTTGTATCTGTAGGTGATGTAGAACGTGCAGAGCTGCTGATCAAGCTCGAGGACCCTTAGTTCCTCCTTTTGCGACCAACTATAACACTATAAAGAAGCGCTTGTCGGGAGGCAACCCCACCATGGTTTATATTTTCTTTTTCCTTTTTCTCTTTTGTTTTTTTGGTTTTGAGCCATTGAGTATGTCTGGAGTCTATTTGGACCCTGTTTCGTGACCACGGCTGGTGTGTTTTAGCCTATGGTTGTGTGTTTTTCCGAGCCTGGGCAAGAATGGGGTTGGTTGTTGGAAATTGCAATTTGAAATTTTAGATAGGGGATCCTTGACATAGTAATTATGAGCAACAGGGGTGACAAATACGACCGTATCTTTTTTAACCCCTTGCCCGTATTTCTCCCCTCTCCTTTGGTTACTCGCGGAAGAAAAATTACGCACATGGGGGGTAAAAATACGGTCGTATTCTATTACCCCTAGCTTGTAATTAGTTTTAGAAAGGGAGTTGGTTGCGACTTACAAAATACAGCCACTAGGGAGTGAATTACGTCCGTATTAAACTTTCCTTTGCCAGTAATTCATCGGGGGAGGGCACTGGGCTAACGACGATAAAAATACGGGCAGCAGGCGGCAAAATACGACCGTATTTCCTGCCTGTATTTTGTCGAGACCCTTTAAAAATCAGTGTGCTGCCCGTATTCTCTCTCCTTTCCCATTTTTTCTGCTCGTGTTCTCTCTCATTGTGACCGGAAAATCGGCCTCTTCTTCCTCTCTGGCGGTTTTCTGGCCGTATATCCTTCACCCGACCTCCAAATTAAAAAATGAAAGCACCCATGTGCTCCTCGCGATGTGGCCCACCTTCCACGACCAGTTTAGTCATGTTTGGTGGCGGTTTGTTTGTCGAAAAGTCGCGCCCCCCAATGGTATTTTAGCCGTATCTCCCTCCTCCGACCTCCAATCTCAAATTTGAAACCACCATCGCGTCTCTTGCATCCGGGCCCTCGTTCCCCAGAGTTTTGGGGTTGCTTCTCCATTCCCTCACCTTTCCTATGGTATCCTTTTGAGCCTCCAGGTGTGTTTATCTCTTTATCTTGTATAATTTTGGAGGATAGATGCCTAGGGGTCTAGGTGAGGAAATTGGGATTGGAGTGTCAATTGAATGAATCAGTAGGCCATTGGTTGTGCATGCTTGCTTTGATGTCTTTCTGTAGACTTGGATGCCTTGGCCTATTGCTTGCATGTTTTGAATGATATAATTTGGTTTAATTGGGGGTGAGAATTGGCAAATTGGTGCTTGAATGATGGACATGAACTGTGAATGTGCATGTATACCTCACTTGGAGCCTCGTCCACTGTCCGAATTTTCTTATTCGAGGGATACAAGTGCGGGGTGTCGTTTTTCGTATTTGAATGGTGGAAAATGGATTGTGGTTGTGCTTGTGTACCTCATTTGGAGCCTAGTCCACTATACTAATTTTCTTATTCGAGGGCTCCAAGTGCGGTCTTTCATGCCACTCCTCATTGACCTTGTCTATGTATGGTTTGTTTGCGTGTTGTTATTTGGCTGCAGGACCATGAACGACATGCTTAGCCGCGACCAGCGGAAGTTTCTGTGGGAACTCCGGAACCGGACTTTCTTTGAGCACCCTCACCTCGATCTTGAGGTGTTTGAGGAGCTGGGTGCTTGGGAGGCAATGGTGGCCACTGTTCGTACCTACTCCTGGCGGTGCCTCCTCTGCCTCTCCGAGCCGACTTATAAGGAGCTCGTTTGGGAGTTTTACGCCACCTTCCTGCACTTTCAGACCCGGGCTGGCGCACACGGGAATGCCATCCACTTCACCCTTGGCGGAGAGTCTCACTCCCTCAGTTATGATGACTTTGCCAGGGCCCTGGACATCCTTCCTCCACTTGCTTGCTTTGAGAGGATCTCCCTTCTGGAGTTTGCTGGCGCGGTGTTCACACCTGGTTAGACCACCGCTACTCAGATACGCTCTGAATGCGGCATCCTTAACTAGTTGTTGTGCAAGCCATACGTACCTAGCCCGGGCTCAGCCACTCACCTCCAGCACTACATGATGCACTACTAGGGCATGGATCCTGCAGCAGTTCAGTACCACTGGGAGGCTTCCCCAGGCCGTGAAGATAACTACCCACCTCCGACTGGTGATGGTGGCGACGAGTTCTAGGTTGGATCTTACTGCTCCCACACGGGATGCTAGTTTATGTACTTTTCTGTCTTTCCGGAATGAGACCTGGGTTATATACTTTTGTTTTGTTTGTTTTTGTTTCCCTTTCCTTTGGATTGTAGACTTGTAACTACGGTTTCTATCACCCTGTGTGCTCTGCTATTTTTAGCTCTGTGCCTATCAATAGGTCCTCTTCCAATCCCTGCTCTTCAATGGTGTGCCCTATAGTCGCTGTTCCTGATCTTTATTTCAAAGTAACATTGTTCCCCTTCCCTCTGCTCCATTGAGGGCAATGTCAAACTTAAGTGTGTATGTGTGTGTGTGGGGTGGGTGCTTTGTATTTATTGGAACATATATTTGTGTGCTTGGAGCCTAGTCCGTTGTTCCAAATCTCGAGATTTAAGAGCTCCAAGTACTGATGTTTGCATAATCATATTGGCACTGTGGTTTATGTGGTTAATCAATTTGGCTATTAACATTAATGCATGAAAACCTGATTGTGACCAGGACAACCTATAATGATGGCTGAGACGTGCAGTAGAGTTCTGGTGAAGGCTAGTCGCCTGCCGGGTATTCTGTCTAAGAGCGCTTGGTCAGCTTAAGAGATTCCAAGCTAATTTTGGAACTTCCGCAGTTTAATCAACAGTAAATCAACTCAGGGGAAATACAACTTGAACCTAATTAAGGAGCTTGGGGGACTCATTCCCGAGTGACTCTTCTCTTACTTTAGAAAATCAGACAAGTTACAGCTCTCTTTTTGCTTTGGTTTAAACTCACATCTCATTCAATTAGGCTTGCTAGATAATACAAGTTCACGGAGTAGGCAGTAGATCTAGACCTTGGGTTGATAGTTAAACATACCCACTATTCTGCATTTCCATTATGTGATTATACTTGGTCGCGGTTCGGTGTTGTGTTTTAGCGTGTCAATGTTCCCCATAGGTTTGTGAAGCAAAGTGTGCATATTCTACCTTGTCTTTATCCCAAAATTCAAGATATAGTTGGGTTGCCCTCCTACCACCTTTAATTGATGATGATGACTCGGGAATCTTCTTTGACTTGCCCATCTTGGAACAAAAGCTAGATAGAAATCTTATTAGTGCAAAGATAGGGGGTGAGTTAAGAACATTAGAAGATCAAGATCATAAGAGGGTAGGGGAAGAGATATCATGAAAAGATCATCACGACAAGGAAATCAAGATAGATGCATAAGCCATAAATTGCCTTAGCAACCCTATTGTTATCTAAGGTATTTGATCGAAAACCTTGTGGGTGTTGAGTCAACAAGCTTGACTTAGAAATTTGAACATCATAGGATATTTTGTTTTTGAATATATGCTATTATGTTGAACGAACAATCAATGCTAAGGCAAAAGGAAAGAATTCAAAGTGATTGCTTGCCCTCAAAGGAGTTGCCATATCAAGCAAGAGGGTATCAAATCAAGGAGATACTTGCCACGTAAAGGACTACAAATGAAAGGAGATGAAGTCTCACATCCACTATAAATAGGAGAGTCATTTGTAGGCAAGAGTACCTTTTGCAAAGTTCTCTTATCTCTTGTAATAGCGAAATTGTGTGATCATATTTCATGGTGTGAATAGCTTGATATCTCAGAGGTTGAGATATTCAAGCTAGGTTGGGTTTTAGGGTAGAAAGGGTATTTGTAATTCGAACTAGTGCAAGAGCAAGAGGGGATTCTTGCTTGGGAGTTGCACTAAGTGGATTACTCTTCAATCAAGTCAAACTAAGAGTGTTGGCTTGATTGATTGAGTGGGTAGCTTAGCTTGGATTTAGCTAAGGATTGAATAGGTGTGGAGTTGCACCTATTTGGTTCTTGACACGAGGTGTCATGGTTGTTTCGATTTTATAGGTTAGAGAGTTTTATTTTAATAAAACTTAGAGTCTCTCGTGAGATAGTGGTAACTATCTCCGGGACGTGGATGTAAAGTCATATTGGCCGAACCACGTTAAAATCGCGTGTCCCGACCTATATATATATATATCTCTCTCTCTCTATACCTTCTCTAACTTTGTTCTCGTCATCAGTGCCAACAAATTAATCACTTTAAGAGAGATTCTTGGCAAGTCCTTTTGCATTGCTCAATCAAGCTAGTGCTAATCTCTCACTATTGAAATCTGAATTAATTTTTGCATTGACCACATCAAAATTATTCATTATTGACCCCGCTTGGTCTAACTAGTGGTATCATAGCCCGACTCCATCAAAAATATCGAAAGATCTGCGAGGAAACTAAGATCCGATATACCAAGAATGGCTAGTGGGTCATCTATGAATCATGCTTCCAACTCTACTCATATGGAGGGTCTTTCATATATTAGACCACCATGGTTTGTTGGATACAACTATTCCTTTTTGAAAAAATGTATGATTGTTTTCTTTAAAGGGATGGGCTTTGACGTCTGGAATTTGGTTGAGAATGGTGCGGGTGACATTAAAGATGATCTCACCACATGGTCTAACAATGATCTGAAGAAGATGGAGTTAGATGCTAAAGCAAAAAATGTTCTATATTGTGCGATATGTCTAGATGAATTCAATAAGGTGAATAGGTGCAAGACGACACATCAGATCTGGAAAACCTTAGATGTATCGCATGAAGGGACAAGCGAGGCAAAAGAATCCAAGATATATCAATTGGTGCATGAATATCAAATGTTCAAAATGCACCCAGGTGAGTCTATTTCTTATATGTATGTTCGGTTTAACTTAATAGTAAGTAGACTTAGTGTGTTAGGAAAATTTTATGATAATAATGAGTTGGTCAGGAAAATTCTTTAGTTTTACCCAAAGAATGGATGCCTAAGAAAACTGCTATAGAAGAGGCTAAAAGTTTGTCTACTCTTAGTATTGAAAATTTGATAGGATCCCTAATCAGTCATGAAATTACCTTAAAAGCTCAAGGTGACGAGGATAATAACAAGAGAATAAAAGTTTAGCATTTAAGGCTTGCGAGAAAAGAGTCACAAATGATGAAGGATCAAGAGATGATTTCGATCAAGGATTTGCTCTCATTTCAAAAAAAAAAATCAAAAAGTTTTTAAAATTAGAAAGAAAACAAGGAAGGGGCAGTTCCTTCTATTCTCGTGAGAATAATAGAAATGGAAAGGTAAAATCTTTGATAATCAAAAGAAGAAAAATAAAGTGGAAAGTGAGTGTGAAGATCAAGGGTTACCAAAATGTTACAAATGTGGAAAGAGTGGCCATGTAAGGGCTGAATGTCCTAATAAAGGACGAAGTAGAGAAAAAGCCTATGCAGTGGCTTGGAGTGGATCAAAAGATGAAAGTGAAGATAACGAAAGTGAAATACAAGGCTATATGGCATTTTCAAACCATGATGATGGATCCTCTTCGTCAAGATCACATGAAGATGAGGTATTTTCATCGTTTCCAACTTATGATAGTGATTGTGGCTCAAATCTTCTTAGTAGTATAGTTGAAGCGTATGAAGAAATGCAAAATCACTTTGAAAAACTAAAAGGTAGATACTACAAGGTTAAAGAGGATTTGAAACTAAGTAAGAATGAAATTAAGGAATTAAAAGAGGATATTGCAACATTAGGTGATGAAAATCAAGTTCTGAAGAAATCGAAAGGTAAACTCAAGATTAATAAAACTATTGAAGAGCTAAAAGAATTAAGATTTAGAAATAATGAACTGGAAAGAATGATAATAGACTCTAGTACTAAATTTCTCGAAGCAAATACTAAGATAGAACGATTGGAAGACAAGGAAAAGAAGACTAAAGAAAAGGTGCAAAAGTCTCATACTAAATCAATTATGTGTGTTGATTGCAATGCTCATAGGGGAGATAATGACAAATTTAGGTGCATGAATTGTGGAAAGAGTGACCATAGTAAAGAATGCAAGAAAAATGTGAGGTGTAGTAAATTTACTAGAAGAGGACATACTAAACAAGAGTGTCATTCAAGAATTGTATGTTATTGTTGCCATAAACAAGACATATTAGGAGAAATTGCTACTACAATAACTAATATAATTCATATCAATCGTATCCAAGAAAAAGGTACCCAAGCAAGTCTTGGTACCAAAATCAACACTCTAAATATTTTGCAGGTAATTAAGAGAGCAAGAGCAAATGAATGGTATATAGATAGCGGATGCTCTCACCATATGACGGGAGACAAGAGTCTCTTTTCAGAGTTGACTCTTAAAAAGGGAGGTAAAGTAACCTTTGGTAATAATGGTAAAGGTAGAATACTTGGAGTTGGAACGATTAGAGAGCCTCCAAATCCTACCTTCACTCAAGTGTTATTTGTTGATAATCTTAAGCACAACTTGTTATCTATTAGTCAATTATGTGGTACAACTAATAGAGTTGTGTTTCAACCGGAGGCATGTCTTATTGAGAGGATCAAAGACAATAAACTATTATTCCTTGGGGTTAGGAAAAACAAAATCTATTTCATTGATCTTAGTAAAAAGGCTTCATTCAATGAAACTTGTTTTCTCTCTTTAGGTAAGAACAAGCAATTTCAATGGCATCGAAGAATAGAACATGTTTGCATAAAGAGATTGGCTAAATTAACTAAATTGTGTCTAGTAGATGGTCTTCCTCAACTAAAAGAATCAAAGGACTTCTTTTGTGATGCATGTATTATAGGAAAACAAACTCGAGCATCCTTCAATAGTATATCTCACTTCACTTCATCCAGACCTTTAGAGCTTCTACATCTAGATCTGTTTGGGCCTACGAATGTGATGTGCTTTGGTGGAAAGTATTATGCGTTTGTCATATAGTAGATGATTTTTCTAGGTATACCTGGGTAATCTTTTTGACTCATAAAGATGAAGCTCTTGAGAAATTCAAGACCCTTGTCAAAAATATTCAGAATGAGAAATCCCTCAATGTTAAAAGCATTAGAAGTGATCATGGAGGAGAGTTTGATTCAGAAAGCTTTCGAAACTTCTGTGATCAACTAGGAATCTCCCATGAATTTTCAGCTCCTAGGACTCCTCAACAAATTTGTGTAGTGTAGAGAAAAATAGAGCTCTTATAGAACTAGTTAGAACAATGCTCAATGACTATAGGATTCCAAAATATTTTTGGGCTGAAGCAGTAGCTACCGCTTGTTATGTTCTAAATAGAACATTGATTAGGGCTATCACAGAAAAAACCTCTTATGAAATCTGGAAAGATCGACGACCAAATATTAGTTATCTTAGACCATTTGGGTGTAGATGATTTATACTCAATACACTGGATACTCTAGGAAAATTTGACTCTAAGTCAGACGAATGAGTACTTTTGGGATATTCTACTCGTAGTAAAGCCTATAGAGTCTTCAACAAGAGATCCCTGAAAGTCGAGGAATCAATACATGTTGTTTTTATGAAACTGACTATATCTCTGAGCATGAACGAGAGCAGAATGACGATAAGGATGATTTGGGACTAGTTCGAACGACGACAACCTCAGTCACTCAAGAAGCTGAGCTTTCACATGATAAGTTATCCAAATCCCAAGAGCCAAGTGCACCACCTCATATTGCTAAGGCACATTCTCCGCATCAAGTAATTGGGCAACATCAATGATAGGGTCAAAACAAGATCAAGTAAGGACTTGTATCAAGGTCAGACTTCTTACTTTTCACTTCTTGCTACAATCTATTTATCCTTAATTGAGCCTAAAAACATTAAGGAAGCCTTACTTGATGAAAGTTGGCTCATGAAGAGGTCTATGTAGAACAACCCCCTGGTTTTGAAGATCATAGGTTTCCTAACCATGTTTTCAAGCTTAAAAAGGCTCTCTATGGCTTAAAACAAGCTCCTCGAGCGTGGTATGAACGTCTAACTCAATTCCTAGAAAGTGAAGGGTTTGCCAAGGGTTCTATTGATACAACTCTATTTCTCAAAAAACACATAACAATGATCTTATGGTTGTCCAAATTTATGTTGATGACATAGTTTTTGGTACTACTAATGAAGCTATGTGTGTAGAGTTTGCCTCCTCCATGCAACAAAATTTTGAAATGAGTATCATGGGTGAGATTACCTACTTCCTAGGACTTCAAATTCAACAAACTTCAAAAGGAATTTTCATTAGTCAAACAAACTATACTTAGTAAATGTTGACCAAATTTTATGTTAGTAATCTTAATCCTAGTTCGACCCCAATGGCTACCAATATCCAACTAGACAAAGATGAAGGTGGTATTGATGTCGATGAACGTAAATACCATGGGATGATAGGCTCGCTTCTCTATCTCACAGCAAGTAGGACATACATTATGTTTAGTGTTTGTATGTGTGCTCGTTTTCAGTCCAAGCCTAAGGAAAGTCATCTTACTGCCGTTAAGCGCATCTTCCGTTACTTGAAAGGTACACCTACTCTAGGTCTATGGTATCCTAGGGAAACAAATCCTGAGCTTATGGGGTTTAGTGATTCAGACTTTGTCGGTAGTAGAACGGATAGAAAAAGTACCTCTGGAACCTGTTAATTTTATGGTCGATCCTTAATTTCTTGGTTTAGTAAGAAACAACACTCCGTAGCACTTTCCACCGCCGAGGCTGAGTATATTGTCGCAGGAAGTTGTTGTCAACAACTTCTATGGTTAAGGACTCAACTAGCAGATTATGGGATTATGCTTCCTACCGGCCCCATTTTGTGTAATAATACGAGTGCCATTAATATGTCCAAAACCCCGGTTCAACACTCTAGATCTAGTTCAGAATAAAATCGTGTCTATCTCGTTTATACCTACGAGTGATCAACTAGCGGATATTTTCACTGGACCACTTTCTATATATCAATTTCTATTTATTCGAAGTGAGTTAGGAATGATTTTCCAATCCGATCTTGCTAGTTTTGGATCCTGAACTTATCTTCTCTTGATTGTTCGTTTACCTCTTTGTCCTTCCATTTGTGTTGGCCTAGAATCCTATCTAATAAAACAAAATTTGCTAATAAATCAACATAAAAACATAATAACATTAAATAAAAAAAGGGGGGAAAAAGAAAACAAAAACGGCGATCCCCAGCTGCGGGAAAGACCTTGCCTTTTTCAGCGACCGATCTCGAAATTTCCTCTACTAAACCCTTTCCCTTTCTTCTCTGATCGCGATTATCAATCGAATAATCCTCGCCGATTCTCGCATATCGATTCCTAATCGCATCTTCCCGTACTCCAAATCTCTATTTCTCAATCATCGATTCCCAATCGCATTCTTCCCCTTTCTGCCTTGCTTTTCAAATCGTCGATTATGATCTTCTCAAGCTCTCGCGGCGAAAACGTCGGTGTCTCTGCATATATATACACTGCCTCCTCCTCCATTCCACTACTCACCACGAAAATCATCACTACACCTCCCTCACTTCTCGTTTCCTGGCTACTAGCAAAGACATCATGAGCTTCCTCTCTGATGACTCGTTTGTCATGACTCCAGCGCTCTTTTGTCACCAGCAGAAAATCGTTTCGTTTACCGGCGCGCTCTATCCCCATCCTATTGGTGAGAATCGTTATCGCCATCTCTAGATCTTTTCCGCGAAGCCAATTCTGCCGATCTGTACTCTTTATCCACATGCCTTCGCCGTCGTCGACTCCATGGATCCCATCTCACTCATCGACAACCTGGGTTGGCTCCCAATGGGTGACTCACCTCCTCGCAGCTACTGCCCAGCTGACGTTTGTGCCTTCTATTCCAATCCTCATACGGATGGGCTCGCAACGGGCAAATTTACTACTCTAGTATATGGTCATCTGCTTACTCTTTTTGCTGATGATCTTGTTGCATTCCTTATTCTGCCTACTCTAGGAAAGCAACTCATTATCCCTTTGGAGTTCTGGTCCTACAAGTTTGACTTGCGCCAGGAAGCCACAAATCACTCCTTTGATTCGTTGGATGACTCCCTGAAGCTTCTACACTACTACATCACGTGAGTGTACTTTCCTCGCACTCACAGCTTGGATGTCGTTCTGTCTCATGACTGCTGGATTATGTCCAACGCCATCTCCGATATGTCGTTGAGCTACCCTCACCTGCTGTTTGGGGCAATCGTGGATGTTGCTGCCAATGAATCTCCCACGGTGGGTCTTCCTTTTGCTTCTCTTATTACGCTGCTGCTTCAGCGTGTATGTGTTCCTCTAACTGACTTTATCACCGTCTCTGACAATTGTGTTCATCCCACCATCGACGAGGTGCTTGCTGCGGTAGGAATACCCCCCATTGTTGATTTATCATCAAGGGGAGATGAACATGTGGACACGGACACAACTATTAGAGAAAGAGGTGCTGAGCTCGCCAAAGATGAGGCGTCCTCGGATGGTGCTGCATCTGCTTCGGCCTCTGTCCTCCCCTTCAAGCTCAAGCGACAAGCTAAAGGACCTCGTCCCTCTAGCAGAGTTCTCAATCATCTCAAGAATCAAAAACCATCTCAAGAAGTGGTTTTTTATGAGAATCATGATCTTGAGCAGAACAATTAAAAGCCTTAACTTAGGGGGAGCTTGGGTTTAGGGGGAGCAAGTATCAAGTAGTTGCTTGTTGCGGTTTTAAAAGGTTTATTTGAACTGTTACTTTTTAGGTTTTGATTTAGTCAGGGGGAGTATCGAACTATGTCTGTTGTTTGCATTATTGAGTGTTTTGATTGAATAATGCCCTGAGCTATACTCAGGATGAATGAAGTAATTTGTTTTTTTAATCTGTGGCGTAGAAGTGATATAATAGTTTTCGTTCTCTAATCTTGAGCTTTATGATGAATGAAGCATATGCAGTAACATGATGCTAAATCAAGCTTAGGGGGAGAATGTTGAGTCAACAAGCTTGACTTAGCAATTTGAATATCATAAGATATTTTGTTTTTGAATATATACTATTATGTTGAACTAACAATCCATGCAGAGATATCACAATCAATGCTAAGGTAAAAGGAAAGAATTCAAAGTGCTTGCCCTCAATGGAGTTGCCATATCAAGCAAGAGGGTATCAAATCAAGGAGATACTTGCCACTTAAAGGACTACAAATGAAAGGAAATGAAGTCTCACATCCACTATAAATAGGAGAGTCATTTGTAGGTCAGGGTACCTTTTGCAAAGTTCTCTTCTCCCTTGTAATAGCGAAATTGTGTGATCATATTTCGTGGTGTGAATAGCTTGATATCTCGGGGTTGAGATATTCAAGCTAGGTCGGGTTTTAGGGTAGAAGGGGTTTTTTGTAATTGGGGCTAGTGCAAGAGCAAGAGGGGATTCTTGCTTGGGAGTTGCACTAGGTAGAATACTCTTCAATCAAGTCAAACAAAGAGTGTTAGCTTGATTGATTGAGTGGGTAGTTTAGCTTGGATTTACCTAAGAGTTGAATAGGTGTGGAGCTGCACCTATTTGGTTCTTGACACGAGGTATCAAGGTTGTTTCGATTTCATAGGTTAGAGAGTCTTTTATTTTAATAAAAGTTAGAGTCTCTCGTGAGATAGTGGTAACTATCTCCAGGACGTGGATGTAAATCCATATTGGCCGAACCACGTTAAAATTGCGTGTCCCGACTTATATATATATCTATACCTTCTCTAACTTTGTTCTCGTCATCAGTGCCAACAAATTAATCACTTCAAGAGAGATTCTTGGCAAGTCCTTTTGGATTGCTCAATCAAGCTAGTGCTAATCTCTCACTATTGAAATCTGAATTAATTTGTGCATTGACCACGTCAAAATTATTCATTACTGACCCCGCTTGGTCTAACAGTGGGCATAAAATGAAAACGACTTGGGCAAATGAAATTCCACCAAAGATTATCTAACAAAGATGAACAAAATATTTTTCTACCCATTCAATTCACCCCCAAACATAAGCACATTAAAGAAAGTAACAAGAAAACATCTTACCACAAATCACATAAACATATGTTAGGGACGCAATCAAAAAGGGAATCCTGACCATAAAAAAAAGGGAATCCCAAGATAAATCTTTTGAGCAAATCAAAACTAAACCTTTGTGATGCGACCCCGCTCACCCCACATGACGTTCACATGGACCATGGGCCAAGAGACAAATTAAGAGGTTCAAAGATATCTTGGGAGCATTCAAGATGGGTGAAAATGGTTCTGCAAGCAATGCCTACGAGTTTGTTGATGTGAAATCGATTGGCAGAACATATAATTCTCATGGTCCAAAGATGAAGACCCGAATACAACGATACAAGGATCAAATGGGATTATTCTTGATGGATATGGAATTTCATCGATGAAAGCCCATCACATACTATAATTTTCGGACCAGAATCACGAGAAGATGGGCTTGGAGAAAGGAGTGAAGATTCGACCCAAAAGAAAGGAATTCCCTCATGGTGTGAACAGAAGGTGTGAAAGGAATATCAAGTGTGAACACAAGCCATGTGAGGGAGGAATTTTAGGCTAGAATTAAGGGTTGAAAAGTCAAATTTGTTTCCTTTTCTTTGTAGGACTTTATTTACTTGTTTGTTAAGGTTTTTGTTTTCCATTTTTCAAGTAGGAGTTTGTTTTCCTTAGTTGTTTTGTGTTTAGATTCGTGGGTATATAAATAGGATTCCAACCAATGTATTTTTCATTCAAGTTTTCATTCAATTAATTACAAGTGAGTTTTTGTGAGATCAATTGTGAACGGTGTTTGCTTAATCTCTCCTTAGAGGATTCGGTAGAATTGAGTGGTCTCTTATCAACTAGAGAACACGTCTAGTTGTGGCGAGCATCGACTATATCAATTGCCCCTTTCCACGAGTTGGTGTTGTCCGATTGGTTTAATATACCAATTTCCCTTCATCATGAGTTGGGATTGTCCGATTGATTACATTCTATCTTTTATTTTCGTGTTCCAGAAAGGTGACATCAAGAAAATCAAGAAAATGTAATTTTCAAGAAAATCAAGAAAAGATCGTTGGAGCCGCGTACTTTGGTCATATAATTCGAGTTCGAGGGTTCTCTTCGGATTTGGATCATAACAAGTGGTATCTGAAGCCCGATTCAGACCCAGTGACGATTTGAAGAAGAAGCTCTTGAAGATCAAGAATGGAGGAATTCAGAGCTTGGCATGGTGTCCCCTATAAGAGTAACCATCACTATAAATATCGAGATAGCTACGACGAGGAGTATGGAGAACATCTGCAACTTATGGATGACATAGAGATCCCCACTTTTCAAGGTCGAAGTAATCCAGATGCATACTTAGATTGGGAAGAGAATATGGAGATCATATTTGATTGTTATGAGTGTTGCGAGGAAGAGAAGGTTACCTTTGCTGCTATTACATTCAGTCATCAGGCTCTTGATTGGTGGACTCAAGAATGCTCTAGGATTCGACTTTTTAGAGAGGAACGACCAACAAAGATATGGAAGGAGATGAAGCAGCGAATGAGAAGGAGGTATGGCCCTACACAACGTGAGATGCATCGAGCACTTGATCTTCTTCGACAAGGTTCTAATAGCGTGTATGATTATTTTAAGAAGATGAAGCGTCTAATGGCTCGAGGTGAGTTTAATGAAGATGAGGAGGCAACTATATCTCAATTTCTCACTGGTCTTAGTCGTGGGATAAGGCATGTGGTGTAGATTCAGCCTTTTATTGATTTGAATGAGTTGGTACAAATGGCAATTCAAGTGGAGAAGTAGCAAAAGAGAGGTTATACACGGCGTATTGCTTCTTCAACCAATCGAAGTTTGTGTGCCGCTCTTGGAGAACAAAAAGGAAGAGAATGTTCATGTTAAAGAGAGTGAAAAATGAAGCAGAGCTGGTTAGAGGGGAGTTATTTGGCCATTGCTCTACACCTCCAGCATTGCATCTCAAAGAAGAGATGGATATGAATGAAATTGAAAAGAAAGAACAAGAAGATGGCAAAGAGAAAGTTGAAGTAGAAGCTAAAGTCGAGGACGAGAAAGAAGTTGGTTTGAGTACAACAAAGAATCTTCTTACTTCCCTACTAGAAGAGAGTTTCGAAGAAGAAGTGGCCGAACTAGAAGAGGTATTGGAAGAAAAAAAAGAGGTTCTTGTTCATGGACTTACTATAGTCAATTGTGGAGAGATTTCACAAGCGTTGACGCTTTCTCAAGAAGAACAAGAACTTAAAATAGAAGATGAAGAGAAGGTGTTGCTTATCACCAACATGACAATGGACTTCAATCATGATGAGATAAATTTAAAGGAGGGTCCAAAATAGTCACTCATTAAAGAAGCTACAGATCATGTTGAGTTGACCATTGAAGATGGAATTCTACCCAAGGATGTCTATGACAATGAAGATATGGAGACAAAGGAGAATGATCTACAAGTTGAAGAAGGAGAAATTCCAAGAGAGTCACCGTCTATTGGAATAGATTTTGTTATTGGAGATTGATAGACCAATAATTACACATGTTTGCACCTTTAGTTCTTATCCGTTTACGGCTAGTAGTCGTGTATTTTTGGCTCGTTTTACGCTGGGTTGTGCTACTTAGTCATATTTCAGGTCCCACACGTCGAAGGAAAGGCTAAGCACGAGATTCGGGGCATTTGGAGGTCATTCGGTCAATCTGGGGGCAAAACACGGGCAGGAGGCCTGAAGAACACGGTCGTGTACACAAACAGGCATGCCAGTGTTTTTATGTGCGAGAGCTGAACTGATGGAAAAGCAAAACACGGGCTGGCTGATAGACCGTTAATTACACCTGTTTTTACCCCTATTCTTGAGCCGTTTGAGATGTTGATTCTCGTGTTTTAGACCGATTTCACGCTAGGTTGTGCTTGTTTGTGATATTTCGGGTCCTAGTACGTGAATGAAGGTTTGGGAACGAGTTCGGGGTCGATTAGACGAAGATTGGACGTTTGGCGAGAAGCTGGGAAGCCACACGGGCACTATTGCACCTCACACGGCCGTGTAGGGGCCCCTTGTGGCCGTGTGAAGGCTCGGTAAATGCCACATGGGCAGCCTGGGAAGCCACACGGCCGTGTGGCCTCTGCCCGTGCAGCTTTCCTGGTTGCCCACTAATCGAAACACCGTGTTTGGACACTCACACGAGCAGCTGGGAAAGTCACACGGCCGTGTGGCCTGGCCGTGTGAGTTGGGAATTTATGGGTTTAAGCCAATTTCGAACCCTAGAGAGAGAGAGAGCTGGGTTTTGGATCCCAAACACCCAAGGGACGAACCCTAGAGAGAGAGAGCGACTTGGGAACATTATTGGAGCTATTTTGGAGGATTTCTTCGCCATTGGAGCTCGGGAATCAAGCTTGGAGATGGAGATTGAAGATCTAGATCAGATTTCTGTAGTCTCTCTCTTCTCTATGGAGTAACTTCCCTTCACTTAGGTTTTGAGGAACCCTAGTTCCATGTGTTATGATCTTTCTTGTATGAAGTTTTGGATGCTATATTGTTTGATTATAATCGATTGAGGCATGATTTATAGAGTCAATTGAAGCCTGATCATCTTCTCTTGATTTCTGCTTTAACCTATGATAGATAGAATCTGATTAGGTTAAGAGAGCTTCCTTGATTGATAGTGGTGAATTGGTTGTGCGAGAGTCAATCAATTCACTGCTTTGTACTGGAATTCATTCCAGTAGTGGAGATCTGTGTGAATCGCCTTAGCAGTCTATCCCGATGAAGGCTAGTCGCCTGCCCGGTATTCTGTCTAAGAGGGCTTGGTCAGCTTAAGAGATTCTGTAACACCCCACCCGAAAACTCATGGGTCGAACCACTGGTTCGCCCGCACAGCAGAAAATACTAACGGGGTTTACGTATTAACTCATCATTCAACACATATGCAACTTTCGTTTACTAAACATAACTCGAGGTGAACATATATATATTTCAAATCTAACACATTTATTAATATCCAATCTCATTTATTAAACATACAACATCCAACTCATGACATCAAATCCAAACACTTGTTCGTTGAAACTCAAATCTCCATCTTACATACTTTGGTACAATCCATAAATCATAATAACTCAATCGATCAAGTTCGATGCAATCAAATCCAACATAATACATGTTTATGATACTTGGTTTAAAACACAAAACATAGTTAAAACTCTCCTCCGACCAATCGTCCGCTACCTCATGATGGATAGCAGTTGCACAGCTCCAACGTCCAAGCTCGGTCCCTCTGCTACGGATCTGAACACAAAAGGGGAATGGGTCAGCTAACTAATTTAGCTGAGTGTGTGGCGCTGTTCCCTCCTACACGGCGAAGTCTATGGATACGTTTTCCACATCAATCGATTAACCACCTAATCATGGCATCTAGGTTGAAGTCTCAACCTAATATAATTCTCAACCTAGCATCCAATATCCAAATAATATGCAAGTGCAATGCATTTCCATTTTATTAATTTGGGCGCCAAGGTCACCATACATCCACCCCCGCTCGAGCCTCATCATCTCAGTGGTTATATCAGAAACCACAATCATATCTCTCTGGCCACTGGCCTCATCGATCCTAATGATCGTCAATAATGATATCAAATGGTTGGGGGTAAATGCAGGCCCTTTCTAAGTCTATGTGATTAATATGAACATCATATAAAATCATCATTCTCATCATAATCTCAATATCATAATCATCCATCTCAATCGATCTTGGTGTAATTACCAAGTCTATGCCATAGGGTAATTTGTACATATCATGCATACTAAATTCATCAAATCATCCATTCAATTATCGAGTAGAAAATTCATTCGCAAACATTATCGTTATCTTACACTCAACGTATAAGGTGGACGGTTTGAATCCTCGTACATGGTTCGTTAACCATTTAATTGGTGATAATCACCGTGTAATTTGAAAGGCGGACCCGCCGTGGTAAAACTCCGAGAAGAGGAATGAGTGCCACTACTCGTAGTACACTTCTTACAACCATATTCCCAAAAGATTTCACCGGGTGAATTCCCAGGTAAGTGGACGAGTACCACGAAGGTCTCGATTAAAAACCACTAGCCTAGACAGAATTCTCCCATGGTAGCTGTCCATTATTCAAATTTTCACGAATCCGATTGTGGTTTAACAATTATCCCAAGTAATCGTATTAGGATAATTATTCAATCGCCGGCGTAATTTCACATAACTCATGGCCTGATATCATGTCATGAATTATTGAAATAATTACAACGAAGTCTCAAGGAATTTCACGATTCGTAGGGATCAATTACAAATTCGTAAATTCCAAATACTCGATTATGAATCATCCAATTCTACTCGAGTACCCAAATCATAATAACGACATTCTTCATTTTATCTTCGTTAAATCCTCAGCTATGTTTCAATATTAAACATATAGCACGTAGTAAAACACCGCCTATTCACCGCAGGGTCCACACACCTTATTTATGACGTAAATCAACTCTGCACAGCTGCTGTAAAAAAAATCCGAATACTCCTTGATAAAATTCTCCTCGTCTTTACGATCCTGTAGGCGAAAACGGTTCGTCGTTTGGATGTCAAACGAACAAATTATGGCCAAAATACGAATTCTGTCAGTTCTGGAAGTAACAGGTACTGAATTTATAAATTTCTGGTCAACCAGAGAGTTGACCCTTCCTATGGAAAACGTCCGCCTAGGTCCTCAAACTTTTCGAACTGGCAGAATCCGTACCTGACTTTCAGAAACTGACAGTTCTACGTGGCCAACTTGCGAGGCTCGTTTCTCCCTCGTCCGACGTCGAAAATTGATTCCGTCGAAACGTGCGTGCTCCTGGGATCGTCCTCTTCGTAACAGTACCAACCACGCACAGAATGGTTGAGGTCGGAGTTGACGTCGTCGCCGTCACGGGATACCGACGAAACTCCGGCGAGGCTCCGACAAGGCTTCAACGACGCCTCTAGTTTCGTGGGGGAAACTCCCAAGACCCTTATGGAGACCTCCCAAACCCAGAATACCCAGAAACTCTCCTTATCTCTCTTTTTCCTTCCTTCCTTTAGTTGGGACTTATGGTCATCATTCTAGTTTTGGTTCTAAATATATATACACTCAACAACCCAGCCAAGTTGCTGTTGAATATTAATTCCATATCCAATCTCTAATTGCACAGCTCATGATAATGGTGGGTCAAAGTTGTTTTTCCTTTATAAAAGTCCCACTAAAGAAGAAAGAAAACGTGGCCAACTCTCCTCCTATTATCCTTGCACATAAATTACATTAATGTTGGTGGTGAGTTATTGTAATGGGATGGATTCAATCATCTTGGACAGAAGCTACATCACTTAGGGAGAGCTTCATTTGTTTCTTCAGAAAATGATCTCGCCAGATAGTAAGTAATAATATTTACTAGGAAAGTTATGCACAAGTATTGTGCAGCCCAATTGGTAAATGGTGGTGATTGTGTACCTTTAGGTTGCTGGTTCAAATCTTGGTGGTGAATATATTTTTTTATCACATCAGAATCTGTCAACATCTGAGCTCACTAGTTCGTATTTTCGCCTTTATTATAATTCGTTCATGCCATATTTATTCTCTCGATTTTTCACCTCTTTAATTGACGAGTACTCGTAGTTCTTCCAAACCGGTAGAATTCATTTCAACCACGTCGAACCGGTTTGATGTGAGAAATAACCCAGATACGGGATGTTACAACTCTCCCCTCCTTAATTGGATTTCGTCCCCGAAATCAAATAGTATAATAAAAGTCTCTGCTGACTTTTTATTCATAAAATCGATACATTATCGACGTTGTCGATTTAATACAACGAGCATTAGTTGGGAGGCATATTCGAAGAGTATACTTCGACTAACTCGGGGTATTTCTTCGTCATACTTTCTTCCGTCTCCCAAGTTGCCGCTTCTCCTTCGTGATTTCTCCAAATGACCTTAAGCATCGGAATGCGTTTGTTCCTTAGCACTCGTATCTGTTGGTCCACGATACTCACTGGCCTCTCTTCGTAAGTCAAATCAGGTTCTAGGATCACATCTTCTTGTTGTATGACATGAGAGGGGTCCACATGATACTTCTTCAACATACTCACGTGAAAAACATTATGAATCTTCTCCAACTCAGCAGGTAACTCCAATTTGTAAGCTACTGGCCCAATTTTGGCAATAATGTCATAGGGGCCGATGTAACGAGGTGCCAACTTCCCCTTCTTTCCAAACCTCATTAATCCCTTCCATGGTGATACTTTTAGAAACACCTTTCCTCCCACATCATAACTTACTTCACGAGCTCTCCCGTCGGCATAAAGTTTCTGGCGATCTTGAGCTACTCGCAGTCTCTCTTTGATCACTTTGACCTTATCCGTAGTTTCTTGAATCATTTCCGGTCCGGAAAGAACTCGGGTGCCCTCTATATCCCAGCATAGAGGTGTACGACACTTCCTGCCATAAAGAGCTTCAAAAGGAGCAGCCTGAATACTACTGTGGTATGAGTTATTGTAAGCAAACTCTACCATAGGTAGTAAATCGGTCCAAGTTCCTTCCAGTTCCATCATGCAAGTTCGTAAAATTTCCTCTAGAGTTAGGATCGTCCTTTCCGATTGACCGTCTGTCTGGGGATGATATGCAGTTGAGAAGTTGAGTTTTGTCCCCATTGCTTCATGCAAGCTTTTCCAGAAGTGGGAGGTGAAACTAGGGTCTCTATCTGACACAATGGATATAGGTACTCCATGTAACCGCACCACATGTGCTATGTAGAGTCTCGCTAGTTCCTCCATGCTTGGCTTAAACCGAATTGGGATGAAGTGGCTGACTTTTGTCATTCGATCAACAATTACCCAAACAGCATCTTTACCACTCCTGGTGGGTGGAAATCCAGTCACAAAGTCCATTGTTATCTTCTCAAACTTCCATTCTGGTAAGGGCAGTGGTTGCAGGAGTCCAGCCGGGGCACGATGTTCAGCCTTTGTCTTCTGGCATATAAGACATGATTGAACATACTCCGCAACTTCTCGTTTCATTCCTTGCCACCAAAAGTGTGGTTTGATGGTATTATACATTTTTGTCGTCCCCGGGTGCATGGCATAAAGTGAGGAGTGTGCTTCCTCCAATATATCTCTTTTTAACTCCTTCACTTTTGGTACCCACATTCGTCCATTCATCTTGAGTATGCCCTCTTCCAACACATACCCATTTCCATTGCCTGCTTCGATATTCTCTCGTGCTTTTATGCACTCTGGGTCTTCTAATTTCCCCGTCTTGATTCGATCGTGCAACATCGGTCGAATACTTAGATGTGCAACCAGGGTGGTGATATTTTCAACTTGCATCTCCACACCCAGGGCCCTCATCTCCACCAGAGTTGGTAATCTTTCTCGTCGACTCAAAGCATCAGCAACAACATTCGCCTTACCGGGATGGTAATCGATGGTGCAGTCGTAGTCTTTGAGTAACTCTACCCATCGCCTTTGTCTACCATTCAACTCTTTTTGATCCATGAGGTATTTCAGACTTTTGTGGTCGGTCATAATTTTGAAGGTCTCACCATAAAGATAATGCCTCCATAATTTCAACGCAAACACCACAGCTGCTAATTCCAGATCATGAGTTGGGTAGTTCACTTCATGTGGCCTTAACTGTCTCGAGGCATAAGCAATTACTTTCCCATTTTGCATCAGCACGCAACCCAAACCTTGATACGAAGCATCACTATAAACGACATACTCCCCTCCTTCTACTGGCAATGTCAGTATAGGGGCAGAAGTAAGTTTCCGTTTAAGTTCTTCGAAACTCTTCTGGCATTCTTCCGACCAGACATATCGGGTTTCTTTCCTCAACAATTTTGTCAATGGTGAGGCTATTTTGGAGAAACCTTCCACAAATCGGCGATAGTAGCCTGCCAATCCCAGAAAGCTACGTAACTGTGGTACGTCTTTGGGTGGAGACCAGTTTACTACTGCTTCAATCTTCTTAGGGTCAACTTCTACTCCTCTTCCCGATACCACGTGTCCTAAGAATAGAACTTCTTGGATCCAAAATTCACATTTTGAGAACTTGGCATACAACTTCTTCTCCCGTAGAGTGTGTAATACCAGCCTCAAATGCTCTGCATGTTCTTCCTCACTCCTTGAATAAATGAGGATGTCATCGATGAATACTATGACGAATTTGTCAAGGTATTCATGGAAAACTTTGTTCATGAGAGCCATGAATACTGCTGGCGCATTTGTGAGTCCAAACGGCATAACAAGGAATTCATAATGCCCATATCTTGTTCGAAAGGCAGTCAATGGTATTGTACTTTCTTCCACTTTTAGTTAATGATACCCCGATCTCAAGTCAATTTTGGAGAAGACTGAGGCCCCTTGTAATTGATCAAAAAGATCATCAATACGAGGTAACGGGTATCGATTCTTGACCGTTGCTTTGTTCAACCTTCTGTAGTCTATGCACATTCGCATAGAGCCATCTTTCTTCTTCACGAACAAGACCGGTGCTCTCCAAGGTGAAGTACTGGGTCGTATGAACCCTTTGTCTAACAGTTCTTGCAACTGTTCTTTGAGTTCTTTTAGTTCTACTGGCGCCATTCTGTATGGTGGAATTGAAATTGGAGCAGTACCCGGTACTAACTCGATGTTAAAATCCACCTCTCGTTCTATGGGGACTCCGGGGAGATCATCAGGAAATACATCCTGAAATTCATTTACGACCTTGACTTCCTCCAGCTTTTCCTCATTCTTTGCCTCCACTTGGACGAGGAATGCTTGACATCCTTCTCTCACCAAAGCGTATGCTTCCATTGCCGAGATCAAGCCCATTGGTTCGGACTCTCTCCTTCTTAAGCCTTGGAACACGATTTGTCTTCCAAGTTCGTCAAATAGACGCACCTCCTTCTTCTGGCAATCCAACACAGCTCTGTGTCGAGATAACCAGTCCATGCCAAGTATGACATCAAATTCGTTGAAAGGCAGAATAATTAATTCTGCCTCCAACTTTACTTCTTCTATCTTAATACAACAATTAGGCAGAATTCGATCTACTTTTACTGAAGTACCCAGAGGTGTTCGTACACCTAGATTGGTACTCAACTTTCCCGGCATAATAGGAAATTTTGATGCACACTTCTCCGATATGAAGGAGTGTGAAGATCCAGTATCGAATAATGCATATAAATTCTGGCCCATAAAAGAGATCGTACCAGTGACCACATCTGGAGCGGTCTCAGCAGCACCACGAGTAAGAGCAAAAACTCTGCCCTGTGATTGTGTTCCCGCTCCTTGTCCTCCTGTTTGGGACCCTTGTTTTCCCAGTGGATAAGCATTTGCTCCAGTCCCTCTAAAGTTGTTGTTGCCACCTTGACTTCCTCTTCTTGTCCCGCTCCCAGACGGAGCTCTTGGTCCTTGCACAGATCCCACTGACTGCGTAGGTGCAGCACGACCGGAAGGACATTGATAACTCTTGTGTCCAGGTTGACCACAAGTGTAGCATACAATACCCATAGATTGGGACGCCATTCTGCACGCCCCCATGTGCATCCTCCCGCAAACTTGGCAAGGCGGGTATCCGGCAGGTCCAGTGTTGGCACGTGTAGTTGAACGTGCAATGCCTTGCCCGCTGTAGGTTTGGTTTAACCTTCGAGCCATGTTATTTCCAGCTGATTGTGAAGGCTGGGTGTGTGCCTTCCTCTTTTCTCCCTTCTCTTTCCATGCTTGCTTCTTTTCATCCTCTATGCATTCTCTCCTTAGTGCAGCCTGTTTGATGCTGGTTAGGTCAGTCATGTCTCCCGAAGATACGCCCGCCTTAATGTTTGGCCGAAGACCATCAAGAAATTGTTCAGCTAGCCTCCTCTCCCGTTCTTCCTCGATATCGAACCATTCAGAGAGTTCAAAGAATCGCAAGTAGTAAGCCATGACGGTGTTATCTCCTTGCTTCAGGTTCTCAAACTCTCGCCTTTTCTGGTTTAGCCATTGTCGAGGAAAGAAAGCATTTTTGAATAAGACCATGAACTCCTGATATGAGATGGTTGGTGGAAAGGTTACTCCAGCCTTTTGAGATTTCCACCAACGCAGCGCATGTCCTTTTAAAAGCATTATCAATGCCTCCAGTCTCTGCCTCTCGTTGTAACGGAGGTAGTCAAATTGTACGTCCGTCTCTCTAAGCCAGTCAACAGCTTCTTGGGGATCTGTCGACTCCCCTTTGAATTCGCGTAGACGGTTTTTCCACAATACTTCCATCGTCACTCCCGTCCCTTGTGGATTCCCAGCTGGAGGTGTGTAGCTGTTATGCTCCGATTGGTCACTATGGAGGAGGAAAAATCAATTTTTAGTTCTCGTTTTAAAAGGTAGGTTTAAATAAAATCGTAGGAACTCTTTCTCGTTCAAAAAATACATAAATATTTTTTTTAAAACGATGTAACTGACTCAGACTATGCACACATCATCATGTTTCAGTCTCAGTCCCCAGCTAGGCTAGTGCAAGTACGGGTATGGAGTACTTCTCCCTTGCTAAGGGTAGCTAGTCCTCAAGGGTGGAATTAACATACCTATAATGCAGAGGCTAACCAGGCTCTGATAGCAGTTGTAACACCCCACCCGAAAACTCATGGGTCGAACCACTGGTTCGCCCGCACAGCAGAAAATACTAACGGGGTTTACGTATTAACTCATCATTCAACACATATGCAACTTTCGTTTACTAAACATAACTCGAGGTGAACATATATATATTTCAAATCTAACACATTTATTAATATCCAATCTCATTTATTAAACATACAACATCCAACTCATGACATCAAATCCAAACACTTGTTCGTTGAAACTCAAATCTCCATCTTACATACTTTGGTACAATCCATAAATCATAATAACTCAATCGATCAAGTTCGATGCAATCAAATCCAACATAATACATGTTTACGATACTTGGTTTAAAACACAAAACATAGTTAAAACTCTCCTCCGACCAATCGTCCGCTACCTCATGATGGAGTAGCAGTTGCACAGCTCCAACGTCCAAGCTCGGTCCCTCTGCTACGGATCTGAACACAAAAGGGGAATGGGTCAGCTAACTAATTTAGCTGAGTGTGTGGCGCTGTTCCCTCCTACACGGCGAAGTCTATGGATACGTTTTCCACATCAATCGATTAACCACCTAATCATGGCATCTAGGTTGAAGTCTCAACCTAATATAATTCTCAACCTAGCATCCAATATCCAAATAATATGCAAGTGCAATGCATTTCCATTTTATTAATTTGGGCGCCAAGGTCACCATACATCCACCCCCGCTCGAGCCTCATCATCTCAGTGGTTATATCAGAAACCACAATCATATCTCTCTGGCCACTGGCCTCATCGATCTTAATGATCGTCAATAATGATATCAAATGGTTGGGGGTAAATGCAGGCCCTTTCTAAGTCAATGTGATTAATATGAACATCATATAAAATCATCATTCTCATCATAATCTCAATATCATAATCATCCATCTCAATCGATCTTGGTGTAATTACCAAGTCTATGCCATAGGGTAATTTGTACATATCATGCATACTAAATTCATCAAATCATCCATTCAATTATCGAGTAGAAAATTCATTCGCAAACATTATCGTTATCTTACACTCAACGTATAAGGTGGACGGTTTGAATCCTCGTACATGGTTCGTTAACCATTTAATTGGTGATAATCACCGTGTAATTTGAAAGGCGGACCCGCCGTGGTAAAACTCCGAGAAGAGGAATGAGTGCCACTACTCGTAGTACACTTCTTACAACCATATTCCCAAAAGATTTCACCGGGTGAATTCCCAGGTAAGTGGACGAGTACCACGAAGGTCTCGATTAAAAACCACTAGCCTAGACAGAATTCTCCCATGGTAGCTGTCCATTATTCAAATTTTCACGAATCCGATTGTGGTTTAACAATTATCCCAAGTAATCGTATTAGGATAATTATTCAATCGCCGGCGTAATTTCACATAACTCATGGCCTGATATCATGTCATGAATTATTGAAATAATTACAACGAAGTCTCAAGGAATTTCACGATTCGTAGGGATCAATTACAAATTCGTAAATTCCAAATACTCGATTATGAATCATCCAATTCTACTCGAGTACCCAAATCATAATAACGACATTCTTCATTTTATCTTCGTTAAATCCTCAGCTATGTTTCAATATTAAACATATAGCACGTAGAAAAACACCGCCTATTCACCGCAGGGTCCACACACCTTATTTATGACGTAAATCAACTCTGCACAGCTGCTGTAAAAAAAATCCGAATACTCCTTGATAAAATTCTCCTCGTCTTTACGATCCTGTAGGCGAAAACGGTTCGTCGTTTGGATGTCAAACGAACAAATTATGGCCAAAATACGAATTCTGTCAGTTCTGGAAGTAACAGGTACTGAATTTATAAATTTCTGGTCAACCAGAGAGTTGACCCTTCCAATGGAAAACGTCCGCCTAGGTCCTCAAACTTTTCGAACTGGCAGAATCCGTACCTGACTTTCAGAAACTGACAGTTCTACGTGGCCAACTTGCGAGGCTCGTTTCTCCCTCGTCCGACGTCGAAAATTGATTCCGTCGAAACGTGCGTGCTCCTGGGATCGTCCTCTTCGTAACAGTACCAACCACGCACAGAATGGTTGAGGTCGGAGTTGACGTCGTCGCCGTCACGGGATACCGACGAAACTCCGGCGAGGCTCCGACAAGGCTTCAACGACGCCTCTAGTTTCGTGGGGGAAACTCCCAAGACCCTTATGGAGACCTCCCAAACCCAGAATACCCAGAAACTCTCCTTATCTCTCTTTTTCCTTCCTTCCTTTAGTTGGGACTTATGGTCATCATTCTAGTTTTGGTTCTAAATATATATACACTCAACAACCCAGCCAAGTTGCTGTTGAATATTAATTCCATATCCAATCTCTAATTGCACAGCTCATGATAATGGTGGGTCAAAGTTGTTTTTCCTTTATAAAAGTCCCACTAAAGAAGAAAGAAAACGTGGCCAACTCTCCTCCTATTATCCTTGCACATAAATTACATTAATGTTGGTGGTGAGTTATTGTAATGGGATGGATTCAATCATCTTGGACAGAAGCTACATCACTTAGGGAGAGCTTCATTTGTTTCTTCAGAAAATGATCTCGCCAGATAGTAAGTAATAATATTTACTAGGAAAGTTATGCACAAGTATTGTGCAGCCCAATTGGTAAATGGTGGTGATTGTGTACCTTTAGGTTGCTGGTTCAAATCTTGGTGGTGAATATATTTTTTTATCACATCAGAATCTGTCAACATCTGAGCTCACTAGTTCGTATTTTCGCCTTTATTATAATTCGTTCATGCCATATTTATTCTCTCGATTTTTCACCTCTTTAATTGACGAGTACTCGTAGTTCTTCCAAACCGGTAGAATTCATTTCAACCACGTCGAACCAGTTTGATGTGAGAAATAACCCAGATACGGGATGTTACAGATTCCAAGCTAATTTAGGATCTTCCGCAGTTTAATCAACAGTAGATCAACCAAAGGTAATTGCAACTTGGACCTAATTGAGGAGCTAGGGGGAATCATACCTAAGTGAGTTCCCAACTTGTAATTAGTACAGTAGTTAGTAGAGTAATTTAGTAAATCAATCCTTAATCTAGTTTGATAGATAATGAACTGAAGCTGAGTAATAGTAACTCTAGAGACCCGTGGATTCGATATTTATTACTTGTGCCACTATACTGCAGTCCCTTTCATTGGTTACACTTGGCCATTGTTAGGTGTTGTGTTTGTACTTCTGAGTGGTATTACCCCGAGACTCCCTAGAGCAATCAAGGAGGAGAAGACTATGGATTTGGGATCCAGTACCAACACCCTTACTACGAAGAACAATCAGACCCCTAGGCATATCAAGAATAACCTCATTACCAAGAAGACTTTCTCCCACAACCAGAAGGGCCATCGGCGATGGAGTTACCCATGGCGGCCTTCATGAGCCATTCTGCAGAGCCATGCTACACTCCACAGCCAGATCCAAACTATGAATTGAGGCTTCTCATGGAGCAGTTTGCTCGAGACAGTGAGAGATCATGGTCGAGGATGGATCTTTGTACCCATGCCTATCGTGAAACAGAGGAGATCCTCCTAAGCCTTAAGAAAAGCGTCGATGATCTTGAGCAATCTTATGCACAACCTGCTCCAGATCACCCTTCTGCTACCATACTAGAAGAGGTGGAGGAAGAAGAAGGCCACAAGGACATTGTGGAGCACACTGAAGTTGTCACGGAGAGCTCCCGTGATGATCATGATCAGGAATGTCCTGTCGTAGCCGACCACACCTTCCCACACCCCAAACTGAGCTTTGAAGAGGCGGGCATGAGTGCGGAGATGCAAGAATATCTCATGAAAGAAATTGCTTGGCAACTTGCTCTCCAATCCGTGCTAGAAGAAGAAGAAGAAGAAGAAGAAGAGAGAAAGGGTGCAGAAAGAAGTTGTGGAGGATGACAAAAGTGAAGCAGAAGGAGTTCTTGAGCATTTCCCATGGGTGATACCACATGAAGAAGGAAGGGAGGTTGAAGAAGCAATTGGCGTCCAGACTGAGGACGGAGTTGAGGTGGAAGAGGCCTGCACCGGCCATGAGTTACATGTGATATCTCCACCAAACTTCGAGGAACTACTTAGCAAGGACCCATTTGTAGTGTCTCTTTGCCAGGCCAAGGCCACTTCGACATCGGTCCCTCTTGGTGGACGCGATGGTGGTCAATCGATGTTGTCATATCTGGTTTGGGACAATGAGACGAGAGAAGAGAAGAAGAGTCTCGAGGGTGGAGACGTTATCTGCATCAAGTGCACGAGCTTCCATCACTTGTCATACCACATGTTCGTGACTTGAGACTCCACCTTATCGACGAGAACCTCAACTTCAAGGCGGTTTTGGGGTGGACCGAAACTTAGGAGCCATCGTCCGGCTCACGACGTGAAAGAAGCGCTTGTTGGGAGGCAACCCAACCAGTCGGTTTGCATTTCTTTCTCTTTTTCTCCTTAGTTGAGTCAGTTTTGTTATTTGATTTTAGAGTAAATAACTCAACCTTTGTGAGATTTTGTGTGGTGTTTGTGTTCCGACTACTCTCTCCTCCTGGAATGCACCGCCTGCCTCATCCACCATCATTCACCCTTGATCTGGTAACTTCGTTCTACCCTCCTTATCTTTCCTCCATTGAGGACAATGTCGTGCTTAAGTGTGGGGGGGTGTTTGATTATGTATGCAGGTGAATGTTTGGCTGTTTGTGTGCTTGGAGCCTAGTCCACTGTCCAAATTTTTAAATTTGAGGGCTCCAAGTACGTGTTTCCTTGCAAATTGCCTTCTCAGTATGCTTTGAATTGACAGTCTCTATAGTAATGTGCAACCTATGGAGGTAGTGTAGCACTATGGAGGATGTTGAAGTATGATTTTTCCTATCTAGCTCTCTGTTGTGCCAGTTGATTTTGTGAATTAGTGGAGCTAAGACCGTTGAATTCATGTGGTAATGGTGACTCTGTTTGGATTGTGTTATGGACTCGTGTATTGAACAGAGTGCTCATGTGAAAAATGAAAAGCAGTTGGTCCTCCATGTCGAAATCATTAAATCTTAAACATGGGGTAAGCCCAACGTGTGTGGCACCGTTCATTGCACAAAATCGGGTTTTGGAAGAGATTTTAGTGATCCTTAGTGGGGTAATCATACAAGGTGAAGCTAAGCTGTCTCTAGTACAAGTAAAACTTCCACCCGTTGAATTGTTTGCCTACTTGAGGATGTGTTTTTAAGGGCATGGATAGAGCTTCCGACCCCCCTTAATTTCATTGACCCTCCACACGAGTTGAGGAAAAGGAGTTAAAAAAGTACTTTGGCGAGCGCCAGATGTACAGAAATTGCTCTTGCTCGACTAATAAGGGTCGACCATGCAAAAGACTGCAGTTGTAACCCCCGCTAAGTGAATGAGAAAGAAAAAAAAAAAAAGTAAAATGAAAGTGAAAAAGGGGTTCCAACGGTGAAATGAAGTGAAAGAGCACTCCAGTACAACAAGTCATTGGTTATGAATGGTGTGAGTCCCTTTATCCATGAACTAACCGTCTTACTTCTACTTCTTCTCATGATCCTGACTTGAGTCTAGTACTCGCATTGAGAGAGATAGGGGATGTCTTAGAAGACCAGTTGACCTCGTAAGCTGCTTTATGATCTAGAAAGTCCTCTACCAACGATCGGGGTTGTTTGTTGCTATAGAGGTATGGAGAGTTGCAATGGTTTGAGTTAGGTTTGCTTGGGGACAAGCAAACGGTTAAGTGTGGGGGAGTTTGATAGACCAATAATTACACATGTTTCCACCCTTAGTTCTTATCCGTTTGCGGCTAGTAGTCGTGTATTTTTGGCCCGTTTAACGCTGGGTTGTGCTACTTTGTCACATTTCAGGTCCCATATGTCGAAGGAAAGGCTAAGCACGAAATTAGGGGCGTTTGAAGGTCATTCGGTCGAGCTGGGGGAAAAACACGGGCAGTAGGCCTGAAGAACACGGCCGTGTACACAAACAGGCACGCCAGTGTTTTTATGTGCGAGAGCTGAACTGATGAAAAAACAAAACACGGGCTGGCCTAAAGAAAAACACATTCCTGTCCATATTTAGGCACGACTGTGTTTTGGCCGACGCGGACGTGTTTTTAACACGTGGCAAGGGCACGGACGGGCAAAATCAAAACACGGTCGTGCCCTCGACCGTGTTTTGCCCAGAATCGGGTTTTTGAGGCAGATTGAAGCCAAAGGAAAGGGAGAGCTGGGTTTTGGATCCCAAACGCCCAAGGGACGAACCAAAGAGAGAGAGAGAGGGCGATTTGAGGGCATTCTAAGTGTGGAATTGGATGATTTCTTTGCCTTGGAAGCTCGAGGAACAAGCCCGGACTTGAAAAGACTGATCATCTAAAGATTCTTACTGCAGTCTCTCTCTTCTCTACGGAGTAGCTTCCCTTCACTTAGGTTTTGAGGAACCCTAGCCATGTTTGTTTGATTGGATGATTGTATGAGTACTCCTACTTGACAATCTAGTTCATATTCAACCTATGAATGTTTTCATGATTCAATTCTGCTTTAGTCGAGATTATTGATTCTGCTTTGATCCTATGAGAGCGAATACCTGATTAGGTCAATAGAGCACCATAGATTGATAGTATTGGATCGATTGCATTAGTCGAGGGTCGATTCACTGCTTTGTATCGATTGAGAACCTCTTTCGATAGAGGGAGTCTAGTTCAGAATGCCCTGATCGGTTGATCTAGAGAAGGATACGTCCCTCTAGGCAATTGACTCAAGAGGGCCTTGTTGCTTTAGTCGAGACTTGAAACACCTAACCCGACTGGGTACTACTTTTACTAAAATGCCCTTGATAAATAAAATGCTCAACTCTTAAATTGCAGCGGGAAAATTTTCATAAATAAAATACTGAAACACATACTTATAGTTCAGAGCAAAGCCCTAACACGTGGGCAAATTAAACTCAAACTTTAAAATCTCAATCTGATCTCAAAATAATCTCCAGTCTGTACTCATAATCATTAACGTAAATAACTAATAATCTCTGAAGTTGTTGCTACTAAAAACCTTGACTAAGCATCCTCCGTGACGCTTATACTGCTCTCCTCTAGCTCGCTTCCCTCGAACTCGCTGCTCACTAAATGCTCCTCCAACTGACGAGTGAGATGGGGTTAGTCTACCCCCTTACGTTTTAATACTTCTAATACTTGAGTACTTTACTTAAACACTTAACTTTGACTAGTGGAAGTTGTTTGTACTTCCAATCATACAATCTTGACTCATAAAATTCTTCGGGAGTTAAAGTTGCACTCCTCACTTAAAGCTCAAAAATTGACTTAAATCTTTAGACTGACACGGGGATCCCTCACTAGCTAGTCTGGTTGCCAACTCATACGTATGAGAAGCCATTCAGGCTTTCCTTAAATTTAAACTTAGTTAGGGAAGTCATAACGATTCATCCCCCTAACATCTTAAACTTATCGTGGTGGCTCTTCACCACGATTCTCAAGAGCATAACTGCTGCTCATCTTAAAAGTCTCAAGAGCATAACTGCTGCTTTGTATCAAAGATCTCAAGAGCATAACTGCTGCTCTGTCTGAAAATCTCAAATGGCAACGGACTGGAGCTAGTGACTAAAAACACTTAAAACGACTTCACCTTCTTTAAGGTGAGTTACTTATTTAAAAGAACTTGTTTCTTACTCTTTAATAATAACTTATACTCGTAAAAATTTCAAAGTAATTAATAAACATTCACTTCAAGCATAGCTCAAACAAAATCACCTCAAATAGCACAAAATCATCTCAAACCATAACTCAAGCAAAGCACAAATAATCAATCATACACATAACCAAGCAACGATAACCAATTCGCTAAAATACTTAAAATCATAATACTTAAAAGAATACGTAAGGCGTAGAATTTACCCCCTTTACACTCACCTTATCTCTGTCGAAACCAACTCTGAATCTGCTCCAAAATTTCCATACTTGCTCCAATTACATTCTCCTCGGAGCAAGATAAGCAAATCGGGTCTCGCCTAAATGCAGACACGATCTCCTCTTCAGTCCACCCCATACTCTTCATTACTACGATTTTCTTCTTCATGGTCGCATCACTCATTGACAGTGCAGATCTCAGAGCATTCATAAACATTCACGATTTGGGTTCAAACCCCAACTTCTTACAAGTACTTACAGCTTGGACCATCCTGGACTGCTTAATCAATATGAATCTCGGATGATGTCTGTTGCTTGTCCCGTATAGTTTACCTCACCACAAGTTATTTCCTCTTGACCATAAAATGTATTCTCAATAAGCTCATTAGCATCGAGTAGCTTTGAGTGGCTACTTGTCCCTTTTTAATTCCCCCATCTAGTGTTGGAACAAAATTATTGATCCCCTTTGTTGGTCTTGCTCATTCAGCACTCGTTGTTGGCCCTTAAATCGGAGTCGAAGTATAACATTTCCTCCCCACTTATAGATATTTCGCCCTCGAAATTTGTCCATTGTGCTTAACCTAAGCATCGCTTGTGGTACTCCTTTTCACTTGGAGGGTTTGTATTTCCTTTAACTTATACGACATGACCTAAAATCCTTCTCTCCATTCACTGCAACTTCAATGTGGTTGTGGCTTCTTAACCCCTCACATTACCTAGGTTGCACCTTGTACACATATGGCGGCTTATCCTCTATCCCATCAGATGGTAAAATTCCTTTAACGTAACTCTCGTCCGGAGTTGACCTCATAGGTCACCTAGGTCCTTGTATCTCTTAACTCTACATCTCTTACTTTCTTCCTCACTGCCTCGTCTTATCCCTTAACCATAAACTGAATGGTCACCGCCTCGTTGCTTGTTTCTTAGAGCCAAAACCTCATACTACTGCTTTTACCTTCTGTAGCATTAGAGACATCCTTTGCATTTCTCTCTAGCTTGCGATCAACCTTATGAATCATTTCAAGAATCATGATATTCCCAATGGCTTACTTGCTCACTCCTGGCGCCTAACTTAGCACTTCCTTATAGTTGCTTGAATTTGATGTTCTCGTAATATCCATTCGCCACTCTTAGACCCTAGCTGAAACTCCTCGTACTGTTTCCCCGTCCAATAAGGTTTTACCCGAGAGATTGACACCTTTTACCAACATAGGCGATCTTGGTTTCACTTTGGGGTATCCTAGCAGGTTCGCTAAACTCATATCCATCTTACTTCTTTACTCGTGACTCCTCTTATTGATGTTTCTCGCTAGTTCTATATGTCCCTCATCCTCGATGTGGTCATCTTGGTGCCCATATTCTCTTCTCACTTATGTACCTTGACCGATAAGGTTTTCCCTTCGACCGTTCTGGACCACCACACTTCTACTTTAAAGTTGACCATTGAGCTTCTCAGTTCTTGATGGCTTCCTATGGTCCAACTTATTCTCCACTGGAAATCACCTTAACGCCTCCTTGTTGACCCTCGTATTTTTTCGCCGGCTCTTCCTATCTATCTTTCTCCCTGAATTTGTCGTTTTATCAACTACCACCCTTTTCACCATAACTTTCATTATAGCCTTGTGGTTTCCTCCTTACTTCCACAACTCCTTCATCGATGCTTGGTACTAGATTTGATCTACTCATTTTAGTAGCTCCTCGCCATACCTCAGAGCCAACGTTTCCACTAGAAACTTTCTCTAGGTAGACTTGACAGATGACACCCACGACTTCTAATCACGATGGTGCATGACCACGTCCCAACTATCTTCCTTCACGTATTCATTGTCCGGTCGACAACCACCTTTTTTATTTTACTTCCTGTAGCGTCCTATGGTGTTCTCCTTGCTTCTTTACTTTTACTACCCTTCTGTGGCTGCTTTGTACTATTTTTCGGTCACCAAACTCTGTTGAGTATCTTCTCGTTGTTGTTTTGGGTCAAAGCTTCCAATAGTGGCTTGCCCTTGGTAGGCTTGAACATACCTCATCCACGTCTTTTGTCTCGACCGATGCTTGTACATAGCCGTAATCTCTTAGTCGTGGCTCTTAGTGGCTTAACTAAATATCACTAATTTATCATTAACTGACCTTCTTTTATGGATGACATCCTACTATGTCGTACTCGCTCAGAGTGGGGCACCTTGGGTAAGGTAACTTAATGATTTCCTCCTTCTTGGTAATGCTTTTCCTCGTCGTACTCCACTATGCATTTTCTTGAACACGAGTCACCTACCCATATTCTCAATCCTTCATCGGAACTTCCATGTGTTTCCTCGAATTCTCTGCCATTCACTAGAACATTTATTGAACATTCCACTTATTTGTCTATACTCGGTTGGCTTAATGACTTACTCTATAGCTAGTTCCGAGACCTCAGCTCTTAGCCCTCTAGTTCCAACTTAGTAGAGGGATTCCTCCTTCTGTCACCCTCATGTACCCTAGACAGCTAGGTGCTCCCTCAATTCAGCATAGGGCAATCCCATAACAGGTCATTACGAACTCTGCATTCCCCTTTCAACTATCCCAACGACCTCCTGACCTTTCATGATCTGGGTAGTTTGTAAGGTCTCTAATATCCTCTTTCTAGCTCCGTGTTGACTTAGTATTCAGATCACGCATTGCTGAGAAGTGGTTCTCTATTTGTTCTGCCATTTACTAGCTAACTGTTATTCCCTCTCACATTCCATATCTTTTCTTACTTATTGACTCCCCATTGTCTTCTACCAGATATGCTTTAGACTTTGGTGGCACTTTCCCCCATGTATCGTCTAATGGTGGTCGTACTGAGACCATAACCTATCCTCTACATCATTTACCTCGTTGCTTGTCTGGTTCCTTCTAACGGCTTGTCATCGGCCTAACCCCCAGGGTCGTGTACCCTCTTCTCTAGTGGCGTCGTTTATCTATAAGGGTTCCTTTATTGTCATATGTAAACGACCATACCTCCTCTCCGCCTTGACCTCTTGACTTCTTGACGTCCTTTCATACTCCCTGTAACCTACTTATTTCTTCCTTTAGTTCATTTATACTACTCTAGCTTTTCTTGAAGTCTAAGCTTCCCGCTGCTCCTTGTCACGGTGTTGTAATAGCTTTGACCACTAAAACTAGTTGAGGGACTTCTCGTGGTGCCTCTGCGTTTCTTGACTCGCCTCTGCTTAGGGTCAAGGACCCTGAAATTCCTTCATCGTTATAGCTATTGACATCTAGTGATTGTAGCTCCTTCCTTGGTGATTCATATTTCTCCCCCTTCTTTGTCTTAGCTTATTAGATCATCCACTTGTTTCCTAGTAGTAAAATCCTCATACTACTCCTTCAACTCCTTCAAAATCCTAGAGGTATTTCCTTACAATTATTAGAACTATAGTTATTTACCTTAATACGATTAGAGTAGACTGGATATTCTATAAACTCTTCAAAAAAGATTCTTGACTCATTTTCCTTTCCTTTAAAACAAAACCTTTAAAAACTGAGACTGATATTCCAGTATTCCTTGAAAACCAAGGAACAGAGGAAGACCAGGCTCTGATACCAAAATGAAACACCCTAACCCGGCCGGGTACTACTTTTACTAAAATGCCTTTGATAAATAAAATGCTCAAATCTTAAATTGCAGCGGGAAAATTTTCATAAATAAAATACCAAAACACACACTTGTAGTTCAGAGCAAAGCCCTAACACGTGGGCAAATTAAATGCAAACTTTAAAATCTCAATCTGATCTCAAAATAATCTCCAGTCTGTACTCATAATCATAAACGTAAATAACTAATAATCTCTGAAGTTGTTGCTACCGAAAACCTTGACTAACATCCTCCGTGACGCTTATACTGCTCTCCTCTAGCTGGCTGCCCTCGAACTCGTTGCTCACTAACTGCTCCTCAAACTGGTGAGTGAGATGGGGTCAGTCTACGCCCTTACGTTTTAATACTTTTAATACTTTAGTACTTTACCTAAACACTTAACTTTGACTAGTGGAAGTTGTTTGTACTTCAATCTTACAATCTTAACTCATAAAATTCTTCGGGAGTTAAAGTTACACTCCCTTCTTAAAGCTTAAAACTTGACTTAAATCTTTAGACTGACACGGGGATCCCTCACTAGCTAGTCCGGTTGCCAACTCATACGTATGAGAAGCCATTCAGGCTTTTCTTAAACTTAAACTTAGTTAGGGAAGTCGTAACGATTCATCCCCCTAACATCTTAAACTTATCGTGGTGGCTCTTCACCACGATTCTCAAGAGCATAACTGTTGCTTATCTTAAAAGTCTCAAGAGCATAACTGCAGCTCTGTCTCAAAGATCTCAAGAGCATAACTGCTGCTCTATCTGAAAATCTCAAATGGCAACGGACTGGCGCTAGTGACTAAAAACACTTAAAACGACTTCACCTTCTTTAAGGTGAGTTACTTCTTTAAAAGAACTTGTTTCTTACTATTTAATAGTAACTTATACTCGTAAAAATTTCAAAGTAATTAATAAACATTCACTTTAAGTATAGCTCAAACAAAATCACCTCAAATAGCACAAAATCATCTCAAACCATAACTCAAGCACAGCACGAATAATCAATCATACACATAACAAATCAACGATAACCAATTCGCTAAAATACTTAAAATCATAATACTTAAAAGAATACGTAAGGCGTAGAATTTACCCCCTTTACACTCACCTTATCTCTGTCGAAACCAACTCTGAATCTGCTCCAAAATTTCCATACTTGCTCCAATTACATTCTCCTCGGAGCAAGATAAGCAAAGCGGGTCCCGCCTAAATGCATACACGATCTCCTCTTCAGTCCACCCCATACTCGTCATTACTACGATTTTCTTCGTCATGGTCGCATCACTCATTGACAGTGTAGATCTCAGAGCATGCATAAACATTCGCAATTTGGGTTCAAACCCCAACTTCTTACAAGTACTTACAGCTTGGACTATCCTGGACTGCTTAATCAATATGAATCTCGGATGAGCAGAAACCATGTTCACAATATAGGTCCTAGGAATTCCTTTACCTAACAAGAAGTCTATATTTGGCTGCATGTTTCCCTTCAAATCATAGCTCAGCAGCCACGAGGAACGCTTAATTGTGGACATGATTTTTTCAGAACTACCGAGAAGCAAGAGCAGATACTCAACGGATGGCTTACTTTAGGAATCTAAAGAGCTCTTGACAAGTAAAGGATTGGACACAATTAGGTCAGGAAGTTTTTTACCCACAAATCCAACTTTGTTGAGGAACTCGAACTTAGGCCCAAGATTGTTGCTTATTCTGCAATGGAGAACCGTGGGGCGCTTCTAAACCAATGTGGATATGTGGGCATCGGTGAAACCATGGGATCTAAGAAATTGAAGTACGGACTCGGGCTTCCCGTTCTTCTTCGCGTCGAGCTGGAGCTTCCTTGAAGCGACGATAGCTGATTCCATGGGAAGGCCACATGACTTGACGAGGTAGTCGACGACAAAAGAAGAAGAAGAAGGCGCCGCATTGAGAGAAACCGACTTGGGATTACATAAAGAATGCCCCTGAGCCTGTTGGCCGCTATTTTTTTCCAGTGCGGAGGCGAAACCCCCATTTACGAAAGACTTCGCCATCATAAGTAGAGGAGAAGTCTCCGCCGGCGGCAGTTCCATTCCCAAATATTGACGTGGAGAGTTTTGGGGAAGGATTGAGGGCGGCTCGGCCCTCTTGGCCGAATTATTATTATTTTTTCCTTTAATTATTAATTATAATAATATAGTTTATATTATTATTATTATAAATTAACCCACGATTGTAACCCTCCGTACGTAACCGTCGATCCAACCGTTCACGTATTATGGTCGAACCATAACCCAAAATTTGGGGTGTTACAAGACTCAAGGTCTAGTTAACGATTCTCCGCATTGTGAATGAAAGTGAAACAGGTTAGAGATCATCAATCATTAAAATTTAGATGGGAGATTATAGTGTGAGTGTTGAGCATATGGTTACACTTGGCCATTGTTAGGAGTTGTGTCTTAGCGAGTCAGAGATGTCATCCTACATCATCAAAATTCGTCCATAGGCATCTTCAATACACCAAGTACAACCACAACACCAAATTCTTATTCTAAGCAGGGTCCAAGCCCTTCTCATTTCTCAATACAAGTCTATTTAGATGGGAGATTATAGTGTGAGTGTTGAGCATATGGAGTTCGTTATTGGAGATGAAGTGCCATACAATGAAGTACATATTAGAGAGAGACGAAGACTGCAAGAGTTCGTGGATAAGCTTAGCATTCAAGGAGCATACTCTAGATCGTGGTTAATGAATTCGCACAAGAGAGCCTACATGAAACAAGAAGATTTGAGGTCAAATCTTTTTCCAGAGGGAGGGAATGATGCGACCCCGCTCACCCCACATGACGTTACTCGAGCTCAAATTAGATCTTCACATGGACCATGGGCCAAGAGACAAATTAAGAGGTTCAAAGAGATCTTAAGAGCATTCAAGATGAGTGAAAATGGTTCTGCAAGCAAGTCCTACGAGTTTGGTGATGTGAAATCGATTGGCAGAACATATAATTCTCATGGTCCAACGATGAAGACCCGAATACAACGATACAAGGATCAAATGGGATCATTTTTGATGGATATGGAATTGCACGAGGAAAGCCCATCACATACTATAATTTCCGGACCAAGATCACGAGAAGATGGGCTTGGAGAAAGGAGTTAAGATTCGGCCCAAAATAAAGGAATTCCCTCATGGTGTGAACAGAAGGTGTGAAAGGATCACAAGTGTGAAAGGAATATCAAGTGTGAACAGAATCCATGTGAGGGAGGATTTTAAGGCTAGAATTATGGGTTGAAAAGTCAAATTTGTTTCCTTTTCATTGTAGGACTTTGTTTACTTGTTTGTTAAGGGTTTTTTTTTTCCTTTTTTCAGGTTGGAGTTGGTTTTCCTTAGTTGTTTTGTGTTTAGATTCGTGGGTCTATAAATAGGAGTCCAACCAATGCATTTTTCATTCAATTTTTCATTCAATTAATTACAAGTGAGTTTGTGTGAGTTCAATTGTGAATGGTTTTTGCTTAATCTCTCCTTTGAGGATTCGGGATAATTGAGTGGTCTCTTATCAACTAGAGAACATGTCTAGTTGTGGCAAGCATCGACTATATCAATTTCCCCTTTCCACGAGTTGGTGTTGTTCGATTGGTTTAATATACCAATTGCCCTTCATCACGAGTTGGGATTGTCCGATTGATTCCATCCTATCTTTTATTTTCGAGTTCAAGAAAGGCGACATCAAGAAAGTCAAGAAAATCAAGAAAAGGACGTTTTCAAGAAAATCAAGAAAAGATCGTTGAAGCTGCGTACTTTGGTCATATAATCCGAGTTCGAGGGTTCTCTTCGGATTTGGATCATAACACTTTGATAGGTAAATAGTTGTAGAAATGCTACCTTGAATTTTCTCAACACAAGTTGAAAGTTAATCACTCCCATAATTATATAATGTGGAAGATGGAAACCCATGCTAGGAGGGAACATGTCAAAGAGTGATGAAGAGTATGGAAAATAAGAGCAAACATCGTATAGCCCACCAGATGGGGTTTTCTACCCAAATGCTGACAACTTCGCGGGCTAGAAGCGCGAGATCGCGACCGCGAACTTGCCCGTGAAGGATTCGATCTTAAGAGCTCTGTTTATACAAAGTTGCCCACATCTTAATGCAAAATCCGCGGTTTAGAGCACCGGATCATGGTGCCTAATCTAAGTGGTTCTAGAAATTAATTATTTAAAAGGGTAAGGTAAAAGAAAAGCAACCCGAAGTGTTCGGATACCTCCCAACAAGTGCGTCTCTGAATTCTTTTCGTCAGACTCTTAGATCGTGAGAGACCTTCAGGTGGACGCATCTCCCTCATCCTGGGTGGTGTCGTCAACAATGCCCTTGTGGTGAAGGCCTAAGTGTAGATCATGAAGCCATTCAGTACTCCCTTCGACTAACGACTCCGAAGGTAGATTCATTGTGGTTTCTTGGGTAGGAATTGAAGGTTGAGTAGCTTTCTTATTGAGAAATCGATCAATTGAGATCTTCTTTTCTAGGGGTACCGCCTTGCTTGTTTGAGGATGTTTTGCTAGAGGGGGATCCAAAATCAGTTTACGTGAAGGCACTTGAGTAGTTGGCACATCCAATCCCGTGTAAGAAGCGAACAAAGGGGAAACGACTCGTCTATCATTGGAGAGATTTATGATCAACATATCTTCTCCGTACTCTATGATTATTTGCCTTTTTGAGACCTCTATCACAGCTCTAATAGTTGCCAATAAAGTTTTGCCAAGTAACATGTGAGTAGGAGCCCTTGGTTCCGCATCCACCACTATAAAGTCTACCGGATAAACAAATCCCCAATTCTTACCAAAAGATCCTCTATGATCCCATTGGGGTAAACTATTGACTTATCGGCCAGTTGTATGGCCATCTCCGTCGGTCCAAGGTCTTGGAACCCCAATTCTCGAAAAAACTCTAAACTCATCACATTGAGATCAGAAAAGAGATCTACAAAGGCATCCTTAAAAGTAATCCCTTTTATAGAGCACGAAATGGAGAATAAGCACGGGTCTTCTCTCTTGATTGGGCCCTCATGATGAGTGAACACCAGAGACGCTTGCCCTATGTCAATGATCAGATGCTCGTCAAATTCCCATTTAGTCGCCAACAAATACTCTATGCAATCGACATATTGGGCGAGCTCTGAAGGTTCTTGGAGGACCCGCAGAGCTAGTGAAACATCCCGGGCTACGTCCTCCTTTTCTCCTTATCAAACTTCACATTTGGGTTAAAAGTTATGGGCTATAGGTTGATTGTCAACTCGCTCTCTGGTGACTTGCCCTGCTTCCCCTTGGGGTTTTGTTGTCCTTCCCTTATAATCTTCTCTAGGAGACCAACTAAGGCTGACATAACCTTTAGAGTGTCCACGACCACTTTGTTCTATGCCCTCAAGGAGTCCACTTGTGCTACAGAGGCGTGAAAAAATAGATCAAAATCGTTCATTTGCTGATGACAAATTGAAATCTAATCTGATACTCTTTGTTCCAAACGTTCGAACCGACGCTTCAATTCACATCAAGACCCACAAGGTTCTTTAGTGGTGTGGTCCCTAGGAGGTTCCATAGAAGGAGGAGAGGGACTAGGTTGATGAGGTACCCTCGTGTTGAGTGCAAAGACTTGCTCCACCCGAGTCAAATCCTTATCGCCCTTTCCCGGAAGCTCCTTTATCTCTATGCTCATCTTGTTGACTTAACTCCGAATAACCGTTTCTCAAGCTATAGTAGCTTCCTCCCTTTCTACCACATAGTTCCTTCATTTTCTCAAGGTCATTGTATCTGAATCCAGTTGGATAACTCCTTTCGATGATCTCCTTGTAATTCTCTAGGAGTCCATTGACGAAGTTCTTATTCAGTCGGTCTTCTGAATAACCATGATCCAGATGCCGTCGGGTCAGAACTCCAAAACGTTCCCAATGTTGTTGGAAATTCTCTTGGACCCCTTGTTGGAAGGTGACAATATCTCTCTTCTGCGTCCATGACTTCGCCCGATGGTGAAGCAGTAGCTTGAAACTCCTTAGACCAGTTGGCGGGCTCCCCTCACAAAGTGTAAGTGAAGAAAATTCCATTAATCTGATCTTGAGTGAATCCCGATATTCTCACAGCTTTGGCGGCCTTTAGAAAGTCAGACATATGATCAAGAGCACTCTCATCACTCCGTCCTTGAAATTGAGGTTGATGGCAAAGTGTAGCGATGGTCTCCTTTGAAATACATTCCAACTCGTTTCGATCCATGAGGAAAATTCTATTCACACGTGTAACTCTACAACCCCTAACATACAAAGTTGGATAACAAAACACAAAACGATAAAACTACGGAAATAATACAAACACAGACAATGAAAAAAACAGAGAAAAATGAAGGCTAAACTAACAACTTGATGGTTTTTTACTAGTTACAAAGGTTCCCCGACAACGATGTCTAAAAGCTTGATCGATTCAATCCGTACAAGTCATTGTCAATAGTTAGCACGTCTCGATAACTACCCCATCATAGGTCAAGTTTAACCTAGAGTGGTGTTGTCATATATATATAGTGGCAATCAAGATCGTATTCACTCGGGTCTCGGTACACTAGCCTACTTCCCACGTTGTTGTGATGGAGGATTCAAGAGGAATAATAGTAGAGAGAACAAATAAGGATAAAAGGAGGTACTTTGGGGAACTATCCCTCACCCTAGCACAGGTCTACTATGCAATATCTAGATAAATAGGGATTGTCGAATGTGGTGAGAGAGCTCTTTTCTGTGGGCTTTCGTGGTTATCCACACGCCTTCTAGTACGCCTCCCCTAAACTCATGTAAGTCACCTTGATCTAGGCTATCGTATGTGAGGCATTAAGCATATAGCTCCTTTCGATGAGTACTACCCACCGTCAACACCAAGGTTTTATCTGGGGTTCTATCTAGGAAGGCATTCCTATGGCAGGGGTACGGTCGCCTCGTCCACCATAGGGTCCTATTCATACATCTAACCTCAGTTTGCTTGATGGTGCATACCCGTCTAGCCCTAAAACTCCATGCCTAACGTAGAAGCTCAAGTAGGAGTTCAAACATTTTGGTTTCAGAAGCTCCCCGATTTCTTATGCGAAATGGTTCTCTTTTTGCCAGAATTATTTTTTCTCTAAAAATATTGAAAATTGATCTCATTTTTAGAGCACGATGAACTCATTCCATCTGTGCAAAAAAAAAATCCGAGTTAAAACGAAAAGATATGAGCCGATTAAGAAAGCTAGGGAAAATAAAAATGACCTTTAATTCTCCATCCTTAGATCTGGATTTTCTAAATGAAAGGTTCAGATTTGGTTATTGATGGGTGCATAACCCATGGTTATGCACCCTATCTTGAGCTGAGATCTTAAATGAACTGCCACGCAATCAATAAAGGTCACCCGGCGGGAGCTTTGACCGGATACTGATCCACCGACCCGGCCCAGGGATTCCCTTTCATCTCTGTAACCGCGATCGGCCTCAACGCCTTCTACACCGCGCTGTTACACTTGAACCCGGATCCGAACGCAATCTGCCACACTCGGTCCCCGACCGCCACCCTACCTTTGGCCTCGCTGTACACCAGCTCGTACCACAGCGAGCTGCTCGACGTGTTCCCGAACCGATGCAATGTCATCCTCGATGGCTCCATGCACCACTCGCTCAGCTACAGGTTCTTCTGCACCTCGTCCAGCACCGCCCTCCCCCCGGCGTGGATGCAGAAGTGCTCGAACGCCAGCTTGAAGTCCGGTCTCCTGGGACAGTTGTACTTCCAATGCCCCACTTCCTTACAGTTGTGACAAGCATCACCTGGCTATGGACCGGGACCCTTGAAATTCTTGTTTGAATTCCTTTTTCCAGATATCTTCTTTCCCTTTCCACCTGTAACAGCCAAACCCGATGCCCCACCACCTGTCCTAGATTCGGACGCCTTATGTATGATCTCTCTCGTGTGAAGAGCCCTTGCTGTTTCAATAAAGCCTGCATCTTGATCTGCCATATAGCGAAGCTGTTCTTCCCCGTGAACTTCTCGATCTTCATGTTCATCGACGTCATTCTTCATAATCGAAACCCTAGCCTGATTTCCAGCCGCGACTCTGATACCACTTGTTATAAACGCGCTGCTACATATCGGAAAATCGCCGGAATCGAGAAAGCAAGAATACGAAAGCGAGAATCGAAAACACGACGCACGATTTACGTGGTTCACTAGCACGATGTGTGTTAGCTAGTCCACGGGCGAGAGAGAGCCAGTTTCACTATATCGAGGAGATTACAGAGGAGATGAGAAGTATTTATACTTCTCCATGTGGGTCTAAATCTATTCCAATTTGGCAAAGGAAACGGTTACAGAACAGACGTAGAACCCGAACCCAAATAACATTGAGCTCATACACCACAACTATTTCAGTTGTAGCGACTGATAGTCCGATTCAAGTCACGTCAACAAATCTCCCCAAAGTATCTACTTTTCATATCTCCACCACTTCTGTTAGATGAAGGAACGATCTTCGCCTTAAGGAGCTCATTAATGAAATATTTTGCTTTACTTCGCCTTCCATAAGAACTAACAAAATTTAATTATCGATGCTTTTCATTTGCATTGGAGTTCAAATATTTTGGTTTCAGAAGCTCACCGATTTCTTATCTGAAATGGTTCTCTTTTTTTTCAGCATATCCATAATTAAAAAAAACTCACACTTCCAAAAAAAATTGACCAATTTTATACACGAATATTTTAGAATTTACGATCTTGCACTCCCACGAAGAGTTGTGTGACGAAAGGATATTACGATATTGGGAGAAAAGTTGCAACTAGGAAACAATTAATTAATAAAGTAGGCAGCCTGCTGAGGAGATCTTAAATGAACTGCCACGCAATCAATAAAGGTCAGCCGGCGGGAACTTTGACCGGGTACCGATCCACCGACCCGGCCCAGGGGTTCCCTTTGATCTCCGTCACCGCGATCGGCCTCAACGCCTTCCACACCGCGCTGTTACACTTGAACCCGGACCCGAACGCAATCTGCCACACTCGGTCCCCGACCGCCACCCTACCTTTGGCCTCGCTGTACGCCAGCTCGTACCACAGCGAGCTGCTCGACGTGTTCCCGAACCGATGCAACGTCATCCTCGACGGCTCCATGTGCCACTCGCTGAGCTGCAGGTTCTTCTGCACCTCGTCCAACACCGCCCTCCCCCCGGCGTGGATGCAGAAGTGCTCGAACGCCAGCTTGAAGTCCGGGATGTACGGCTTCACCCGCGCGTGTAGCACCTTCCGCCTGACGAGCGTGAGGAAGAACATCAGCTGCTCGCTCAGCGGAAGGACCAACGGTCCCAGCGTCGTGATGTTGGTCTTCAGCGCGTCCCCCGCAACCGCCATCAGCTCACGCGCCAGCGACACCCCGACCGTCCCGGTCTCGTCCTCCTTCTGGTACACGCAGTTGTAGTTCCTGTCGTCGGCGCCCTTGTGGGTCCGCACGGTGCGCACCAGCTCGTACTTGGCGCGTGACCTATCACGAGCCCTGTTGGACAGCAGGACGGCCGCCCCGCCCATGCGGAAGATGCAGTTGCACAGCAGCATGGAGCGGTCGTTGCCGAAGTACCAGTTTAGGGTGATGTTCTCGGTGCTCAAAACGACGGCGTACGTGTTGGGGTTGGCCTTGAGGAGGTCTTGGGCCAGGGCGATGGATATGAGCCCAGCGCTGCAGCCCATCCCGCCCAGGTTGTAGCTCTTGATGTCGGTGCGGAGCTTGTAGTGGTTGACGATCATGGCCGAGAGGGAAGGGGTGGGATTGAATAGGCTGCAGTTCACGATAAGGATGCCTACGTCCTTGGGGCTGACGCCGGTCTTGTCGAAGAGCGCGTCCAGGGCGCCGAACATGACGTCCTCGGCTTCCTTCCGAGCCTCGGCCATGCAGAGGTTCGGAGGGCGGGAGGTGATGCCACGTGGCAGGTACGTCTCGTCGCCGAGGCCGGAGCGCTGGGCGATGCGGGTCTGGAAGTTGAGGGTCTCGTCCTGGAAGCTGCCGCTCTCTTGGGACATCTGGAGGAAGGAGTCGTTGGAGATCTTCCTGTCGTCGTCGGGCTTGTAGCAGGCGAAGTCGACGAGGTAGATGGGCCTGGAGCGTTTGGCCCAGTAGAGGCCCATGAGGAAGAGGAGGACGGCTGAGCCGGCCAGGGTGGTGGCCTCGTCGACGTGGAGGGAGCGGGTGGACCAGACCTGGTGGAGCCGGTGGAGTTCCAGGCCGGTGAACTGGTGGAGCGTGGCGAGGAAGAGCGGGACGATGAGGAGGAAGGAGGCCGGGCTGCGGGAATAGCCGCCGTAGCCGAGCTTGACGTACTTGAGCTTGACGGACTGGAGGAAGTCGGGCAGGCGTTGGCGGATTTTGATGACGGCGGAGGTGGAGTCTTTGAAGGCCATCTCCGCCGTCAGCCTCTCCTCGTTCATGTCGATGCTACCGGAGGATGATCTTCCCTCCATAGCTTTGTGTTTTCTTTGGCGGTGTCGGGCTTTGGGAGTGGAAATGTTAGGTTATAAACAAGAGGGAAAGTGGGAAGAGAGAGAGGCGATTGAGAAGCTGGACATAAATAAATAGGTCCAGGCGAGGGAGGGAAGAAACAGAGAAGTGGGAGATGATAATAATCAGATTGTGGGCGGTGGCTGGTGTGAAAACCACAAGAAACAAACTGAAAGAGAAAGGGTGGGTGGGTGGGTGGGTGCTACAAGTTTGGAAGCGGTTGGATGGTGTATCTGTATCTGTAATGTATGATAAAGGAGGAGAGAGAGAGAGAGGGACAATTAAATGGTGGGAGGGAGTGGTTGCGGAAGTCCTCAAGAATGGGGAAGGAAGGAGTTGGGAGAAAGCTTTACTAATAACTGGAGCAAGTTATATGCCCTCATACTACCAAATGTTGATAGTACGTTCTCATATACGCTCGGTAGGGTTGGAGTGAGTGATGGTGGTGATGAATGGATTATTGGTTTTTTTTTTTTTTTGTTATAAAATAATAAATGGCGGGTAGTTGCAAGGAAGGCAGGCATTGATCGTTCAACTACCTTGTGATTAGCCTGCCAATATCATGGTGACTTATGTTATTGGTGATTTTGTTCATCTTCCCATGTGCAGATTGGGTAGCTAGGTTTGTCTAGATTGAATTCTCCACTTCTTAGTTCGGCAATAAGTTTTGACAATGGTTTAACACTAATGTGGACGGCCATGTGAGGTTTCTTCCAAGCAAGCTTTAAACTTATATATATATATATATATATATATATATATATATATATATATATATATATATATGGGGAGTAGTGGCGGACTCAGAATTGTCGGAGAGGTGTGTCGCCGATAAAATAATATAATAATTAATAGAAATTACTATAAATTAATTCATAAAGTTCATGTTTACTAGAAATGTCTGTAAATACATTCATTGCTTATGTTGCGAAGCAAATCCTTTTCCATATACACAACTAAACAATGATTCATAAATTGGTCACTCAACCGATTTCAAAGTTCATTCTTGATTATCTTCATAGCTGAAATCTTTCGCAACTTTCAATTGCAACATGTAAAGTCAACACCAACTTCCAAAAGCAAGTAAAACTAAAGGGTAAAAGAAAAGGGAGATGTGGTAGTGGCTCTCGGTAATTAAAAACTAAAACGGGGTAAGGGTGAGTTTTTTATTTTCAATAAAGGAAGGGTCAAGGGGTGGAAACGGTGAGTTTCAATGGATGGGGTTATGTTTATTTTTTCCATTGTTGGGTTGTGGTAGGGATTACAACCAAACCCATAGTCGCGGGTACCCGACCTCCTCCGACCCCGTCAACGTGGGAATCCTTGCGTTGACTGGGTATGGGGCGAGTATGGATAAAACACCCAAAAAGGTTGATGGGTGGGGTGGGTATGGTTTTTGACTCTCCCGCCCCATACCCATACCCAAACCCACCAACCAAGGATATTATGTTATATACATAAAATATAAGGAGTGCATTGTAACTTGTCAATCAAATGAATGGTAATTAAAAGAAAAAATAAAGTGTTAAAATGTAATTGATGACAACCAAACCGTAATTTCATCCTCTTAAGTATTAGTTCCATAATTTTGGGTGGGTAGTATCCATATTTGTCACCATATTCTTTTATTAATGGTGAGTAGTTGTTGGGGCAATATTACCCATGGGTATCCGAAAATCGCGGGTATGAGGATGAGTTTGTAAGACCTTTCACTACTTGGGTATGAGACGAGTATGAGTTTGAATATTTGAAAATGGGGATGAGGTTGGTTTAGGTAAACCCGCCATTGCCATCCCTAGGTTGTGGGTTACTCTAACACAAGCATACTTATTTGAATTTACTTATATTGTGTATTACTAATTAAGATAAATAACTTTATAACAAAAAAATCATTCTCGTATAATGAAAGTGTGTCGCTCACAATTATTTAAGGTGTGTCGGAAGTCCCGAATTTAAAAAAAAAATGTACCAAAAATATATAGGTACTTCACAAAATTTTTCGGGCGAGGGTGTGTCCGACGACACACCCTGCCCTTTACTAGGTCCGCCACTGATGGGGAGTTCTACGGTACCCAGGGTGAAATCCGGGGTACCGCATACCTTGTGTAAGAAAACGCTATCCAGAACTTGAATTGACCGATCTTTCGGACATGATACTATACTCTAACCCTTAAAGATCCAAATTTAGGTCTTAATTCTCTAAATCTTATACCCCCAGATCAATTTAATTAGAAACAATAATCGACGGTTATGATTCGTCCAAATAGAGGCAAAAAAAATTAATGCACCATCTTAGGGTTTATAGCTTATAATTTAGATAAGTATAGTATCATGCCCAAAAATCATGCTAATTCGAGGTCTAGATAGCGTTTTCATACTCAAGGTATGTGGTACCCAGGATTTCACCCGGGGTACCGTAGAAGGCACCATATATATATATATATATATAGCATGCGCCAGATTTTCTATACCGTTGATCTAATCTAACGTCCATAATTAATTATAATAAAATTGGTTAATTATTGAAAATTAGAATTGCCAATTGTACCCATTAAAAATTATATTTACATTATAGTCACCCAACATTGTTTCGTTGTATAAACACAACCATCTTATACAAACACAGTCGTTTGCCATAAACAAAATCTCCCTTCTGTAGTCTTATTGGTATGAATTCTATGAATCAAACTCTCGAATGAAACAACAAAAAAAAATATAAGAACAGACAATAAACACAAAAGCAAACCAAGCACAAAAATTGAATAAAATATCACTTCCTTTTACATCTCAAGCACTCAAAACAACAGGATTAGGAGTAAGGGATGACAATCAAACCCATGGCCGCGGGTATCCGACCATCCCCGACCGGTCAATACGGGGAATCCCCGCTTTGACCGGGTATGGGGCGGGTATGGATAAAACCCACAAAAATTTTGATGGGTATGAGGCAGGTTTGGTTTTAGCCTCCCCCGCCCCATACCCATACCCATACCCATACCCGCCCCACCAATAGAATTTCTTCATATATATAAAAAAAATATGTGCATCAAATTATAATCTATCAATGATGATGAGGATAACTTGAGAAAATAAATAGTAAAAATGCAATTGAGTGACCATCTTAATCAAAATCTAATTAATTTCTCTCAATTCTCATTTCACTCTTTCACTTTCCCCCTTGTCAACAAGATTATGTTAGTTAATTATTACTGAGTAGATGTATCAGAGTCAGAACATCATAATTTGAAAAATATTATACTCTATATTATGTATTAATGAATACTTGAAATCATGGTCCGGATCGCTCGACCATTTCACCATCGCAAACCTCACCTTCACTTTCCTTTCCAATGGCAACATCCTTTTTACAACTCATAGCGTTTTTGATAGCTTTGGCGACGCAATTCTTTGATGATGATCAACTGTCGATTTTCCCTCCTCTTGGTTTTGCTCCCGGAATCGTGATTTCCACGGTAATGAGGTTTGCGGCGGCAGGCAGGGAGAACCGGCGAATCTGAGGAGATGCTTCTTGAAGAGAAAAACTGAGCATTGAATTTATCATCGTTCAATTTCGTAACGCCTCCAAGCAATAGCAATCAATTTTGCCCCTCACTCTGCACTAAATGTTTGTACGAATCCAGTAAAATCCCTTCAACACCATGGAACTGGCCGCCAATTTGGAAGCAGATTTGTCGGGAATTCCCTATTCCTTATCGCCGCCGAGATCAAGACATAATCAAACGAAATTGTCCTACCTAGAAGTGGTTTCAAAATCAAAACAACTAAATTGCCTAGGAGGCGTAAAAAGACACTCTGTATAATGGAATCGGAGAGCCAGTTCTTTTCAACAGTTCGTGGGTTTGGAGGTGGTGATATGTTTTAGCCTTTTGGGAACATCGAAATAGTTTTAATGGACAAACTTTTAACAAAATGTGGGTACTTAAACATACATAGCTACAAAACAAGGTACTTTAATAGTAAAACTAATGGTTAAAATTGTTGGAAGACTATAATGTATGTCTAATTATTAATGGATACTATATTATTGATAAATAATAAATTAAATCAGATTTAATAACGAACGTTATATTAGATCAACAGTGTACAATCTTGGAGTATGCTATGCGTCTGGAGCATACGAGTCGTATCCATATATATATGGTGGCTTCTATCGTACCTCGGGTAAAATCTAGGGTACGACATACCTTGAGTAAGAAAACACTATCTAAACCTCGGATTAACCGGATTTTTGGGCATGGTACTATACCCTAACCCTTAATGAGTGAACCCAATATCGTAGTTTTCTAAGTCATAGAGCCTAACCCCTAAGATTGTGCATGTAATTTGTTACATATATTCCGACGAATCATAGCTGTTGATTGTTGTTTCTAATTAAACTGATCTTAGTATGTGAGATTTATAGAATTAAGACCTAGATTTTAATCTTTAAAGGTTTAGGAATAGTACCAGTTGCCAAACTCCGGTCAATTTGAAGTCTAAATAGCATTTTTTAACTCAGGGTATGACGTACCCTTGATTTTACCCAAGGTACGATATATATATATAGAGGCTACTTCGGTGCACTCACTTTTTGGGTGCATTGAATACACCCATCTCTAAAAGTGGTCATAATACATCAAATCTAAAACTTTAGTGGGTAGCATTAGTCTAATATGATGATGTAACACAAAATCACAACTAATCAGTCCATTACGCTAACCTATTAACCTTCAATTTTGAATCCCGACCCAAAATCCCAAATTGTAAACCCTAACCCTAAATTCCTAAACTCTAAATCATTCAAATTAAAGTGAATCTTGAATGATTTTTGTACAAATTCATGTGGTTCTTGTTCATCATACCACAAGTGATCATTGACATCGTTTTCACGTGAATCGCCGGCTCAGAATAACGATTTTTGAGGCGGGTGCATTGAATGCACCCAAAAAAGTGAGTGCACCGAAGACATAACTATATATATGTGTGTGTGAGAGAGAGATGCAAATTTATTTGTTTTTATTAAGTGTTAGTTAAAGGATTGAAAAACTAAGACCTTAAGATTGAGCGATTGTAAAGAATGCATTTAGTATGGTTTATTCTATAGTATTTATTTTACCTAATCTTTTGTAAGAAAAAAATAACATCTTTAAATTGAGTATTTGTTGTCATCTTATCAATATCATATCACAATCTTACTACTATGATAAGACTTGATATCATTTTACTATTGTCATACCACGATCTTACCACTATGATAAAACTTCACTATTTCGTAATCTTACAATTATAGCTCAACAAAATATCTAAATAGATGTCATCTTATAGCACACAAAAATCTATTTTTTAATTCGGAGTTCAAACGAAAGAGATTTGTTTTTGTCAAAAATTTATAAGATTGAAACAAAGCTCGAATTACAACATTTAAAATATTTATCAAACATGGGGTTATATAATGCAACATAGCTATATGTTGCTCCAGACCCATCGGTCATTTAATAACATAAATTTAATCCGCTTCTTCAAAATTTCAATAATTAGTATGAGATTTTTAAATCCGTAAATTCGAGGATCCCACAAATGTACACCCATTTTTAACAAACATAGAATTTCAACAATTATTTGTTGGGTTGGATTTGCGGGCAAAACCACCATCCATGTCACTAAAGCAAATGACTCATGAACGATCACCAATCTGAGTAAGAAGTTCTTGATAACTTGGTGTCACACGGAAACTCTTGTCTATACAAAATAATGATACCACTTTGCAAGTTACGTGAATGCATTTGGTTGTTAGATTTCAATTATTGTCGACAGTACTTAATGCATGGAGTTTTCCCGATCAAATGCAATACAAAAGGCAAATTAAACTTGTATAGTTATAATTTTGAAGTTTGATAGAAGTCATTTTTTTAAATATTAAAAATATAGTTATTTTCGTTAAAAAAATTTAACTGTGATAGCGACGCCGTGAATTACACTAATAACAATGTTGATGTGGAGCCCATGTCAACTCCGAATTGCCAAGCATACCACCTTCGCCACGTCATATTTAAAAGTACATTCGTGTAGTCAAAATTTTGATGCTAATGACAATTTTTTGCATAATGAAAAATATATTCATATCGTCTAATAAAACCGATGCATTTGACACTCTACCTTCCCTCTTCTTTCCTCCTAGTTCTTCCATTTCATTTTCGCCGGAGTTCGATCAGCAGATCTTGACAACTTCGTGATAGATGGAGCTCCGACACTGATGAAGAAGACTCGGACTAAAAAAAAAAAAACATACCCCGGGCATATTCCTCTCCTCTGGTTACTTCTAACCACCTAACAACGGCTTCAATGCACAGCTAAAATAGCTCCTCCATTACGACCTCTATCTGTTCCTCACCAACTTGTAGATCCTTTCGCATTTTCTACACACAAAATATATATATATATTCAGATTCACTTCTAGGATGAGATACAACATAGATTATCTTAATGATCCATTATTACATACTTACCCCGTGTTCAATCGCATTTCGCATAAAGGCCATATATTTCGGACATCTCTCCAATGAGGATTCTCAATAAGAGATATGGTCGGCTACATCATGCGCAATTGCTCTTGTAGTATTCCTTTACCTCGGTTTTCCAATGACCCATTTCTTGAGCATAATGTTTTTGGGAAAATCCACCATTTGTTAAGGTATGCAAATCCATGAGACCCATGGATTTGGACCATTTTTTAGCTCCAAATCCATGGACCCTACGAATTTGCAAATACAACATTTCAATTGATATTTTTATACCCAAATTCCAAATCAACTATATTATGCATGGTAATAAATAATTAAACAAACAATGTTATCTTTCAAATACAAAAAGCAATAAATACACACCTAAAATCCAAAGTTTTTTCCAAACTCAAAACCTTCATTTTCACATCAAACAAGCAAACGAGCACTAGGTTTTGCCATATAGAATTAATATCATATACTCGTAAAAAGAAAGTTTTAAATAACCTTACTAGAAGTCATTCAAAGTCCCCCTCCTGATGAAGTCGACGATATTGCTAGATCGGGATGTCCACATGTCAAGGAAAACGCAGTTTCTCTCAGGCTTTTAAGCTCTTTCGAGAGACAGACATTTGCCAGCAGCTTGTCCACGACTGCTAAGAGTTGATTGAAGTCATTTATCATTCCCGAGACCGTCCACGCCTCGAGACTTCCACTCTTGATGTTAATAGTTTCAATTACAATGAAGCCATTTACTTGCTATTCCTACATTATCATATCATCTTCTAATATCTTAGCTTTGTAGATCTGGGGGTTTGTTTTTTACATGATAAATTGATTATACTGCTCATTGGTTGGATTATGAGGCATTTGCTCTCAGCATTAAAAGATAAAAATAGCTTCTGGCAACTGTTTGCCGCCAATAGACTCACATACTCTGTCTCTCCCCCTTGCTGGTCGCTAGCAAGCCAGTGACTACTGTTGGCTGCTGCTTGGTTTATGCCTTCGTATTTTCTTTTCTTTGTTTGGTGATGGTATTGTCTTTGTGATGTATTCTGACATTTCATTTTTTTAGGACCAATTCGAGGTGTCTGAGTTGATTTGAGAGGAGACCCAACTTCTAAGCACTAATTTGTTTGCTAATGGACGATGTTGGTAGTAGCAGCTCTCGGAAAAAGGAGGGATCCTCCTACTATCCCCAATATAAGTCTATATGTTAATAATTCCATATAAGTTTGAATTAAAAGCTTGCTAGTCGATTTTGGTTAAATTGTACCCATTTAGGAACTTATATGCTATTATAACATGATGAGAGCGATGACAAGCGACAATTACGAAAATACATGAATGACACTTTGGAGTCTAATCTAAAGCTCCGTTTGAAGACTTGCATTGACCTAAAGATAGAAGTATTCACTATTTGCTCACATTTTTGAAATTTCTTTCAAACCGTTTCTTTCATATCTAATTTATGTTTTCTTTCTTTTTCGTTCCTTGATGTTAAAGTCGTGACCCCTCATTTTAGCCGACTACCTAAAAAGTATTGAAAAAGTCAAGATTTTGTTCAAAAAACAAAGAAATGGAGGGGACAAATACATCTTATCCCATGACGAAAAAACTCTCTTAAGGTGATCCTTCCTCTTTTGCTCTCTACCCTTTCTGTTTTCAACGAGCTTTGAGCACAAAGATGTCGGGAAGAACTGTGACACCCTATTCCTTTGAACTTAATGCAGAAATACATATCATATTTACAAATCCTTGATTCAAACCAGTAGTTTAAAACTCAAACTTTTGACACACTATACACTAGAGGATCATTTTCTCTTAAGGATCAAATCCTTAAGAGAAAATGATCCTCTAGTGTATAGTGTGTCAAAAGTTTGAGTTTTAAACTACCGGTTTGAATCAAGGATTTGTAAATATGAGATATATTTCTGCTTGAAGTTCAAAGGAATGTTAGAGTACTACAGTCCTTCCCGACATCTTTGTGCTCAAAATTCGTTGAAAACAGAAAGGGTAGAGAGCAAAAGAGGAAGGATTACCTAAAGAGAGTTTTGCCGTCATAGGTTAAGATGCATTTGTCCCCTCCATTTCTTTGTTTTTTGAACAAAATCTTGACTTTTTCAATACTTTTTAGGTAGTCGGCTAAACTGAGGGGTCACGACTTTAACATCAAGGAACAAAAAAGAAAGAAAACATAAATTAGATATGAAAGAAACGGTTTGAAAGAAACTTCAAAAGTGTGAGCAAATAGTGAATACTTCTATCTTTAGGTCAAGGCAAGTCTTCAAACGGAGCTTTAGATCAGACTCTAAAGTGTCATTCAGGTATTTTCGTAATTGTCGCTTGTCATCGCTCTCATATTGTTAGAATAGCATATTAGTTCCTAAATGAGTACAATTTAACCAAAACAAACTAGCAAGCTTTTAATCCAAACTTCTATGAAATTATTAACATATAGACTTACATTGGGGATAGTAGGAGAATGAGTAGGAGTAGGATCCCTCCTTTTCCGAGAGCTGCTACTACCAACATTGTCCATTAGCAAACAAATTAATGCTTAGAAGTTAGGTCTCCTCTAAAATCAACTCAGACACCTCGAATTGGTCCTAAAAAAATGAAATGTCAGAACACATAAAAAAAGAAAGAAAAGAAAATACGAAGGCATAAACCAAACCACAGAAGAAGCAGTAGCCAACAGTAGTCACTGGCTTGCTAGCGACCAGCAAGGGGGAGAGACAGAGTATGTGAGTCTATTGGCGGCAAACAGTTGTCAGAAGCCATTCAGACAACTATTTTTATCTTTCAATGCTGAGAGCAAATGTCTCATAATCCAACCAATGAGCAGTAAAAAAATATAATCAGTTCATCATGTAAAAAACAAACCCTAGATCTACAAAGCTACGATATTAGAAGATGATATGAAGTATGATAATGTAGGAATAGCAAGAGTCTACTCACTGTAGAAGTATGAAGCTTTCTAAGTCAGAGAACCAACAGAAACCCACCGCGAAACCACCGTTGAGCGAGACCTGCCGATTTTTTCACAGAAAACCCGCAGCGCAAAAGGGCTCTCGTTCCTCTTATCTGATGTACGTGTTTCAGTTACCGGAAGGATTGATCCATTAAATTCCGAGTTTGATTGCTCGGTTTGGTAGGGACAAAAAAAGGAGGAGAATATTCACTGGCTCAGCTGGAATCGCCTGTGTGATGAAAAAGAACAATGATGAATATGATTCTGAGACTTAAGAGCCTTTAATAAGGGCATAAGGCCTCACTCTTTTGCTGCTAGAATCCTAAAAGCAAAATAAATTCCCAACTCATCAATCCTCGATGCTCGGGCTAATCCCAAAGCAAGTTATGTCTGGAAAAGTCTAATGGGAGCTAGAGCACTTCTGGAGGAAGGAACTTGCCGGAGGGTTGGGCATCGAAAACAAATAGTGATGTGGTATGATAAGTGGCTGCTAGATAAAGCAAATTATAGACCCAACCACAGTTGGGGATCTATGATTTTCAGCCATGGTAGACAACTTGATTGACCCAAATTCTAGAGGCAGGGATCAATCAAAACTGCATTCATTTTTCGACGAATCGGATCAACAGATAATTAGGCAGATTCCCACCCGGACCAAGGCGTTGAAGATTCTCTAGTCTGGAACGAAACCCCTATTGGTGTGATTAGGGTTAAGTCTGCCTACCTCCTATATCGGAGTATCAATGGAGCTAATGCAAACCGCATGGACTGTGACCATACCCCTAACCCTAAATAATGGACATTCCTCCTCAGGTAAAAGTATTTTTATGAAAGGTTGGAAGAGGTATCATACCTACAGGAGCAAGTTTGGGAGCAAAGCCTCAATTCAATGGCCCTGAATTTCCATTCTGCGGTGATGTGCAGTCACAACTAGGGCTGTCCATTTGGTTTAGGTTTTTTGGTTTTAACCATAACCAAACCAATTGGAAAGCTAATGGTTTCAGTTTTTTGGTTTTAAACCACTAAGCAACTTAATGGTTTTGGTTTGGTTAAAACTGAAAAACCAATAAGAAACCAATATCAACGAAACGACCCCTTTCAACGAAACGCTCGCGCAACTCTTTCCCTAGAACCCTTCGAAATCCCTAAACCCCTTTCGAACGAAATGCTCTCGCCTGCGGCTGCGCACGAGGCACCTCTCTTCAGAATCTTTTCGTTGCTCTGAATCCCTAGAACCCTTTCGAGGCACCTCTCTTCTTCTCGTTGCTCTGAAGCCGACTATCTTTGGCATAGGCGGAAACCTGAGTTGCTGCTTTGTGGCCGTTGATTCTTAGCTCGAGGAACTGGGTCGGCGATAAACTCCATGGGTGGGCATTGTCCAGCTTGAGCATATTCTGGGTCGTCGATTGGAGAGAACTGGGTCGTCGGCGAATAACTCCTCTCCTACTCCATACTCTGTTCTAAACTTGCCGCCTTTGTTCAATGGAATCTCAGTGAGTCCCTCACATAGCTTGCTTTCATCTATCTTCCCCTATTCGGTTTGTTGATTTTTGGATTTGGGTTTCGTTTCTGGGGCTTGGTTGTTGGCTAAAGCATGGTTTATGTGCTGGATTTTTGGATTTGGGTTTCGTTTCTGCCATATTTTATAGTGACTCTGTTTGTGGCTTTCATTCAAGCTCCCCTGACTTTTTCTGGGTGGCGACTCTGTTTATATTTCCTGGTTGCTTTGAAGTTGTTCTGTTTCAAAAGCAGACAGGGAAAATTGATTGCTTGTTGTCCTTGATTGTAGGCTAGTTCTGTGCAGCTTGGTAGCTTAGATGGTATGGGAATTTGTTGAAATGTCTGATTTCGGTTTCCGCATTGGATTCTACTACTAGGATGAGAAGATAAGAAAATAGAAGGAAGGAAGCTGTGCTAGGTAGCTTGCTGCTTTTTCTTAGCATTGGTTGGTTGCGTGTAAACCAAAAGGCATATACTTAGTTAATTATTCTACTACTAGTGTAATTAAGCGATATGTAGATGCCATTCTTGTGGTCCGCCCAGGCTGCTAGCTGCATGCGTCAGTCTATATATATAAGCATGCTAGCTAGCTGATTCCTGGCAAAACAAACAGCAGCACGCAGTAGTAGGAAAGGCAACACGAAAGCATAATACTTGTTGAGTTGAGTAATGCTAAAATGTAATTGTGTGAAGTGACGTATGGGGGAATCCAAGTTAATACTGCAGCACTGAGTGCCTTAGAGGATCAATGATTCAGGTTAACTTTGAGAGTCCAAATTTCTTGATGCCGGTTGATTTAATTATGAAAAATCAGCACTTTCATTATGCACTATGAACATTTGTCCTTGAAGCTGGATATCAGTTTTGGAATTTTCCTTAGCTTGATTTTTATATAGAGTATATCATATAATATTGTTCATCATCAAGTAGCTTTCCACTGGAGAATGTCTTTTATCAGCTAAAGTTAACCGATTTCACTATGACTTGGTTTCGTCCATTTTCTTGACGAGTTCAATGGGATTGGGTCAGTGTGTGCATTAATTGCTAGCTGAGATCATCTGTAAAGACAAAATTCAGACACTATGTAAGGATAAACGGGTTTGGCTGTTGATATATTTGTTATATGTCCCATGGTAAACATAACTATGATTTCATAATAAATCATAATTAAGCTGGCGAGTAGCTTTGTGAAGTTTTAGGTCTAAGTCTAGGAAATGGACAAGTTGTTTCAGGGTGTGATGTTAGGCCAAGTGATTATGTACTTGATTTTGATACAAATTCACTTTTGATATTGGCAGGAACAGTGAGATACCATTATCACAAAATGTTTCATCTAGTGGTGCTCGTCCTAGAAGTGGGCACCCCAAAAGCACCAGTATTCCGCCTAGACCTCCTGCAACGTCTTCCTCCACTTTTGCACCATCTTTCGGTACCACCACAGTACCCAATGCTCAAACAGAAGGTGGGGTGACAACATCGAAAAAAAGGAAAGACAGATCTGATGTTTGGAGACATTTCACACACTTGGAGATGGGTGGAGTGAAAAAAGCTCGATGCAACTACTGCAATAGTGCTCTTGTAGCTAACGGGACATCTACTCTACGGACCCACAAGGATAATTGTTTGGCAAAGATAGCAAGGGGTGATCTTGTAGTCGAGCTTCCGTCATCTTTTGAAGGCCAGGTACACACTCTTGGTTCTTGGCAATTTAATCAGACTGATGCTAGGAGAGCTTTAGCGGAGATGATAATTCTAGATGAATTGCCATTTAGATACGTTGAACATGAAGGGTTCAAACGCTTTATGTCCCGTGTTTGTCCTATGTTTGTGCTGCCTAGCCGACAAACTGTTAGAGAAGATTGCATCAAGGTGTTTTTTGAAAACAGAGATATGTTAAAGGATTATTTCAAAGCTAAATGTTTGGGGATGGTATCTCTCACAACTGATTGGTGGACGTCTTTGTCCAATCTCAACTACATGTGTGTTACTGCACATTTCATCGGTAGGGATTGGAAGCTGTATAAGAAAATTATCAACTTTGTTCAGATAACAAAACATTCTGGAAATGAAATTGGAAAACAGTTGGCTAGTTGTTTGGTGGACTGAGGCATTAGGAAGGTCTTTTGTACCACAATGGATAATGCTAGTGTTAATGATGTGGTTGCTATCCATATGAGGCAACAGTTGAAAGAGTGGGGATCAGATATTGTGGATGGAAAGTATCTGCAGATGAGGTGTGTGGCTCATATTATTAATTTAGCTGTGAAGGATGGGCTTAAAGAAACTGGTATATCTGTTGAGCGAGTGAGAGAGTCAGTGAAGTGGGTTAAATCTACACCAACTAGGAGCAGAAAATTCAAAGATTGCATTGAGTTTGAAAAGATAGTGTCGAAGAAATTTGTTTCGTTGGATGTAGCTACAAGGTGGAACTCAACGTATCTGATGTTGGAATCTGCAAAGCCATTTGAGAAAGCATTTCAGACATTAGCCAGAAATGAGAAGAATTTCAAGAAACATCTCAATGAAAAAAAATATGGAAATCAAAGCCTTGGTATCCCAACTTCTGATGATTGGTCAAGTGTCGGACGGTTGATTAGTTACCTGAAGCTCTTCTATGATGTGACTGTTCGAGTTTCTGGGACTTCATATGTAACTTTACACCTCTTATTTGATGAAATATGTGAAATTTATACTACGATTTCTGAGTGGGTTGATAGTATTGATTTTGAGGTGGGTTGCATGGCTGAGAGAATCAAGTCCAAACTTGCCAAGTATTGGTTTGAAGAAGAGTGGGAGAATTCCAAGATCAATCGGTTGTGCTATATGGCAGTCATATTAGATCCAAGGCGCAAAATGGAATATCTTGAAGAAGCTTTGAAGAAGGTATATGGTGAAAGTAGGGGGAAAGCTTTGGCCGATGAGGTGAAAGATGAAATGCGTGCTCTGTTTGACCATTACAAGCATAGGATCGGACTTCATAGTAGTTCTCCTATTGTGATTCAAGAAGGTGAGCAAGAACCTAGTGGAAGTGGGGATGGGAAGAAGAAAGGAAAGTTTTGGGATGATTTCAGGAAAAAGAAAAGAGAGGCCATTCGGAAAGGAACTAGAAAAAGTTGCAAATCTGAGTTTGATAGGTACCTTGAGGAGGAGGAGGATGATGAGGAGGTTACACGAGCAATGATGGGTTCTGAAGAGGATGAGTATAAGTTTGACATCTTGGGATGGTGGTCGCGAAGTGGGATGAAATATCCTATTATTTCTGAGATGGCTAGGGATATTCTCGCTGTTCCTATTTCCACGGTTGCTTCTGAGTCGGCATTCAGTACAGGAGGTCGAGTTTTAGATTCGTTTAGGACCTCCTTATCCCCTGAAGTTGTGGAGGCTTTGATTTGCTGTGAAGATTGGATAAGATCTGCTAACTCTGAGTTGGTGGCTGATGGAGAAGATGAGTGTGATGAAGTTGTATTTCAGAATGGTAAGAACTTATGTTTATTCTTATATTTGTTATTGTAATGAAATCATATTCTAACAAGTTATTGTTTATGTTATCTAGTATTTGCAGCTTTTCAAACTCGAAGTGCAAGTGCACCTGCAGAACCTAGTGGAAGCTCACATTCTGCTCATGTTCCGATCTCGAGTCCTACTGGGTCACAAGTCGAAGAAGTTTATTTTGATGAGGATTCTGATGGGAATGATGAGACTTGTGTGGATATAGAGTCCGATAAGGTAGAATGATGTTGATTTTTAATATTGTTACCCAAAGTTGACATTGTGGATGTTATTAGTCTTAAATGTATTACTGGAAGGATAAAATGTTGGTAAGACCATTTGTAGTATAATGTTATTAGGTGACAACTTATATAAAAGCAACCAACAGGGGACATAAATACGAGCCCCAAAACCATGGCTAAGACTAACTTCCTTCCTTCCTAACTCGTATCAAAGACACAGACCTGAAAGAGACTCTCAAAAGGGTTTCTGTTCAATCCATGACATCCATTTAAAATAAGAAAAACAATAACATGTTTCCTTGATTCATTGTGAACCATATATATACTATTTTTTATAAGAATGTACAAATAATAATAATAAAATTATTTATCATGAATTTTTTTTTATTGTTTCTTTAGATATGCATGCCAACCAATAATTTATAATGGTCATTTTATCATTTATCATTATTATGACATTTATTCAATAAAAAAAGGGAAATAGAAATAAATATGAGTGTATGAGTACATGTTGGTTTTTTGGTTATCCAAAACCAAAACCATTAAGGTCCTTATTGGTTATTGGTAACCAATAACCAATAAGGACCTTAATGGTTTTGGTTTTGGTTTTTGCTGATTTGGTTTTTGGTTTTTGGTTTTTCATACTTAATGGTTTGGTTAACCAAACCAAACCAAATTGACAGCCCTAGTCACAACTGCATATTCTGAGGGATTGCTCCCGGTCTCGAAGGATCTGGATACCCTGTGTTGAAGCTGTTTGTTTCAAATGGTTCCAATCAGACCTCAAAATTCAGTACCCAACTCACAAATGCTATATACAAATCATTGAAGCAAATAAACATAAACAAATTGGAAAGCAGAAAAAAGAAACACATATTGGTGGGCGGAGGAATCGATTCAGACGGTCAGTTTCAGTACCAGAGATTCAGAGAGGGAAAGATTAAGTAGGGACTTACATTGTACGCCGGGAAGTGTCGCTTGGTCGGAGACTCAGAGCGGCCGGAGCTGGCGAGTTAAGGAGAAGCGATTTTCAATCGCTCAGCTGAGTAACAGGAGAGATACTGAGCGGCCGGAGCTGTCGAGACGAGAAAAGAAGGGGGAACTGGAGCTCGCGGGTCGCCATGGGGAAGGGGAGACGGGGAGAAGTCGGACTTGGACTCTCGGAGCTCGCGCAGGCGATGCAGGGGAGGGAGACCGGACCTCGCGATAGGGGAGGCAAGGTCACGACTCGGAGTCGTCGTCCGCGGTAGTCCGTCGCCGATTGTGGGCTACGCGGCTGCGCAGTCGCAAATGAAATGGGAAGAGTTGTTTAGGGTTTCTTGGTTGCTGCAGTGACGCGAGTAGAGAGTGGAGAACGAGAGCTGGGTACTGGGTAGTGGGGGGTTAGGGCCTACAATCTAGTTATCCTGCTCATAGCATATAGTGTGAGTATATACTCACAGGGCCGGATGGCCACCCACGTCGCCGAGCCAAGATCAGACGGTGGAGGAAGGTTGGCGCCAGCTTGTGGGGGGGAGGAGAGCCGAGTCCATCGGCTGGACAAAGCCCAGACACTCTAAAACAAAAAAGTGGGGTCCACTTGGTCCACAAATTCAAAAAACACAATTGATTTTATCTACTCAAATCCCTCCCTCCTCTCTTTGATATTTCTCTATCCGTTCACTTTCACTCTCTCTCCAAAATTCAAAAACACTTTCTCTCCCGAAAACACTTTCTCTCCCCTTCCTTTCCCCATACCGGCGACGGCGGCGACGACATTCAAGGCTGCAACAATGACGATTTTGACGGCACCACTGTGGTGAAGGCGGATTCGACTATCGTAGCAGTCGCTGAACAAAGAAAAAGAAGGCCACTGACGCCGTTGAGGTAGACGTCTTCTCCTTCCCCTTCTCCTTTCGTTGGATTGCATATATTTGATCTTGGGTTTCATGGATTCGACTAGATCTGGGTTTTTCTTTTACTTCAATTTTTAATGGGTTTTTATGGATTTTTTCCTGATTTCATGGAAACAGCTGGATCTGGATTTTTTTGCTTCGATTTTTTAATGGGTTTTTATGGATTTTATGGATTTGTTTTCTAATTTCATGGAAACCACTGGATCTGGATTCTTTCTTTTGCTTCGTTATTTTGGATGAGTTTCTGGATTTGTTTTCTGTGGCATGGGATGCTAGGTTTTTTGTGGATTTGGGATATTAGTATAAACTCGACTGGATAGTTTTCTGTTGTATTTGGATGTCAATTCATTGATATTAGTTTGATGAGTAGTGATATTAGTTGTATACTTTCATGGATATTCTTTAGATGTATTTGGATATCACCTCATTGATATTAGTTGTCATCTTTAAGGATATCAGTTGTATGATAGACTGAGTTTTTGTTTGACGAATGTGGATATGACTTCATTGATATTACTTCTGAATGTTATGGATATAGTTAATGTGAAGTCCAGATATTAGTTAGCTTATGTCAGGATATTTTCTGTGCAGGAAAATCAAATGACAAGAACTAAAGGAACTGCAAAGAGGTAGCGAGTAGAAGGCGAATCCTCAAGACCTAACTGTGGCAAACACCCACATGAAAGTGAGTCAGAGGAATATGAGGACCAAGAAATTGAATAACATTTTTTTTAATAATGGATGGTTGTTCTTTATGTTCTGGATTGTAGTTCTTTTGATGATGGATATTGTAATGAAAGCACAGGTTAAGTAGATAGTAGTCAGGGCTGTATGGATAATAGTAGCTTCATGCACAGATATTACTCTGGGCTTTCTGAATAATAGTTGTTGAATGACAAGATACTAGTCTGGTATATAGGGATAATAGTTGCTACATGAGCATATAATACTTTGATATATCAGGATAATATTTCCTTCATTAATAGATATTGCTTCGGGCTTTCTGGATTGGAATGACATTAATACTAGTTGTATCGCGGTTTGTCGAAAAACGATTTTGTTTTATATGGATTTGTTTAAACTCAATATCAACACAAACAAACATGGATAAACATTCACATTAAACAAATATCCAAACCACTCACACTAATATCAGTTCAGCATAACAAATATCCACACCACCCAGACTAATATCACACTGTCTAATATCAATATCCAGTCAGTCCATAATTAATATCCTCAACATCATAGACTAATACCACTACATCAAACCAACTCTCACTCTAAACCCTAAAAAATATTCACACCATCCAAACTAATATCGCACCGTATCAAACCAATATCCAGTCATTAAAAATGTAATATCTCGCCATCACAGTCAAATATCCACAATACACAGACTGATATCTGACCGTCGCAAATTAATATCTCACTACACAGACAAAATATCGAACCACCATACATTGTCTTCTAAACCACCAACCCTAAACTCTAAACCCTAAGTAGGTAAACTGAATGTAGTTGTAATTAGTTGGGGGGTTTTGAAATTATTTTGGTGAAAAATAAATATTAGCTTTGTGATGTAAAAAATATAATCAGAAGGTCTAATAGGAACAACCATGCAGACTAATATCCAAATAATGGAAACAAAAAATATAATCACGCAAAACGAATATTTTGTTACATAACGGGCAAAAACTAATATCCGTCCTCTATGGAACAAATACCCATTCACCCCAAAACAAATATATGTCCTTTATCGAGCAAATATCGGTGGCGCCCAGACTAACATCCATCCATTCCAGATATAATATCCATTCTTGGGCGAACAAATATCATTGACACCCTGACTAATATCCAGCCACTTAAATTAATATATGAAATCATAAACGGACTAATATCAGACCTACCATGACAAAAAAAAACTTCATTTCCAGATGGTTTCCTCGGTGTTATCTTCATCATCAGACAAACATTCATATCGTCCATACAAATACCCATTCACCCCAAAACAAATATACGTCCTTTATCGAACAAATATTCGTGACTCCCAGACTAACATCCATCCACACTAAAACTAATATCCACTTTTTAACGAACAAATATCCTTAACAACCTAACTAATATCCAATCACACAAAATAATATCTGAAATCACAAACGAACTAATATAAAGGTCTGGAAGACACTCACACTCATACTACTATTGATTCATTGGCCTTCGGCCAATGGGCCCTCGGCGGGCAGCCCTAACTAAGGTTACAAGCCTTATGTGTTAGGACTTGATAGTGTGTTTAGTTTTGATGGAAGACACAATTAAATACTCAAGATCTCTCCCATGTGAAAATTTATCAAAAGCAACAAAAGTAGCAGATGGTGGGCCATGCTTTTCTCTCTCTTTTGTCAACTCTGACAGATATTAGTTCGTGCACTTTTGAATATTTATTTGTCTCGGTTGGATACGAGTTATTTCAGCGGCTCCCTCTCTCAATCCCGCCCAAATTAAAGGTGGACCCAAGCCACCTTTTTCAGCTTGATCGGCTGGGCCGGCTTGTGCAAAAAAACCTACAAATAGCTCACTTAAATGAGCCATGGCTGGGCTGACCTCCTCACCCTTAGATTAGAACTGGGCCTATGTGGATAAATCTGGGCCTTGTGAGTATCTACTCACAAAAAACCTTGTGAGCAGATTAACTTTTGTGTAGGGCCTAGCGGCCTAGGGCTAGAGGGGTAATGCAAACAACAGTACATTGGGGAGGGACCGGTTAGCGGTAAAGAACTTTCACCATTGGTTAGCCACTAACCACAGTTTCGGTTATTGGTTTAACCAATAGAAAAAACACCTACTGGCTACTGCCCACCGCGCCATTTCATTATGTTTGGGTAGAGATGCAAATAGAGAGTAAAAATTTTGGGGATAAATGTCATTTTCAACTCATTTACCCTATTTAAATTAATATTAAAGTTACTATAATGTGTATTATATTATATTTAAATAATTATATTTATTTTGAATAAATATATAAAAATAATGATTGTTGTTATTAAAATAGTAAGAAAGGTTATAATTACTATTGAATCATAAATCATAATTTTTATTATAGTTATTATTAATGTAAAATTTGTCCGTGAATCGCAAGTTTGTCAAAGTTGCTCTGATTGTTTAATGTGTTTAACGAAGTTTGACTCAAATTTGCGTTGGAAATATAATAGAAGAAGTTATGAAAAAAGTAGAATGAGAAAATGTTTGCATTGAAAAGTATACAGAATAAGTCTCTTGTAAATACTGAAGAAAAATTGGCAGATTTGTCATTTTGGACAGGACCAAATAGGACCGAATACAATGATGGTCTGATCCTTGGTCTTAAGTTGTTTAATGCTATTGGATCGCGGTTCTTATGAGTTTGGTCCGGTCCGGACAGAATTGAACTATTGCACACCCTACCTAGTTCGGGTTCACTGTTTGACTTGAGAGCAAGTTTGTCAAGGTTTGTCTACTCAAATCGAGATCACAAGTCGTCAAACAACGCTCGAGCGAGAGACATGAGCTAGCTATATGTCTTGGCCATAGGTTGGGCTTCGAGTTTCGAGATTGCTCGATCAATGATTAATTACTATTTAATCATTATTATCTTAATAATTAATTTTATTAAATCATATTTGTTAATATTTATGATTATTATATAAATTTTTAATTTATTATTTCGTGGTAATCTTTTATAAATTTATTACGTATATTTTATAATAATATAATTCACTTACTTTTTACCATATTTGCACCCCACTACTTTTTCATCCAAACAACAATTTACCTCTCCACTTACACACCCACATATTTGCACCCCTTGCAATTTACCTATCAACTTGCACCCCCTCGAATGCCCCCTAATTGCCAAACACAGCATTAGTGTATTTTCGGTTATCGATTTAATCGATAAACCAATTACCAGCCCTAATCACAGGGGTGTTTAAGTCCTTCCCGAAAGAAGTGGTTAGAAAGTTTTTCTCTGGTTTATCTGGCCAACTAATCTCATGTTCAATAACGTAAAATTGGACGAGAGTGAAATCGCTCAAAAAGCCTCTAATTGTAACACTCTAACTGAACACTCGCTTTTACAGAAAATACATAAAACTATAAAACGTTTTTCGGACCAATTTAAACTTTACAAACCAAAGTACAAAAAGGTAAACAGTTTGACAGTAAATTCCATGTGGAAACATGTTCAGTCCTCCGCCCACCTCAAAAATCAAAACTTGAAGGTTGAAGCCATTGCTTCTACTTCTACCACTTCTTGCAGCTGCTCTAGATCTGGGGGAAAATATTTGAGGAAGGGTGACTCGCCGTTCAATGAGTAAATTCTAAACCTAAATGATCAACAACACACAAGCGATATTTAGCACGACACGCTTTAAATACACTTCATTTACTGCTTATCATTCCCGTTTATAACAATTCAATTTCCAGGTATAATTTTGGTCATCAATGGAAGAACTATCTCTTCGCCATTCATTAGCGATCACTTCACGATTCATTTATCAAGGTGCTAAGGCACCTGATGTCACTGTTCGGTATCTAATCATTGGATACCGCTACTTTGCACACCTCTAATGACAAGCAATCACATTTCGATGCTAGGGCACCATTTACTCATTCACATATACTCATCAAAATCCACATCACATGAACCATAACACGATGCTAAGCACCATGAGCTCACTTATTTTTAGTCATGCCAGTAAACGGTTTAGTATATCATTCACATTCCCATATTCAATTACACGCACACACACATACACACAGTTGGTTAGGTTCATTATATGCATTTTCATTACTTTGCCACATCGTGTACTTCCACGGGTATCTCGCAGTTTTTGGTATCAAGTGTCGGGTCGGTCGGACCCTATATCATTAATAAGCTTTTGGCACCATGTGTCAGCCGGTCGGACCATATATCACTTCGCAGCTTTTGGCATCAAGTGTCGAGCCGGTTGGACCCTATAACATTTGGCAGCTTTTGGCATCAAGTGTTGGGCCGGTAGAACCCTATATCATTTCGCAGTTGTTTACACCTAAAAAATAATCTTGTACCTCATTGATTATTTACAATGCATATATTATCTTTATAAGGTCATATCATTAATGACAATTAATGTTATTTGAACTGGGCCTCATGATATTAGTTTTTAAGCCCCAAACTACTAAGTCTCCAAGAAGGAGTTAGTCTCGTTGCGAGTTGAAGAGCCCAACGAGGTCGCGAGATCTAGACCGTGCTGGCATCAAATTTAGAGCCCGACGTATTTGGGAGATCTAGACCGGGTTGGCGTCAAATACAGAGCCCGACGTGGTCGCGAGATCTAGCCCACGTTGGCGTCAAAGTTAGAGCCCGACGTGGTCGTGAGATCTAGACCGGGTTGGCGTCAAATTCAGAGCCCGATGTGGTCGCAAAATCTAGCCCACGTTGGCGTCAAAGTTAGAGCCCGATGTGGTCGCGAGATCTAGACCGCGTTGGCATCAAATTTAGAGCCCGACGTGATCATAAGATCTAGACTGCGTTGGCGTCAAATTTAGAGCCCAATGTGGTCGTGAGATCTAGACCGCGTTGGCGTCAAATTTAGAGCTCGACGTGGTCGTGAGATCTAGACCACGTTGGCGTCAAATTTAGAGCCCGACGTGGTCGTGAGATCTAGATCGTGTTTGTGTTAAATTTAGAGCCTAACTTGGTCGCGAGATCTATAGCACATCGTAAGTCTGGACCATGTCCAAGATCTGAACTAACAAGTTGGAAGTAAGAAAGCAAGCCATGTGGGAGAGGCAAGTAACAAGACGACAGTTCCAAGATGAAGAGCAGACAGTTAACAAAGCAATTTCCGATTATCCCACGTACAATGGCACGTCAGCCACGTCCGAGAAATGGAGGATAGTTCTTTTTTGGAAGTTACTCTAAGACATTTTTCTACGACGGTTATCATCTCAAGCCTATAAAATAGAAAGAGGAGGGGTTCGCCAAATTCACACCAGACAACCCAATGTCAAATTTTATCCTTTTATCCTTTCCTCTGCAACTTTATCCTTAGTCGTAGATCTGAAACTCTCACTGAACCTCCATACGAGTAGGGGCAACTTAATGTAGATCTGTCTCGTGAGTCGTGTAAACATCAAACACCCTCGTTCGAACTTTGTTTGAAGAGGTGTGAGCAGTGTCTTAGTGACATTGTCCAAAGAAGTCAAGGTGCATTCAATTCGATTCAACGCAAGTTTTCCCGCCGGAAAACAAATTTGGCACACCTAGTGGGACGCTTGTGGTCAATTTGATGGCTCCGAGGCGTAGGAATCAAGAAGGTGACGTTCCGACTGGTTTCGTGGAGGAGAAGGTGGCCAACATCGAGCATGGTCAAGCGTCCGACGCGGTGACCGGAAGAAACGGTGGAGCAGAGATCTTGGTGGCGAGCGCGCCTGGTGGGGATCTCAGTGAAGCCGTGGGAGCCCTTCGTCAGATGATGGAGGAGAACCGCAAGATGGTGGCATTGAACCGTCAACCCACAGAGGAGAACCGCAAGATGGTGGTAGAGAATCTTCAGGCCACGGAGGAGCACCGCCAAATGGTGATGGAGAACCGTCGCATGTTGGAGGAGACACGGGCTAGTACTCATGAGGTAAATTCTCAAATGGACTGTCTCAATTCTCGCTTAGATAGACGTTTGAGCCAATTGCTTGAAATAGTTAACTAAAATACAAATGAGGTGGATCAATTCTGACAGTCTTTAAGTAGACTAGTAGTGCAGTCAAGATCCTTGTCATTAGATGACACTGGCCTAATGACTACTAGTAGTGTCCTTTCTCCCGTCGGTGGCCGGAGTGGCCAACCACGACAAGAGAACTTGACGCCTCATACGACTAGCCAACCACCTCCACGTCGAGTACACGATGTTGAGATTCCTGCTACTACTCAAGTGGGGGAGTCGCCACATGTACGCGTGGGAGTTGAAGTGGTACCCCCGCATGGTGAGAACCTCGCCACCATGTTCAACACTCGAGTTGAGCAGCCACCCGTGCAAGTGGGTGCTCGTCCCTCTATCCAGGAGGCAAGATCCCACGTGGCTCCCATGAATTTGGGAGTAGGAGGAGGTCTAGGTGGCAACATGAATCAAATCCCACCACGAGGCTACCCAACTCCAACGCCACCTCATTTCAATGGGCATGGCATGGACCTCATTGGGTTTGTATCATATGGGTGTGGGGGGGGGGGGGGGCAACAAGGGGGCACGATGCCAACACCCTTAGGGATCAAGTGTCTCAACTCGTCACAGATAAGTTTGGCATGGGAGTAAGACCTGCCAAGCCACCTATATACCGGAAGCCAAATCCTGAATGAGAATGAGTAGATAGACTTTATCCATTTCCAAGAGGATTCAGGTTCCCTGAGTTTGTCACATTCATAGGGACTGGAGATCAGTCTATTGTAGAGCATGTTGGACGCTTCACTGTCCGATTTGGTGACGTAGGAGTTTTTGTTAAGTTAAGAATTTTCGGAAACTCATTGACAAGGCCAGCTTTTGCTTGGTACGTCAACTTGTCGTCTAACTCTATCTGGACCTGGAAACAGATGGAGCAAGTCTTCCACGCTCAATTTTTTAGATATGAGCCCAAGGTTTCCATGGCTGACTTGGCACATATGCGCCGAAATCCAGGGGAATCGGTGGAGCATTTCTTGACTAACTTCAAGAATGCTCGTAACCGTTGCTTTGTCAATTTGACGGAGAGGGAGTTCATCAAGCTGGCACAAGGTGATATGATCCAAATCCGAAGAGAACCCTCGAACTCGGATGATATGACCAAAGTATGCAGCCTTCCTTCTTTTTAAGGATTTTCGAAGCTTTTCTCCAACTTGAACAACTTGAAATAAAAGATAGATGCGGAATCAATCGGACAATCCCAACTCGTGACAAAGGGCAATTGGTATATTAAACCAATAGGACATAATCAACTCGTGGAAAGGGGCAATTAATATAGGGTAGATGCTCGCCACAACTAGACGCGTTCTCTAGTTGATAAGAGACACGTACAATCTCCTGGAATCCTCGACAGAAGTCTTGCACAAAAGAACTCGTTCGCAATGAACTTGAACTCAACTTTGATTGATAACTTGAATATTGGGTACAAAATTCGTAGGTCTTACACCCTCTATTTATAGAGGTCTCAAAATCATAAATCTAACCTTCTAGGAATAGGAAAACAAATCCCAAACTAACTAGAAAACATAATACTAATTAAATAAGGACTAAAACTACAAACTAAGCTTCTAAATAACCAAAATAAATAATAGGCAAAACTGCAAGTAATGCGCCGCTTGCAACTCGCGATCCTTTTCCTCGGCGGAATGGGTATTCTGTTCGGTAGCATTTCCTTGGTGGAATTGAACTTCACTCTGCAGCTGCTTCTACTTTGAATTAAGCTTGTATTGACTACTAAACAAATCACCCATGTAATTTGATCTCACGAGAATTTGCATGCATTTTCCTTTACTTGCCATGAAGACAAATTCACCAAACAGATTGCTTTTCCACGTCATGGAATAATTAATCAACCAACTAATTAATCCATGCATTAATTCTCATGCCATCCAAGTGTATCACGTGTTGACCTCGAGTACAACAACTATAGTGAGCGTCATTTTGTCCATCAAGAACGCTCCCAATTGATACTTAAATCGACGAATTCAAATCTTCATTTTCGGACCACGAGAATTAAATATCGTGCTAGTCGATATCGCATCACAAGGAGGTTTGAGTTTTGAACTAAGGAAGAAATTCCAAGATAGGGAGTTCTCTAACTTATTTCAACTCATGTCTTGTGTCGTGAGGTATGAGGAAGAGAATCGTAGGAGTGCCTCGAGGGGATCTTACTTCCCAAACTTAGACTATACCATCAATCATGTTGGCCACGAGGTCAATGAGTTTGAGGTATACTTGGCTGGGATAACTCCAGCGAAGCCATACGTGTGTGCTTCCTTGTCTAAAGTTGAAGTTGGACCACAAGGGGGGAGACCTAATCGTGCACCCATTCAGCCGAGGATGTACTCTTTTGATGTCTCAAAGGCAGACCTGATTTTTGACCAATTCTATAAGGATGGTCAAGTCAAGTTGACAGGGGGCATGTCTTTCCCTCACCCGAGAAATTAAAAGGAAAGAAGTATTGTAAGTGGCATTATAGCATGTCACATGCTACTGATGCTTGTGTGGTGTTCCGTAATGTCTTGCAGGATGACATTGAAAAGGGACGTATCAAGTTCACTGAAGCAAAGAAGGATGCCATGTTGGTGGATGACTCGACTCTACTGTCACCCTAGGAATTGGCCAAGTGAAACCACTTCCTAAAGCGTAGTGTAGCGGGTTAGGTTTATATGTCAACCCGGGTCCTAGATTTGATGACTACTCAGTGAATTCTTGTTATCTAGCAATGAAACTGGAATGCAAGTCTAAACTACCAAACAAACAAAGCAAACAAACGGTTGTATTCAAGTTAAGAGAGGTCACCCGGATATGGTTCCCCCTAGACTGCAGTTAAGCCGGATTGTAATTACCAAGTTCAGTTTCTATAATAGTTATACTGCGGAAGATTCTTAAACAGCCTGAAGTCTCGACTAAAAGTCTTCAGACCCTCTCAATCTGAATCTCTAGCGGGCGACTAACCTCCACCGGAGTAGACAGATTGAGGCCCTAAGAACAAAACCTCCACTACCGGAGTAAATCTGGTACAGAATAGTGAGTTGGTTCCTCGACTAAAGTCACCAACTCCCTACCTTCAATCAAGGATACTCTATCAACCTAGGCAGATATTCTCATTCTAGGTTAAAGCAGAAACAACAGGAATTTGATCAGGATTCAAGTCATTCAATCATTAAAACCTCAATCGAATATAATCAATCATAGAATCAGTACTTGGGTTCATACAATCAAAGCCTAACATACAAATCTAGGGTTCTCCATACCCAGATGAATGGGAGAACTACTCCATGGAGAAGAAAGCAAAAGCAGAATCAGACGCGGAATTCATACTGCGAAGGATGGATTCCTGCTTCTGGACGTTGATTGGCACTTCTCCAAGCTCAAACTGGCCTCCAATGGTGTTGAAGATCAATCTTAGGGCACTTGGGAACTCTTGCTCGTCACTTTCTCTCTCTAGGAATCGTTCTATCTCTCAAAAACTCGAATCCCCTTGACTTGTGGCTGAAAATCTGCTTAAAAGCATCAGTGGCCAAAGCACGGTCGAGGGCACGGCCGTGCTTTGCCTGACTCCGCCCGTGCCTCGGTCAATGTTAATTACACGGCCAGCAGTTGGGGAGAAACACGGCCGTGCTTCGCGTTGGACACGGCCGTGTAATGCTTGAACACGGCCATGCTTTGTCTCGGCCTTGCCAGTGTAATCAACTCAGCTCTCGGCATAAAAAGCACGGCCTCAGGAACACGGCCGTGTAATGCTTTAGGCTGCCCGTGTTTTGGCTCCATCTCACCGCAATGACTTCCGAATGCCCCGAAACTCGCGCTTAGCCTTCCCTTTGACACCTGGGACCTGAAACATAACAAAATAGCACAACCCGGCGTAAAATAGGCCACAATACACGACTATGCCCCTCAAACGGATAAGAACTAGGGGCGCAAACATGTGCAATTACATCGTTATCAGTGGACACTGATCTGTTCCCCAAGGTGCTTGGCGTCAACATGGTCAACCCAGACTTCTCCAAATTCGAGTTGTCACTCTTCAAGCTAGTGTTGGATACAACAACGCCTCGAAGGAGCCCCAACGTGGTTTTCGACCAAGGGAGCTCGTCATGTACCAAGCAGGCCAGCCTGGCCGCAATGATGAGTGATGAAGTTAAGAAGTTGTGTGATTAGTGCAAGAAGAGTCTGAAGCTTGACGAAGAGAAGTCGAGATGTCCATCTGGGGGGCAGGTGGTTTCCAAGAAGCCACATCAACCCAAAACCACACATGTTTGTGATAAATATGATAATATGGCTAAGTATGGACAAGAAGGCATGCAACCAATCGTAAACAGTGGACATGGGGGCAAGTCCAACAAGGAAAGACGTGGAAAAGGCAGAAAGAGTTGTCACAGTCTTGCAAATTTGGCTAAGTCTGGACAAGGGAGCATTTCACCCACCATGAAGAATGGAGTAGGGAGCATCTCCAAGAAGACACAACAAGTCAAACCCCCGCATGGATTTTGTAAGCATGAGATTATGGACAAGGGTGAATTGGGGGGCAAGTCCATGTCAATGAATAGTAAGTACTCGTCACCAACCACAAAGAGTGGACATGGGGGCATGTATAAGAAGTCACCATACATACCAGCCAAACATGGTTGCACAAAGAATCAATGGTGGTTGAGGGCTAAGTATAGGGGCCAACAAGGTTTATATGTTGAAAGACGAAGTCACGGAAGCTACCCGAGTGGTTGTCAACTTGTCAAGCCTAGACCTAGTCCCCAACATCGTGAGGAGATTAAGCATGTATCAAGTGGGAGGAAAGCATGGCAGAAGAACAATCATGATAGACTTGACATGTCAAGTAAGGTGGCCTAAGCAAAGAAGCATGAGACCTCATGTTACGCCACCAAGACTAGACAGGCTGACCATGTACCACCCATTAGTAAGATAGAAAATTCAAAGTTAATGTATGAAGATTCATCTCCCATAGAGTAAAAGAATCATGTGGTCTATGGATGACATGTCAGGTTAGATCCATGGACTTGGCAATGGGTGTACACCTTTGGTACATTGATTGTTGCCAAATGCTATGGAGAGCAGTGGCATTTGTCACTTCTTACCATGTAAAATAAATAAATTTATATAATGTACTTATTATATATTATTTATAGTAAAAATTGTAGCCAACCATGGCAAAAAGAAAAGATAGAAGGAAAATATCAAAGTGAAATTATTTAGTCGAAGTTGTTAGACTTCTATCTGAAGATCTTGCCACCAAGTCGCTGTGATGGCTTGACATGCCAAGTCATACATCAGGCCATGCCATGCCATGTGGTCTAGTCCCGAGTAGCCACTATCTAGGGGGCATGTGGCTTGAAACATGGTAGTAGAAGAGCGGTGGTCTCTAACAAGATAAAAATGAACATTTTTTTCAAAGACAAAAAAGTAGACGGCTTGACTTGTCGCGAGGGAGCTGTCTAGCCTTGTGACAAGGTGAGATGAGCCAATCTATGCCAAAATAGGTGCGGAAAAATTCTAAATTATTTTTTCAACTATGTGGCCAAGTACGAGATGTCAATGAGGGTGTAGGTGATAAAGTGATGTTGGTGTCTCGTTGAAGGCATTAGGTGGTTTGACCATTAAAAGCCAAATTTGGCTAAGGCATGGAACAAGTTTGGACGACGAGTTCCATCCGGCTGTGTTGGCTTGATGTGATAGCCATAACTTGACGTGAGAGCCAAAATTTGGCTAAGGCATGGAACAAGTTTGGACGACGAGTTCCATCCGGCCGTGTTGGCTTGACGTGATAGCCATGACTTAACACGAGAGCCAAAATTTGGCTAAGGCATGAGACAAGCCTTGATGTCAAGTTCCATCACGCCATGTTGGCTTGATCAATTATAACGAATTTGGCTAAGTAAAATTTTTGTTTTGATAAGCCAACACATTAATTGGCTAGCATGGTAGTCTACAACTACTTAGTCCATAATTCCTATGCACTAAGTAGTTGGGGGGCATTTGTTTACACCTAAAAAATAATATTGTACCACATTAATTATTTACAAGGCATTTATTATCTCTATAAGGTCATATCATTAATGACGATTAATGTTATTTGAACTGGGCCTCATGATATTAGTTTTTAAGCCCCAAACTACTAAGCCTCCAAGAAGGAGTTAGTTTCGTTGCGAGTTGAAGAGCCTGACGTGGTCGCGAGATCTAGACCGCGTTGGCGTAAAATTTAGATCCCAACGTGGTCAAGAGATCTAGGCTGCGTTGGCGTCAAATTTAGAGCCCGACGTGGTCGCGAAATCTAGACCGCGTTGGCGTCAAATTCAGAGCCCGACGTGGTCGCGAGATCTAGCCCACGTTGGCATCAAAGCTAGAACCCGACGTGGTCGCGAGATCTAGACCGCGTTGGCATCAAATTTAGAGCCTGAGGTGGTTGTGAGATCTAGAACGTGTTGGTATCAAATTTAGAGCTCGACGTTGTCTTGAGATCTAGACTGCGTTGGCGTCAAATTTAGAGCCCGACGTGGTCATGAGATGTAGACTGCGTTGGCGTCAAATTTAGAGCCTGACGTCAAATTTCATCTATCCTTTTATCCTTTCCCCTACAACTTTAGCCTTAGTCGTAGATCATGAGCTCTCACTGATCCTCAATAGGAGTAGGAGTTACTTAATGTAGGATCTGTCTCGTGAGTCGTGTAAACATCGAACCCCCTTGTTCCAACTTTGTTTGAAGAGGCGTGAGCCGTGTCTTAGTGATCGTTGTCCAAAAAAGTCAAGGTGCATTCAATTCATTTCAACGCAGTTTTCCCGCCAGAAAACATCATGTGTGGGGCTGGTCGGACCCTCATATCATAGAGTACACTACTGACTCCTTTAAGTTTAATTTAGATGATCAGACAATTCTTTAGTTAGTCACATCACAAGTATAAAGCAGTGTCATCAATCATTCATTCACATAATCATAGCATTCACATAGTCACATTCACCATCTCATATAAGCACACCATCGCCTATAGGCTTCCTAGTATTATATTTCCTCCTTACAGGCTTTCTAATATCACACGATAGCCAATTAGGCAATCCCAGTATCATCACCTATAGCCATTCAACCTATGCAGTATCCCCTCATTGCCTTATAGGCTTTCTAGTATAGTAACATTGCCTTTTAAGCCATCATATTACATACACAATATAGTTCTCATTCACAATCATCGTTTATCACATTTGATACATATTATCACATAGTCATACACAAATCACATTTACTCATCATTCATCACATATTATATTTCATTATATAAATACCCTTACGTCCATATTGTCTTTAAGCCCTTGGATTTACCATTTTACCAGATCAATATCACACTTTAACGTAAACACGTGATCATTCACATTCATCATCACATTCATCACATAATCATCATCACATTCATAACACAATTATCACATTATAACCATTCAACTCATTTCGCATTCAATACTCATTCATTCGATACTCATGCTAATTAGTACTCGGGTCGTTTCATATCCCGAATACCTCTACATTTATGATATGTACTTGGGTCGCTTCATGACCCAAAACTTATGCAGACAGTTGCCTAGGGGTTCCGCTCATAGTTAGATACCGGGAATACGTCTACATTTAGATAATTTTATTTTAAACAATGTTAGAAAGATATTAAATTTCAATTAATTATGATATAATCATTTTAATTTTATTATAGTTAAAAATCAATTTGGTCCACATCTCAATTTTGGAATAGGCCCTCCACGATTCATTGGACGACCTTGCCTAGGGGTTCCGCTCATAGTTAGATACCGGGAATACGTCAACGGAGTAAGGTGACACATAAGCCTAGACATAATTTTTTTATTTACTCCTGGACATAATTAGATGGAGTTAGACAGTCAATTTTAAAGAAGAAAATTAACATCAACAATGAAATATATTTTCTATGTCGATAATTTTAATAGCTCAAGCACTTTGTGAGCTATTGAGCTACGATTCTACGAATTGTTGAGTTATTTTCATATCGTTAAGTGTTAACTAAGTTATTTATCATTTTAACCGAAGTTGGGAAGCATTGTAAATTATTATCTCATTCATTATGCAATGCAAATAGCTATATTTCCTCCAATGCCTAGGCACCCTTAGGCTATGCCTAGGCACGCTTAGGCTACACTTAGGCACACTTAGGCAAGGTCTTAACTCTCTGCTTACACCTAGCGCCTTCTTGAACCTTGGTTTTGTATTTGATCCATTCTTGGTATGTTTTTGACGATTTTCAAGGTACAAAGCAACCTAGGCGGGTTTGGTTCAAACATTGCATGACTCTGGAGGATCAAAAAGAGCTATAAATAGAAGAATACGAAGCTTTCATGTTAAAGATGAGGTCCAATGAAGGAGAAACCTACTAGTAACCAAGAGTAGAGCCCAAGAGGAGCCCAAAGGAAGAAGACTTGGCCTAAGCAGAAGCAAGAACCAGAGGCGGTACTTCATTGAGTCCAATTGCCGCCTAAGCAAACCTGGATAAATCACGATGAGATCTTCAGAAGAGGTTGCTTTCAGGCCAATGAGTCCAGCTCACGAAGAAATCCAACGTCGGGTGTAATCAACGCGCGCCCACCGCCTCCCAAAGGCAAGCCCAAAAAAGAGATCTTAAGGCCATTCTTTGGCCCCAAGTAAAAGAAACAGTGCTCTAGCAGATTTAGGAAGGTTTTAGCCGAGTTCTATCATTATGAGCAGGGAGCTAGACTCATTAGTTCTGTAGGCTGCACAATTCCATTCAAAACTTTTGCAGACACCATACTCGAGTGGGAGCTTATTATTTGTAGGAGAGGGTGCAACTAATGAGATGCCTTCATCAAAGATGGTGGTACCCTCCTTCTCTTCTATGTATAGCTAGTTCAAAATTGATTGTATGATAATGTGAACTCGTTTATCTTTGTATGTATTAATGCTATGATTTCATATGATGATTGTGTTTATGCTTATGAATTTGATGCTTATGATGTATGCATAGATGTTTGGTTTTGATGGTTATGTGATGATCATTGTTATTTATCTAGTATGAATGCTTTCTTATCATCAATGCTTAAGACTCTATAGTATGCTACTATATGCATTGTTCTTAGTATCATCTAGGTTGTTAAGAAATTACCCTCTAGTGATACCCCATTTATGCTACACGAGTATAGAGAGAATGATCAACAATCTATACCTTGAGTAGCATCAACGCTTGATTGTTAGATCATTGATACTATAGACCATGGATTATTTGCATTGATATAAATTTAGGGTTAGAATCTACTCACTCTTTTGTAGTCACTATGCGATTCCCTTGCCTCTAGATGGCTCTCCGGCTTGCTCTTTACCTCTGATCTATTGTCCTGCTACAGGAAAAACAATGTCACACCCTTCTGTCCAACAAATTTTCTCGATGAAACAGATATCATAACGATGATCCCAATGGTCCAATCGTAGCCAAGGAAGTCTGGAACACAACCTCAAAATTTTAGGAAGATCCAATGACCCAATTTTCAAGAATCGTCCTTCCAACAGTCTGCTTTGCTACTGGACGAAAATTGGCAGCCCCTTGTCTTCTTCTTCTTCTTCCTTCCTTCCTTCCTCTCTTACCCTTCTCTTCTGATTTCTAGCTCTTAAACTTGTCTCAGCTACCGTTGTGTCTGCAGAAATTTGAGTAGAAGGATAGTGATGGTGAGGTAAGGTAATGCTGGCAGTTTGGAGAGCGAAAGAAGGATGAGAAGAAAATGAGAGAGAAAAGGGAAGGGGCAGATTTTTATCTCCCATTCTCTAGAATTCTCCAATCCTCCAAATTGCCCATTTGGCCCCCAAACTTTCCTTCTCTTGCAATTAAGTCTAAAACTTTCACTAACCACCTCACCTCATATCCATTATTTAGTTAACCACTCAATTACTTTACATTCACCATTTTTTATTAAGGGACGAAACTGTAATTCAATTATTATTGACGTCATTATGACATAAAAAATCATACGAAGGTAGGGATGTTACACCAATTTGCTAAATGATTACCACGAAGTCCAATCAAAGGATGTTAAGTTTGTGCATGTCTCGTTCCAATTACCAATAAGCTGGCAGCGACCTCCGATGGCTACCTTCAAGTTAACACATATGTGGGTTGGTGGGTAACGAGGGCATAAGCTTTGTTATAGAAATTTGGTTATGTTACTCATAGTATTATTTTTGAGAACCGACACACGGCCAAATGGGAGGCCACGTAGGTAGAACTCCAATCCAACGGCTAGAGGGAAAGGGCTAATTTTAGTGGGGTTTGGAAGTGGAAAAGCCGAAACTTTGAGCTGGAAGCTAGCCAACTAAAAGAGAAGGCCCCACTAGATGGACGTTTTGGAGGGCAAACTGAAATTTCAGCTCGAGAGACAAACTGATCATTTAATGCACCCACTAACTTTTTCTCTCTGACTATATTTCTTCATCTTCTATTCCAAAGAAAATCAATGACTATCGCTTCCTCTTCTCTTCTCATCTTCAACCGTCGTCGTCTAGGAGCATCATCGATGACGATGAATCTCGATTAGAACTCATGAAATGATGATGACGACAACCCATGAAACATTAGATGGAATATTAGATGTTTTGAGTGGGTTGGAAGGGAGTGAGATTAATATTAGTCTGTGCAATATGAATATTAGTATGAGGGATATGAATATTAGTCCGAAAGATAATATTATTTTGTGAAATTCATTCTTTGGGATATGATGATGAGGCTGAAAGAGACAAAGAATAGCAGAAGAATGATGACAAGACACTTTCGCAGAAAGCAAAACTTTGTGTCCGGATTACGAAATGACAGTGGGGACTGGATCACCGAGGAAAGAGGGAAGGCGACCATTGACATAGATTTTTTTATCAAACTCTTTTCACCTCGGAAAATCAAGTGTTGAACATGGAAGCCAGGGTCGCGGAGCTTCCGATTTCCCACAAAGTCACGGCAGAGATGAATGCTAGTCTTACAGAAAAGGTCCTTCCAGTGAAATTTTCAAAACATTCCTCTCTATGGGATCGAAGCAGGCACCTAGGTCTGATGAGTTCACTGGGAAATTTCAAGTCCTTTTGGGATATTGTAGGTGAATCTGTAACGGAAGCAGTCGGTTCTTTCTTTTCTACGAAGAGGATGCTCCGCAGTTTTAATCACATTTGGTTGTCACTGATCGCGAAAGTGGACAATGTAGAAGACATGAGGCAAATCGGGTCAATAAACTTATGCCAATTTTTGTATAAGATTATAACCAAAATCATGTTTGAAAGACTAGTACGTTTCTTACCTCAGATCATTTCAGAGGGACAAAATGCTTTCATCCGTGAACGACAAATAGTGGAGAATGTCCTGCTAGGGCATGAGCTGCACTATTTGAAAATCAAAACCCGTGGCAAGAAAAGGTACATGGCTTTAAAGGGTTGACATGGAAAATGCCCATGAGATAGTCAATGGCCATTTCTCCTCGCAGTTTTGGACAAATTGGGTTTTAACTCTACCTAGAGAGGCTGGATCCAGGAATGCCTCAGCTCAACGTCGTTCCTGGTCCTTATGAATGGCACACGAGAGGGGTTTTTCACACCCTCAAGAGGTCTCAGGCAGGGGGACCCACTATCCCTTCTCTTGTTTGTGATTTGCATGGAGGGATTTGTTGCTCCTTGGGAAGGTCATTTCGTAAGGGAAGCTAGAAGGGGTTAAAGTTTCCCCTACAGCTCCACGAATTTCGCATCTAATTTGTTTTCCAGATGACTCTTGTATATTTCTCAGAGGTTCTTTTGCAGGAATGAGAAAATCTGATTGAGGTTTTAAACGAGTATGAGGAACTCAGTGGCCAACGAGTTAACTTGGCTAAATCGACGGTATGTTTTATTAAAAATATTTCTCTGTCCGACCAAGATTCTTGTCAAATTATGGGAGTCGCTGTGGGGGTCCATGATAAATATCTTGGGTTGCCCACTCTAATCGCCCAATCTAAAATGGCTACCTTCCGGTTTTTGGAAGGAAAATTGCTCGAGCGACTACATGGGTGGAAGCAAAGGACAATGTCTTGGGCAACAAAGGAGACATTGATTAAATAAGTGGTTTTAGCTTTGCCATTACATGTCAATTCCTGTTTCAAACTTCCTCTCTCTCTTTGTCGACTATTAGATAGACACGTAGTCAGATTCTGGTGGGGCGTTGAAGAGGGTCATTCCCGAATACGATGGATGTCTTGGCTAAATATGTGTCGGAATAAACACGACGGGGGAATGGAGTTTCGCAGATTTGAACATTTTAATCAGGCGTTGCTGGCCAAGATTGGATGGCGCATCCTTGATGAACCTCAGTCGCTCTTGACCCAGGCTTACAAAGGGAAATATTTTCCAACAATGACTTTCCTCAATGCTACTCCGGGATCTCGCCTGTCTTGGGGATGGCATAGTATCCTTTATGGCCGACAGTTATTAATTAAGGGGTTGCGATGGCAGATTGGGAATGGATGGTCGGCTTCTCCCCTTCACTCTAATTGGATTCCTAGGATACACCCTTGTCACCCTATGTATAATCCTCCACTGCTACCTGAGAAGGTTGCGAAGGTGATTCTCCAAGGGGAGGGCTAGTGCTGTGATCTAAAACTTAACCAGTAGTTTGATCCGATGACTTGTCATGCCATCAAAGCTTTCCCACTTCCTCGTCAAGATTTTGAGGATAGGCTGATTTGGCATGACATGTGTGATGGAATTTTCACTGTCAAATCGGCCTATCATTTTGATGTCTTGTTAGATAAGCAGGATGGTCGGTGGCGGCCCACATCTAGTTGGATGGATAGGTCGAGCTGGATTTGCTTGTGGGGAGCCCATATTCCACCAAAATTAAAAGTGTTATGACTCGAACGAAACTACACCTCGAATTAATCCCGACCAAAGTGCAAGTTTTTAAACTCTAGGCGGGAGCAGTATAGGGCAAGTATTTAATTGTCAAACCTGGGCCGACCCATGTACCCCTACTTCAATCGCTTAAGTTGTTATCTAGCAAAACGGTTACGGGTTTAAAACTAATAAGCCTACAAATGGAAACAAGCAAGTAAAGTAAATCGAGGTTTTTCCAATGAGAGAAGAGTTCACTTGGGTGTTGCTCCCCCTAGCTAACAATTATGACTTGAAGAATCAAACGAACGTGTGTGCTTAGAGGGTCATAAACCATCGGGAAGTCTAACAAGCAATCTAAGCTACCCTCTTAGCCTCTACGTTGAGGAATGGGATACGATCCAAGCCACTTACGTGACCTCTCAATCTATCAATTAAGGAATGGTTAGACTTCACCCTCGAATTGGAGTTTGGACGGCCACCCACAACCGAACCCTAAGTGCTAATGCGAATTAGGAGGTTTTCCCTTTAACTAACCAAGAATAGGAGGCATAGAATGCCCAAGGAAACCCATCTCTAATAGAACCTCTTAAGTTATGGAGGGTTCTCTCTAAACTAGCTTAGGAGGCATTGAATGCCCAAGGAAACCCATCTCAAAATAAGCCTCTTAGGTTAAAGAGGGTACTCTCTTAACTAGTTTATGAGGCTTTGAATGCCCAAGGAAATCAAGCCTCTTTGGTAAAAGTGGTTTCCTCTCTAAACTAGCCTAGGAGGCATGAAATGTCCAAGAACCCCATCTCAATATTGAGCCTTTTAACCTAAGGAGGTTTCCTCTCTAAACTAGCCTAGGAGGCATGAAATGCCCATGAACACCCAATGAACCTCCTAACCTAAGGAGGTCTCCTCTCTAAGCTAGGTTAGAATGACAATTAGATTGATAGGCTTTCACACAACACAATCATTTCTCAATAATACCTCCACATTCATATTAAAATACAACCACACGCAAATCATTCAATTCATACAAGCATTCACATAATTGTAGTTAGGGTTTACAAACACCCAAGTGAATAGGGAGGTTAATCCATAGCTAGGCAAAGGAAAACAACAAAAAGGAGAGAAGGAACCATGGAGAGGTGAAAATCTTCCTCCCTTGTTGCTTGAATCTCCCTTGAGAAGAAGAAATCTTCAATCCCCTAGCTTGAATTGAGCCCAATCTCCTTCTTCCTCCTTTTAGTATCACTTTCTCTCTCTGGAATGGGAAGGGGAAACCGTAATCTCTCACTAGAAACCCTCTTTATTCTAAAAACTAAAACCCTACCTAAAAGCTCTCCCCTCTCTTTCAGCTCCCTTCTCCTTTTATTCCTAGATCGGGTTCTATTCACGGTCTAAGACCTCAGTTCACTCAGTTCAAGTTCTTAGACCTTAGTTCAAGGTCTGAGGCTTATGTTCACGGCCTTAGCGATCTTGAACAACCCTGGCATCAGCAACCTCAAAACCTTCTCTGGACTCTCCTTTGTTCACGGTCGTGTAAGACTGTGCACTCCAATGGTAGACCTTGAACACAAGTTGTTTTCTCCTCTTTGTCCCTTTTCTTCTAACTTTCGACTCGGGGGGTTGATTTCACCTGTTAGAATCTGAAACACACGAAATCTAGCATAAAACCACCCCTTTTTGGAGTTCAATTGCAACAAACGTCAAGAAAAATGGGGATAAAAAGTGGACAATTAGGCCTGAATCACTCCCCCACACTTAGACGTTTGCTTGTCCCCAAGCAAACCAAGTACAAAACAAGGTAAGCTCACAATTTCTTTTTCAACAGAATTTTTGGGGAATGTCATAGGGCATAAAATTAGTGGACCACAATGGTTATTTGATACCGACTTATGTACAAAAACAAAGTAATCACGGCAACCACCACAAACGACATTCAACTGTATTAAGATTGTGCAAAAGAAGAGTTCTCACATTATTCACGAACCCACACACAACATGCCTCGACGACTCACCAATCACAATTACTCATGCATAAAGATCACATCATAGGAACTAATGATCAAGCAACTTAGGTCTTCATCGGGGTATAAGAAATGAATAAAACATGATGAATGAATCACCACTCTCAACAAGTGCGGTCAGGACCATTTGATGCAAAAGATGTGCATATTCACGCTCAATCCTAACGTCCATTTACCATGATGGTAGCCTCTAAATGCTAGACTCACAAGATGGGTGTCGTTGCTAGCTTGTCTGGAGGTCTTAGACACAGGTTCATGACTCACTAGTGTATAGGACATGGGGAAAATGCTTTTTGGGTGGTGGAAAACATAGCATAAGCTTCCACATTTCCATCCTAAAACCACAAAAAAGTTCTAAGGATTCGATTAGAACCCTCTCATACACTCAATGGCCACTAGCATCGGCAAAAACCACACTTCCATCAATTCCAAACTACAACCAGTCACCAAACCATGCCACACATACTTTCTTTTTACATTTGCTAGTCAATTTCAAGCACAAGAGTGTGATAGGCAAACAACATGTAAGTGTTCCTAAAGCTTGCATGCTAAGCAATACTTCTAAGAGCATATTCAACATTTATTATATTTTTGGTGGACACTCTCTTTTCTTCTTTGCCCTCTTATTGATCTTTTTTTTTCTTTTCTCTTTTCTTTGGGGGCAATAGAGAGCTAAAAACATGCCACATTTTTTTTAACTTAAGGAGTACAATGCTCACTTTTAAGAACTACCTCCACATTCACTTCACTTCTTAGCAAAACCATACACAAATCATTCATGTGGAACCTCGTTTGAGCTCAAATGGTATGAATGGAGCTTCCAAACACAAGTATGACTCGATAAGGTGTAGACATGAAGAAAGTAGGGCCGCTCTATTTAAATCAATCAAGCTCAACTAGTGTGAGCTACCTAACACGAGAACGAACCTTAGACAAACGGCTCAAAGGGGTTGACTAAAGGATGATATGATCGGTTCGGCCAACATTTGGGTCGTGGACTAAACCTATGCATCCATCTTCCTTGCTAGCAACAACGTGAATGCTACACATTATGTAAAGGGGGATCTATCGCACAAGAAAGAAACAAACAAAACAAGTATCACATGGCTACCTAGATGCTCAATCATTCGTTCTAATTCCCTAAACTCGATGCATAGGCAACTTTGAAAAGCAAGTAATTGATTCAAAACATCTATCGGTTAAAAAACACATGAGAAATGAACCTATGCACAAACCTAATACATGTCTCAATCATCATCATAGGTTGCACATAATCACAAGAAAATCATCCATAGAAAATGCTAATAACCACGAGATACAAATCACCACAATGTGCCACTATGATCATGCAAATGTAGTAGTTGTTATGCTTGGAGCCTTCAAATTTTAAAAATTTGGGCATACAACTAGGCTCCAAGCATTCAAAATCACACCAAACATTCACACACACATGTAAAATGGACTACCCACCACACTCAAGCTCGACATTGACCTCAATGGCATAAAAGAAGGAGGTAGAACGATGTTACCGGATAGTGGTGAATGTTGGTGTTCGGGAGCGGAGGGCGGGTGAGATCCGGAAGAGAAAGAAGGCGGCAAAACAAAGGGTCGACTTATTGAAGCCAAAAGGAATCAAACAGATGGCGGTTGGGTTGCCTCCCAACAAGAGCTTTTTTAACGACGTGAGCCAGACGATTTCTCTTCAAGTTTCAGTCCATCCAAGAACCTCCTTGGAGTTTCTCGTCGGTGAGATGAAATCTCAAGTCACGAGCATTGGACGAGTCCATGTTTTAGGGCTTGATAAACCGTTAATTGCACATGTTTTCACCCCTATTCTTGAGCCGTTTGAGATGTTGATTCTCGTGTTTTAGGCCGATTTCACACTAGGTTGTGCTTGTTTGTGATATTTCAAGTCCTAGTACGTGAATGAAGGTTTGGGAGCGAGTTCGGGGTCGATTGGACGAAGATCAGACGTGAGGCGAGTCGCTGAGGAAGCCACACGGGCACACACAAAACCCACACGGCCGTGCAAGTAACCAATGTGGCCGTGTGGGATTGTGCGAGCCTTCACATGGGCAGAATGGGCATGCCACACGGCCGTGTGTCCCTGGCCGTGTAGGAAGCCTGAAATCCAATTAATCGGAACGCGGCGTTTTGGACCTCACACGGGCATCTAGGTAAGCCACACGGCATGTGGCCTGCCCGTGTGAGTCGGGAATTCTGGTTTTTACCCAAATTCGAGCCACAAGTGAGGGAATCGACTTTCAGAGCAAAAACAGAGTTTTAGAGAGAGAAAGGGCGAAGAACAAACCCTAGGAGCTATTTGGAGTGGATTTCTCACCATTGAAGCCCAGATTGCGTCCCCAGGAGTGAAGATTGACATCCCAGAGCAGATTTTCCTCATCTTTATGAGTATGACTACTCTGATTTCTGGTTTCCTCTCTCTCTCTCTCTATGGAGTAGAACCCTTCTCTCACTTGGGTATGAAGAACCCTAGTTTCATGTGTTAGGGATTTGATTGTAATGACTTGGGATGATTATACTGTTTGGTATTAATCGAATGATGCATGTTTCATTGAATTGATTGAAGTCTGATCAGCTTTCCTTGATTTCTGCTGCAACCTGATAGATAGAATCTGATTAGGTTGTTAGAGCTTCTTCATTCGGTAGTAGGAGATTGGCTATACGAGAGTTAGTCAGTCTACTGCTTTGCACTGGAATCCAATTCCAGTAGTAGAGTTCTTTGCTTATTGCTTCAGCTTTCTATCCCGGTGAAGACTAGTCGTCTGCCGGGTAGTTAGACTGAGAGGGCTTGGTCAGCTTAAGAGATTCCAAGCTACTGTCGGATCTTCCGCAGTCTAATCAACAGTAAATCAACCCAGGGTAATTACAATTAAGACCTAACTAAGGAGCTAGGGGGACTCATTCCCGAGTGACTCTTCCTTTGCTTGAGGAAACCGAACCAATTCCTGCTTTCTTTCTGCTTTTAGTTAAAACAACAATCAATCGACTTAGTTAGCTAGATAATAGATAATTACGGAGTAGGCAGTAGATCTAGACCCCGGGTTGATATTTAGAACTTGCCACTTCACTGCATTCCCGGACTGCGATTACACTTGGTCGCAGTTTGGTGTTGTGTTTTGGCGTGTCAAGTTTTTGGCGCCGTTCCCGGGGAGTCTGTAGGTTATTGGGGAAACGTGAAAATTTGTTACTCTAGATTTTTCTTTACTGCATTTTCTCTCTTCCACCTGTGCGTCTTCACGGGTTGTTTCTGCTGATTGTGTGCAGGTAGTGCATGACCCGTAGCCAGTCGGGAGATCTACTACCATTAGACTAGGAGCTTGAACGGACCTGCAGGAACTTCAAGCGGGCTCTAAAGGCACGACTGGCTGCGGAGGAGGCACTAGCGCAGCTGCAAATCGCTGAAGTAGAAGAAGAGATGGGTGATCCATAGGACCATGATGTGGTCCTTCCTGAGGAACAGACCATGGGATACTACTGGACCGGCAGGGCCGCGGACGTGAGGTCGCCCATTCAACACCCTCATGTCCCAGCAAACAATTTTGCGGTGAGCACCTCCGTCATCACCATGATGCACGGTTCAGTGGTGTTCCGTGGCAAAGAGGGGGAGTGATGACTCGATATTTGCACATGTTTTCCCCTGTTTCTTGATTGTTTGAGCTTTAATTATTGCGTCTTTGGCCTATTTTACGCTAGGTTGTGTTCCTTTGTCACATTTAGGTCCTAGCACATAAAGTGAAGCATAGGCGCAAGTTTCAAGTCAATCAGAGATCAATTGGCGATTAGGGAGAAGAAACTCGGGCATGACCTGAAGAAGAATGAATTTCTACCTCACTTTATGGACAAATAATCATGCAAGCTTGTCATGGAAATAAAGAGGACGAGACTACGAGCGTCTGGGATCAAACGACGACTGATTCGGAGTCCGGACGAGGGAGAAACGAAGCATTGAATATAGGGGAACAGGTTCGGCAGTAAAAACACGGGCGCGCCTAAATCAAAACACGGCCGTGCCCATATTTAGGCACGACCGTGTTTTGGCCGACGCGCGCGAGCGTGTTTTTAACACAGGGCAAAACACGGGCGGTCAAAAGCAAAGCACGGCCGTGCCCTCGACCGTGTTTTGCCCAGAATCAGGTTTTTTAACGCAAATTCGAGCCAAAGGTGAGGGAGAGCTGGGTTTTGGATCCCAAACACCCAAGGGACGAACCAAAGAGAGAGAGGGCGATTTGAGGGCATTTTTGGAGTGGAATTGGAGGATTTCTTTGCCTTGGAAGCTCGAGGAACAAGCCCAGACTTGAAGACTGATCATCTGAAGATTCTTACTGCAGCCTCTCTCTTCTCTATGGAGTAACTTCCCTTCACTTAGGTTTTGAGGAACCCTAGCTATGTTTGTTTGATTGGATGATTGTATGAGTACTCTGACTTGATAATCTTGAGTTCATATTCAATCTATGCATGTTTTCATGATTCAATTCTGCTTTAGTCGAGATTATTGATTCTGCTTTGATCCTATGAGAGCGAATACCTGATTAGGTCAATAGAGCACCATAGATTGATAGTATTGGATCGATTGCTTTAGTCGAGGGTTGGTTCACTGCTTTGTATCGATTGAGAACCTCATTCGATAGAGGGAATCTAGTTCAGAACGCCTTGATCGGTTGTTCTAGAGAAGGATACGTCCCTCTAGGCAATTGACTCAAGAGGGCCTTGTTCCTTTAGTCGAGACTCAAGGTCTAGTCAAGGATTCTCCGCATTGTGAATGAAAGTGAAACAAGTTAGAAATCATCAATCGTTAGTCTGGCTAGTGGCTAGGGGGAATCATACCTAAGTGAGTTCCCAACCTGTAATTAGATTAACTTTAACTGTAGTTTGCTAGAGTAGTTTTAGTTCTTTCATCTTAATTTGGTTTGCTAAATAATAAACTGAAGCTGAGTAATAGTAACTCTAGAGACCCGTGGATTCGATATTTATCACTTGAGCCACTATACTGCAGTCCCTTCCATTGGTTACACTTGGCCATTGTTAGGTGTTGTGTCGTAGCGAGTCAGGGAGTGCCCCCGTTCGCATCTCAGGCGATTCCACGAGCTCATCGATGGAATCAATATTAATGGGGTCCCAGCAGATGCCATCCAGTTGAGGTACTTCCCATTCACCCTGGAGGGGCAGGCCAAGGAGTGGGTAGACACCAGGCCTCCCGGATCAATCACCACGTTCGCCAACCTGGCGGACAAGTTCCTCACCTGCTACCATCCTCCGTCCAAAACGGCGGACCTGCAGAAGCAGATTACCCATTTTGCTCAAGATGAAGACGAGACCATCCGTGACGCATGGGAGAGATACAACAGTCTCTTCCTGAGGTGTCCCAATCATGATTTCAATGATGCTTTCAAGGTGGGCACCTTCTATCACGCCCTATTCCCAGAAGACAAGCAGCTGATTGACTCGGTTTGTGGCGGGAACATGCTGACCAAAACACCGCCACAACTGAATCAACTCTTTAAGGAGATGGCAGAGAACGAGTATGATTGGGGAACTGCAAGGAGATCGAGACGAGCACCAGGACGGGGTGTGCATTCTGTAGCCACCTAGTCATCTGATTTGGTACAGGTGGTGTCGAAGCTGGTGTCAGCCATCGATCGCTCTGGAATGATTCCAGGGACCGGACAACAGCACGCGATGCTATTCCAGTGGTGTGAGAGCACCCATCACACGGTGGAAGATTGCCAGGCGATGAAGGAGTCGACCACACCCCAGGAGCAGGTGAACTTCATCAATAATGCTAGGCGAAATGACCCCTACAGTATCACGTACAACAAGGGGTGGCGCCAGCATCCCAACTTCCAGAGGCCGCCATATCAGCCAAGACAGGGGCAATTCCAGCAGCAGCAGCAGTCTCTCTACCAGCCCATGCAGGGGCATGCTGCTCAATCACAACCGCGACCTTTCCAGCTGCCACGTGCAGCCCCTGCCACCCAGTGCAGAATGATCCGATGGCTGAACTGCGGGACTTGGTGGGTTCTCTCGCCAGTTCTAGTGCTCAAAAATTCAACACTATCGAGCAGTTCATGGAAAAGGCCCCGGGTAAATTCCTGGCTCTTGAAGCTGGCTAGAGGAACACACAGGCTGTCTTGCAGGATATCCAACCCAGCTGGGGAGCGTGGCTCAAGCACTGGCGCAAAGGGCTCCCGGTACCTTGCCAGGTCATACCATTCCTAATCCGAAGGACCCGAATGCCCACTGCAATGCCATCACAACCAGGAGTGGCAAGATGAATACTGATCCACCTGTTCGGGCACAAGAGAGAGAGACCCCTGCCTCAGCATCTCCAGCGGCTGAAGAAGAAGCGGAGCAGGAGGTTGAGGTACCTGCGCCTAAACCGCAACCAGTAGTGAAGGAGTATATCCCTCAATTCCCCTTCCCTACTCGGTTGCACAAAGACAGGCTAGAGGCAGAGTTTGGGAACTTCATGTCCATGCTTAGGAAGCTGAATGTTCAAGTACCTTTCCTGGAGGCACTATCTCAAATGCCTAAGTATGTGAAGTTCCTGAAAGATCTTCTCTCAAAGAAGCACAAGCTGTGCGAGCTGGCCACTGTGGAGTTCAGCGAGGAGTGCTCGGCTATTCTGCAGAACAAGCTTCCGCAGAAGCAGAAGGACCCAGGTAGTTTTACTATCCCGTGCTCTATAGATAAATTGCATGTAGAGAGGTCCTTGACGGATCTACGTGCTAGTATCAATGTTATGCCATATAAATTGTTCAAGAAACTAGGCCTAGGTGAACCCCGTGATACTAGGATGAGCCTTCAATTAGCTGACCGATCTATAGTTCATCCTAGGGGCATAGTGGAAGACCTTCTGGTTAAGGTTGGCAAATTCTTTTATCCTGTGGATTTTGTTGTCTTGGACATCAATGAGGACACAGAAGTGCCCATTATACTGGGAAGGCCTTTCCTAGCCTAGCCACCACCAAGGCTCTCATAGATGTGCATGACGGGACCTTAGTCTTGAGGGATGGCGAGGAGCGAATAACATTTTCAGTTGCTAATACTCTCCCTGCTTCTTTGCCTTTGCATGCTGTTTCTCACCAGGAGCACGAGTCTGTCGTGTATCCTTCTGTGCTTCCCACTTTGCAGGATCCCCCTCCCATATCTTCGCCGCCACTTCCATCCACTCCATTATCAGACAAAATCAGGGAGGAGTGGCGGCCGAAGCTGCAGGTAGCTAAGCCTGCTCGCAAGAAAACCGGAGACCACTATGAGCTGGTCCCGCCTCCTGAACCTCGACCACCTTGGCCATCCGAGTATTCACTCGCTTGCATCCTGCCGGATGGCAAAGTCGAGTTGGCGAATGCTGGTAGCCACATTCGTCGTGTGCATGGCCACCATCTGAAGTTGTACCTCAAGAGCGAGGTGGATCCGCTCTTGAAGGCACCTGCTCCTTCACCTCATTGAGCATCCACTCTACTGGCGTCAAGCTAAAAGACGGTAAAGAAGAGCTTGTGGGGAGGTAACCCCACCTAGGTTTGCATTTTCTTACCTTTTTCCTTTTGATTTTTTGTGTTTTTCAGTCTTGAGGTGTTGTTCTCGAGTCGTATGTCGTTTTTGAGTGAAAACAGGTCAAATTCGGAGTTCTGGCAGCCCACACGGCCAGCCCTGAAAGTCACACGGGCGTGTGAAAATGGGTTTTGGCCGTGTGAGCTTTCGACAATTTCCACACGGCCAGTTGTGCTCCTCACACGGTCGTGTGGATTTGGCCCCCTGCCCGTGTGAGTTCTCGTCAATTTCCACACGGCCAGGTATGCTTTTCACACGGCCGTGTGGAAATCCTCAACCAGCCCGTGTCGGCTGACACAGGCACATGTGCACCTCACACGGCCGTGTGAGCCTGCCCGTGTGGCCGAGCCTGCCTCTTTAAATTTCGGCCGACACGGCTGCGTGGTCAAAAAACTCAAACCTTCTCGCCGGAATCCTCTCCCCCTCGCCGGAAAACCGCGACTTTTCGCCCTCTTTGTCAATTTTCGGCCATTTTTGGTCGGTTTTTGACCAAACCACCTCCACACCCATCCTTTTCTCCCCATTTTCGGCCTATCCCTCGATTTGAGGCGATTTGAGCCGATTTTGAGTCGCCGGAGGCGATTTCCGGCGAGACTTCGGCAAGGCTTCGACGAGCGCTTCCGGGCAGATTTTGGCCTCTTCTTTGCTTCCGTTGCATTCCCCTCATCATCCCCTACACCTCTACTTGTGTCTCCAGGTTTGATTTTGACCTTAACCTTGTGTTTTATGGAGTATTGGGTGTTAGGGTGTATGTTTAGAGAACCACTTTGAATCATGTGAATTGTGTGAAATTGATTGAGGGGAATGTTTGGATTATGTATGAATTGTGTTGGGCAATGTCCCCCTTTCTTGTTTGAGCCCTTGTGTGCAAGAATTTTGTCAATTCTATGTTTACCTTAATAGTGCACACAAGGTGTACGATGAAATGCCTGTTTTTCATGCCATGTTGTGGGCGCCGGTTGGGGCCCTTAATGATGTGCTTTGAGGGTATGTTTGCTATGGATGTGAACCTTGAGTTTCCTACTTTTTCATGGATGTGCACTCCCGCCCCGATTATGCTTGTTTGATCGAGTTTTTGACCCCCGAACTATGGATTAAACCATGGTTCGGCTGTTTTCTGTTCTTAAGTGTGGGGGTGTGATTAACCTTTTCTTTGGCTCTTTTGGTTCCACTTTGGGTTGTTCTTTTGCAGGACCATGACGAAGCCCGACCTCAAGCACCCGTTTATTCGAGATTTGAGGAGGGGCCCCCACCAGGATCGTTTTAAGAGCGTCCTGCCCTGTAAGTTTGGGCAGCATCATTGCTGGTCCAAGTGGGAGTTTGAGAAGCTGAACTGCTACGAGCACTTCTCCGCCATTGTCACCAACCGCCGCTGGCGCCGTCTACTATGCATTCGCGAGAAGGTTTACCACGAGCTCGTGCTTGAGTTCTACACGATCTTCAAGCACGCAGACACAGAGGATTGGAAGGACGGAGAAGCCGTCAAGTTCAGGCTCGGCTGTGAACCCCGATCCATGATCTACCACGAGCTGGTGACCGCCCTCGGCCTCGGCCTGGCCAATGATGAGGACTACATCATCGAGCTCACCGAGCCAGAGGGGGTGGACTTCAAGACACTGTACACCCGCCTCGCTCGGCCAGGCCAGCGTCCCTTCGCGGCGGGGAAGACGAAGGCCAGCACCTTGCAGCTCGATAACCACATTCTCCACCACTTGCTGGCAAAGTCCTACACCCCAGCTTCGGACAGTGCCAGCGCCATCACCCGGAGAGCCATGTACTTCATCCAGTCCATGCGCCAGGAGGATCATCTTCTCCACTTGGGTTCTGTGGTGGCAAGAACCTTTGACAAGAGTGCTTCAGAGTTGAAGAAACTCCACTGCACTCCCCTCATCTCCCGCATGGCCTCCTACTTCCAGATATCACTGCAGGGGTGCACAAAGCAGGGGGACACCAGTGTCTTTGGCGCATATACGATAGGTCGCATGCACCTAATTCGAGAAGAGCGAGGAGTCAAGTGGATCGAGGGGTTTCCTCAACCTCAGATCCCAGCGGAGGACCATCCGGAGGTTCCGGAGGATGCGGCTGATGAGGATGTCCACTCCGAGGATGTGGATGATACTGCTGTCGCCCGCCCCACCACCTTCGAGTATGGGGGTGGCTGTTCCACTTACCCCGGCCATGACTACTTCACTCTGCAGTTCGAGCAGCTGCGTCTCCGGAATCAGCAGCTCTATGACCATCAGCTCCAGTTTCAGCAGCAGTATTCGGCTCACCATGCCGAGTACCAGACCCGGATGGCCGCTTATGATGAGCGTCTTGATCGGATGGAGACCCAGCAGGGGGTGACCCTGGTTCGCATCGAGAGGGAGCAAGCCCGATCTCGGCGCATGCAGGAGGTCCAGCAGCACTTGCTCCAGCTGCTACCGGGCGAGCAGCCAGTCTGGAGGACTCCCTGGGAGGACTCTCCACTTCCACCTCCACCAGCTGATGATGATGATGCATTCATGAATGACATCGATCTGGACAACCTTGGTAACGAGTAGGCTGTACTTGTCGCCCCTCAGTGTGTGTTTTTTTAGACTTTTTATGTTTGCTCCATGTGTTTGAGGAGCTTGAACTGAGTCTGTCGTTTGTTTTTGTCATTTTTTCTTTCTTCTGTGGATTGTTTATTTTGTAGCCATCTGGGCCAACTCTGATCCCTAACGCACAGTGTGCTAGTGTGTTCTTATTATTCCTTTCGTGCAGAACTGCCCGTTCGTTCCATATGTTCCCCGCCGACTGGTCCACTACCAGTCTCCCGCAATTTTTCAATCCGGTAACATCGTTCCCCTTATCTCTTCCTATGCTCCATTAATGTCTTGCTTCAGTGTGGGGGGGGGGGGGGCGCTTTGTGTCGGCTGGAATCTATATACATGTGCTTGGAGCCTAGTCCATTTTCCAAATCTCGAGATTTGAGGGCTCCAAGTACGGCTGTTTGATCATATTGGCACTGTGTTTTGATTGGTGAATTGAATGGTTTTCGGATTAATGCATGACAACTGGATTGTGACTTGGACAACCTATAATGATGACTGAGACGTGCAGTAGGATTGTGTAGGGGTTCAGTTTTTCAACTGTTTGCTTACCAACTGTGACTTGAATGGATCACTTGTTCTTGACAGTCGTTTATGCATCTAGTTCAGGGAATCAGAATGAGAGATAGGGCATATAGGTAGCCATGTGAGATTTGAGCCTGCTCGTTTCTTTCTTGTGCGATAGTTCCCTCTTCCATGATGTGTAGCATTCACGTTGTCATTAGCTAAGATGATGGAGGCATAGGATTAGCCCACGACCAAATTGTCTGTCCTGGTGTGTCATACCCCCTAGTCAGCCCCTTTGAGCCGTGTGTTCTCCTTTCTTTCGGTCTGCAGTGAAAAATCACCTTTTTGCATCTCTTAGAAGGTTCCACAGAGTGGTTTTTGCATGTTCTCTGCTGTTTCTGCTAAATATAATGTGAGAGTTGGAGGTAGTTCTTAAAAATTTGGGTAGGTGTTTGAAAAATGTGCAGAGGTGGTGGTCCTCTTAAGATATGAAAAAACAAAAATGAAAGAAAAACAAAGAAAAAATGAAAGCAAAAGAGAGCCACCACCAAAAAATCTAAGTAGTGCCCATTAAGTAGTGTTTCTTAGCAGTCTGGCTTAGAAAGACTAACATTTATGTGACCTCCTTCGCTCTTGTGCTCTGAAGAATTTGAGTAATGCAGAATAGCAGAAAGAAAGTACTGGTTTGATTGACTGTGAGTTTGTTGGGTTTGGAAATGTGGAACCTTGTGCTATGAATACTTCCACCACCTAAAAGGCCTTTTCCCCATGTCCAAGACCCTAGCCAGTCATTTGAACCTGTGTCTAAGACCTCTGAATTGGTTAGTGATGACACCCATTTATGTGAACTCTAACACTTAGAGGCTGCCGTCATGGTGAAGAGATGTTAGGGATTGAGAGAATAAGTATGCGCATTTTTCGCATCAAATTGTCCTGACCCCACTGGTCGAGAGTGAGTGATTCATTTCCTTGTTATTTACACTCTTTACCCCGGTGAGGACCTAGATGGCTGATGACTCGGTATTATTGTGTTCCTTTGTCCCATTTCAGGTCCTAGCACATAAAGTGAAGCATAGGCGCAAGTTTCAAGTCAATCAGAGATCAATTGACGATTCGAGAGAAGAAACTCGGGCATGACCTGAAGAAGAATGGATTTCTACCTCACTTTATGAACAAAGAATCATGCAAGCTTATTATGAAACGAAAGAGGACGAGACTACGAGCGTCTAGGATCAAACGGCGACTGATTCGGAGTCCGAACGAGGGAGAAACGAAGCATTAAACAGTGGCTGAGCAAGCCACACGGGCAGAGTAGAAAATTTGCACGGCCGTGCAAGGTGATCTGCACGGCCGTGCAAGGTGAGCTGCACGGCCGTGCGGCCTGCCCGTGCAAGAAGCCTGGAATTCAACTAATTGATGCGCGGCGTTTTGACTCACACGGGCAACTGGGTGCGCTGCACGGCCGTGCGGCCTGCCCGTGCGTGTCGGGATTTTCTGCCTTTAAGCAGATTTTCAGCCACAAGTCGGGGGAATTCGAGTTTTTGAGAGATAGAACGATTCCTAGAGAGAGAAAGTGACGAGCAAGAGTTTCCAAGTGCCCTAGATTGATCTTCAACACCATTGGAGGCCAGCTTGAGCTTGGAGAAGTGCCAATCAACGTCCAGGAGCCGGAATCCGTCCTTCGCAGTATGAATTCCGTGTCTGATTCTGCTTTTGCTTTCTTCTCCATGGAGTAGTTCTCCCATTCATCTGGGTATGGAGAACCCTAGATTTGTATGTTAGGCTTTGATTGTATGAACCCAAGTACTGATTCTGTGATTGATTATATTCGATTGAGGTTTTAATGATTGAATGACTTGAATACTGATCAAATTCCTGTTGTTTCTGCTTTAACCTAGAATGAGAATATCTGCCTAGGTTAATAGAGTATCCTTGATTGAAGGTAGGGAGTTGGTGACTTTAGTCGAGGAGCCAACTCACTATTCTGTACCGGATTTACTCCGGTAGTGGAGGTTTTGTTCTTAGGGCCTCAATCTGTTTACTCCGGTGGAGGTTAGTCGCCCGCTAGAGATTCAGATTGAGAGGGTCTGAAGACCTTTAGTCGAGACTTCAGGCTGTTTAAGAACCTTCCGTAGTATAACTATCATAGAAACTGAACTTGGTAATTACAATCCGGCTTAACTGCAGTCTAGGGGGAACCATATCCGGGTGACCTCTCTTAACTTGAATACAACCGTTTACTTGCTTTGTTAGTTTGATAGTTTAGACTTGCATTCCAGTTTCATTGCTAGATAACAAGAATTCACTGAGTAGTCATCAGATCTAGGACCCGGGTTGACATATAAACCTAACCCGCTATACTACGCTTTAGGAAGTGGTTTCACTTGGCCAATTCCTAGGGTGACAGTAGAGTCGAGTCAATGGCTCGGTCTTGATTCTGATGTCTTGAGTTTTATGCATGAGTTGACTGTCTTGAATAAGTGGTTGAGTCAAGTCTATGTTGGTTGATGAACAGAAGGGAGACTCCTCCTTTATTCGATTGTCCCCAATGTTGGTATGATTGAAATATGTAAGCTTACCTTGTGTCTTACTTGGTTTGCTTGGGGACAAGCAAACGGTTAAGTGTGGGGGAGTTTGATAAACCGTTAATTGCACATGTTTCACCCCTAATCTTGAGCCGTTTGAGATGTTGATTCTAGTGTTTTAGGCCAATTTCACGCTAGGTTGTGCTTGTTTGTGATATTTCAGGTCCTAGTACGTGAATGAAGGTTTGGGAGCGAGTTCGGGGTCGATTGGACGAAGATCGGACGTGAGGCGAGTCGCTGAGGAAGCCACACGGGCACACACAAAACCCACACGGCCGTGCAAGTAACCAATGTGGCCGTGTGGGATAGTGCGAGCCTTCACACGGGCAGACTGGGAATGCCACACGGCCGTGTGTCCCTGGCCGTGTAGGAAGCCTGAAATCCAATTAATCGGAACGCGGCGTTTTGGACCTCACACGGACATCTGGGTAAGCCACACGGCCGTGTGGCCTGCCCATGTGAGTCGGGAATTCTGGTTTTTACCCAAATTCGAGCCACAAGTGAGGGAATCGACTTTTCAGGGCAAAAATAGAGTTTTAGAGAGAGAAAGGGCGAAGAACAAACCCTAGGAGCTATTTGGAGTGGATTTCTCACCATTGAAGCCCATATTGCGTCCCCAGGAGTGAAGATTGAAATCCCAGAGCAGATTTTCCTCATCTTTATGAGTATGACTACTCTGATTTCTGTTTTCCTCTCTCTCTATGGAGTAGAACCCTTCTCTCACTTGGGTATGAAGAACACTAGTTCCATGCGTTAGGGATTTGATTGTAATGACTTGGGATGATTATACTATTTGGTTTTAATCGAATGATGCATGTTTCATTGAATTGATTGAAGTCTGATTAGCTTTTCTTGATTTCTGCTGCAACCTGAGATAGATAGAATCTAATTAGGTTGTTAGAGCTTCTTCATTCGGTAGTAGGAGATTGGCTATACGAGAGTTAGTCAGACTACTGCTTTGCACTGGAATCCAATTCCAGTAGTGGAGTTCTGTGCTTATTGCTTTAGCTTTCTATCCCGGTGAAGACTAGTCGTCTGCCGGGTAGTTAGACTGAGAGGGCTTGGTCAGCTTAAGAGATTCCAAGCTACTGTCGGATCTTCCGCAGTCTAATCAACAGTAAATTAAACCAGGGTAATTACAATTGAGACCTAACTAAGGAGCTAGGGGGACTCATTCACGAGTGACTCTTCCTTTACTTGAGAAAACCGAACCAATTCCTGCTTTCTTTCTGCTTTTAGTTAAAACAACAATCAATCAACTTAGTTGGCTAGATAATAGATAATCACGGAGTAGGCAGTAGATCTAGACCCCGGGTTGATATTTAGAATTTGCAACTTTACTGCATTCCCGGACTGCGATTACACTTGGTCGCAGTTTGGTGTTGTGTTTTGGCGTGTCAGGGCTCGTGAACTTGATCGGCTTTGAGGCTCCACCCCCGAGACCTTTTCTTCTCCTTTCTCTTTGCCCCATACCATGTAGTGCGTCATCGATAGCCTTGGATTGCCAAAGAGCCGCAAATGGGTCCTTCTCCAAAAGCGCATCTAGGTCGGGTGGAAAGCATTGGTAGAACTTGTAACTTGTGGATGCTTCATCCACCTTGACCTCGTCCTCTTCTTTGACACCACTTGTTCCTTCTCCTTCTTCCTCAAACTCCCTTCCTTCTTCTTCAATTTCCTCTCGTTGGGAAGGATCATGGTATTCCCCTTCTTCGATGCTCACTTCCTCCTCTGCAACCTCTTCTTTCTCCTTCCCATTCATGTCTCCAAGCACGAATTTGAGGGCAAGATGCCATGCAAGGTCATAGAAGGGATTCTCTTGCTCCTCCACACTCGTGTCTTGATCTTCAAAGTTTCTTTCGGGAAGGGGAAGATGATGGGGGTCGTCAATGCAACCTTCTTGTTCATCCTCACCATGAGAGCTCGCCGGGGTGAGTTCCTCTAGCTTGACATGGTTGTCATTGAGCGCCCCTTCAACATCATCTTTCTCCTCCAATAATGAGAGGCGATGGCTTTCACAAAGTCGTGCCACTTTCTCTTCTAGTGTCAAACCGAGAGGGGGGGGGGGGTTGGAAATCCATGTCAGAGCTCATTCTTTCAAGGGTCACATGGCTTGACTCTTCGACCTCCTCTTTCTCTTCTTCAAATGGCAGGAGGCGATTGCGAGCAAGTTATGCACATTCTAGCTTAACAAGATTTCCTTGCCCCTTCGTGCGTCGAGAAGCTCCTCCGCCTCCCGAAGAAAGGTTGAGTCGATAGGGCCGGCGATGGGAAGGTCCAAATTGGAGCATCTCTCGTCGGTACCCCAGGCGAATTTCTCCACCATGAGCTCCGAGTTTATCTTTGGCTCCGGTTGTGGAGTGGCACATGGTGTTGATGATTGTCCCATGAAGGCTTCCATGGCCAACTCCAACTTGGATTTCTCCTCGGGTTGTGGATGGAAATCTTCTTGATATGGGGAAGCCTCTTCATATCCCCAATGGTACGGTTGTTCTTCTTGGAAGGGGGGTTGGTAATAGAACCCAGATACTTGGCTTCCCCCTTCTCGTTCACTCCATGAAGCTCTAGGGTACCCCCATTAGGGTGGTTGTGCATACCCCCACATATTGTAGAAGCCATTGGGATCCATGATTCATAACCTACACAAACAAAAACGCAAAAAAAAAAAAAATCACCCAAACACAAACCACCCTTTTAAGATAAGAGTGGGTAAACAAAACACAACACGAAACACAAAACACAAACAAAAAGGCAAGATAGAAAATGCTAGAGTAACACTAAGAGAACTTTTCAAAATAATGGACCGCGGTTCCCCGACAACGGAGCCAAAAACTTGACTCGCATGAAACTACACCGTGAATTAATCCCGACTAGAGCCCAAGTTTTTAAACTCTAGTTGGGTGCAGTATAGGGTAAGTATTTAATTGTCAAACTCGGGCCGGTCCATGTACCCCTACTCCAATCGCTTAAGTTGTTATCTAGCAAAACAGTTTTGATTTTAAAACTAATAACCCTACAAATGGAAACAAGCAAGTAAAGTAAATCGAGGTTGTCCCAATGAGAGAAGAGTTCATTCTGGTGTAGCTCCCCCTATCTAACAATTATAACTTGAAGAATCTAACGACCGTGTGTGGTTAGGGGGTAATAAACCGTAGGCTAACAAGCAACCGAAGCTGCCCTCTTAGCCTCTAGGTTGAGGAATGGGATACGATCCAAGCCACTTACGTGACCCTCTCAACCTATCAATTAGAGAATGGTTAGACTTCACCCTCAAATTGGAGTTCGGACGACCACCTACAACCAAACCCTAAGTGCTAATGGGAAGTAGGAGGTTTATCCTTTAACTAACCTAGAATAGGAGGCATATAATTCCCAAGGAATCCCATCTCTAATAGAGCCTCTTTAGTTAAGGAGGGTTCACTCTATACTAGCTTAGAAGGCATTGAAGGCCCAAGGAAACCCATCTCGAAATGAGCCTCTTAGAATAGGAGGGTTTGTCTCTAAACTAGTTTAGGAGGCTTTGAATGCCCAAGGAATCCGAGCATCTTGGGTGAAGGAGTTTTCCTCTATAAACTAGCCTAGGAAGCATGAAATTCCCAAGAAACCCATCACAAAATTGAGCCTCTTAACCTAAGGAGGTTTCCTCTCTAAACTAGGCATGAAATGCCCAAGAACACCCAATGAACCTCCTAACCTAAGTGATAAGCCGTTAATTGCACATATTTTTACCCCTATTCTGGAGCCGTTTGGGATGGTAATTCTCGTGTTTTAGGCCTATTTTACGCTAGGTTGTGTTCCTTTGTCACATTTCAGGCCCTAGCACATAAAGTGAAGCGTAGGCGCAAGTTTCAAATGAATCGGAGATCATTTGACAATTCGGGAGAAGAAACACGAGCATGACCTGAGGAATAATGAATTTCTACCTCATATTATGGACAAATTATCATGGAAGTTTTTTATGAAAAGAAAGAGGACGAGACTACGAGCGTCTGGGTTCAAACGGCGACTGATTTGGAGTCCGGACGAGGGAGAAACGAAGCTTTGAACAGGAGCGAGGGAAGAATTACGGGCAAGAGAATTACGACCGTATTTTCACCTCCCATGCCCGTATTTTCACTGCCGAGAGGAGATTTGGGTGCGCTGAAACTTAACCAAAACGCGTGTTTTGGGCAAAATACGGGCATGGAAGAATTACGACCGTAATTCAGCCCGTAATTCGCCTAGAATCGGGTTTTTGAGGCCAATTTCGAGCCAAGGGAGAGGGAGAGCTGGGTTTTGGATCCCAAGCACCCAAGGGACGAACCCTAGAGAGAGAGAGCGACTTGGTAACATTCTTGCAGCTATTTTGGAGGATTTCTTTGCCATTGGAGCTCGGGAATCAAGCTTGGAGATGGAGATTGAAGATCTAGATCAGATTTCTGCAGTCTCTCTCTTCTCTATGGAGTAACTTCCCTTCACTTAGGTTTTGAGGAACCCTAGTTCCATGAGTTAGGATCTTTCTTGTATGAAGTTTTGGATGCTATATTGTTTGATTATAATCGAATGATGCATGTTTATTGAGTCAATTGAAGTCTGATAAACTTTTCCTGATTCCTGCTGCAATCTGAGATAGATAGAATCTGATTAGGTTGCTAGAGTCTCATCATTCGGTAGTAGGAGATTGGCTATACGAGAGTTAGCCAGTTTACTGCTTTGTACTGGAATCCAATTCCAGTAGTGGAGTTCTGTGCTTATTGGTTCAGCTTTCTATCTCGGTGAAGACTAGTCGTCTGCCGGATAGTTAGACTGAGAGGGCTTGGTCAGCTTAAGAGATTCCAAGCTACTGTCGGATCTTCCGCAGTTTAATCAACAGTAAAAGAACCAAAAGGAATTACAACTTGGACCTAATTGAGGAGCTAGGGGGAATCATACCTAAGTGAGTTCCCAAACTGTAATTAGTAGTTTTACTTAGTTTAGTTAGTAGAGTAGTTTAGTTAATCAATCCTTAATCTAGTTTGCTAGATAATGAACTGAAGCTGAGTAATAGTAACTCTAGAGACCCGTGGATTCAATATTTATTACTTGTGCCACTATACTGCAGTCACTTTCATTGGTTACACTTGGCCATTGTTAGGTGTTGTGTCGTAGCGAGTCAAGTTTTTGGCGCCGTTGCCGGGGAACTTTCTAGATTATTAGGAAAGGCAGCAGTTTGTTACTTTAGCGTTTTTTCTTTTCTTTTCTTTTCCACCCTTGCTTTTCACTCGGGTGTTTTTGTTTTTTTTTTTGTTGGTGCAGATCTGAATCATGGATCCTCATGGCTTCTCCAACAATTGGGGGTATCCACCACCACCCGAGTGGTATTACCCCGAGACTCCCTGGAGCAATCAAGGAGGAGAAGACTATGGATTCGGGTTCCAGTACCAACCCCCTTACTACGGAGAACAATCAGACCCCTGGGCATATCAAGAACAATTTCCTTATCAAGAAGAATTCCTCCCACAACAAGAAGGGCCATCGGATCTTGAGTTAGCCACAACCTTCACGGGCCACTCTCCAGAGCCATGCTACACTTCACTGGAAGATCCAAACAAAAAATTAAGGCTTCTCGTGGAGCAGTTTGCTCGAGACACTGAGAGATCATGCTCCAAGATGGATCTTCAAATCAAAGCCCTTGCTGCTTCCGATCCCTCATTTCTCCATGATATGGAGGAGACTGTTCAGCGCTCAGCGAAGCAAACAGAGTGGGTGGAGCAAATTTGCTCACATCTTGCTCAAGATCACCTTTCTGCTACCACGCTAGAAGAGGTGGAGGATGACAAAGGCTATGGGGATGTTGAGGAGCATACAGAAGTTATCACAGAGAACTCCCATGATAATCATGATCAGGAAAATCCTCTGGTTGCAGATCACACAATTCCTTATTTCTGCTCTAACATGCTGGGCCCGAGCGAGGAGATGCAAGATGATCTCATTGAAGAAATTACATGGCGACTTGCTCTCCAATCTGAGCTAGAAGAAGAAGAGCAAGAAAGGGTGCAGAAAGAAGTTGTGGAGGATGATGAAAGTGAAGCAAGAGGAGTTGTTGATCATTTCCCAGGGGTGATACCACATGAAGAAGAAAGGGGGGTTGAAGAAGCAATTGGCGTCCAGGCTGAGAACAGAGTTAAGGTGGAAGAGGCCTGCATCGGCCATGAGTTGCAAGTGATATCCCCACCAAACTTTGAGGAACTGCTTAGCAAGGACCCATTTGCAGTGTCTCTTTGCCAGACCAAGGCCACCTCAACATCGGTCCCTCTTGGTGGACGCGATGGTGGCCAATCGATGCTGTCATATCTGGTTTGGGGCAATGAGACGAGAGAAGAGAAGAAGAGGTCTCGAGGGTGGAGACTTCATCTGCATCAAGTACATGAGCCTTCATCACCTGCCACACCACATGCTCGTGACTTGAGACTCCAACTCATCGACGAGAACCTCAACTTCAAGGAGGTTCTAGCATGGACCGAAACTTAGGAGCCATCGTCCCGCTCACGACGTGAAAGAAGCGCTTGTTGGGAGGCAACCCAACTAGTCGGTTTGCATTTCTTTCTCTATTTCTCCTCGGTTGAGTCAGTTTTGTTATTTGATTTTAGAGTCAATAACTAAACCTTTGTGAGATTTTGTGTGGTGTTTGTGTTCTGATTACTCTCTCTTTCTGGAATGCACTGCCTGACCCGTTCATCATCATTCACCCTTGATCTGGTAACTTCGTTCTACCCTCCTTATCTTTCCTCCATCGAGGACAATGTCGTGCTTAAGTGTGGGGGGGTGTTCGATTATTTATGCGGGTGAATGTTTGGCTGTTTGTGTGCTTGGAGCCTAGTCCACTGTCCAAATCTCGAGATTTGAGGGCTCCAAGTACGGCTGTTTGATCATATTGGCACTGTGTTTTGATTGGTGAATTGAATGGTTTTTGGATTAATGCATGACAACTGGATGGTGCTTAGGACAACCTATGATGATGACTGAGACGTGTAGTAGAGTTGTGTAGGGGTTCAGTTTTTCAACTGTTTGCTTACCAACTGTGACTTGGATTGATTACTTGTTTTTGACAGTCTCTTATGCATCTAGTTCAGGGAATCAAAATGAGAGATACAGCATTTAGGTAGCCATGTGAGATTTGAGCCTGCTCGTTTCTTTCTTGTGCGATAGTTCCCTCTTCCATGAAGTGTAGCATTCACGTTGTCATTAGCTAAGATGATAGAGGCATAGGATTAGCCCACGACCAAATTGACTGTCCTGGTGTGTCATACCCCCTAGTCAGCCCCTTTGAGCCGTGTGTTATCCTTTCTTTCGGTCTTCAATGAAAAGTCACCCTTTTCCATCTTTTAGAAGGTTCCACAGAGTGATTTTTACCTGTTCTCTGCTGTTTCTGCTAAATATAATGTGAGAGTGGGAGGTAGTTCTTAAAAAGTTGGGCAGGTGTTTGAAAATATGCAGAGGTGGTGGTTCTCTTGAGAAATGAAAGAAAATGAAAGAAAAACAAAGAAAAATTGGAAGCAAAAGAGAGCCACTACCAAAAAATCTGAATAATGCCCATTAAGTAGTGTTTCTTAGCAGTCTGGCTTGGAAATGCTAACATTTATACCTCCTTCGCTTTTGTGCTCTTGAGATATTGAGTAATGCAGAATAGCAGAAAGGAAATACCGGTTTGTTTAACTGTGATTGTGTGGGTTTGGAAATGTGGAACCTTGTGCTTTGAATACTTCCACCACCTAAAAGGCCTATTCCCCGTGTCCAAGACCCTAGCCAGTCATTTGAACCTGTGTCTAAGACCTCCTGATTAGTCAGTGGTGACACCCCATATGTGAACTCTAGCATTTAGAGGCTGCCATCATGGTGAAGATATGTTAGAATTTGAGAGAAATAGCATGCGCATTTTTCGCATCAAATTGTCCCAACCCCACTGGTCGAGAGTGAGTGATTCATTTTCATATTCTATATACTCTTGTACCCCGGTGAGGACCTAGATTGCTCGGTCTCTATTCTGATGTCTTGAGTTGGATGTATGAGTTGACTGTTTTGAGTAAGTGGTTGAGTCAAGTCTAGGTTGGTTGGTGAACAGAAGGGAGACTCTTTCTTTACTCGATTTTGCTGCACTCGAATGTCCTTTGTGGTGGTTGTCCAGGTTGCTATTGAGGTTGTTCATGTATTGATGTTTGAAAACCAGTACGATTCACATGTTCTGTGCCTTTATGACTTGTCCCCAATGTTGGTTGATCGAAATATGTGAGCTTACCTTGTGTCTGACTTGGTTTGCTTGGGGACAAGCAAACGGTTAAGTGTGGGAGAGTTTGATAAGCCGTTAATTGCACATGTTTTTACCCCTATTCTGGAGCCGTTTGGGATGGTAATTCTCATGTTTTAGGCCTATTTTACGCTAGGTTGTGTTCCTTTGTCACATTTCAGGCCCTAGCACATAAAGTGAAGCGTAGGCGCAAGTTTCAAATGAATCGGAGATCATTTGACAATTCGGGAGAAGAAACACGAGCATGACCTGAGGAATAATGAATTTCTACCTCATATTATGGACAAATTATCATGGAAGTTTTTTATGAAAAGAAAGAGGACGAGACTACGAGCGTCTGGGTTCAAACGGCGACTGATTTGGAGTGCTGACGAGGGAGAAACGAAGCTTTGAACAGGAGCGAGGGAAGAATTACGGGCAAGAGAATTACGACCGTATTTTAACCTCCCATGCCCGTATTTTCACTGCCGAGAGGAGATTTGGGTGCGCTGAAACTTAACCAAAACGCGTGTTTTGGGCAAAATACGGGCATGGAAGAATTACGACCGTAATTCAGCCCGTAATTCGCCTAGAATCGGGTTTTTGAGGCCAATTTCGAGCCAAGGGAGAGGGAGAGCTGGGTTTTGGATCCCAAACACCCAAGGGACGAACCCTAGAGAGAGAGAGCGACTTGGTAACATTCTTGCAGCTATTTTGGAGGATTTCTTTGCCATTGGAGCTCGGGAATCAAGCTTGGAGATGGAGATTGAAGATCTAGATCAGATTTCTGCAGTCTCTCTCTTCTCTATGGAGTAACTTCCCTTCACTTAGGTTTTGAGGAACCCTAGTTCCATGAGTTAGGATCTTTCTTGTATGAAGTTTTGGATGCTATATTGTTTGATTATAATCGAATGATGCATGTTTATTGAGTCAATTGAAGTCTGATAAACTTTTCCTGATTCCTGCTGCAATCTGAGATAGATAGAATCTGATTAGGTTGCTAGAGTCTCATCATTCGGTAGTAGGAGATTGGCTATACGAGAGTTAGCCAGTTTACTGCTTTGTACTGGAATCCAATTCCAGTAGTGGAGTTCTGTGCTTATTGGTTCAGCTTTCTATCTCGGTGAAGACTAGTCGTCTGCCGGATAGTTAGACTGAGAGGGCTTGGTCAGCTTAAGAGATTCCAAGCTACTGTCGGATCTTCCGCAGTTTAATCAACAGTAAAAGAACCAAAAGGAATTACAACTTGGACCTAATTGAGGAGCTAGGGGGAATCATACCTAAGTGAGTTCCCAAACTGTAATTAGTAGTTTTACTTAGTTTAGTTAGTAGAGTAGTTTAGTTAATCAATCCTTAATCTAGTTTGCTAGATAATGAACTGAAGCTGAGTAATAGTAACTCTAGAGACCCGTGGATTCAATATTTATTACTTGTGCCACTATACTGCAGTCACTTTCATTGGTTACACTTGGCCATTGTTAGGTGTTGTGTCGTAGCGAGTCACTAAGGAGGTCTCCTCTCTAAGCTAGGTTAAAATAGCAATCAGATTGATAGGCTTTCACACAACACAATCTTTTTTGAATAATACCTCCACATTCACATTAAAACACAACCACTCACAAATCATTCAATTCATACACTAGCATTCACATGATTGTAGCTAGGTTTTAGAAACACCCAAGTGAATAGGTAGGCTAATCCATAGCTAGGAAAAGGAAAACAACAGAAAGGAGAGAAAAGAACCATGGAGAGGTGGAAATCTTCCTCCCTTGTTTCTTGAATCTCCCTTGAGAAGAAGAAATCTTCAATCCCTAGCTTGAATTGAGCCCAATCTCCTTCTTCCTCCTTTGAGTGTCACTTTATCTCTCTAGAATGGGAAGAGGAAACCCTAATCTCTCACTAGAAATCCTCTTTATTCTGAAAACTAAAACCCTACCTAAAAGCTCTCCCCTCTCCTTCAGCTCCCTTCTCCTTTTATACCCGAATCGGGCTCTGTTCACGGTCAAAGACCTCAGTTCACTCAATTCAAGGTCTTAGACCTCAGTTCAAGGTTTACTCGACTCTACTGTCACTCCAGGAATTGGCCAAGTGAAACCACTTCCTAAAGCGTAGTATAGCGGGTTAGGTTTATATGTCAACCCGGGTCCTAGATCTGATGACTACTCAGTGAAATCTTGTTATCTAGCAATGAAACTGGAATGCAAGTCTAAATTGTCAATCAAACAAAGCAAGTAAACGGTTGTATTCAGGTTAAGAGAGGTCACCCGGATATGGTTCCCCCTAGACTGCAGTTAAGCCAGATTGCAATTACCAAGTTCTGTTTCTATGAAAGTTATACTGCGGAAGGTTCTTAAACAGCCTGAAGTCTCGACTAAAGGTCTTCAGACCCTCTCAATCTGAATCTCTAGCGGGCGACTAACCTCCACCGGAGTAGACAGATTGAGGCCCTAAGAACAAAACCTCCACTACCGGAGTAAATCCGGTACAGAATAGTAAGTTGGCTCCTCGACTAAAGTCACCAACTCCCTACCTTCAATCAAGGATACTCTATTAACCTAGGCAGATATTCTCATTCTAGGTTAAAGCAGAAAAAACAGGAATTTGATCAGGATTCAAGTCATTTAATCATTAAAACCTCAATCGAATATAATCAATCATAGAATCAGTACTTGGGCTCATACAATCAAAGCCTAACATACAAATCTAGGGTTCTCCATACCCAGATGAATGGGAGAACTACTCCATGGAGAAGAAAGCAAAAGCAGAATCAGACGCGGAATTCATACTGCGAAGGATGGATTCCTGCTTCTGGACGTTGATCGGCACTTCTCCAAGCTCAAACAAGCCTCCAATGGTGTTGAAGATCAAGCTAGGGCACTTGGGAACTCTTGCTCGTCACTTTCTCTCTCTAGGAACTGATCTCTCTCTCTAAAACTCCAATCCCTTGATTTTCAGCCCTCTTTTCCCTTAAAACAGCTGCCTGTCGCGATACCCGGTCGGGTATTTTGGGTCTCGACCGGGTATTATCAAAACGCACGTTTCAAGCAGGGAAAAATCCCCGGTCTGCTCCAATAATCCCTGACCGGGGATTTAAGCCTCACGACCGGGCCCCCCTCTATTTCTCAGACGCCAAAGAGGGAATTCCCCGGTCTCCTCAGAATAATACCCGGCCGGGTATTTTGGCCCATTGCCGGGTATTTTCCTCCTTCAGCCCGCTTCAAGCCTCACTTGCTCCTTTCGACCCGAATCTCGTTCCTTCGCCTCGATTCCACCGCCGGGTCCTGAAATATGACATAAACACACAACCTCGCGTGAAATCGGCTTAAAACCCGAGAATCAACCTCTCAAACGGCTCAAGAATAGGGGTGAAAACACGTGTAATTATCGGTCTATCAAACTCCCCCACACTTAACCGTTTGCTTGTCCCTAAGCAAACCTGACTCAAACCAATGCAACTCTCCAGACCTCTATAGAAACAAACAACCCAGATCGTAGGTAGAGGACTTCCTAGATCATTTAGCAGCTTACGAGGTCAACCGACGCACAAGTCATTGATAGACCGTCATTTACACATGTTTTTACCCCCGTTCTTACACCGTTTGAGGTGTTGATTCTCGTGTTTTAGACCGATTTCACGCTAGGTTGTGCTTGTTTGTGATATTTCAGGTCCTAGTACGTGAATGAAGGCTTAGGAGCGAGTCTGGGGTCGATTGGACGAAGAACGGACGAATGGCGAGGTTTTTGGGGAGTTGCACGGGCAGACCAGGGAGGCTGCACGGCCGTGCACGGTTGCAAGCTGGCCGTGCGCCTCATGCCGAGGAGCTGCACGGGCAGGCCCTGAAGATTGCACGGCCGTGCACCTGGCCGTGCAAGAAGCCTGAGTTCGACTTAAGGGATACGCTGCGTTTCATGGTGCACGGCCAGAATGGTGAGGTGCACGGCCGTGCACCCTGGCCGTGCAACTCGGGAAAACCCGGTTTTAAAGCCTAATCCGAGCCAGAAGTGAGAGAACAGTGTTTTCAGAGCAAAAACAGAGCCCTAGAGAGAGAAAGTACGAAGAACACATCCTAGAAGCTGTCTTAGAGCTGGATTTCATCGAATCGAGCCTGGAGATCGTCATAGGAGTGAAAATCATCGTCCCGGAGCAGATTATCCTCATCGTTATGAGTATGACTAATCCGATTCTTGTTTTCTCTTCTCTCTCTATGGAGTAGAACCCTTCTCTCACTTGGGGATGAAGAACCCTAGTTCCATGTGTTAGGGGATTGATTGTAATGACTTGGGATGATACTACTGTTTGATTTTAATCGAATAATGCATGTTTCATGAATTGATTTGAGTCTGATCAGCTTGTCTCAATTTCTGCTTCAACCTGAGATAGATAGAATCTGATTAGGTTGTTAGAGCCTCTTCATTCGATAGTAGGAGGTTGGCTATACGAGAGTTAGCCAGTTTACTGCTTTGTACTGGTGTTCTTGGCGCCAGTAGTGGAGTTCTGTGTTCATAGCCTCAGCTTTCTATCCCGGTGAAGACTAGTCGTCTGCCGGGTAGTTAGACTGAGAGGGCTTGGTCAGCTTAAGAGATTCCAAGCTACTGTCGGATCTTCCGCAGTCTAATCAACAGTAAATCAACCCAGGGTAAATTGCAATTGAAACCTAACTAAAGAGCTAGGGGGATTCATTCCCGAGTGACTCTTTCCTGCTTAATAAAACCGATTAATTTTCTGCTTTATTTCTGCTTTTAGTTTAAACAACAATCACTTACTCTAGTTGGCTAGATAACAGAGAATCACTGAGTAAGCAGTAGATCTAGACCCCGGGTTGATAATATAACTTGCCTGTTACTGCATTCCCGGTCTGCGATTACACTTGGTCGCAGATTGGTGTTGTGTTTTGGCGTGTCAAGTTTTTGGCGCCGTTGCCGTGGACCCTCTAGGTTATTGGGGAAACGTGAGAATTTGTTACTCTAGCTTTTATTTTCTGCTTTTTATTTCTTCCACCTGTGTGCCTTCACGGGTTGTTTCTGCTGATTGTGTGCAGGTAGTGCATGACCCGTAGCCAGTCGGGAGATCTACTACCACTAGACCAGGAGCTTGAACGAACCTGCAGAAACTTCAAGCGGGCTCTAAAGGCGCGACTGGCTGCGGAGGAGGCGCTATCACAGCTGCAGTTAGAGGAGGAAGAAGAAGAGATGGCTGAACCAGGGAACCATGCTGTGATCCCCGAGGAGCAGACCATGGGCTCCTACTGGACCGCTAGGGTTGCGGACATGAGGTCACCCATTCAGCACCCTCAGGTCCCAGCCAACAACTTTGAGGTGAGCACCTCCGTGATCACCATGCTGCGCGGTTCAGTAGTGTTCCGTGGTAAGGAGGGAGAGTGCCCTCGATCACATCTCAGGCGATTCCACGAGCTCATCGATGGAATCAAGATCAATGGGGTACCAGCAGATGCCATCCAGCTGAGGTACTTCCCATTCACTCTGGAGGGGCAGGCCAAGGAGTGGCTAGACACTCGATCTCCGGGCTCCATCACCACGTTCGCCAACCTGGCGGACAAGTTCCTCACCCGCTACCATCCTCCATCCAAGACAGCTGACCTGCAGAAGCAAATTACACATTTTGCTCAGGATGAGGATGAGACCATCAGGGATGCATGGGAGAGGTACAACAGTCTTTTCCTCAGGTGTCCCAATCATGGTTTCAACGATGCGTTCAAGGTGGGCACCTTCTATCACGCCCTCTTCCCGGAGGACAAGCAGCTGATCGATTCGGTTTGTGGCGGGAACATGCTGACCAAAACCCCGCCACAGCTGAATCAACTCTTTGAAGAGATGGCGGAGAATGGTTATGATTGGGGCACTGCCAGGAGATCGAGGAGAGCACTAGGCCGGGGTGTGCATGCTGTGGGCACCCAGTCATCTGATTTGGTGCAGGTAGTATCGAAGCTGGTCTCAGCTATCGATCGTTCCGGGATGATTCCAGGGACCGGACAGCAGCAGGCGATGCTCTGCCAGTGGTGCGAGAGCACCCATCATATGGTGGAAGACTGCCAGGCGATGAAGGAATCGACCACGCCCCAGGAGCAGGTGAACTTCATCAACAATGTCAGGCGCAATGACCCCTACAGCAACACGTACAATGAGGGGTGGCGCCAGCATCCTAACTTCTCCTGGACTGGGCCAAATCCCAGACCACCAGCTCCACAGGGACCACCGGGCTTCCAGAGGCCACCATATCAGCCCAGACAGGGGCAATTCCAGCAGCCAGGTGCAGCCCCTGCTGCCCCAGTGCAGAATGATCAGATGGCTGAACTGCGGGACTTGGTGTGTTCTCTTGCCAGTGTTAGTGCTCAGAAATTCAACACCTTTGAGCAATTCATGGAGAAGGCCTCGGGTCAACTCCTGGCTCTGGAAGCTGGTCAGAGGAATACACGGGCTGTTTTGCAGGATATCCAGACCCAGCTGGGGAGCGTGGCCCAGGCAGTGGCTCAAAGGGCTCCTGGTACTCTACCAGGGCAGACCATCCCTCACCCGCCGACCCCGAATGAGCGCTGCAATGCCATCATGACCAGGAGTGGCAAGATGACTGTTGATCCCCCTACTCGGGAACCGGAGAAAGAAAGCCCTGTCTTAGCGGCTCCGGCGGTTGAACAGGAAGTAGAGAAGGAAGTTGAGGTGTCTGAGTGAGCTGGCCACGGTAGAGCTCAGCGAGGAATGCTCGGCTATTCTGCAAAACAAGCTTCCGCAGAAGAAGAAGGACCCAGGTAGTTTTACTATCCCGTGCTCTATTGATAAATTGCATGTAGAGAAGTCCTTGGCGGATTTAGGTGCTAGTATCAATGTTATTCCATATAAATTGTTCATGAAACTAGGCCTAGGTGAACCCCGTGCTACTAGGATGACCCTTCAATTAGCTGACAGATCTGTAGTGCATCCTAGGGGTATAGTGGAAGACCTTCTGGTTAAGGTTGGCAAATTCACATATCCCGTGGATTTTGTTATCTTGGACATCAGTGAGGACACAGAAGTGCCTCTTATACTGGGAAGGCCTTTCCTGGCCACCGCCAAGGCTCTCATAGATGTGCATGATGGGACCTTAGTTTTGAGGGATGGCGAGGAGCGAATAACGTTTTCTGTTGCTGATAATATACCTGCTTCGTCACCTCTGCATGCTGTATCTCACCAGGAGCACGAGTCTGTCGTGTATCCTTCTGTGCTGCCTATTTTGCAGGAACCGCCTCCCACACCTTCGCCGCCACTCCGGACCACTCCGTCACCCAAAGAACAGATCAAGGAGGAGTGGCGGCCGAAACTGCAGGCAGCTAAGCCTGCTCGAAAAGAAGCCGGAGACCACTATGAGCTGGTCCCGCCCCCTCCTTGGCCATCCGAGTATTCACTCGCTTGCATCCTACCGGATGGCCAAGTCGAGCTGGCGAATGCAGGTGGCCACATTCGTCGCGTGCATGGCCACCATTTGAAGCTGTACCTCAAGAGCGATGTGGATCCGCTCTTGAAGGCACCTGATCCTACACTTCCCTGAGCATCCATACTGGCGTCCAGCTAAAAGACGGTAAAGAAGCGCTTGTGGGGAGGCAACCCCACCGAGGTTTGCATTTTCTTACTCTTTTTCCTTTGATTTTGTGTGTTTTTGAGTCTTGAGACGTTGATCCAGAGTTACCTGTCGTTTTTGAGCGAAAACAGGTTGATTTCGGGACTCCAACAAGTCGCACGGCCAGGACCACAACTTGCACGGCCGTGCGGGCACCCCCCTTGGCCGTGCGAGCTCTCGGCCAAAAGCGCTTATTGCACGGCCGTGCGCTCGTCCTGGCCTGACCGTGCGTCTTGCACGGGCACCATAATGCCTCGCATGGCCGTGCGGGTATTCCCCCTTGGCCGTGCGAGCTCTCGGTAAGGATGGCACGGCCATATGTGCCAGGTGCACGGTCGTGCGCTTCTCCTCGGCCAGGCCGTGTCGGCTGCACGGGCAAAAACCAGCCTTGCACGGCCGTGCGCCCCTGCCCGTGCAGCCGAGGCACGGCCTATTTATATGGCCTGCACGGCCATTGTGGTCAGCAAACCACAACCACTCGCCGGAATCCTCTGCCCTAGCCAGAAAACCGCGCAAAACCCACCCTTTTTCGATTTTTTCGGCCACTTTGGGTAATTTTTTCACCAAACCAACTACAAACCCACTCTTTCTACACCCAAAGCGGCCTATCCCTCGATTTTGAGCGAGTTTGGGCGACGTTTTCGTCGCCGGAGGCGATTTCCGGCGAGACTCCGACGAGCATTTCCGGCCAGTTTTTCGGCGTTTCGTCACTTCCATTGTCTTCCCCTCATCATTCCCTACACCTCTACTTGAGTCTCCAGGTTTGATTTTGCCCCTAACTATGTTAATTGTGGAGAATTGAGTGTGTAGGGTGTATGTTAGAGAACCTTATTGAATCATGTGAATCTTATGAAATTGATTGAGGGGAATGCATGGGATGTGATTGAATTATGTTGGGCAAAGTCCCCTTTGATTGTTTAAGCCCTTGTGTGCAAGAATTTGGCCAATTTCATGTTTAACTTAGTAGTGCACACAAGGTGTTCGCTGAAATGCCTGTTTTCCATGCCCTGTTGTGGCCACCGGTTGGGGCCCTTAATGATGTAGTTTGAGGGTGTATTTGCTATGGATGTGAACCTTGAGTTGCCTATTTTCTTGTGAATGTGCACCCCCCACCCTGATTCTGCTTGATTTATCGAGATTTTGACCCCCGAACTATGGATGAAACCATGGTTAGGCTGTTTTCTGTTCTTAAGTGTGGGGGTGCGCTTGACCTTTTTCTTTGGCTCTTTTGGGTTCCACTTTGGGTTGTTGTTTTGCAGGGCAATGGCGAAACCTAATTTCCAGCACCCGTTCATCCGGGATCTGAGGAGGGGACCCACCGCAGAGCGCTTCAAGGAGGTCGCGGAAACCCCGTTTGGGTCACACCATTGCTGGTCCAAACGGGAGTTTCGGCGATTGCACTGCTACGAGCAGCTCTCCGCCGCGGTCGCCAACACCGCCTGGCGCCGTCTGCTCCAGCTCTGCAAGAAGGTCTACTACGAGCCGGTGTGGGAGTTCTACACGACCTTCAAGCACAATACCACGGACAACTGGCAGGATGGTACGGCCGTCCAATTCAGGCTGGGCGGGGTCCCCCCGTCCTTGAGCTACCACGAGCTGGCCGAGGCTCTCGACCTCGACCTCGACGACCGTGAGGACTACGTCACCGAGGTGAATGAGCCACCGGCGGTGGACTTTGGGAGGCTGTACACCAGCCTGGCTCGGCCAGGCCAGACGCGTCCCTTCCGGTCAGGGAGGACGAAGGCCTCTACCCTGCAGATCGACAACCGACTTCTCCACCACCTGCTGGCGAAGTCTTACACTCCTGCAGCTGACAGCGCCGGCGCCATCACGAAGAGGTCCCTGTACTTCCTCCATTCGATCCGCCAGCGCCGCCATCCTCTCCACCTGGGTTCAGTGGTGGCCAAGACCTTCGAGAAGACGGCCACAGAGCTGAAGAGCCTCCACTGCGCCCCCCTCATCACCCGCCTGGCCACCTTCTTTGGCCTTTCACTGCAGGGGTGCACCGAGGAGGGGGACACCCTCATCTTTGGCCGCACGACGATCAGGAAGATGCTGCTGTTGCGGGAGAGGAACGGTGTTCAATGGGTCGATGGGTTTCCGGAGCCTCCGATCCCCGCGGAGCCCGTACCAGAGGAGGAGGAGGCTGCCGATGAGGTGGATCCCGAGGAGGTGGATGCTGCTGCTGATGCTGCTGATAATCCCCCACAGACTGACTTCCATTTCGGGGGTAGCAGCTCCAGTTTCCCGGGGCAGGATTACTTCACTTCCCAGTTCGAGCAGCTGCGTCTCCAGAACCAGCAGATCATCGACCATCAGCTGCAGTTCCAGCAGCAGTACGCGGCTCACCAGGCCGAGTACCACCAGAGGATGGCGAGTTACGACGAGAGATTGGACCAGCTCCAGACCCAGCAGGGCGTGAGAAGCGCCGTTCCCGGCGCATGCAGGAGGTCCAGCAGCACTTGCTCCAGCTGCTCCCGGGCGAGCCACCTGTCTGGAGGACTCCCTGGGATGACTCCCCTCCACATGACGGTGCTACTGGCGCTGCGGATGATGACGCGTTCATGAACGACATCGACCTCGACGATCTTGGCGACGAGTAGGCTGTACTCGTTGCCCGTCTCAGTGTGTTTTCTTTTTCATTTTAGACTTTTGTGTGTTTGCTCCATGTGTGCGGAGCTTGAACTTAGTGTCGTTTGTTTTTGTTTTTGGTTTTTCCTTTGTGGTTTGATGTAGCCGTCTGGGCTAATACTTATCCCTAACGCACAGTGTGCTAGTGTGTTTCTGATGTTCGATTTGTGCAGCATTGTCCACTCTCCCGTTCGTTTATCGCCGACTGGTCCACTTCCAGTCCCCCAGCAGTGTTCCTACCCGGTAACATCGTTCCCCTTATCTTTCCCTCTGCTCCATTGAGGGCAATGTCGTTCTTAAGTGTGGGGGGATGCTTTGTATCGGTTGGAATATTTATGATGGTGCTTGGAGCCTAGTCCGCTGTCCGAATCTTACGATTTGAGGGCTCCAAGTACTGCTGTTTGATCATATTGGCACTGTGTTTTGATGGATGAATTGATTGGTTTTCGGATTAATGCATGACAACTTGTTTGCGACTAGGACAACCTATGATGAGGACTGAGATGTGCAGTAGAACGATGTAGGGGTTCAGTTTTTCAACTGTTTGCTTGCCAACTGTGACTTGATCTGACTTGATCTGATTACTTGTTCTTAACAGTCGTTTATGCATCTAGTTCAGGGTAGCAGAATATGAGATAGAGCATATAGGTAGCCATGTGAGATTTGAGCCTGCTCGTTTCTTTCTTGTGCGATAGATCCCTCTTCCATGATGTGTAGCATTCACGTTGTCACTAGCTGAGATGATGGGGGCATAGGATTAGCCCACGCCCAAAACTGACTGTCCTGATGTGTCATATCCCCTAGACAGCCCCTTTGAGCCGTGTGTTATCCTTTCTTTTGGTCTATAATGAAAAGAAATCACCCTTGTTGCATCTTTTAGAAGGTTCCACAGAGTGGTTTTTATATATTCTCTGCTGTTTCTGCTAAAGTCTATGTGAGTGTTGGAGGTAGTGCTTAAAAGTTGGGCGGATGTTTGAAATATGTGCAGGAGTGGTGGCTCTCTTAAGAAATGAAAAGAAAAATGAAAGTGAAACAAAGAAAAAAATTGAAAGTAAAAGAGAGCCACTACCAAAAATCTGAATAATGCCCAGTAAGTAGTGTTTCTTAGCAGTCTGGCTGGGAAATGCTGATGTTTATGCCTCCTTCGCTCTTGTGCTCTTAAGATATTGAGTAATGCAGGATAGCAGAAAGAAAATACCGGTTTGTTTGACTGTGATTGTGTGTTTGGAAAATGTGGAACCTTTTGCTATGAATACTTCCACCACCTAAAAGGCCTTTTCCCCATGTCCAAGACCCTAGCCAGTCATTTGAACCTGTGTCTAAGACCTCCTGATTAGTTAGTGGTGACACCCCATATGTGAACTCTAGCATTTAGAGGCTGCCATCATGGTGAAGAGATGATAGGGATTGAGAGAAATAGCATGCGCATCTTTCGCATCAAATTGTCCTGACCCCACTGGTCGAGAGTGAGTGATTCATTTTCATTTTCTATATGCTCTTGTACCCCGGTGAGGACCTAGATTGCTCGGTCTCTATTCTGATGTCTTGAGTTGGATGCATGAGTTGACTGTTTTGAGTAAGTGGTTGAATCAAGTCTAGGTTGGCCAGTGAACAGAAGGGAGACTCTTCCTTTACTCGATTTGCTGCACTCGAATGTCCTTTGTGGTGGTTGTCCAGGTTGTTATTGAGGTTGTGCATGTATTGATGTTTGAAAACCAGTGCGATTCACGTGTTCTGTGCCTTTATGACTTGTCCCCAATGTTGGTTGATTGAAATATGTAAGCTTACCTAGTGTCTGACTTGGTTTGCTTGGGGACAAGCAAACGGTTAAGTGTGGGGGAGTTTGATAGACCGTCATTTACACATGTTTTTACCCCCGTTCTTACACCGTTTGAGGTGTTGATTCTCGTGTTTTAGACCGATTTCACGCTAGGTTGTGCTTGTTTGTGATATTTCAGGTCCTAGTACGTGAATGAAGGCTTAGGAGCGAGTCTGGGGTCGATTGGACGAAGAACGGACGAATGGCGAGGTTTTTGGGGAGTTGCACGGGCAGACCAGGGAGGCTGCACGGCCGTGCACGGTTGCAAGCTGGCCGTGCGCCTCATGCCGAGGAGCTGCACGGGCAGGCCCTGAAGATTGCACGGCCGTGCACCTGGCCGTGCAAGAAGCCTGAGTTCGACTTAAGGGATACGCTGCGTTTCATGGTGCACGGCCAGAATGGTGAGGTGCACGGCCGTGCACCCTGGCCGTGCAACTCGGGAAAACCCGGTTTTAAAGCCTAATCCGAGCCAGAAGTGAGAGAACAGTGTTTTCAGAGCAAAAACAGAGCCCTAGAGAGAGAAAGTACGAAGAACACATCCTAGAAGCTGTCTTAGAGCTGGATTTCATCGAATCGAGCCTGGAGATCGTCATAGGAGTGAAAATCATCGTCCCGGAGCAGATTATCCTCATCGTTATGAGTATGACTAATCCGATTCTTGTTTTCTCTTCTCTCTCTATGGAGTAGAACCCTTCTCTCACTTGGGGATGAAGAACCCTAGTTCCATGTGTTAGGGGATTGATTGTAATGACTTGGGATGATACTACTGTTTGATTTTAATCGAATGATGCATGTTTCATGAATTGATTTGAGTCTGATCAGCTTGTCTCAATTTCTGCTTCAACCTGAGATAGATAGAATCTGATTAGGTTGTTAGAGCCTCTTCATTCGATAGTAGGAGGTTGGCTATACGAGAGTTAGCCAGTTTACTGCTTTGTACTGGTGTTCTTGGCGCCAGTAGTGGAGTTCTGTGTTCATAGCCTCAGCTTTCTATCCCGGTGAAGACTAGTCGTCTGCCGGGTAGTTAGACTGAGAGGGCTTGGTCAGCTTAAGAGATTCCAAGCTACTGTCGGATCTTCCGCAGTCTAATCAACAGTAAATCAACCCAGGGTAAATTGCAATTGAAACCTAACTAAAGAGCTAGGGGGATTCATTCCCGAGTGACTCTTTCCTGCTTAATAAAACCGATTAATTTTCTGCTTTATTTCTGCTTTTAGTTTAAACAACAATCACTTACTCTAGTTGGCTAGATAACAGAGAATCACTGAGTAAGCAGTAGATCTAGACCCCGGGTTGATAATATAACTTGCCTGTTACTGCATTCCCGGTCTGCGATTACACTTGGTCGCAGATTGGTGTTGTGTTTTGGCGTGTCAAGTTTTTGGCGCCGTTGCCGTGGACCCTCTAGGTTATTGGGGAAACGTGAGAATTTGTTACTCTAGCTTTTATTTTCTGCTTTTTATTTCTTCCACCTGTGTGCCTTCACGGGTTGTTTCTGCTGATTGTGTGCAGGTAGTGCATGACCCGTAGCCAGTCGGGAGATCTACTACCACTAGACCAGGAGCTTGAACGAACCTGCAGAAACTTCAAGCGGGCTCTAAAGGCGCGACTGGCTGCGGAGGAGGCGCTATCACAGCTGCAGTTAGAGGAGGAAGAAGAAGAGATGGCTGAACCAGGGAACCATGCTGTGATCCCCGAGGAGCAGACCATGGGCTCCTACTGGACCGCTAGGGTTGCGGACATGAGGTCACCCATTCAGCACCCTCAGGTCCCAGCCAACAACTTTGAGGTGAGCACCTCCGTGATCACCATGCTGCGCGGTTCAGTAGTGTTCCGTGGTAAGGAGGGAGAGTGCCCTCGATCACATCTCAGGCGATTCCACGAGCTCATCGATGGAATCAAGATCAATGGGGTACCAGCAGATGCCATCCAGCTGAGGTACTTCCCATTCACTCTGGAGGGGCAGGCCAAGGAGTGGCTAGACACTCGATCTCCGGGCTCCATCACCACGTTCGCCAACCTGGCGGACAAGTTCCTCACCCGCTACCATCCTCCATCCAAGACAGCTGACCTGCAGAAGCAAATTACACATTTTGCTCAGGATGAGGATGAGACCATCAGGGATGCATGGGAGAGGTACAACAGTCTTTTCCTCAGGTGTCCCAATCATGGTTTCAACGATGCGTTCAAGGTGGGCACCTTCTATCACGCCCTCTTCCCGGAGGACAAGCAGCTGATCGATTCGGTTTGTGGCGGGAACATGCTGACCAAAACCCCGCCACAGCTGAATCAACTCTTTGAAGAGATGGCGGAGAATGGTTATGATTGGGGCACTGCCAGGAGATCGAGGAGAGCACTAGGCCGGGGTGTGCATGCTGTGGGCACCCAGTCATCTGATTTGGTGCAGGTAGTATCGAAGCTGGTCTCAGCTATCGATCGTTCCGGGATGATTCCAGGGACCGGACAGCAGCAGGCGATGCTCTGCCAGTGGTGCGAGAGCACCCATCATATGGTGGAAGACTGCCAGGCGATGAAGGAATCGACCACGCCCCAGGAGCAGGTGAACTTCATCAACAATGTCAGGCGCAATGACCCCTACAGCAACACGTACAATGAGGGGTGGCGCCAGCATCCTAACTTCTCCTGGACTGGGCCAAATCCCAGACCACCAGCTCCACAGGGACCACCGGGCTTCCAGAGGCCACCATATCAGCCCAGACAGGGGCAATTCCAGCAGCCAGGTGCAGCCCCTGCTGCCCCAGTGCAGAATGATCAGATGGCTGAACTGCGGGACTTGGTGTGTTCTCTTGCCAGTGTTAGTGCTCAGAAATTCAACACCTTTGAGCAATTCATGGAGAAGGCCTCGGGTCAACTCCTGGCTCTGGAAGCTGGTCAGAGGAATACACGGGCTGTTTTGCAGGATATCCAGACCCAGCTGGGGAGCGTGGCCCAGGCAGTGGCTCAAAGGGCTCCTGGTACTCTACCAGGGCAGACCATCCCTCACCCGCCGACCCCGAATGAGCGCTGCAATGCCATCATGACCAGGAGTGGCAAGATGACTGTTGATCCCCCTACTCGGGAACCGGAGAAAGAAAGCCCTGTCTTAGCGGCTCCGGCGGTTGAACAGGAAGTAGAGAAGGAAGTTGAGGTGTCTGAGTGAGCTGGCCACGGTAGAGCTCAGCGAGGAATGCTCGGCTATTCTGCAAAACAAGCTTCCGCAGAAGAAGAAGGACCCAGGTAGTTTTACTATCCCGTGCTCTATTGATAAATTGCATGTAGAGAAGTCCTTGGCGGATTTAGGTGCTAGTATCAATGTTATTCCATATAAATTGTTCATGAAACTAGGCCTAGGTGAACCCCGTGCTACTAGGATGACCCTTCAATTAGCTGACAGATCTGTAGTGCATCCTAGGGGTATAGTGGAAGACCTTCTGGTTAAGGTTGGCAAATTCACATATCCCGTGGATTTTGTTATCTTGGACATCAGTGAGGACACAGAAGTGCCTCTTATACTGGGAAGGCCTTTCCTGGCCACCGCCAAGGCTCTCATAGATGTGCATGATGGGACCTTAGTTTTGAGGGATGGCGAGGAGCGAATAACGTTTTCTGTTGCTGATAATATACCTGCTTCGTCACCTCTGCATGCTGTATCTCACCAGGAGCACGAGTCTGTCGTGTATCCTTCTGTGCTGCCTATTTTGCAGGAACCGCCTCCCACACCTTCGCCGCCACTCCGGACCACTCCGTCACCCAAAGAACAGATCAAGGAGGAGTGGCGGCCGAAACTGCAGGCAGCTAAGCCTGCTCGAAAAGAAGCCGGAGACCACTATGAGCTGGTCCCGCCCCCTCCTTGGCCATCCGAGTATTCACTCGCTTGCATCCTACCGGATGGCCAAGTCGAGCTGGCGAATGCAGGTGGCCACATTCGTCGCGTGCATGGCCACCATTTGAAGCTGTACCTCAAGAGCGATGTGGATCCGCTCTTGAAGGCACCTGATCCTACACTTCCCTGAGCATCCATACTGGCGTCCAGCTAAAAGACGGTAAAGAAGCGCTTGTGGGGAGGCAACCCCACCGAGGTTTGCATTTTCTTACTCTTTTTCCTTTGATTTTGTGTGTTTTTGAGTCTTGAGACGTTGATCCAGAGTTACCTGTCGTTTTTGAGCGAAAACAGGTTGATTTCGGGACTCCAACAAGTCGCACGGCCAGGACCACAACTTGCACGGCCGTGCGGGCACCCCCCTTGGCCGTGCGAGCTCTCGGCCAAAAGCGCTTATTGCACGGCCGTGCGCTCGTCCTGGCCTGACCGTGCGTCTTGCACGGGCACCATAATGCCTCGCATGGCCGTGCGGGTATTCCCCCTTGGCCGTGCGAGTTCTCGGTAAGGATGGCACGGCCATATGTGCCAGGTGCACGGTCGTGCGCTTCTCCTCGGCCAGGCCGTGTCGGCTGCACGGGCAAAAACCAGCCTTGCACGGCCGTGCGCCCCTGCCCGTGCAGCCGAGGCACGGCCTATTTATATGGCCTGCACGGCCATTGTGGTCAGCAAACCACAACCACTCGCCGGAATCCTCTGCCCTAGCCAGAAAACCGCGCAAAACCCACCCTTTTTCGATTTTTTCGGCCACTTTGGGTAATTTTTTCACCAAACCAACTACAAACCCACTCTTTCTACACCCAAAGCGGCCTATCCCTCGATTTTGAGCGAGTTTGGGCGACGTTTTCGTCGCCGGAGGCGATTTCCGGCGAGACTCCGACGAGCATTTCCGGCCAGTTTTTCGGCGTTTCGTCACTTCCATTGTCTTCCCCTCATCATTCCCTACACCTCTACTTGAGTCTCCAGGTTTGATTTTGCCCCTAACTATGTTAATTGTGGAGAATTGAGTGTGTAGGGTGTATGTTAGAGAACCTTATTGAATCATGTGAATCTTATGAAATTGATTGAGGGGAATGCATGGGATGTGATTGAATTATGTTGGGCAAAGTCCCCTTTGATTGTTTAAGCCCTTGTGTGCAAGAATTTGGCCAATTTCATGTTTAACTTAGTAGTGCACACAAGGTGTTCGCTGAAATGCCTGTTTTCCATGCCCTGTTGTGGCCACCGGTTGGGGCCCTTAATGATGTAGTTTGAGGGTGTATTTGCTATGGATGTGAACCTTGAGTTGCCTATTTTCTTGTGAATGTGCACCCCCCACCCTGATTCTGCTTGATTTATCGAGATTTTGACCCCCGAACTATGGATGAAACCATGGTTAGGCTGTTTTCTGTTCTTAAGTGTGGGGGTGCGCTTGACCTTTTTCTTTGGCTCTTTTGGGTTCCACTTTGGGTTGTTGTTTTGCAGGGCAATGGCGAAACCTAATTTCCAGCACCCGTTCATCCGGGATCTGAGGAGGGGACCCACCGCAGAGCGCTTCAAGGAGGTCGCGGAAACCCCGTTTGGGTCACACCATTGCTGGTCCAAACGGGAGTTTCGGCGATTGCACTGCTACGAGCAGCTCTCCGCCGCGGTCGCCAACACCGCCTGGCGCCGTCTGCTCCAGCTCTGCAAGAAGGTCTACTACGAGCCGGTGTGGGAGTTCTACACGACCTTCAAGCACAATACCACGGACAACTGGCAGGATGGTACGGCCGTCCAATTCAGGCTGGGCGGGGTCCCCCCGTCCTTGAGCTACCACGAGCTGGCCGAGGCTCTCGACCTCGACCTCGACGACCGTGAGGACTACGTCACCGAGGTGAATGAGCCACCGGCGGTGGACTTTGGGAGGCTGTACACCAGCCTGGCTCGGCCAGGCCAGACGCGTCCCTTCCGGTCAGGGAGGACGAAGGCCTCTACCCTGCAGATCGACAACCGACTTCTCCACCACCTGCTGGCGAAGTCTTACACTCCTGCAGCTGACAGCGCCGGCGCCATCACGAAGAGGTCCCTGTACTTCCTCCATTCGATCCGCCAGCGCCGCCATCCTCTCCACCTGGGTTCAGTGGTGGCCAAGACCTTCGAGAAGACGGCCACAGAGCTGAAGAGCCTCCACTGCGCCCCCCTCATCACCCGCCTGGCCACCTTCTTTGGCCTTTCACTGCAGGGGTGCACCGAGGAGGGGGACACCCTCATCTTTGGCCGCACGACGATCAGGAAGATGCTGCTGTTGCGGGAGAGGAACGGTGTTCAATGGGTCGATGGGTTTCCGGAGCCTCCGATCCCCGCGGAGCCCGTACCAGAGGAGGAGGAGGCTGCCGATGAGGTGGATCCCGAGGAGGTGGATGCTGCTGCTGATGCTGCTGATAATCCCCCACAGACTGACTTCCATTTCGGGGGTAGCAGCTCCAGTTTCCCGGGGCAGGATTACTTCACTTCCCAGTTCGAGCAGCTGCGTCTCCAGAACCAGCAGATCATCGACCATCAGCTGCAGTTCCAGCAGCAGTACGCGGCTCACCAGGCCGAGTACCACCAGAGGATGGCGAGTTACGACGAGAGATTGGACCAGCTCCAGACCCAGCAGGGCGTGAGAAGCGCCGTTCCCGGCGCATGCAGGAGGTCCAGCAGCACTTGCTCCAGCTGCTCCCGGGCGAGCCACCTGTCTGGAGGACTCCCTGGGATGACTCCCCTCCACATGACGGTGCTACTGGCGCTGCGGATGATGACGCGTTCATGAACGACATCGACCTCGACGATCTTGGCGACGAGTAGGCTGTACTCGTTGCCCGTCTCAGTGTGTTTTCTTTTTCATTTTAGACTTTTGTGTGTTTGCTCCATGTGTGCGGAGCTTGAACTTAGTGTCGTTTGTTTTTGTTTTTGGTTTTTCCTTTGTGGTTTGATGTAGCCGTCTGGGCTAATACTTATCCCTAACGCACAGTGTGCTAGTGTGTTTCTGATGTTCGATTTGTGCAGCATTGTCCACTCTCCCGTTCGTTTATCGCCGACTGGTCCACTTCCAGTCCCCCAGCAGTGTTCCTACCCGGTAACATCGTTCCCCTTATCTTTCCCTCTGCTCCATTGAGGGCAATGTCGTTCTTAAGTGTGGGGGGATGCTTTGTATCGGTTGGAATATTTATGATGGTGCTTGGAGCCTAGTCCGCTGTCCGAATCTTACGATTTGAGGGCTCCAAGTACTGCTGTTTGATCATATTGGCACTGTGTTTTGATGGATGAATTGATTGGTTTTCGGATTAATGCATGACAACTTGTTTGCGACTAGGACAACCTATGATGAGGACTGAGATGTGCAGTAGAACGATGTAGGGGTTCAGTTTTTCAACTGTTTGCTTGCCAACTGTGACTTGATCTGACTTGATCTGATTACTTGTTCTTAACAGTCGTTTATGCATCTAGTTCAGGGTAGCAGAATATGAGATAGAGCATATAGGTAGCCATGTGAGATTTGAGCCTGCTCGTTTCTTTCTTGTGCGATAGATCCCTCTTCCATGATGTGTAGCATTCACGTTGTCACTAGCTGAGATGATGGGGGCATAGGATTAGCCCACGCCCAAAACTGACTGTCCTGATGTGTCATATCCCCTAGACAGCCCCTTTGAGCCGTGTGTTATCCTTTCTTTTGGTCTATAATGAAAAGAAATCACCCTTGTTGCATCTTTTAGAAGGTTCCACAGAGTGGTTTTTATATATTCTCTGCTGTTTCTGCTAAAGTCTATGTGAGTGTTGGAGGTAGTGCTTAAAAGTTGGGCGGATGTTTGAAATATGTGCAGGAGTGGTGGCTCTCTTAAGAAATGAAAAGAAAAATGAAAGTGAAACAAAGAAAAAAATTGAAAGTAAAAGAGAGCCACTACCAAAAATCTGAATAATGCCCAGTAAGTAGTGTTTCTTAGCAGTCTGGCTGGGAAATGCTGATGTTTATGCCTCCTTCGCTCTTGTGCTCTTAAGATATTGAGTAATGCAGGATAGCAGAAAGAAAATACCGGTTTGTTTGACTGTGATTGTGTGTTTGGAAAATGTGGAACCTTTTGCTATGAATACTTCCACCACCTAAAAGGCCTTTTCCCCATGTCCAAGACCCTAGCCAGTCATTTGAACCTGTGTCTAAGACCTCCTGATTAGTTAGTGGTGACACCCCATATGTGAACTCTAGCATTTAGAGGCTGCCATCATGGTGAAGAGATGATAGGGATTGAGAGAAATAGCATGCGCATCTTTCGCATCAAATTGTCCTGACCCCACTGGTCGAGAGTGAGTGATTCATTTTCATTTTCTATATGCTCTTGTACCCCGGTGAGGACCTAGATTGCTCGGTCTCTATTCTGATGTCTTGAGTTGGATGCATGAGTTGACTGTTTTGAGTAAGTGGTTGAATCAAGTCTAGGTTGGCCAGTGAACAGAAGGGAGACTCTTCCTTTACTCGATTTGCTGCACTCGAATGTCCTTTGTGGTGGTTGTCCAGGTTGTTATTGAGGTTGTGCATGTATTGATGTTTGAAAACCAGTGCGATTCACGTGTTCTGTGCCTTTATGACTTGTCCCCAATGTTGGTTGATTGAAATATGTAAGCTTACCTAGTGTCTGACTTGGTTTGCTTGGGGACAAGCAAACGGTTAAGTGTGGGGGAGTTTGATAGACCGTCATTTACACATGTTTTTACCCCCGTTCTTACACCGTTTGAGGTGTTGATTCTCGTGTTTTAGACCGATTTCACGCTAGGTTGTGCTTGTTTGTGATATTTCAGGTCCTAGTACGTGAATGAAGGCTTAGGAGCGAGTCTGGGGTCGATTGGACGAAGAACGGACGAATGGCGAGGTTTTTGGGGAGTTGCACGGGCAGACCAGGGAGGCTGCACGGCCGTGCACGGTTGCAAGCTGGCCGTGCGCCTCATGCCGAGGAGCTGCACGGGCAGGCCCTGAAGATTGCACGGCCGTGCACCTGGCCGTGCAAGAAGCCTGAGTTCGACTTAAGGGATACGCTGCGTTTCATGGTGCACGGCCAGAATGGTGAGGTGCACGGCCGTGCACCCTGGCCGTGCAACTCGGGAAAACCCGGTTTTAAAGCCTAATCCGAGCCAGAAGTGAGAGAACAGTGTTTTCAGAGCAAAAACAGAGCCCTAGAGAGAGAAAGTACGAAGAACACATCCTAGAAGCTGTCTTAGAGCTGGATTTCATCGAATCGAGCCTGGAGATCGTCATAGGAGTGAAAATCATCGTCCCGGAGCAGATTATCCTCATCGTTATGAGTATGACTAATCCGATTCTTGTTTTCTCTTCTCTCTCTATGGAGTAGAACCCTTCTCTCACTTGGGGATGAAGAACCCTAGTTCCATGTGTTAGGGGATTGATTGTAATGACTTGGGATGATACTACTGTTTGATTTTAATCGAATGATGCATGTTTCATGAATTGATTTGAGTCTGATCAGCTTGTCTCAATTTCTGCTTCAACCTGAGATAGATAGAATCTGATTAGGTTGTTAGAGCCTCTTCATTCGATAGTAGGAGGTTGGCTATACGAGAGTTAGCCAGTTTACTGCTTTGTACTGGTGTTCTTGGCGCCAGTAGTGGAGTTCTGTGTTCATAGCCTCAGCTTTCTATCCCGGTGAAGACTAGTCGTCTGCCGGGTAGTTAGACTGAGAGGGCTTGGTCAGCTTAAGAGATTCCAAGCTACTGTCGGATCTTCCGCAGTCTAATCAACAGTAAATCAACCCAGGGTAAATTGCAATTGAAACCTAACTAAAGAGCTAGGGGGATTCATTCCCGAGTGACTCTTTCCTGCTTAAGAAAACCGATTAATTTTCTGCTTTATTTCTGCTTTTAGTTTAAACAACAATCACTTACTCTAGTTGGCTAGATAACAGAGAATCACTGAGTAAGCAGTAGATCTAGACCCCGGGTTGATAATATAACTTGCCTGTTACTGCATTCCCGGTCTGCGATTACACTTGGTCGCAGATTGGTGTTGTGTTTTGGCGTGTCGTTTCTTTGATTTTTTGGCCTAGTTAAATTCTAGGATGTAATGATTTTTTGTTTAAATCAATATATGACTATCTTTTGTATAAGAAAATGATGACAGGACACTTGTAATCATGAATATTACTTTGTAGTGACTAGAATACTAATTAAAAAAATTTGAAACTAGTTGGAAACTTTTTATTTCTTGTTAGACACTTACGAATACGAGTTTGTCTAAATGTAATATTTATTCTTCAATTGTTTATGAATACTAGTTAGAAATGTATTTGGCTTTCTCGTAGTCCTGATATGATTCTATTTGGCTCACTACACAAGTTTTTGTGGCTTGAACAAGAAGCCATCTCAATCATTAAAAGTAACCCTGATTTTAGGCTAAGTCATTTTCCAGTTTCAGGTTACCTACTACGCAAGCTTGGACGTCACAATGGGTTTGATAAAAATGTAAGGTTGAGGGTTTGTTTTGAAGCTGGACTGTTTCTCTACAAGCTAGAGTGCTTGGGTGCTCGAGGGAAATCCAAGAATTTCATTTTGAAGGCTGGTCAAAAGTCTACGCCAAAACCGGGAAACTGCCAGAACTTAATTTGGAAGACAGTCTGGATACCCAACTTTGGAGCTTCATTCGAGAAGATTGGTTGAGAGTCGAGTTTAGAGCTTTGTACCACATCACACTAGAGGTTTTCTACTACAAAGGCAAGGGATTGGTTGATTAATTTGATACATGGAAGGCTTCGAATGAAAGGGAGCAAGGTCGTATGAAGCCTGGCAAAACTGTCTTGCAAACCAAGGAATCCGAATCCTTCTCGGATTAGGATCGGAAAACTATTCTGTTTTGAACTTTGATTCCTTTTCATTGATTGTTTTAGTTCTTTTTCGAGTTGTAACCTAGTTAGGAGTTCTTTGTGAGGTACTAGACGTCGTAGGGTCTATTTAAGTCAATTTGTTCATTGTAATTTTCAGTTTTCAAGTTCAATCGAATACAAACATCGAGTTTGGTTCATAAGCTTTTGCTTAGTGAATTGAGAGAATAATCTAGTGGATTTATAGGTTTTTGTGGAGCTTGTATCGTTCATATACTCACTCTGAATGTGTCCAAGCATCGATTCATACTTCTCGAGCCTCTTTCCCTTCGTGAAAGTTGCACGAAAGTTCCACCCTCAAACACGAAAACAACTCTGTTTTTGGTGTTCTTGTTCGATGGAGATCAATCTAAGGATTTTGGTCTCTTTGGCTGCGTAATTATGATCAACAACCCATCTAGGGTCGTATTAAGTGGCAATCAGAGCTTGGTTAAACATGGTGGCCAAGGAAAAAGACGTGCGGCCAGTTGTTGCACGAACAAGGAAGAAAGATCTTATTGCCCTACGGAACCTCAAAGAATCCAAGCTGAGGACGAAGTTCAATTGAGCGATTCATCAATGATGCCATCCAAAAATTTTATATGGAGGAGTTGTTAGCCAAGATTGATGCGCGATTCCAGGGAGTTGTTAGCCCAGATTGCTGCGTGATTCCAGACGCAATTGGGCAATTCAAGCAAGAAATCGACCAGAGGTTTGACGCAATCGCCCTGCCGGAAAATTGTGCCAAAGCAGGTGCAGTTCCCGGCCAGGGAAACCCAGATGGAAACCACGAATTACTGGGCCGAATCGAGGAATTGGAACGACGATTGGTTGTTTCAAAACCCAATCACGATCATCAGCACCGAGCGTGACGTGATCACCGGGAAGCAAATCCACCATCGATCCCACCTGGAATCAAACTTTCAATTCTGGCATTTCAGGGCACGACGAATGCAAAAACTTATACCTAGTAGTAGAAGGTAAGTTTGGCTACTTATGAATTCACTGTGGGAGCAGGTTCATCTGCGACGGTGACAAATCTGCAACCAGAGATTATAGACTGGGAAGAGCTATGTGTGCTGATGCGAGACAAATTTGTGCCTGCCTATTATCGATGAGAGCTCCACAAGTCTTTGCAAGGAATTCTGGAAGGAGGACAGAGCGTTGAGGACTATTTTTGCGAGCTTGAGTTACTTCTTATGCAATCCAATGTTAGGGAGGACAGAGAGGCGACGATTGCTCAATTTCTTCATGGATTAAATCGCGAGATTCGACAGGATGTGGAATTGAGGTCTTTTGTTGATATGGAAGAGGTGTTGCATCTCGCCATCAAAGTGGAAAAGCAGCGGAAGACGGTGACTGGCAGGAGGTTCACTCTGACGTCTAAACTGGCAGCAGAGACGAGTTCTGAACCCAATTTGTCTCAATCATGGCTTAAAGCTCCCAACTCATCCCCCATAAACGCTAATCCAACTCCTATTAAGCGTTCGGGAGGAATCCAGTTCTTCCAATGCCACGGAAGAGGGCACAAGGCCAATCAATGCCCCAATTCTAAAGCTCTGATAATCAAGAACACTGAATACCTCACTGACTACCTCGAGAGGAATCCAGTTCTTCCGATCCCTAGAGTGAAAATGCCCAAATCAGAATTGAGGCTTCTGGGGTGTTTTGAAGCTGGAGTGTTTCTCTACAAGCTAGAGTGTTTGGGTGCTCGAGGGAAAGCCAAGAAGGTCATTTTCAAGGCTTCTCAAAATTCTATGCCAAAACAGGGAAACTGCCACAATTTAACTATGGAAGACAGTCTGGATACCCAACTTTGGAGCTTCATTCGAGAAGATTGGTTGAGGGTCGAGTCCAGAGCTTTGTAACACAACACACTAGAGGTTTTCTACTACAAAGGCAAGAGATTGGTTGATTAATTTGATACATGGAAGGCTTCAAAAGAAAGGGAGCAAGATCGTATCAAGCTTGGCAAAACTGTCTTGCAAACCAAGGAATCCGAATCGTTCTCGGACTATTTTGTTTTGAACTTTGATTCCTTTTCATTGATTGTTTGACTTCTTTTTTTGTAACCTAGTTAGGAGTTCTTTGTGACGTCATAGGGTCTATTTACGTCGAGTTGCATTGTAATTTTCAGTTTTAAAGTTCAATCGAATACAAACATCGAATTTGGTTCATAAGTGATAACACCTAAATTGGTGTTATTTGCCCTTCATATTAAGGTTTGTTTCGTGCCAATTCATGTGCATAAATGCTCAAACATCGTCAATTGCATCCCTATTTCGTTCCAATTTGAATTCGATTTGATTTTAGAGTGTATTAGTCGATATATGCGAACTAGGTACAAAACAAGGTCACAATTGTAGCAAGGGAACAAAAGCTAAAGATCATGGCCTGGAAGCTGAAGATCACGACTGAGAACATAGCCTGCGAAGTTAAGCTAAAGATAGCAGCCTGGAAGTCCAAGATTGCGGCCGCGAATTGGAGGGCTCAAGGCGCGAACTTCGGCTGGAAGGAGCCAGGGAGAAGTAGAGAATTTCCCCAGTCAAGTCACGAAGAAATCACATTTTGGCCACAAGGAAGATCGCGACCGCGAAGTCAGCACGTGATCTTCCCCTTTCAGAAGGCCATGACGACGGCGTTTTGAGATCGCAACCTCTCCTAGGAAGATCCCGTCCGCGATCTAGTCACCTTCGGCGGCGAACTTCTCCGTCCTTAGAAGGCCTATAAATAGAAGACCCCTTTCCCCCTTTTAGAGGTGCTGATTTTGAGAGAAATTTCTAGCTTTAGAGAGAGAGAAGTGAGAAAAGCTTAAGGAAGAAAAAGGAATGAGAAGATGGAGAAGGAGCTAGAAGAGAAGGAGCATCTTCCTCAACCCAAGTCTTCTTTAATTTCTTCTATTTTTCTTCTTCCCTCCTTTATGGAGTAATCCTCTAAGGCACCAGGGGTTCTAAACCCCAAACCCTAGTTTTAGGGTTTATCATGCATGTATGGATATTTTATTGTTTGAATGATTGAATGGGTTTATCTAGTTGATTTAATTGCTATTTTATCATGGAATGTGTTTGTGGTAGGACGCCCCAATCTTTTCTATTAGGCTACTTTATGCTTCCACACTGGGTATGGAGTTCTACGGTTTGACGGGTATGCGCCATGAATCAAAATGTGATAGTTGTATGAATAGGGACCCAGGGTGGTCGAGGCGACCAAACCCCTATCGTAGGTTAGCCTTCCTAGATAAAACTCGGGATAAACCCCAGTGTGGATGGTGAATATTGTCCATTGAAATGAGCCAAATGCTTAATGCCCCATATACAATAGAGTAGATCGAGGTGACTATACATGGGTTTAGGGGAGGCGTGTGGATAACCACGAAAAAGAGCTCACTCACCATATTCAATAGCCCTAAGTATGGTTTGATCAATCTCTAGTCTAGTTATCTCCTCAAATCCTCCACTCAAACCTCCAAAATTGATTAACTAATTAGTAACTAGGTGGGAAGTAGGCTAGGGTACGAGGACTCGAGTAAAATACGACATTGATTACCACTATACGAAAATTCCGTCTTAGGTTAAACTTGGCTTAATATGGAGTAGTTGTTGACACGTGGTAACCATTGAAAATAATCTACACGGATCAAAGTGATCAAGCTTTTTGGCGCCGTTGCCGGGGACCCTTGGTCACTAGTAGAAAACCATTAACTCGCTAGTTAGTCTTTACCTTGTTTTATTTGTTTATTTGTTTTGTTTTGTGTTTTTGTGTTTTTGTTATTTACTTGTTTGTTTGTTTCGTTTTGTTTATGTTTGTGTTTTGTTACTTTAGTGTGTTGTTCGTTGTGTGTTTTGTTATCCAACTTCATACGTCACGGGTTGTTGAGGTTGTCTTTTGTAGCACCCTTGTATGCGAAGAAGGGATTCTTTGGAAATCTTACCTCTTGATATAGAAATCGAGAGAACCCTTCGGAATCTAAGAAGAGTTGCCAGAGCTCAAACTCCACCAATGGCGGATCAACAAGCTCAAGTTCCACCTAGGACAAGAACAATGGGTTCTTATTCAAGACCAAGTGTGGATAATGTGCAATCACCAATTCTTCATCTGACATCGCCCAACAATGATTACGAGATAAAGGCGGGCACAATTTCAATGCTTCAAAGTGAAGTTCAATTCAATGGGATGATGAGTGAAGATGCATATGCACATGTCAAGTCATTTTACGAATTGACGGATGGAATCAGAGTAAATGGAGTCCCTCAAGAGGCTATTCGATTAAGATTATTTCTGTTTACCTTGAGTGGCGCGGCAAAGAAATGGTTGAACAATCAACCACAATACTCTATCACCTCATAGGATGATCTTTGCAATAAGTTCTTCGCAAGGTAAATTCCATCTTCTAAGACGACTATGATGAGAAGTGAGATCACTATGTTTCGTCAAGAAGCGGATGAACCATTGTTTGAAGCATGAGAAAGATTTACATCTCTCTTACTTAAGTGTCCCCATCTTGGCATTGCCGATTGGTTACAAGTGGAAAGTTTTTATAATGGGTTGACAAAAACGTCACGAAGCCTTATTGATGCGACTAGTGGAGGTGCCATTAGGAACAAAGAAGTCGGAGAACTTCAACAATCGATCACAGAAGTGGCCCTCAATAGCTACAATTGGGGTGACAGAAGAAGAGGCAAGAGCTTATCAAGTTGAATCAACGACGAAAGGCGGTGGAAAACAACTTATGAAATGTGATTGGTGTGGCGACTTAAGTCATACCATGGAAGAGTGTAACTCTATGACTGAGGCTTCACTTCAATTTGAGCAAGCCAACTTTGTTGGAGGTCAATCTCGAGGGAACAACCCTGAAAGCTCAACATATAATCCGGGTTGGAGGAATCACCCTAATTTTCTTTGGTCTTCTCCAACGGATAAGAAACCTCTGGGTTTTCAATCTCAAGCTCCATCGCAAAATACTTATCAAAGAACAAGCCAACCATCATATCAAGGAGCATATCAAGAACAAAGTCGACCCTCCAAAGGTCGAGTCTCTAAACTTGAAGAGTTGATGCGACAATTTGTTGCACACTCAAACAAGAAGTTTGAAGCTAATGATAAGTTCATAGAGACTACCTCAACCAAATTCTCAAATTTGGAGGCGGGGCAAATGAATCAACAAGCTTTGCTTTAAAATCTTGAAGCCCAACTAAGCTCGTCGGCTCAAACTCTATCATTGAGAACTCAAGGAACCCTACTAGGTAATACCGAGCCTAATCCAAAGCAAGGTTGTCATGTGATAACTCTAAGGAGTGGCCGACCCTTGAAGGAGATTCGAATCTCAACTCCGAGGATCCCGGTATGAGAAGTTCAATGTGAAGTTGTTCAAGAAGAAGAGATAGTTCGGGAGGAAGTTCAACCTTCCATTGTAAATCAAGATTGAAGACGAGGAGAAATCTAAGAAGACTCAAGTACCACAGCCAACACCGAAAGTTCCTTATCCTAAATGGTTATTTGATAGTGATCTTTATCATGAATGTGATCCGTGGAAGGATACCTTGAAGCAATTGAAGGTTACAAACCATTTCCTAGATATGGTAATGAAGATCCCAAAATACACTAAATTCTTGAAGGAAATATTGTCGGGAAAGAGAAAAATGGAAGAAGTGGCTATGGTATCCGCTAGTGAAGTTGCATCGGCATCCATTGGGTGTGGAGAATTTCCCCCAAAGCTAAGAGATCCAGTCATTTTCACTACTCCATACACTTTCGGAGACAATACTTTTTGGAGTCCGTTAGCCGACTTGGGGTCTCGCATAAACATTATGCCTACACGGATATTCAATGAATTAGAAGTTGTACCAATCATACCTACTCAGATGCGGATTGAGTTGGCAAATAGGTCCATTGTCGAACCAAGAGGAATTATAGAGAATGTCTTGGTGAAATGTGCTCATTTTGTGTATCATGTGGACTTCGCGGTTCTCGACACGGAGGGGTGTGATGCATCTATCATCCTAGGCCGACCATTCTTAGCCACGACACGGACTATCATTGATGTAAGTGGAAGCAAGATCACCTTAAGGTTCGGTGAGGAGGAAATAAGCTAAAAGATGACTCCAATCCCAAATTTTCACAAGTATTTCAAGTGGGATGATGTCATGATGGATTGTGAGCTGGTTACACCTCCTACCACTCCAGCTTCGAGCCCTGAGATAGAGTGGTTCAATATGGTCTCCCATGTTAATCCCCACAATAATCGAGTTGAAGGTGCAAGCTACTTTTTCAAGATCATAAAGAGACCGGGTAAGGAGAAGTTTACATGCAAAAGGGAAGCCCAAGAGTTTTTCAAAGTTCCTCACCTTTCTGATGGTCATGGGAAGAAACTTCAATGATTCATCTTGGAGAAGAGACATCCCAAGAAAGGAATTCAGATGGTTATGTGTGACTTAGATCCTATTTCTGAAGATGAAAAATTCGGGAAATGCTACAAGCCATTCACGGACGATGATATTTCTACAAGGAAGCTTGACCCTCACCATCCTCCACATCAATCTTCGAGTGGATCTCTCCTATCTCAAGCACCAGATGAGGCATCCGAGAGGCTCCATGGTCTTCACTTGGGACTTCACCATAAGTATGATTTCTACGAAGAAACATCGGTGAAGGATGGAGATCTTGCCTTTTGATCTCAAGGAGTCAAGTCTGGCGAAAAGACTCTTAAAGACGCCCTTGTTGGAAGGTAATCCAACCACTCAATTTGCGTATCTTTTCCCTTTTCTTTGTGAATAATTGCTTAAGTAGTAGATTAGGGATGCATTGAGAATGATTGATATAACTCAACCCTTGCCTTTGGATGTTTGAATGATTTAGATGAATGACTGAGCTTAGAAAAGAGGAGAATGTGTGTTGCCCTGAATAGGGCAAAGATCGCGGTTGGAAGCCTAAAGATCGCAGTCGCAATCTTGGTAGCTCAGCCTGCGATCTTGCCCGTCAATATTTAAATGAAGGCAGCTCTCATTAGATCTTTGTGTGTTCATTTCACCCCATCTTTCTAGATCTACATGCCATGTCTCTCCACTCCTCTTAGTCTTTTGATTTTACCCTCTCTAGTTTCATTTTCCAACATCTTTTGAGAGGAATTATTAATTTCTTTTGGAATCCCAACATGTCCCCTAGCCAGATAACGTATATTTTCCCATGTTTCCATGTTTTAACAACCTTATCTTGCCCATCATTTGTTGCATGCTTGAGATCTTGAATGCCCAATTTCTCCTTGGAATGACATCTTTGTGGCATAGGATTGTTTTTCTTCTCTTCAATGGACCTGTTATGCGATCTTTGAGACATTGATGTTGTATTCTCATGCATATACTTCATTTTCAAAAACCGCCCACCAGGTGTTCATAGAAATTCCCCAATTACATAGAGTTCATTCTTTTCAATCATATTGATTGAGCATCAACTTCATGGAATAAGGAGACTTGTGTTAGTTATCTCTACATTGTTTTGGGATACTCTAATGCTCATATTCTTGGAATTATCTCTCCATCTAATTTCACTCCCTTGCCCAAGATTTAGTTTCACTCAAGTGTGGGGGAACTTAGAAACTTTGTGATAATCATTACATAAAGTACTCTTTATATATATATGATGTTTAGATTGATGGTTTGCACATTAATTACTACTTGTTTTGAAGGATAAAATACAACACTAGGGAGATGGCTCGAGATGGGAGTTCTTTTTCTCATACTTCTCATCCTCGATTGAGCCACCGAACGAAGACAATGAAATCCAAATCAAAAGAAGTAGTTTTTAAGGATCCGCATCTACAGTCATCTGTTCCGCATGTATCAAGTGACCTACATCGAGATAATCAAGTCAATATTGAAGGCGGCGTAGAGCACATCACTCATTACTTTTGGAACATATGCCCGAGCAATTCAAGACCAAAATTCTGTGGCTACAAGGATTACCATTAGACGCGAGTACATGTCTCAACTGGATACTCTTCGCACAACTTGGCATTGAGGATGCAATCCGCTCTAAAGTCCAGAAGATTTAATAGCTCAAGTTGTTCTTTATTCAAGAAAATATTTATCAGGTGCTTGTTCTGGAGTTTATTAGCATGCTTACCATTCGGGATATGAGAGGTGTCGCCGACCTTGAAGACAACATCCAATTCCAACTTGGAGGAGAGAATTGTCAACTGTCGATTCAGGAATTCACTAGAGCAATGGACGTTTACCCAACGGATTTTGTTGATTCACCGGATGAGTTTGCTACCTTGACAAGGGAATCCAACTTCCCTTGTTTCAAGACATTTTATGAATATGAAGTCAAGAGATCCGACAGTCGATCGTGGAATGTTAAGCTATCAACGGCTACTGAGGTGAAACCGGAGTGGCGGCTCATTCACCATGTGATTTCTAGGTCTGTGGGTGGAAAGAACCGGAGCAAAGGCAACTTGACCGCCCGAGATGTCACCTTCTTCCATAGTATTCATCTACATTGATCTCTTCATCTCGGGTTGGCTATCTTATCTATCTTCAAGCGCTATGAAACAGATCACCGTCTTACCACACTTCATGGAGGAGTCTTTGTCACTCGTCTAGCAATGTATTTCCAAGTCGACTTTGGAGCCGTTCAAATTCGATTGGATAGTAGGACCACTCCTATATCCTTCGAGGTATTAAATTCAAAGCTCAAAGTCTTACACAAGAACGACGATGGCATTTGGGGAGTACAGGGACTTCCATTCCCAACTACTAATACGTTGGACATGGAGGGTATCGTATTCTGTATTCCAGTAGCTAGGATGGCAAGGGAACGAAGAAGATTGGCAACCAAAGGAGATCAAGAGGAGAGTGTACATGAAGGAGGAGAGGTGCCTATACCCACTCCTCAACCGGTTCACCCATCACATGACAATATAAGAGACTATCAAGTTGAAGCAATGATAGTGCCAATTGTTCACAACCAAGAGCGAGAGAAGGAAGCAAGACTCCATATTAGTGTTGACACCCAAAATTATTTTGGGTTAATTAAATAGTCTTGGCATTTAATTCAATACCTCATGACAAAAAACAGTATCGTTTGGAGTCGAGCAATGTCACGGAGAGTTTAAACGACACTGCGAAGAGGCTCGACGATACCGTGGTGCTGGAAACGACGTTGTTTAGTAAAAAAAAAGCAATGTCGCCAGAAACAACACCGTTCAGTCAGTGCTGGTATTACTGTTGGAAGAGGAGTGTTTTTTTTATTCCTTGTCGGAAGAGGAGAGAAATGGCTTCGTTTAGTGATAAGCAATGCCGCGGAGGGTTCCAACGATGTCGTGGAGGTCAACGACTTTGTCGAAATCCCAACAACGTCGCGAAACTGGCAAACAAAATCCCAACGACGACAAGGTTTTAATTCAAAAAATGACTTCGTGTTGGCCGAGGTCTTGAGAAAGGCCTATGTATTTTAATATTTATTTTTTTGTACAACGTTGTTTAGTTGAAAACGACGCTGCGAGAGGTACAAACAGCACCGCGGATCAGCAAACAACAGTGTTTAAAATAAAACAATGTTACGGAGGAAAAAGCAAACAAAGCTATTTGGGGAAGAAAACGACACCGCAAGGAAGCTCGATGGTACCGTGGTACTTGAAACAACATTGTTTACTAGAATACAATGTGTGAGTCATGGGCCGCAAGACTGGTGTTGCTGTTGGAAAGCGAGCACTTTTTATTCCTTGTCGGAGGAGGAGAGAAACAGTACCGTTGGAGAAAAACAATGTCGTGAAGAGATAAAATGGCGTCTCAAAGCTCAACAACATCGCAGGACTAGAAAATGATGTTGTTTAACTAAGAACGGTGAGGGGTGAGAGTTTGATGGCGTGTCAACAATGATGGCCGGTTTAATTAATGAGTATTCTACGATTATTTGGGACAATGTCGTTTAGTTGAATACGACACCGTGAGAGGTATCAGCAATGCCGTCGTATTGTTTAATTAAAACATTATTCCAGTGGGTAAGGGCTAGGCCCAAGGGCCGCCAACTCCAATAGACCCAAACAACACTACGGAAGTATTAACGATGATGTTTTGCTAGGAAGCGATGTTGTTTAGCTAAAAACAATTTCGCGGTGGCGAAAGTTCCTCGACGAGGAAGGGAGATCAAGCAGTTGTGATCAAGATTTGGTGGGGCCTGATATGATCCAAATTAGCCACTTCTAAAAGTCACAATTACTTGTCAAAGAAGCTATCAAGGTTGGAAAGAAAAGAGGCAGAATTTGGTTAAGTGTTGGAACGATTTCAAGATGCCTACTTTGGAGGTATGGTTCTCACAATTGGCTAACTGAAAATTGGAGTTCAATGGCTTGTTTTAAAGATAAAATTGTCATCTTTCCAATAGTATGATTTTTTTTTCATCTAGAAGAAGTCATTAAGGTTGTTTTCCAAGGCCTCAAAGTTGCTACCTCAAAACTGGAAAACTGCCAGGAAATTTTTAAGTATAAATCTATGATCGTGAAGAATACTTTGGAGCTCAATTCAAGGAGCATGAATTTTATTCGAGACCAAAGGCTTACACAACATGAAAATAGGAATGTTTATCTACCAAGAGAAGGAATTGGATGAAAGATTGAAGTTCTGGAAGGACTCGAACGAAAAGCACGAAGTTAGTACGAAAGCTGCTTTTTAGTGTAGACTTTTACCTTAATTGTTTCGTAGTTCTATTAGGTTTGTATTGTCTTTAAATAGCTTTCAATTTACGTTGTAATAGTTAGAAGATTATTGTTGAATGAAAATTGCTCCTACGTGAGTGTGTCTCGAGAATTTACCTATTGTCTTTAGCTTCGAGTGGATTCCGTAGCTAAATTCAAGACCCTTGTTCAAGATATTCTGTGGAGGATTCTAGAATCGTTTAGCAAGTTCTCTTATCAATCAATTAATCACTTCGACTGTGGCGAGAATTTTACCTATCCATCACTTATAGTTCGAAAGTTTGGTTTGCTGCGTTACTTTGATCAAAATCACCCCTGGTGCTTTATCAAGTGGCATCAGAGCCTTAGATTCAAGTTAGTGACGAGAATGATTGATTAATGTTGTTTTTGCGTGAAATTTCAGTCGCAAAAATAGAGCAACATGGCGGCAGAAGAGCTAGCATAATCGATGGTCTTCACACGCGGATTAATCAATGATCAGTTGGGTTTGGTGTCATCGATGGAGGTAGGGATAATAACTTGATTTCCTCCAGGGTTGCAACCAAGCTAGGGCTGCAATTCTAGTTACTTGAAATCACCGTACGAAAACACATCAAGCATCGTACTGTCTCAAGTGATTGTAAAATGGTCAATTGGTCAATACGAGGACCAAGTTACGTGCGATGTGATTTACAATCTCCCAAACAACATCGTTATTGGTCAGCCATGGTTTAGAAAATGTCAAGTTCATTTTGAAAGCCGACGGAGCAAGAAGTTTCGAGTTCGGAGAAGAAACCAAGTATTCGTCATGACCCCGTTGGCTCCAGAAGAAGCTTCGAATGAATTGCAAGATCTAAGACGACTACAGGAGGAGTATCAGAGGAGTTTGCTGGCAAAACCGTGGATGTGGAACGTTGATCCAGCAAAGACGCCGACCAGAGAAGGAGGACTTTGTTCCTCGACGACATAACAGAACAAAGAAGAGAACGAATCAGACAGAGGCAAGGGGGAAGAGTTGAGCGAGTACAATCCATCCAAAATGTTTGTGGAAACCCAGGATTTGATTCTCCGAAAGAGAGCGACTCGATTTGCGTCGAAACGTCGACATTCATTCAGGGAGAACACCTTTGTTTTCCGACGCCGATGCAGGGGAATAGAGAGAGTGAATCAGGGGAAGCAATCTAGACCATTTCGATCAAAACCAACGACATCGACACGTTCGTTGAGAGGTCAGTAACGTGTAATGAAGATCACTTGGAGTCGAATCACGTCGTATCAGAAAGCCCCAATTCGCAAATTTCAGGCCAAAATGTGAAGAGCACTGAAGTCGAGAAGTGTGAATTGGACGTGGAGTTTGGGCATGAATCGAAGCTATTGGAGACTATTGACAAGTTCAGAGAGGTCCAAGGAAGCTGTAGGAATGCTCAATTTGTTGCGGAGATCCCTTCACTAAAAACGCCTAATTTTGAATTGGGCTCGCCGGTTTCTGGAATTCGTTCGCCGGATTGTGGAATTTTTAGATATTCCAACGGCGGGAAACGCATGGATGCTGATTGGCGACGATTCAGACAATTTCGACGCATGTGAGTAGATGGAATCGGTTGCTGGGTTCAAGACGAGTCAACCGTGAGCAACAAATTGGTTTGTGGAGGAGTAGAAGCTAAACGCCCGAATTTGGAGGCCTCGCCGGAAAATTCAAAGTCGCCGGATTCTAGGATTTTATCGTCGGAATCTGGAAATTTGAAATTTTGTGTTTTGGGTTTGTTTGAGCGAATTGTTTGTGTGGGGAAGGTCCATTGGAGCCTCACTAATTTGATGAAGCTCAAATCGTGGCAAATAGAAGCAAGATCACAAGTTGATGACGTTTTGAAGTTCGAAATTGCAAGTTCAGGGTACCACTTTCATGACTCGATTTGGCAGGGATTTTGTGATGAGTTTGACAAGAAGCAGCATCTAGCTTTGAGGTTAAAGCTTTATGAAGAGTGGGAGCCTGATATGATCCAAATTTGCCACTTCTACAAGTCACAATTACTTACCAAAGAAGCTATCAAGGTTGGAAAGAAAAGAGGCAGAATTTGGTTAAGTGTTGGAACAGTTTCGAGATGCCTACTTTGGAGGCATGGTTCTCGATCACAATTGGTTCACTAAAAATTGGACTTCAAGAGCTTGTTTTAAAGATAAAGTTTCCATCTTTCTAATGGTTTGCGTCTTGGATCCAGAAGAAGTCATTAAGGTTGTTTTCCAAGGCCTGAAAGTTGCTACCTCAAAACTGGAAAACTGCCAGGAAATTGTTAAGTATAAATATGTGATCGTGAAGCCTACTTTGGAGCTCAATTCAAGGAGCATGGATCTAATTCGAGACCATAGGCTTCCACAACATGAAACTAGGAGTGTTTATCTACCAAGGGAAGGAATTGGATGAATGATTGGAGTTCTGGAAGGCCTCGAACGAAAGGCGCGAAATTAGTATGAAAACTGCTTTTGGACTGTTTGCTGGCAACTTACTTGCGCTTCAAGAAAGAGAGTTTAAATCTGAATTTTGTGTCCTTTTTAGTGTATACTTTTGCTTTAATTGTTTCCTAGTTCTATTAGGTTTGTATTGTCTTTAAATAGCGTTCAATTTACGTTGTAATAGTCAGAAGATTATTGTTGAATAAAAATTGCTCCTACATTAGTGTTTTGAGTTCTTGAGTGTGTCTCGAGAATTTACCTATTGTCTTTAGCTTCGAGTGGATTCCGTAGCTAATTTCAAGACCCTTGTTCAAGCTATTCCGTGGAGGATTCCAGAACTGTTTAGCAAGTTCTCTTATCAATCGATCAATCACTTCGATTGTGGCGAGAATTCTACCTATCGATCACTTATCGTTTGAGAGTTTGGTTTGCTGCGTTACTTTGATCAAAAGCACCCCCTGGTGCTTTATTAGGGCTAGTGGTGAGTTTTATGGCCGGGGTGTGAGTTCGATGACGCCAACTTTGACAACACAAGATTTTGAGAACAACGTCGCTGTACTTGAACTAACATTATTTAGAAAAAGCAATGCTGTTGAACTACGTGCCATAGGTGCGAGTCCAATACAACCAGGCAGGTCTAGGTTGTTTCTTCAAAACAAGGTTGGCGTTACAAGTTAGTGAAATTGCAAGCCCAACTAATTCAACTTGGTGGGGATTTCGTCAGGGTCGTGATGATACGAAGCACTATTTTTTAGCTTAAAACAACGTTGTTTATGTTGGGGGAGTGTAAGAAGCGACGTTGTTTAGTCTAAAACAAAGTTGAGAGATTTAGGTCCAACTTAGTCCAAAAGACGGTATTGATTATCGTATTAGCAACATCGCGAGAAGCTGTAGCCCAACAAAGCTGTAGTATAATGAAACGGCTTCGCATAGAGAAATATAACCATGTTGGTCGCATAAACAAACATGGTCGGCCTGGCAAAGGCGTTGAGAGCTCAACCTATGAGCTTGACGTTGCCGCATGGAAGGAGTAGTGATGGTTGGTGGTTGCACCAGCGTGGTCAAGTTTTTGGCCACAAAGAGGAAGAGTCGAGCTCCAACGATGCCGCAAACTTAATGAGCTGGAGATTTCGTGGAAAGAAGTGATGATAGAGTCAGATTTCTACGACATTGATGATTTTGGTCCAAGAAGGTCAACAAGGCAGTGAGGTTGCATGCTCCCAAATAATTTTGCAAGGTCGACGGGTAAGCGACTAAGTTGGTTTTTTTCTAAACTAGTTTGCTAGAGCCAAACATGTTTGATCATGGAGAGAGAGTGCTAGGCACACAACATCACGGTTCAATCGTGAGTATGGTGGAGCCGTAGATCCTAGCAACGACATTGTTCTATAAAGGACAATGTTGTCACAGTGGTTCGTGGTTTATTACCATAGCGCCAACCTTGTGGTTGGCCTATTAAGGTGTTGCCAATGTTGAAAACCTGAACATGGCGATGAGTTGATGTGGATGATAACCCTAACCATGTGGAACCCAAGATAACGACAAAGAACGGAGGCTCGCATGCTCACATTGTGAAAGTGAAAGTAACACCATTGTTTATTTGATGGACAAGGTTGTTTGGAGGATCGAACCGCGGGGGAGAGATAATTTTTTGACAGAGTTGTTCTGTGTTGATTTTTGGTTCTTGTTTTCTTTGATAACAGAGAGCATTAAACATGCATGTTTTGGCCATCGAAATAAATGTGCACACCTAGTGGGACACGTGTGTTTGAATGGCTCCACGACGGAGGAATCACAAGGGCGATATTCCAAAAACTTCAATGGAGGAAGAGCAAATGGTCATCGTGGAGATTGACCAGATTGGCGGTTCAAACTACGGTTCGAGCAACAACGCCGGAGGGGAAGTGTCAGCCGTGGTGCAAACCGCCAACCAGAGTGAAATGGTATGATTGCTCTGCCAAGTCATGGCTGATAACCAATAAGGAAAAATACTTATTGATGGTTAAGATCTCGGATTGATAGACGTGGTAGCCAATTGGTTGAAGTCGTAGATAAAAACATAATGGATTTTCAAAGTAACAAACGTGGTTTTAATGAATTTAGAGAGTTTCGAGTAGGCTAGTGCCGCAAACAAGGGCATTGTCGTTAAACGGCGAGAATCTGTTACCCAACAACACTGGCACCAATAACCCGCTTAGACAGGGAGTTCCGCCGACACCGGTAATGAACCCACCAACTCCGCGAGTGAATCTTGGCGAGACCAACACTGCCGTTAACACTCGTGCGGAACCACCGCCGTTTCACAGTGGGGGTCCACAAAATATCCCTGAGGCTAGACCCTATGTGGCCCTGATGACTGGTGTTGTTGTTGGAGGAATGATCAACAATGACCATGTTCCGCCACGCGGCTACCTGCAAAACGTGCCTCCTCCTCCAAACATGCATGGTGTGGATCCCGGTGGATTCATGCCGCAAGGGGGGCAACTCGGGGGGCATGGTGTGAACATCATCTGGGATCAAGTAGCACAAATGTTGGCGGATCAGTTTGGTTTAAGGACATACCAATGATGCCGCCAGTGTACAGAAAACTATATCCGGATTGGGTTGATAGGTACTACCCATTCCCAAGTGGTTTTCGCATACCTGATTTCATCACTTTCAACGGAACAGGAGATCAATCCATCGTTGAACATGTTGGACAATTCACTGTTTATTGGGGTGATGTTACGCTTTCTTGAAATTATGTTTATTTGGCGACTTGTTGACCAATCCTGCATTCGTATGGTACGTCAACTTGCCCTCGAACTCGGTTCAAACATGGAAACAAATGGAACTAATGTTCCATGCTCAGTTCTACCGTTCTAAGCCAGAAGTGACTATGGCAAACTTGACACGAATGCGCCAGCAACCAGGAGAAACGGCGGAACACTTCTTAACTAATTTTAAAAATGCAAGAAATTGCTGTTTTGTAAACTTGACATAACGCGAATTTGTTAAACTTTCTCAAGGAGGATTGAATTTTAAATTGCGTAAAAATTTTCAAGATAGGGAGTTTTCATATCTGTTTCAATTGATGTCCTGCGCTGTTAGATACGAGTCTCTTCTCCATAAAGAAGAACATAAGAGAAGTGGCTCTATGAGGACAATATTTTCCAAAATTTGAAAACTATAGTGTGAATCACGTCGGTAGCGGTGCTGACGAGGTTGAAGTTGACTTTGCCGAGATTGTGCAGGGATAGCCATATTTGTGTGCTTCTCTAGCCAAGGCCGATGGGGAACCACAAGGTGGAAAGCCCAATCATGCTCCAATTCAACCTATGAAATATTCCTTTGATGTTTCAAAATCACAGTTGATTTTCAACCAACTTTACAAAGATGGTCAAATTAAATTAACTGGAGGGCATATATCCCGCCAGCTGAAAAATTAAAAGGGAAACGATACTTTAAGTGGCACAATAGTGCATCTCATTCGACTAAAATGTGTGTTGTGTTTCGCAATATTGTGCAAGATGCAATTGAGAAAGGCCAGTTCAAGTTCCCAGAGCCGATGAAGGAGGCCATGATTGTCGATGCAGACACTTTCCCAAACATTGTCGGCATCAACATGGTTAATCGTGATTTCTCTATGATCAACTTGCCACACTTCAAGCTGGTGCTGGATACAACGCCACTGCTGAGTGGTAGTTCTGATGTGGCACAGTGTGCTTCATCCTCCCAAGTGCAAGAGGGGCCACACTTGGATCCAACCGAGGAGGAGAAGCTGTGTGCCCAGTGTTGCGAAAAGCTAAATATAGAGTGAGCAAGGCCAAGCCAGTCAAATCGAGGTACCCCTCGTACGGACACAATGTTGAAGGAGTACGTGCACCTGCATGGGGAAGGGGGCAGCGTAGGTAGTAGATTGCTCAAAGTGCCCCACCTTTCAAAAGTTTACCTTCGGACTTTCCCATCCTTTGAGATGTTCCCCACCTGACAGGAGAACCTTCAGGATGCAAAATGTGCCACGGGGTGGCTGGCACACTTACGATGTCCGTTGTCAGCACCCCATCGCAGTTAATGGGATGACAATGACGCAATATCGAAGGTAGCTCCGTAAGAATGCTCAAGGAAGGAGGATTTCAAACTTGCAAGCAAATGTAAATGTGGACAACTCTGCCACGGGTCTAAGAGTGACTGTGGCCAGTGCTGAAAAAGTTGTCAAGGAAAAGCTGGACGGGAACGATCAGGGAGTCTAGGGAGAGGCTGAGTATGATGCTGAGTTGGATGACTCCTTCATCGAAGAGGAGATGCTGGAATTGGATGAGTCGAATTCAAAATTTGATGGAAAAAAACAAGGATGATGATGATGACAATCAAGGTGCATCCATGACGACCCAGTTTGGAAGTATACTACCAGTGGTGGTGAACAACTACATCTTGCTTTTTATTTTCCACATTGATTTGGAAAACCAGGGAGAGGATGGCAAGGTTGTGATGGAGGTTGAAGAGGTCAAGGAAGCTGCTCAAGATGTTGATGTTGTTGAGCTGGTGAGCGGTTTTGCTCAATTGACTTTAGATGACGAGAATGAAGATCCAGCAGTGGCCGAGCTAGTTGGCGAGTTTGGGGATTTGCCAATCGAGGTTGAGCCATAGAGTGCAATGATGGCTCGCATGAATGGCTGACTTGATTTGACAGTAGAGTCGGCTAAGCAGAACAAGAGTTCACAGTGGATCCTGAAAGAGTTGTACGAAGCAGCCCACAAGGTTGTTGGTCTGCTGGGCAAAGATGGAGGAAGATATCCTTATTATGTGTTGTACCAAGGTACAAAAGAGTCACCAAGCATGCCAGTAAAGAATATTTTGTGGGGATCAGAGTTCGATGAAGTAAAGATTTTCAGTAGCAGCAATGAAAGGAAAGGATGTGGACAAAGGTTCGAATAATGAAGAACCAAAAAAAGGTTTGTTGTATTCAACAAGCCCAAGCCAAGGATGTTGCGCCATTGAGACCTCTCTACATCAAGACCACACTTGATGATGTACCAATGTCGAGAGTCTTAGTCGACAATGGTGCCGCAGTAAATGTGATGCCAACAAGGATGTTGAATAAGTTGGGCAAGAGTACGAATGAATTGATCCCAACGGAAGTGTTTGTGACAAGCTTCAATGGCGGGTCTACTTCTTCCAGGGGAATCCACCCAGTCGTCGTGGGAGTTGGATCACAAAAGAGGATGAACGCTTTCTTCGTGGTGGATGGGATGATAAGCTACAATGCACTACTTGACGGGATTGGATCCACGCAACAAGTGCGTTCTTTCATCGCTGCGTCAGTGTTTGATGCATTGGGATAAAGACGGTGTTGTTGAGGTGGTACAGGCTGACACAAAGCTGTTTGCCATTGGGGACAACGTGGCTGAAGCTTATTTGTACCATGGGGATTTTGGACCACTTGAGATCAGGCGTAGGGATGGAGGAACATCTAACGTTATAGTGTCAAGCTCAAAGGTGTTGAGTAAGGCGTGTTTGGACCCATTGTTCGAGATCGTGAGACCAACGATGATTACATTAGATGGTCCACTAAAATTTGAAAAAAAAATCTATAATGAGTGAACCACCTCGAGTGAAGGTGGAGGAGGAAAAAATACGGCCTTGCGGGAGAAGTTGGCCTTCTATCAGTGTGAACAGAGGCTTGTCTACATAGAGCCTGTCTTGATGGCCGACTTTGTTCCCTACGATAATGACTTGCAGACCAACGGCGAGGGTGTGAGTGACGAAGTGGAGAAGAAAAACTGTAACACCCTAACCTATACGTTGCCTAATCATATTGTTCATACAATTGCTGCGGAATTAATCTCGGGTGTTACATTAATTATCAAAATTTACCCAAATAAAATTTCGACATGAATTACTCACGTAATGGGCTAACATTTCTTGCAACTTATCATGCAAAATAATTCATCACAAACATATATACTCACAACCATATGCATTGGCTTTTCTTAGTCATAGTCACACTTTTCATACTCCACAACTACATACCATACTTATACATACCATAATCGTCACAACTTACACAGTTACACAACATTTACACATATCATCAACTTTCCACACCTGTGGATATCTCACACTACATCAGAAGGTAGTATGCACATGAAAAACGTTCTCAAAGCATTATTACAAAAAGGTGTGGATCACTGGCCAAAATCCCGAGTAGTAGTCCAAGCACAGAATAGTTGAAGACCATACCTCATCCTGGCTTCAAATCTAGCTTCTCTCCCACCTAACACTTATCTACTATTGCTGTTGATGATCTGCTTACACATAGCATAAGCAGAAAAGAAGGATAAAAAAGGGTCAGCTCATAGCTGAGTGAGATAATCATAGCATCGTGAGTTCATAACAGAGCATACCCCTATCATACATCTAACAATCAAGCCAAAACACTAGGATCGGACCTCAGCCATCCTCATATCCCAATATGCAAAAGACTCAACCACTTTGACTTATGCATATGCATCTTATCATGTTTTAATCATAAGCGCCTGGCTACTCCCATGCTAATTACTCTCCGGGGAATACGGACCAAACATCTCGTGGATGTAGTCATATCGGACCCACCACTGTCGGTGTAGTCATATCGGACCTGACACCATGTTGGTTGTGGTCATATGGGACTCAACACCACTCTGGGTGTGGTCATATCACCTAATGAATCAAAGATCAACACTACATCAGGGGTGTGACATAACATATCATAACAGAGTAATAGCATGGGGAGCCCTAATTACTATGTAATTTACCATGAGACCAAAATACTCTTACTTGGAATCCTAATCCATGATCCATATCTCATCTTGCTTAATCATAATTCGCTACGTGCACATGTACTTGACCTGGCCACAATTGACTCAACATAGGTAAATCAGGAGTCGTATAATTGCACTTCCTCGGGATAAACCCTCGTGCCAGTCATCCTCCTTAAACGTCATAATATCACCAGGGAATATATATTTTTCCACATGTGCATCCAAATACAACAATCATGAAAAATCATACCCAATCACCTTTTCGAACCATCATAAGGCATATCAACAGTCAAGCTCACAATTCGCAACATATACGAAATCATCAGCATAAACAAGGTCCATCTCAATTAGGGCAAGTCAATAATATCATACAGTAGTCCATGGTTCATCATATAGCACAAAAGTTCATACACCCTTAATCATGCCATTCTAGTTCACCTAGGTCAATTCTAAGCATCAATATAATTATCGTGATACGACAAACCCGGTATGCCTTGCTAATCCCTCACCAGTTTTGGTCGTTCAAACACCGGTTTAACCTTCCTGTACTAAAACGTCAATTTCACAAGCGAACCCCGAATTAAAATCCGAGACTGTCCTAATATCCCCTGCATTATACCCGTCAATATTAGTTCTAGGCTCCGGGTCAAATTCTTGATAAAAACACATCAAACCCTGGCCGGAGCTAAATTCAGCGATCCCGACTCTGAACTAAATAATAGCCGAAATTCATGATTAAAACTAGAGGATTGATTACCTCGCTGCAGGAAGCTTGTATATAAAATTTGGGCTCAATCCGGCTTCCGGATACTCCGAAACCCTAATTTGGCTTATCGGGAATTCAAAAAATTCCTGAACCAAAAACTCGTTTTAAAGCTCTAAATCGAAAAATCACGATGTATGGATGAATTAGGCCTTACTTATGGGATTTTTGGATCGCTAGAGCTCAAGAATTGAGCTCGGAGAATTTTTATGTTCCCTCCCCTGCGCGCCCTCTGCTTCTCGGTTTCTCTCGACCCAAATTAATGGAACAGAAAGAAGATGATGGGATAATGGACGGGGGAGGGGAAATGTTTATATATATATGCGGGCCGGCCGCTTAATGTAATTATATATATAATTAGTACGTATACTTATCTAATCGATCGATAATCCAATTTTTGTCGAAATACTATCAAAACATTCGATTTTAAATCGTGAAATTCTAGCAACCGTAATACGAGTTTTGTCAAAACGGGATGCTACAATTCTCCCCTCCTTAAAAGATTTCGTCCCCGAAATCTAACCTTGAGTTGTACTCTAAGTGCGCTTACTTACTCTTAACATGGTCTATCGTAGATAAACCATTACCTAACTATTAGGTTAGGAGATCTGAATTACAATACTAAACACATAACACCTCAAGTTCCCAATATAAGGTTTCAAAAACCTATATCGGGTTATCACAACAAAAGCACATCAACAAGTTCAAAACGTAACTTACTAAGCAAGATTGTTAACCTGTAAAGTAGTTTGCTACCAACTCAGGGTACTTCTCTTGCATACTTGCTTCAGTTTCCCATGTAGTACTCTCACTATCTTGATTTCTCCACACCATTTTCAACATTGGGTTTTCTTTCCTGCGAAGAGTTTTAATCTGGTGATCAACAATCTGAACTGGAACCTCCTCAAAAGTCAAATCTGGGCCTAGCTCGATCTCCTCTGGTTGTATAACATGGGAAGGATCCACTTTGTACCTCTTCAGCATACTAACATGAAATACATTGTGGATTTGAGATAGTTCTGGAGGCAATGCTAGTTTATATGCCACTAGTCCAATCTTCTTTGTGATTTCATAGGGTCCAATATACCGAGGTGCAAGCTTTCCTTTCTTACCAAATCTCATCACCCCTTTCCATGGCGACACTTTGAGAAATACTTTCTCACCCACTTCGAAATTAACTTCACGCCTACTCGTGTCAACATAAACTTTCTTTCGATCTTGAGCCACCCTCAACCGCTTCCTGATTTCCTTGACCTTATCAACTGTGATCTGAACTATCTCTGGCCCTGAGATTTGCCTTGCTCCTTCTACATCCCAACATAATGGTGTCCTACATTTCCTCCCATAAAGTGCTTCATAGGGTGGAACACCCAAGCTACTATGGTACTGGTTGCTGTAAGCAAACTCAATTAAGGGCAAATGGTCAATCCGTGATTCCTCCCATTGCATTACACATGATCGAAGTAACTCCTCTAAGGTAAGGATGGTTCGTTCACTCTGCCCATCTGTTTGAGGATGATAAGCTGAAGTAAAATGCAGTTTAGTTCCCAAGGCATCATGTAAACTTCGCCAAAATCGAGATGTGAAGCTTGGGTCTCAATACAATCTCCTTAATATATAGTTGAGACAAAGTCTCCAGTGATGGTTTCCATCTAATGGGTAAAAAGCGAGCCGATTTGGTCAGTCAGTCCACAATAACCCATACTGCATCTTTTCCCCTTGATGATGGGAGACCATATACAAAATCCATTGTGATTCTCTCCCACTCCCATTCTGGAATTGGAAGTGGTTGCAGTTTCCCTACAGGAGCTTGATGTTCTGTCTTAACTTTCTGACATACCATACATGTGAAAACATGTTCAGCTGCTTCCTTTTTCATCCCACGCCACCAAAAATATGGTTTGATCGTGTGATACATTTTAGTAGCTCCTGGGTGCATAGCATAAGTAGAAGAATGAGCTTCATCTAGGATCTCTTTCCTCAAGTTATCAACATTAGGAACACATGCTCTTCCATTCATCTTCAACATGCCATCTACCATTTCAAATGGGCTTTCTTTTCCTTCCTCAATGTCTTGAATGATTTTTGCCAACTCTAGGTCCTCCTTCTGCTTCTCACGAATTTTGTCATGCAACAAAGGTCGAATGTTCAACCGAGCTAGTAACCCTGTTACACCATCCACTTCCAAATCAACATTCATTGCCCTCAAATCAACCAGATCCGTTATATTCTTCTTGCCTTTTCTGCTCAGAGCATCAGCAACTACATTGGCTTTACCTGGATGCTAATCAATTGTACAATCATAATCTTTTAGAAGTTCAATCCATCTCCTCTGGCGACTATTTAAATCCTTCTGATCCATAATATACTTTAGGCTTTTATGATCAGTGAGAGAAAATACCACCGCTGCCAACTCCAAATCATGAGTGGGATAATTTACTTCATGAGGACGCAATTGCCTAGAGGCATATGCAATAACTCTTCCATCTTGCATTAGCACACAACCCAGTCCTTGATATGAGGCATCACTATACTCACACAAACTCTCCATGGTTTGAAGGTAAAGCTAGTACTGGTGCTGTGGTCAATTTCTTCTTCAGATCATCAAAACTCTTTTGACATGATTCATCCCAAACATACTTGGTATTCTTCCTCAACAGTTTAGTCAATGGTGCAGCAATTTTAGAAAATCCTTCTACGAACCGCCGATAGTAACCCACCATGCCCAGAAAACTTCTCAACTCAAACACATCTTTTGGTGGAGCCCAACTCACCATTGCTTCCACCTTTTTCGGATCCACCTCGACACCTCTTCTAGAAATTACATGTCCTAGAAATATTACCTCCTTCAGCCAAAACTCACAATTTGAGAATTTTGCATATAATTGTTTCTCCCTTAGAATTTGCAACACAATTCTAAGGTGAGTTTTGTGCTCCTCTTCGCTTTTAGAATAGATGAGAATATCATCTATGAACACAATCACAAACTTATCAAGATATTCATGGAAAACTCTGTTCATAAGATCCATAAAATACCGCTGGTGCATTAGTGAGTCCAAAAGGCATTACCAGGAACTCATAATGCCCATATGTTGTTCTAAAAGCTGTATTTGAGGTCACTCCATCTGCCACTTTCAGTTGATGGTATCCAGACCTCAAATCAATCTTAGAAAATCCTGATGAACCCTGCAATTGATCAAACAAGTCATCTATTCTTGGGAGGGGATAACGATTCTTCACTGTTGCTTTATTCAACCTCCGGTAGTCAATGCATATTCTCAAGGAGCCATCTTTCTTCTCGACAAACAAAACTGGTGCACCCCAAGGTGAGATGCTAGGTCGAATAAACCCCTTGTCTAGCAATTCTTGCAATTGTTCTTTAAGCTCCTTCAGCTCAATTGGTGCCATTCTATATGGTGCCATTGAAATTAGTGTTGTGCCAGGTACCAATTCAATATCAAACTCTACTTCCCTTTTTGGTGGAAGGCCGGGAAGTTCTTTGGGGAATACATCAGGAAACTCTCTTACCACCTCTACATCCTCAACCTTCTTATCATTTACAACAGTAACTTGAGCAAGAAAGTCTTCACAACCTTCCTTCACTAATCGAAAAGCTTCCAAGGCAGAAAGAAAACCATGAGTATCCTTTTTATTAATGCCTCGGAATACAACAGGACCTTTATCTGGTGTGTTGAATAACACTTCTTTCTTTTGACAATCCACAACAGCTCCATGTGTTTCCAGAAAGTCCATTCCAAGGATGACATCAAATTCATCAAAAGGTAGCAGAATGAAATCTGCTGATAGGAAAGCTCCTTCCAAACAAATGAAGGAACTTCTAATAACTAAGTCTACCTTTAAGGTATCTCCCACAGGTGTTTTAACACATAAGGTATAACCTAGCTTATCTGGAACTAAGCGTAGCATATGTGCAAATGTATATGACATGAATGAGTGAGAGGAACCAATATCGATCAAAGCATATAATTGCTTGCCAAGGATAGAAATCATACCAGTCACAACTTCTAGTGCCACTTCTGCCTCACCTTGAGTCATTGCATAAACCCTCGGTGCTCCCTGTGCTCTGGTACCCTGCGTACCACTTCCTGATGGCCGATTTCAACCACCACTTCTACCACCCTGTGAACCACCACGACCACTCTGAAATCCACTCACTACAAAAAAACATACTTTTAGCGACGAAATATTGGCGACAACAATGAATTTCGTCGCAAAAGGTCAAGTTTCGACGACGAATCCAAAAATGTCGTCGCAAGAGGTTAAAACTTCAAATATCTTGGTGGCAATACATATGGAGATGAAAATTTATCTCCTATTTTGTCGTAGAAGGGTGTTAGTGGTTTAGCGACGACATTTATTACGTCGCAGAAGGTTGAGAGAGGTTTAGCGACGAATTTGTTTCGTTACAACAATAGAGAGTTATTTGGCGACGATAAGTTTAATTTGCATCGCAGAAGGTTAGAAAGGTTTAGCGAAGACAGTCTTCGTCGCAATAGTTTATAGTGGTTTGCGACGAACGGTTTCGTCGCAGATTATTTATTTATAATATTAATATCATAAATTGATTTTTATGAGAGGGAAGCTTCACCTAGCACGACGCCGTTCCGACTCTGGACAAGGAAACCAGGTAAAGATCTCAACCCGACAATAAGCCCTTTCCTTTTTAATAAGAGGGAATCTCACCTTCGACTCTTTTCCATCTAAACCATAGAGACCTCAAAACATAACTAATTATCCTCCTATTTTCCGCCGATCTGCCTCCCTCTACTCTCGTTCATCCTTGCCTTCCATCATACAGTTTATGGGTTCTAACCCTGAGGGATTGGATCACGGAGGAGATCGACAGTGGCCAGGCTTTAATGATGCCGGGGAAGACCGGCCTCCAGAAGAAGAAAGGAGAAGGCCTAGCTAGAGGCGAGATCTGGCCGGAGTAGGGGATCTAATAGCAATGGAGTCGTCGGACGATGCGACTCAGGTGAGATTCGCCTTTGGTTAGTTGGAATCGCTTTGGAAGCAGGAAGATGAAGAAGTCCGAATCCTTTGAGGAAAAGGACTAGAGCATCGCCTTTGAAGAAGTAGAGTTTAAATAAAACTGTGTCGTTTGGTTTCTTTGTGTTTGGTACCTTTAATTTGTTAGTTGAGTCAGTTTGGTCAGTGACCGTTGTGATCAACAGCTCAAGCTGAACAGAGGGCTGAGTTGAGGGTTAGTTGTTGATTTGCAGGAGATCTGGTAGTTGCTAGAGGCTGATTTCTATGGCCAAGTTTCATGTATTTATTTCCCTTTCATCATCAATAACTTGTCAGATTGCAATTCAGTTTTAAGCTTTCATGGTTAGTGAGAATAACTAAGCGCATGTATGCTAGCTGGTGTTTTTGTACTGTGGGTTTTAGATCCAATCGTTCATCGAGAAAGTTAAGGAATCAGGGGAACTGAGAGAATGTCCGGTACTAAAACGAGTTCATCTCCACTCGTTTGAGGAGCGGCCAAAAGTGATGGTCAAACTGCCCTTCAGTCATGACTAAGAAGGTTAAGTTCTGTGACCAACAGATATGCTCCATCTCCCCTTCTCCGTTCTCTTCGTGCTGTCGACGGAAAACCAAACACGGGTATGGGGTTTTCCAAAAGTGGGTGTTCCTTTCTGGGCATTCACTTATTGATTTTGATCTATTCTCTTATGATATATGGATTTTGATTTGATCCTGTTTTGGTTTTTTCGTTGGCTTCTTACTCCAGGGGCTCAATCCAGGAGGAGAAATGGGAGCCATAGGCGATTTAGACATATTTGGTTTTTAAGGACCGCTGCAGCTGGCTTTTGATAAACCGTTAATTGCACATGTTTTTGCCGCTATTCTTGAGTGTTTGAGATGTTGATTCTCGTGTTTTAGGCCGATTTCACGCTAGGTTATGCTTGTTTGTGATATTTCAGGTCGTAGTACGTCAATGAAGGTTTGGGAGCGAGTTCGGGGTAGATTGGACGAAGATCGGACGTGTGGCGAGACGCTGAGGAAGCCACACGGGCACTCCTAAAACCCACATGGCCATGTAAGAAACCCATGTGGCCGTGTGGGATTTGCCGAGGCTTCACACGGGCATACTGGAGACTCCACATGGCCGTGTGTCCCTTGCCGTGTAGGAAGCCTGAAATCCACTTAATCGGAACGCCGCGTTTTGGAACTCACACGGGCAGCTGGGTAAGCCACACGGCCGTGTGGCCTGCCCGAGTGATCGGGATTTTTTGGGTTTTAACCCAAAATAGAGCAAAAAGAGGGGGATTGAGTTTTCAGAGCAAAAACAGATCCCTAGAGATAGAAAGTGCAAAGAACACACCCTATAAGCGATATTGGAGCTGGGTTTCATCAAATCGAGCTTTGAGATCATCATAGGAGTGAAAATCATCATCCCAGAGCATATTCTTCCCATCTTGATGAGTATGACTGCTTTGTATTCTGTTTTCCCCTCTCTCTCTCTCTCTATGGAGTAGACCCTTCTTTCACTTGGGTATGAAGAACCCTAGTGATCATGATTGTAATGACTTGGGATGATTATACTGTTTGGTTTTATTCGAATGATGCATGATTCATTGAATTGATTGAAGTCTGATCAGCTTTTCTTGATTTCTGCTGCAACCTGAGATAGATAGAATCTGATTAGGTTGTTAGAGCTTCTTCATTCAGTAGTAGTAGATTGGCTATACGAGAGTTAGTCCGTCTACTTCTTTTTACTAGAATACAATTCCAGTAGTGGAGTTCTATGCTTATTGCTTCAGCTTTCTATCCCGGTGAAGACTAGTCGTCTGTCGGGTAGTTAGACTGAGAGGGCTTGGTCAGCTTAAGAGATTCCAAGCTACTGTCGGATCTTCCGCAGTCTAATCAATAGTAAATCAACCCAGGGTAATTACAACTGATACCTAACTAAGGAGCTAGGGGGACTCATTCCCGTGTGATTCTTCCTTTGCTTTAGAAAACCGAATCAATTCCTGCTTTCTTTCTACTTTCAGTTAAGACCAAAATCAATTGAAATAGTTTGCTAGATAATAGATAATCACGGAGTAGGCAGTAGATCTATACCCCGGGTTGATATTTAGAACTTTCCACTTTACTGCATTCCCGGACTGCGATTTCACTTGGTCGCAGTTTGGTGTTGTGTTTTGGCTTGTCAAGTTTTTGGCGCCGTTGCCGGGGATCCTCTAGGTTATTGGAGAAACGTGAAAGTTTTTTACTCTAGATTTTTCTTTATTGCATTTTATCTCTTCCACATGTGTGCCTTCACGGGTTGCTTCTGCTGATTGTGTGCAGGTAGTGCATGACCCGTAGACAGTTGGGAGATCTACTACTATTAGACCAGGAGCTTGAACGAACCTGCAGGAACTTCAAGCAGGCTCTAAAGGCGCGACTGGCTACGGAGGAGGCGCTAGCACAGCTGCAAATCCCCGACGAAGAAGAGATGGGTGATCCACAGGGCCATGATGTGGTCCTTCCCGAGGAGCAGACCATGGGATACTACTAGACCGCCAAGGCCGCGGACATGAGGTCGCCCATTCAACACCCTCATGTGCCAGCAAATAATTTTGAGGTGAGCACCTCTCTCATCACAATGCTGCGCGGTTCGGTGGTGTTCCGTGGCAAAGAGGGGGAGTGTCCCCTTTCACAACTGAGGCGATTCCACGAGCTCATCGATGGAATCAAGATAAATGGGGTCCCAGCCGATGCCATCCAGCTGAGGTAATTCCCATTTACCCTGGAGGGGCAGGCAAAGGAATGACTAGACACTCGACCTCCAGGCTCTATCACCACGTTCGCCAACCTAGCGGACAAGTTCCTCGCCCGCTACCATCCTCCGTCCAAGACGGCGAACCTGCAGAAGCAAATTACCCATTTTGCTCAAGATGAAGACGAGACCATCCGGGATGCTTGGGAGAGATACACCAGTCTTTTCCTCAAGTGTCCCAACCATGGTTTTACTAACGCCTTCAAGGTGGGAACCTTCTACCACTCCCTCTTCCCGGAGGACAATCAGCTGATTGATATGGTCTGTGGCAGGAATATGCTCACCAAAACACTGCCACAGCTGAATCAACTCTTTGAAGAGATGGCAGAGCAGGGCTATGACTGGGAAACTGCGAGGAGATCGAGACGAGCACCTGGACGGGGTGTGCATGCTGTAGCCACCCAGTCATCTGATTTGGTGCAGGTGGTATCGAAGCTGGTTTCAGTCCTCGATCGTTCCGGGATGATTGCAGGTACAGGATAGCAGCAGGCGGTGCTCTGCCAGTGGTGCGAGAGCACCCATCATACTGTGGAGGACTGCCAGGCCATGCGTGAGTCTAGTACACCCCAGGAGCAGGTTAACTTCATCAACAATGCCCGGCGCAACGACCCCTACAGTAACACCTACAATGAGGGATGGCGCCAACATCCAAACTTCTCCTGGAGTGGCAACAGCAATCCGAAGCCACCTGGCTTCCAGGCTCCTGAAACTAGCTTTCCAAACCCGAGGCAGCCATACCAGCCTCGCCCTGGCCAGATGCAGCAATAACAGCCACTCTATCAACCCAAACAGGGGCAGGCTTTTCAACAGCCCCCACAGCAGTAGTACCACCAACCTGGTGCACCTCCATTAGTCCCAACACCGGGCGATCCCGTGTAAGAACTGAGGGATCTAGTGACTTCCTTGGTGAGCACTAGTGCCCAAAAGTTCAACAAATTGGAGCAATTCATGGAAGTGGCTGCAGGTAAATTCATGGAAATTAAAGCTAGCCAGAGAAACCAGCAGACACTCCTGCAGGATATGGATACCAAGATCGGGCACCTGGCAGATGCCCTTGCTTCCCGACCGGCTGGCACACTTCCTGGCCAACCCCTACCGAATCCTAGAAATCACAAGGAGGGGTTGCACGCCATTACGCTGCAAAGTGGGACTGTGACTGCGGATGCACCGCAGAAGAGTGCCAAGAAGGTGCCCTAGAGCACCCCAGAGGCGGAAGAAGACCTGGTGATGGAAAAGGAGCTAGAGGATCAAGCTCCAAAGCCACAACTTGTGGTAGCTGAATATAAGCCTAAGCTCCCTTTCCCCGCCAGGATTCACAAAGACAGGCTAGAGGCAGAGTTTGGCAACTTCTCGTCCATGCTTAGGAAGCTACATGTTCAAATACCCTTCATGGAGGCACTAGCTCAGATGCCTAAGTATGCGAAGTTCCTGAAGGAGCTTCTCTCGAAGAAGCAGAGGCTGAGCGAGCTGGCCACTGTGGAGCTCAGTGAGGAGTGCTCGGCCATCCTGCAGAACAAGCTTCCGCAGAAGCAGAAGGACCCAGGTAGTTTCACTATCACGTGCTCTATAGGTAAACTGCATGTCGAGAGGTCCTTGGTGGATCTAGGTGCTAGTATTAATGTGATACCGTATAAATTGTTCAAGAAACTAGGCCTAGGTGAACCCAATGCAACAAGGATGAGTGTTCAATTAGCTGACCGATCTATAATTCATCCTAGGGGCATAGTGGAAAACCTTCTGGTTAAGGTTGGCAGATTCTTTTATCCTGTGGATTTTGTTGTCCTAGACATCAATGAAGATACAGAAGTGCCCCTTATACTCGGAAGGCCTTTCCTGGACACCGCTAAGGCCCTTATAGATGTGCATGACGGGACCTTAGTCTTGAGGGATGGCGAGGAGCAAATAACGTTTTCCATTGCTAATACTCTTCCTGGTGCATGACGGGACCTTCCGTCTGTGCTTCCTATTTTGCAGGTTCCCCTCCCATACCTTCGCCGCCACTCCCGTCCACGCCGTTACCAAAGGAAAAGATCAGGGAGGAGTGGCGGCCGAAACTACAGGTAACTATGCCTGCTCACAAGGAAGCCGGAGACCACTATGAGCGGGTCCCGCTTCCTGAGCCTCGACCACCCTGGCCATCCGAGTATTCACTCGCTTGCATCCTGCCGGATGGCCAAGTCGAGTTGACAAGTGCTGGTAGCCACATTCGCCGTGTGCATGGCCACCATCTGAAGATGTACCTTAAGAGCGATGTGGATCCACTCTTGAAGGCACCCGTGCCTACACCTCTCTGAGCATCCACCTACTGGCGTCCAGCTAAAAGACGGTAAAGAAGCGCTTGTGGGGAGGCAACACTACCTAGGTTTGCATTTTCTTACATTTTTCCTTTTAATTTTTTTTTTTGTGTTTTTGAGTCTTGATGTGTTGTTCACGAGTCGTACGTCGTTTTTGAGTGAAAACAGGTCTAGTTCGGGGTTCTGGCAGGCCACACGGCCAGTCCTAAAACTCGCACGCCCGTGTGGAATTGAGTTTTGGCCGTGCGAGTCCCCTGGAATTTCCATACGGGCAGGAGGGGTACCTCACACGGTCGTGTGGATTGGTCCCTTGCGCGTGTGAAGCCTCGACAATTTCCACACCGCCAGTTTTGCTTTTCACACGGCCGTGTGGAATCCTCGGCCTGACCATGTCGGCCCACACGGGCACATGTGCACCTCACACGGCCGTGTGAGTTTGCCCGTGTGGCCGAGCCCAGCCTTTAAGTGGTCAGAAAATTCAAACGCCCTCGCCGGAAAACCGCGACCTTTCGCCCTCTTTGGCGATTTTCGGCGATTTTTGGTCGGTTTTTCACCAAACCACCTCCACACCCATCCTTTTCTCCCCATTTTCGGCCTATCCCTCGACTTTGAGGCGATTTGGACCGATTTGGAGTCGCCGGAGGCGATTTTCGGCGAGACACCGTCGAGGCTCCGACTAGCGCTTCCGGGCAGATTTTGGCCTCTTCGTCGCTTCCATTGTCTTCCCCTCATCATCCCCTACACCTCTACTTGTGTCTCCAGGTTTGATTTTAACCTTAACCTTGTGATTTATGGAGAATTGTGTGTTAGGGTGTATGTTTAGAGAACAACTTTGAATCATGTCAATTGTGTGCAATTGATTGAGGGGATGGCTTGGTTTTTGTGTGAATTGTGTTGGGCAATGTCCCCCATGCTTGGTTGAGCCCTTGTGTGCAAGAAATTTGTCACTTCTATGCTTAACTCAATAGTGCACACAAGGTGTTCGATGAAATGCCTGTTTTTCATGCCATGTTGTGGGCGCCGGTTGGGGCCCTTAATGATGTGCTTTGAGGGTTTATTTGCTATAAATGTAAACCTTAAGTTGCCTACTTTATCGTGGATGTACACCCCCACCCAGATTATGCTTGTTTGATCGAGTTTTTGACTCCCAAACTATGGATGAAACCATGGTTCGGCTGATTTTTGTTCTCAAGTGTGGGGGTGTGATTAACCTTTTCCTTGGCTCTTTTGGTTCCACTTTGGGTTTTTCTTTTGCAAGACCATGACGAAACCCGACCTCAAGCACCCGTTTATGCGGGATTTGAAGAGGGGCCCCCACTAGGAGTGTTTTAAGCGCGTCCTGGCCTGCTCGTTTGGGCAGTATCATTGCTGGTCCAGGATGGAGTTTGAGAAGTTGCACTGCTACGAGCACTTCTTCATTGTCACCAACCGCCCCTGGCGCCGTCTACTATGCATTCGCGAGAAGGTTTACCACGACCTCGTGCTTGAGTTCTATACGACCTGCAAGCACGAAGAGACGGAGGATTGGGCAGATGGTGAAGCCGTCCAGTTCAGGCTCGGCGGTGCACCCCGCTCCATGAGCTACCACGACTTGGCGACCGCTCTCGAGCTCGGCCTGGACGATGACAGGGAAAATGTCATCGAGCTCATCGAGCCGAAGGCGGTGAACTTCAGGACGCTGTACACCCGCCTAGCTCAGCCAGGCCAGCGTCCCTTCGTGGCAGGGCGGACGAAGGTAAGCACCCTGCAGCTCGACAACCGCATTCTCCACCAGTTGCTGGCAAAGTCCTACATTCCAACCTCGGAGAGTGCCAGCGCCATCACTAGGAGAGCCATGTACTTCATCCAGTCCATCCGCCAAGGGGATTATCTTCTCCCTTGGGTTCTGTGGTGGCAAGAACCTTCGACAAGAGTGCTTCAGAGCTGAAGAGCCTCCACTGCACTCCCCTTATCACCCGCCTGGCCACCTACTTCCAGATATCACTGCAGGGGTGCACAGAGCAGGGGGACACCAGTGTCTTTGGCGAATATACGATCTAGCGCATGCACCTGCTTCGAGAAGAGGGAGAGGTCAAGTGGATCGAGGGGTTTCCTCAACCTCAGATCCCAGCGGAGGACCAGCTGGAGGTTCCTGAGGATGCGGCTGATGAGGATGTCCACCCCGAGGATGTGGATGACACTAGTGCCCCCCGCCCCACCACCTTCGAGTACGGGGGTAGTAGTTCCACTTTCCCCGGCCAGAACTACTTCATTCACCAGTTTGAGCAGCTGCGTCTCCAGAATCAGCAGCTCTTCGACCATCAGCTCTAGTTCCAGCAGCAGTATTCGGCTCACTAGGCCGAGTATCAGAACCGGATGGCTGCATATAATGAGCGCCTTGACCACATGGAGACCAAGCAGGGGGTGACCCTGGCTCACATTGAGCGAGAGAGGGCTCGCTCTTGGCGTATGCAGGAGGTCCAGCAACACCTGCTCCAGCTGCTACTAGGCGAGTAGCCAGTCTGGAGGACTCCTTGGGAGGACTCTCAGTGTGTGTTTTTGTTTTAGACTTTTTATATTTGCTCCATGTGTGTGCGTAGCTTGAATTGAGTCTGACGATTGTTTTTGTCCTTTTTTCTTTCTTTTGTGGATTGTTTATTTTGTGGCCATCTGGGCCAACTCTGATCCCTAACGCACAGTGTGCTAGTGTGTTCTTGCTGTTCCCTTAGTGCAGACCTGTCCGTTCATTCCATTTGTTCCCCGCTGACTGGTCCACTTCCAGTCTTCCGCAGTATTTCAATCCGGTAACATCGTTCCCCTTCTCTTCCCCTCTGCTCCATTGAGGGCAATGTTGTGCTTAAGTGTGGGGGGGGGGGGGGGGGTGTTTATCTATTGTTAACTGCTAGATGAGTTTGTGGGCTTGGAGCCTAGTCCGCTGTCCAAATCTCGAGATTTGAGGGCTCCAAGCACTGCTGTTTGTTTGATCATATTGGCACTGTGGATTTGATTGGTGAATTGAATGGCTTTCGAATTAATGCATGAAAACTGGATTGTGACTAGGACAGCCTATTATGATGACTGAGACGTGCAATAGGATTGTGTAGGGGTTCAGTTTTTCAACTGTTTGCTTACCAATTGTGACTTGGATTGATCACTAGTTCTTGACAGTCATTTATGCATCTAGTTCAGGGAATCAGAATGAGAGATAGAGCATATAGGTAGCAATGTGAGATTTGAGCCTGCTCGTTTCTTTCTTGTGCGATAGTTCCCTCTTCCATGATGTGTAGCATTCACGTTGTCATTAGCTAAGATGATGGAGGCATAGGATTAGCCCATGACCAAATTGACTGTCCTAGTGTGTCATACCCCCTAGTCAGCCCCTTTGAGCCGTGTGTTCTCCTTTCTTTCGGTCTACAATGAAAAATCACCCTTTTGCATCTCTTAGAAGGTTCCACAGAGTGGTTTTTACATGTTCTCTGCTGTTTCTGCTAAATATAATGTGAGAGTTGGAGGTAGTTCTTAAAAAGTTGGGCATGTGTTTGAAAAATGTGCAAAGGTGGTGGTTCTCTTACGAAATGAAAAAAATAAATAAATAAATAAATAAAATGAAAGCAAAAGAAGGGAGACCCCACCTTTACTCTATTTTGCTGCACTCGAATGTCCTCTGTGGTGGTTGTCCAGGTTGCTATTGAAGTTGTTCATGTGTTGATGTTTGAAAGCCAGTATGATTGACGTGTTCTGTGCCTATATTATTTGTCCCCAATGTTGGTAATGATTGAAATATGTGAGCTTACCTTGTGTCTGACTTGGTTTGCTTGGGGACAAGCAAACGGTTAAGTGTGGGGGAGTTTGATAAACCGTTAATTGCACATGTTTTTGCCCCTATTCTTGAGCCGTTTGAGATGTTGATTCTCGTGTTTTAGGCCGATTTCACGCTAGGTTATGCTTGTTTGTGATATTTCAGGTCGTAGTACGTCAATGAAGGTTTGGGAGCGAGTTCGGGGTAGATTGAACGAAGATCGGACGTGTGGCGAGACGCTGAGGAAGCCACACAGGCACTCCTAAAACCCACACGGCCGTGTAAGAAACCCATGTGGCCGTGTGGGATTTGCCGAGGCTTCACACGGGCATACTGGAGAATCCACACGGCCGTGTGTCCCTGGCCGTGTAGGAAGCCCGAAATCCACTTAATCGGAACGCCGCGTTTTGGAACTCACACGGGCAGCTGGGTAAGCCACACGGTCGTGTGGCCTGCCCGTGTGATCGGGATTTTCTGGGTTTTAACCCAAATTCGAGCAAAAAGAGGGGGATCGACTTTTCAGAGTAAAAACAGAGCCCTAGAGAGAGAAAGTGCGAAGAACACATCCTAGAAGCGATCTTGGAGCTGGGTTTCACCAAATCGAGCGTGGAGATCATCATAGGAGTGAAAATCATCATCCCAGAGCAGATTCTTCCCATCTTGATGAGTATGACTGCTTTGTATTCTGTTTTCCCCTCTCTCTCTATGGAGTAGACCCTTCTCTCACTTGGGTATGAAGAACCCTAGTTCCATGTGTTAGGGATCATGATTGTAATGACTTGGGATGATTATACTGTTTGGTTTTATTCGAATGATGCATAAATCATTGAATTGATTGAAGTCTGATAAGCTTTTCTTGATTTCTGCTGCAATTTGAGATAGATAGAATCTGATTAGGTTGTTAGAGCTTCTTCATTCGGTAGTAGTAGATTGGCTATACGAGAGTTAGTCCTTCTACTGCTTTGTACTGGAATCCAATTCCAATAGTGGAGTTCTGTGCTTATTGCTTGAGCTTTCTATCCCGGTGAAGACTAGTCGTCTGCCGGGTAGTTAGACTGAGAGGGCTTGGTCAGCTTAAGAGATTCCAAGATACTGTCAGATCTTCCGCAGTCTAATCAACAGTAAATCAACCCAGGGTAATTACAACTGAGACCTAACTAAGGAGCTAGGGGGACTCATTCCCGAGTGACTCTTCCTTTGCTTCAGAAAATCGAATCAATTCCTGTTTTCTTTCTGCTTTCAGTTAAGACCAAAATCAATTGACTTAGTTTGCTAGATAATAGATAATTACGGAGTAGGCAGTAGATCTAGACCCCGGATTGATATTTAGAACTTGCCACTTTACTGCATTCCCGAACTGCGATTACACTTGGTCGCAGTTTGATTTTGTATTTTGGCGTGTCAGCTTTTTATCAGTTAAACTCATCTCTACTTCTTCATATCTACAAGTAGAATCGAATCTTGAAATTCCATCTGCTTCATAGTTGTTTCTTACTCCTTAAAATCGAATATGTTGCTTTTATAAAAGTTGTTATCTGTGGCCCATAGATTTTATGAACTAGCAGTAGCTTTTGATTAGCCTAGGAGACTCATGAATCCTCCTTACTATCCAATGAGAACTTGATGACTATTAAAGCTTGCTCTCTATAATCCTTCTCGTTGATATTTTCTTAATAATTCAATTTGCATTCTGCTATCGAGCTACCAGATCAGTAGTTTGAATATGTACTAGTCTTGTGCATTGTGTATTCTGGTTTGGTAGCAATATTAGTAAGTGAAGTCCACTTATTGATGCCACCGGCCACTTTGCCTCTGCCTCTTGTCCCAATCTATGTGTATGTTCTGCACTTTTCATTTATAGGGTTTCTAATTTCCTTCTCATGAGTATTGGAACTATTAGCATGGTAAAATAAACTAGATTTTTTATAGGTACACTTTATAATTAGCCTTGTCGATATGATTGCCCTTTTTTACCTTATAAAACAGGTATCATAACTCAATACAAAAGGATTTGGACGGTGGATCATAACTCGAATCGGAAGGATTAGACGGTGGATTGTATATTTTGACGAAGTATAAAATAACGAAGGTCTTGCTTTGGTTTACCCTCTTCAAAGATTTGGATATTTTAAGTAAGAACCTATACACAGTGACTTGTGAGCATAGCATTTGTAAGTTTCATATATTCGTAGTCTATTGTTTTATGTATAGAGCTAGCTATTAATTTGAGCAAAGATTGTAAAGATTAGTAGTACTCTCTGTAATGTATAGTTATGAACTTGATTGTATGTATATTATTAGTTTATTATGGAAAGACTTCAATTGTATTTTTGTTTGCAACACCATGTAATTATTTATTTACAGCAAATATAACAAACTTAAAGCAAATATTCCTAAAAAATTTAGGAAACTTCATAGTTTTAGCGACAGTTCAGTTCGTCGCTAATCTTTCTGCGACGAAATATAATCATCGTCAGAAGGCTTTCTTGTGTGATGTCTGAGTTTTTTTGAGACAAATCATTTCGACGCAAAAGGTGCGATGACCTTACATCGTCGCGAAAGAATGTATTTGGCGACGTAAGTTATCATCGCAAAACCATAAGCCGTCGCAAAAAGCCTAGGGCGACGCGGTATACGCGACGAAAGACAATCACCTATGGCGACAAACGAATACGAATTTGTCGCATTATCCTTTTGGCGACGACATTATGGCTTTTTGCGACGAAAATTTTTGTCGCAGAAAGTCATGTTTGTTGTAGTGACTACGGTCTCCCTAGTAACCACCTCTGGCTAGGGCTCTACTAAAGTGCACTGAAGGTTCGGACTGAGTAGGTCTTCCTCCTCCCCTATAAGGATAGTTCCTCATGATGTGACCTGGCTGGCCGCATTGAAAGCATACTCCATAAAACCTCCAACACTCTCCAAAGTGTCAATTCTGACAAACTTGACAAACTGGAGACGGTGGGGCTGAGGAAACTAGTGCCTTGTATGGTGTTCCTGACATAGATTGACTCGGTGTTCTCCCAAAACTATTGGGACCTCTTTTGGATGGGTAACGAGGTCCAGAATAACTCACTCCAAACTTCCTCTTCTTCTCCTCTTCTTTGGCCTTGTGTTCCTCTCTACCCTCAACTTCATAGGCTTCATACTTCAGTGCTGCCTCATTGATAGTGGCCATACTCTCTTCATCAACCCTGTGGATCTTTTCTTTCAATCCTAGGCGCAGGCCATGTAAGTATCTCATCTTCTTCTTATGCTCAGTATCCGCCAACCCATCTTCAAAGTAGAGTAGTCGAACAAACTTGATGGTGTACTCAGTAACTGTAATGTTCTCCTGTTTAAGGTTGGCGAATGCATTATTCTTTGCCCTGATAAAAGCTTCGGGAAGAAACTTTGTCTTAAAGGCCTTCAGGAACTCCTCCCAGGTGAACTGAACTCGTTCACCATTAACTCTAGAGACTGAGGACCACCGGCTCCTCGCGTACCCCTTTAGGAGAAAAACAACATATTGCACTTTTTCCTCTGGGGTTGCATAAAGATACTCAAACACATCTTCCATCTCTCTCAACCACTCTACTACAGTATCTGGGCTCACATCTCCCTTGAACTCCCTACCACCCAAACTCTTCATCTTTGCATAGTCTAATACTGGCGGTCTTGCATCAACCGCCCCCACTCCTCTCGACTGGTCAGTAGGATTATCACAACTTCTGTGCGAGCTACAAGGAAATATTGGCCTTAGATTGATCCACACAAAATTCATTCCTCACCAAATCTCTCACTTGGTTAAAACAAAAAAAATTCCAATATAATTACTTGAAAACAATTAAGTTCAAAACTCAATTTTGAAAACCATGATGCAGGTAATTTCATCCAATATACCAATACACATAACCATGTCAAACTCAATTCCCAGTTTAATTCATTATGGGGTACTCCCCTCCTTAGGAGTGTTTAACCTCGCATAGGGTATAGTACGCCATAACAGCAAAAAGAGGGAACCGGGCTCTGATACCAAACTGTAACACCCTACCCTATATGTTTTCCCTAATCATATTGTTCATACAATTGCAGCGGAATTAATCTCGGGTGTTACATTAATTATCAAAATTTACCCAAATAAAATTTCGACATGAATTACTCACGTAATGGGCTAACATTTCTTGCAACTTATCCTGCAAAAAAATTTATCACAAACATATATACTCACAACCATATGCATTGGCTTTTCTTAGTCATAGTCACACTTTTCATACTCCACAACTGCAAACCATACTTATACATACCATAATCCTCACAACTTACACAGTTACACAACATATACACATATCATCAACTTTCCACACCAATGGATATCTCACACTACATCAGAAGCTAGTATGCACATGAAAAAAGTTCTCAAAGCATTTTTACAAAAAGGTGTGGATCACTGGCCAAAATCCCGAGTAGTAGTCCAAGCACATAATAGTTGAAGACCATACCTCATCCTGGCTTCAACTCTAGCTCCTCTCCCACCTAACACTTATCTACTACTGTTGCTGATGATCTGCTTACACATAGCATAAGCAAAGAAGAAGAATAAAAGAGGGCCAGCTCATAGCTGAGTGAGATAATCATAGCATCGTGAGTTCATAACAGAGCATACCCCTATCATACATCTAACAATCAAGCCAAAACACTAGGATCGGACCTCAGCCATCCTCATATCCCAATATGCAAAAGACTCAACCACCTTGACTTATGCATATGCATCTTACATCTTTTAATCATAGGCACCTGGCTACTCCCATGCTAATTACTCTCCCGGGAATACGGACCAAACATCTTGTGGATGTGGTCATATCGGACCCACCACTGTCGGTGTAGTCATATCGGACCTGACACCATGCTGGGTGTGGTCATATCAGACTCAACACCACTCTGGGTGTGGTCATATCTCATGATGAATCAACGGTACTCACCACATCAGGAGCCCTAATTACTATGTAATTGACCATGAGACCAAAGTACTCTTACTTGGTATCCTTATCCATGATCCATATCTCATCTGGCTTAATCATAATTCGCTACTTGCACATGTACTTGACCTGGCCACAATTGACTCAACATAGGTAAATAAGGAGTCGTACAATTGCACTTCCTTGGGATAACCACTCGTGCCAGTCATCCTCCTTAAAAGTCATAATATCGCCAGGGAATATATATTTTCCCACATGTGCATCCAAATACAACAATCATGAAAAATCATACCCAATCACCTTTTCGAACCATCATAAGGCATATCAACAGTCAAGCCCACAATTTGCAACATATACGAAATCATCAGCATAAACAAGCTCCATCTCGATTAGGGCAAGTCAATAATATCATACAGTAGTCCATGGTTCATCATATAGCACAAAAGTTCATACACCCTTAATCATGCCATTCTAGTTCACCTAGGTCAATTCTAAGCATCAATATAATTATCGTGATACGACAAACCCGGTATGCCTTGCTAATCCCTCACCAGTTTTGGTCGTTCAAACACCGGTTTAACCTTCCCGTACTAAAACGTCAATTTCACGAACGAACCCCGAATTAAAATTCGAGACCGTCCTAATATCCCCTACAGTATCCCCGTCAATATTAGTTCTAGGCTCCGGGTCAAATTCTTGATAAAAACACATCAAACCCTGGTAGGAGCTAAATTCAGCGATCATGACTCTAACCTAAATAATAGCCGAAATTCATGGATTAAAACTAGAGGATTGATTACCTCGCTGCAGGAAGCTCGTATTTGAAATTTGGGCTCAATCCGGCTTCCGGATACTCCGAAACCCTAATTTGGCTTATAGGGAATTCAAGAAATTCCTGAACCAAAAACTCGTTTTAGAGCTCTAAATCGATAAATCACGATGTATGGATGATTTAGGCATTATTTACGGGATTTTTGGATCGCTAGAGCTCAAGAATTGAGCTCGGAGAATTTTTCTGTTCCCTCCCCTGCGCGCCCTCTGCTTCTCGGTTTCTCTCGGCCCAAATTAATGGAACAGAAAGAAGATGATGGGATAATGGACGGGGGGAGGGGAAATGTTTATATATATAAATATGGCCCGACCGCTTAATGTAATTATATATGTAATTAATACGTATACTTATTCGATCGATCGATAATCCGATTTTTGTCGAAATACTATCAAAACACTCGATTTTAAATCATGAAATTTATAGCAACCGTAATACGAGTTTTGCCTAAACGGGATGTTACAAAAACAAACTTGCTGCATGCGACATTTTAGAAGAGATCAACCTTGGCACGGAGGAGGATCCACATCCAACCTTCATTAGTGCCAGCTTGCCAAAGTCCGACAGGTATGAATTAATTGAGTTCCTTAAAGAATTTAAAGACTGGTTTGCATGAGATTATCATGAAATGTATAGGCTTGATAGGTAGTTAGTTGAACATAGACTTCCAATCAAAGAAGGGTATAAGCTACATAGACAACCACCTAGACATTTTTCACATGATATCTTACCTGAAGTGAAAAAGGAAATTGAACGTTTAATGAAAGCTAAGTTTATCAAGACTGCTAGATATGTGTTGTGGTTGTTGAACATTGTTCCTGTTAGAAAGAAAAATGGCAAAATACGTGTTTGTGTGGATTTTAGAAATTTGAACAATGCTACACCGAAAGATCTGTATCCCAGGCCGGTTGCTGACATGTTAATCGATGTTGTAACCAGGCATGTCAGATTCTCTTTAATGCATTGTTACTCGGGCTATAACTAGATATACATAGCCAGGGAGGATGTACACAAAATGGTGTTTCGGTGTCCAAGGTCCATTGGGTGTTTCAAGTGGATCATGATGCCATTAGGATTTGCAAACGTCGGGGCAACTTACCAACAAACTATGAATGCAATATTTCATGACTCGATTGGCGAGCTTGTCGAAGTGTACGTGGACGACATCGTCGTCAAATCAAAGGTGACAAACCACCACCTTGCTCATTTGCGCAAAGCATTTCTGCGTATGCGTGTTCATAAGTTAAAATTAAATGCACTCAAATATGTGTTTGGTGTGAGTGCAGGACATTTTCTTGGTTTTCTCATAAACAACATGGAATTGAAGTAGATGGAAACAAAACAAAAGCCAAAATCAATGCCGTACCATCATCCATTAAAAAAGAGTTTCAATGTTTCCTGGGCCAGGTAAACTACATTCGAAGATTTATCTCGAATTGTGCTGGCCGGATTCAAGTGTTTTCCTCATTGTTGAAGTTGAAGAAGGAAGACACTTTTGTATGGAGGGAAGAACATCAATGAGTGTTTGATGATATCAAGAGATACCTGACGACTCCGCCGGTGATGAACTCTCCCAAAGCAGGGGTGCCGCTGAAGTTGTACTTGTTGACCACAGACACTTCTATTGCGTGTTTGTTGGCCCAAGACAACGAAGCAGGCAATGAAGAGGCCATTTATTATCTAAGTAGGCTTTTGAACGAGGGTGAGAGAAAATATTCCCCCATAGAGAAGTTGTGTTTAGCGTTGTACTTTTCTTGCACAAAGCTACGCTACTACCTGGTCCCTGTCCAGGTACAACTTATTTGCCAAACAGACTTGATTAAATACATGCTATCTCGGCCAATTATTCATGGCCGGATTGGCAAATGGACTTTGGCTCTGTCTGAATTTAATTTAGAGTATGTACCTCAACGAGCCGTAAAAGGGCAAGCATTGGCAGGCTTCTTGGCAGATCATCCCTGCATTGAAGTGCCAAGCGATCCCGTAGAGGTTTGCGAGGTTGGTATAACGCCATGGATCTTGTATTTCGATGGATCCAAAACTCATGGCGGTGCTGGAGCTGGCATGATGTTGAAAGCACCATCAAGTCGTGCCATGCATTTTGAATTTTCGTTGGATGTTCCTTGCACCAACAAACCAAGCTGAACATGAAGCTTTGGTAGTCGGGTTGGAAAAGCTCATCAAGCTTGGAGTTCGCAACTTGGATGTTAAGGGAGATTCACAGTTGGTGGTCCATCAGGTCCGCGAGGATTTTTGCTGTTTCAATAGCGTTCTAGAAACATATCAAGACCATGTGTTGTCGTTGACTTCCCACTTCGACAATATGGCGATCAACTTTGTTCCTCGAATGGACAATAGCGAAGCCAACTATCTTGCACAAATGGCTTCAGGATTTTAGGAGTTTGTGAAGAGCAATGCAGTAGAAAGGATAGTGGTGCAAACTCTCAAGCCCTTATGGGAGCGTTTGAGAGTCGAGCAAGTTTGCGTAATAGAGAATGACGCTGATGACTGCCGGGCACCACTGTTGTCTTACTTGGATGATCCAAACAAGGTTGTTGACCATGTTGTCAAGTTTAGATCAAGGAGCTACGTAGTTTTGGATGAGACCTTGTACAAACGCAGGCCTGATGGGTTATTGTTGAAATGCTTGCGGGGCAAGGAAGCATTACAGGCCCTAGTAGAAGTGCATGAAGGAATATGTTGAGCTCACCAAGCTGGTCCTTCCATGCGATGGATTCTACATCGCTACGGATTCTACTGGCCTACCATTGGACCGGATTGTGTTGCGTATGCTAAGGGCTGCGAAGCTTGTCAACGCCACGACCCTAATCAAAGAGCGTCGGCGGTTGATCTAAAATCCATAATCAAACTGAGACAGTTTTATGGATGCACCATGGATTTGATTGGTATGATTTACCCTCCATCGTCAAAGAAACACATTTTTATAATTTTGGCTACTGACTACTTCACCAAGTGGGTGGAAGCAAAACCATTGAAAGTGGCGAACCACGATGAAGTGATTTCCTTCATACAAGAACACATCATTCACCGATTTGGTTTGCCGGGAACGATAACGGCGGACCAAGGAACTGTGTTCACTGGGGGGCAAGTTATGGAGTTCGTAGCAGAATGGGAGATAAAGATTATCCATTCCACGTCGTATTATGCACAAGCTAACGGGCAAGCGGAAGCATCCAACAAGGTCGTGAAAAATATTTTGACGAAGATAATCGAGGATAAACCGCGACGTTGGCATAAAGTATTATCAGCAGCGGTGTGGGCATACAGGATGTCACCACGATGCAGTACGAGATTTAGCCCTTTCTCGTTAACATATGGCCATGAAACATTCCTCCCTGTGGAGGTGACCGTCAATTCACTCCGATATATGAAGCAGCACGAGTTAACACCTCAAGAGTATCATGAAACAATGATGCTCAAGCTCTGTGATCTTGATGAACTGCAACTCCGCGCCCTCGATAATGTTCAAGTAAAAAAAGCAAGAGTGGCGAAAGCTTACAACCAGAAGGTTCGAAACAAATCATTCAAAGAGGGTGAGCTGGTTTGGAAAGCTCACTTTCCGATTGAGGAAAAAGATCCCAAGTTTGGAAAATAGTCGCCGAATTGGCGTGGATCATTCGTGGTGCACTCCGTGCCCCCTAATGGAGCATACTTGCTAAAAGACTTGGATGGAGTGATGCATGAGCGTTTGATAAATGAAAATGTTTAAAGCCATACGTGTCGTCCCTATGGGACGCAGGTGGTTATTAGTCTGAGCAATAACGAACAATCATGTGCAAAAAAGAGTAGGGCCTCGTCGACCACCAAGTTTGCACAACATGGTTTGAGTTACGAGATTGGCAAAGCGTGCAACAAATATGCTATTTTGCCGACGCTGGTGATTAGTAATAAAAAAATCGTAATGCCTTTAACGCTAGCGGCATAGTCAACATGATCTCAGCCGGTGCGGTATAATACTATATTGTTTTGCTTCTCCAAGCTAAAATGATGAGTTTTGGTAGGCCAATAAAACCAAACAGATGTGTTAGGACTTGATTCACGAGATTGAAACTGGTACAACAGTGCCGTTTTATTGTTATTTTTCTCGTTGAAATTGTTGGCGCCAAGCGGAAGAAACAACATCGCTGGAAAGAAAGATCAAGGTTGTTTGGGAAAGGAAAACAACGTTGTCTCGACATAAAAATTCAACATGGTTTAGCCTAGACTGAGAACTGGCCGACATATATATATCCTCCCAAACATATATGTACATTCTCCGGCAGAACCCACCTTATTCAATTTCCCTTTGTTGTGCGCATAGCACGGAAGGACTCACCGGTCCCTTTGTTTTATTAATAGGCGGAATTAATTAAATAAAAAGGCATTGGAAATATATTACTGGAAGGGGAAGAAACTTGAACCATCGGTCCTTTTGTTTAATTATTGGAAGGAGTTAATTACATAAATGCCTAGGTTAAGTTGTAAACCCCCCTTCCTGGCAAACCCCCGGTCGCATTGTCGTATCACGTTTTGTGTGATACGATGATACGACACGATTATATTTTATATCATCGTATTACGATATCATGAAGTGATTATATGAGTCGATTTTTCAGGCAGGGGTTTGTACCGTATCCGCTCCCTTAAATGAAAAGTCATTAAAAAATATATTACTTGAAGCAAGTCCCTAATCTAAATATGGCATTATTCAAATTGAGTTATATGGATTAGGTAGTTAAAACGGGTAAAAAGCCATGCAACCCATATGTATATACCTCTACAGTGAAGTCGTGAACGTTTGTAGTTTGAACGGCATAGGGAAAAAAATAAAATAGTATTTAAATATGTTTATTCAATCTCAACTATAGATCTCTTTAGATCAATTATTGTCAGTGAGCAATGCACATTTCTTATATATAGATAATATGTTCTACAATCCTTACTATCTCACCAGTTCCATTATAATACATAGAGGATATGTAATGACTTAATAGACAAAATTTGAGGCCTACTCTAGAAGAATTAGTAAATTTTGAAATGTTAAGTATTGGAGGTTAAAAATCGTCAAACATGGAGTCAAGAAAAACTTGATTAAATAAAGTACATCCAAAATAAGATTTATTGTACATTGAGTTTGAACATGCATATGATCGAATAAGACTAAAAAGTTAGATTTTTTTTTTTTACCATTACTTAGCTACCCGCGTAGAAAATATAATAATGTATCAAATTAACAAAGAATCATATATATCACATAGTTATACAAAAAATAATAATAGGATTCTGTATTGTTTTGAATAAAGACATTATATATTCTTGGTTTTAACTGAATTTCACTAATATTTTTGAATTGACATGAATGTTCATCTCTTATTTCGAATGAATAAAGCATCATGATAGTCTTTATTATATTGGAAATAGAAAGATAAGATAAATATTCAAAATTACTAGCAAGAAGTGTATTGATAATGAAAATATTCATTTTATTTTTGGTATATTACTAAGACGAAAAATATTTAAAATTCTCCATATTATACTATACAATAAATAAAATTATTAATTTTTCTTATTTCATCCGGCCAACGGGCCGAACCCTAATCTAGTATATATATGCTGGCATTTTTAATGCACTCACTTTTTTGGGTACATTCAGTGCACTCGCTTCATAACCGTCATTTTAAACATGCGATTTATGTCAATTATGTCAATCATCACTATGATGTAATGAACAATAACGCACATGAATTTGCACAAAAACTATTAAAGATTTACTTTACTTTGAAGGATTTAGAGTTTAGAGATTAGGGTTTACAATTTGGGGTTTAGGGATAGAACTCAAAATTGGAGGTCTAAGGCTTAGGGTAATCCGCTAATTAGTTGTTATCATATGTTATATCATCATATTACACTAATTCTACAAATTAAAATTCAAAATCAGACACCTTAAGACTAGTTTTGGAGTTAGGTACATTGAAAGCACTCATTTTTATGAGTGCACAGAGTCACCATGTATATAATATATAAAGGGGAACGATAAATGAAGCCACCCTGTTTGAGCAACCGCGAGTGAACAACGCTGTCGTGGTGATTAAGTTTCGCAGGCTTGTGTTTTTGTTCCTAGCATCCTTGTCCCCCTCGAGGTTTGCTAAAGGGGGCAAACTCGTTTGTCTGGTGGCTGCACCAGAGCACTTCTACTATGCTATATAGCATTGGTGCTTTAATGTACAATTTTAAGTTGTACCATAACATTAAATGTATAAGTTTAGGTTGTACCATAAAGGAATTTGTATCATTATGTTATGGTACAACTTTACAACTTGAAGTTGTACCATCACATAAGGTACAAGTTTAAGTTGTACCATAAAAGAATTTGTACAAAAAGTATTGGTACAATCTGAAGTTGTACCGTAACGTTAAAGGTACAATTTCAAGTTGTACCGTAAAGGAAAAAACCTATAGCACCAATGCTATATAGCATTGTAAAATTCCTCGGCTGCACCATTGCAGGAGCAAAAGCGAGGGTGTCCAAGTCGTCGTTTCTATACTATTTTGCGGGAGTGTAAAAGAGGATAAAAGGCAAGGCCGAGTTGAGTGGATGATCTCAACGACGTCGTAAAAGAGCAGATTTGAAGTTGATTTGGGAAGAGGGTCGTTAGAATGGGTGGAAATCGGTACGGTATCGGTATCCCAATACCAAATACCGAAATCCCGAATATCAAATTACACCCTAAAATCAATTTCAATCTCAATCCCTAAATAATTTCGGTATTCCAATCACAATCCCTAAATATTTTGGTATCCCAATCGTTATTATCAAATACAAAATTAATTACCTTTGTAATTAATAATTAAATATATAAATTAGATTTAATTGTTTAATTTAGGGCAAAGTGACGGCTCCGGATAGCATAACAACACCTTAAGTATTGTTAGTATAACAACAAGGGTATAAGGGTAAATTGCACAAAATATTAATTAATAAGTTGTTTTCTTTTACCTGGTATTAAATTTGAAATTTGAAATTAATAATAAAAATTCATTGAAGTGCGCGATTCTGTCATTTCCGTTTTCCGCTTTCCCCTCTGCTCACGAACTGCTCTCCGACGTCTCCTTCGGTTGCTTTCTCCCTATTCTCGCTAATTTTCCATCTGCATCGAGCGATTCCGTCTGCGACTTGTGGATTTCCTTCGCGCGATTCTGTTTCCTCCGTCGTCGAAGTGAATTTTGAGGTATGCTGGTGATTTCCTCCACTAAACTGTCTTCTCCTCTGTCGTCAGTTTTGGCCTCCGAAGTCGCCGTTGTCGTTTGGCGTCGCCGGAGTTCCACTTGTATGGTGTTAGTTTGGCATCGCCGTTGTCGTTTTCCTTAGCATTGTCGTTGCTTGCTGCTGCTATTGAATTTATAACCATCGTTTTCATGTTTGCTCTCTGTTACTTTCGTTTTCCACTTTTCTGCGATGTTTTGACGCATCGAGTCTAAATTTGTTGTAGGAGACGAGGAAATTTCATACTTGTGCGTTCTGGTTAGGTTTTGTGCATTCTGGTTAGGTTTTGTTGAATATTTTAGGGTTTCTGTGGTGTGCTTTGCCTGTTTTAGGGTTTCTGGTTTCTCATGAGTCGTTTGTGGTGGTGTTCAGTAGTTCTGTTGTTTGTTCTTATTTTTGGTGTTGTGCTTTGTGTTTGGTGACAGTTAGGATGTTTGTGGGTTCGATTGGGACCTTTCTTGAGGTTTTTAATAAAACTATTGTGTATTTCCAGGCTGTTGTTGGTGGTTCTTTTAAAAGGTTTTGTGGTTTGTGTTTCGGATTTCATAGTTTGGTTTAGGAGATTTACTGGTGTGCATTTGCAGTTGTTGTTTGTCTCCTTTACATCTGACTATTGAGTCGTTTGTGGTGGTGTTCAGTAGTTTTGTTGTTTTGTTCTTTATTTTGGTGGTGCGCTTTGTGTTTGGTGACATTTAGGGTGTTTGTGGGTTTGATTGGGGCCTTTCTATAGGTTTTTAATACAACTATGGTGTATTTCAATGGTGATGTTGGTGGTTCATTTGCAGTTGTTGTTTGTCTCCTTTTAATTTGATTATTGGATTGTTTTCATGGTTGTACAGTTTGCATTAGGCCCTTGATGGTTTGCATTTTATATGTTCTGGTATTAGATTGCTTATGTTGGTTTTTGTTTGGTTGCTTTGTAGGCATGCACCTGCTAAGAAACGTGCAGTAAAGGGGAAACAAAAGGAAAAAGTTCCAACACTTAAGCGAGAAAAAGATGGTGTTTCTCCTGTGCCTGGAAAGCCGGATAAGAGGCATTGCAGTAATAATAATCGTATTCTTGCCATCATGGATGCTGACAGTACAACTGAAGAAAAACTGCAGATGCTTGATCCTCTGGGTTTTAGGGGTGTGTCCAGGGTTAAGCTTACGAGACTCCCAGATAATTTTACTGAATGGCTTTGCAAAAGTTTTGATGTCCGTTCAAGGTCTTTCCCGCTGCTTCGGTCAGGGAAGTTTAGAATTGGAGAGGCAGATGTGGAGAGAGTCTATGGTTTGCTGCGTGGACCGTATGTTGGTAAGCTGGATATGTTCAGTGCATCCCAGAGGCACAAGTGGGGAATTGAGTTAGGGCTTTCCAATACTAGGAAAGGAAAGGCGACATTGGAGAACGTTAAACTGGTATTGGAAGAGGAGAAGGACAAGAAGAAGTGGAGGGAACTTTTTGTGCTATATGCAATGGAGGCAGTTCTGTGCCTCAGTGGAAATTTGAAGATTGACCTCTCCTATGCTGGGTTTTTGCAAGATGAAATGGTCGCTGACTTCAACCAATATAATTGGTGTAAGCATGTGGCTGACCATTTCAATGAAAGTATGGTTGAAGTGGTTCAATCAAAATCAAAGTTCTCTGGTGACGTTCATCTTCTTTTTGTAAGTAGATAAATATACCTCTTTTCGAAGTTTGGTTTACTGCTTCATTTATGGTTTGTTTATTGACGAATGTGGTGTGGTCAAAGATGTTTATGGTTTGCTTTTTCTCCCCTTTGTTATAATGTTTCTGGTATAGTTTATCATTTATGGTTTGTTTATTGACGAATGTGGTGTGATTGAAGATGTTTATGATTTGTTTAAAGATATTTATGGTTTGGTTTTCCCCCTTTGTTATAATGTTTCTGCAGTTTTTAATTTATGGTTTGTTTATTGACAAATGTGGTGCGCTTAAAGATGTTTATGGTTTGTTTAAAAGTAATTTATGGTTTGGTTTTCCCCCCTGTTATAATTTTCCTGGTATAGATTATCATTTATGTGGTGTGTATTATAATCTTTCTGGCACAGTTTGTTTGTGGTTGCTTGACTTCTGTCTGTTTGTATATGTGGTAGATTTCGATTCGTGACCTTTTGAAGAACCCCCCTAAGTTGTCCATACCGACCTGTAGACACAGGTCGTACAAAGTCGCAAGTGCTGCTTTTCAAGTACTGATGGACGAAGGTCATCTCTCTATTGGTCATCGAGGGCGGAAGAACAAGCAACCTCCAGTCAACCAATGGGACGAGGACATGTGAAGGGTACAAAGAGGAAAAGGCCGGTAGATGATCTTGATATGGAGAGGGAAGGGGATCTTCCGAAGCTTCCCTATCTTGACATCAACTTGGATGGTATTCATTTGGTTGAAGAAGTGAGTATTTTTGCTGTGTTATTCGTTTTATGGATTTCTTTAGCATACTTTCAGTGTGCTTTAAAAGGATAGTGGTTTGCATTAGTTTGTTTACGGAATACTTTATTTTATTCATGTGTTGGTTAGTTGTGTTTTCTGTTGTTTGTTCTTTGGCTTGCTTTAGTGTACTTGTGGTTTCTGTTAAAAGAATAGTGATTTGCATTACTTCGTTAAAGGACTAGTTTATGGTACTCATCGTTTGGTAGGTGTTTTTTTATGAGAATTGAAACATATGTGGTTTGTATACGTGTGTCTTATGTGTTCATTAAAAGGAATGTGAGATTCTTTAGAAGGTTTATGGTTTGCTTTTGGGCTGTTTTTGTAGGCATATTAGTTGAAGAGTGACATGGAAAGTTATAAGAGGGCTTTGTTGAGGATGGCTACTCATTACAGTTCGAGCATTGAACAAGTTGATGAGCATATAAAGATGCTGGAGGGGCAGCAACCAGAGGATAGTCCTGAAGATAATGTCGATTTCACTGATAGTGTTGATGATGTTGCTGTTGGTACGGGAACCAATGATGTCGGTCGCAATGCAGATGCTGCTAATGCTGATGATGAGACTGGTGCTAACAGAGTATCAAATCCAAAGTCCCCGGGTCTTGATGATTTGTCAATGGAGATGGATAAGGATGGTGCTTGTACTACTGATGGTGTGTCGCCAGATGTTGGTCACAATGATCCTGCTGGCACTCCTAATGATGATACCTCTGCTAAGGGAGTATCAGATCCGAAGGGGCTTGATGATCATCTTGATAATCTGACAATGGAGATGACACAAAAAAGTGTTGATTCTGAGAATGCTAAGAAGGTGATGAAGATGGATAGCTGTGAGGAAAAGGGACAAGGTGATGATGGAGATGACAATGTTGATGGTGTTGACGCTGCTAAGTTGGATAACTTGGTTGAGAAGGTCATAAAGGTATTTTTACTGTTTTGTGTTTGAATATTTGTGGTGTGGATTATACTGTTTTTGGTTTGTTTGTCATGTCTTTTGTAGTAGGTTGTTTTGCATTTGTTATTAGTGTGGTTTACATATATCTGGTTTTGTTAAAAACTTTTGTGGTGTGGTTTCTGTAGTCTGCTATGGGGGATGTTCGTGAAGATGTGGTGGTTGATGCGAAAAGGAAAGAAGCTGATGCCGGTGAGGTGCTTGAAGGTGGTGATGATAGTGCAGATTTACCATTGAGTTAGCTAGTTGAGAGTGTTAGGAAGGGAAAGGTAATTTGTTGTACAATGTTTCAGTTTTGGTTTGTTTTTGTAGTGTGGTTTATCGCATTTTTGGTTTGTGTTAGTTGTTTTTTGTACTGTTTTATCTAATTTGTGGGTTGCTTTAAAAATCAGAAAAATTGAAAGTGAAGAATGTAGGAGGCTCATCAGGTGTGATGATGATGTGTTGAAGGGTGTTGTGCTGCGATATGCAAGGGATTCGAATAACTTGTAAGTTAATGTGTATAGATTTCATACATATGCGGTTGCTTGTATATATTTTTATATATAGTGCTTATTAGTACTTTTGTAATGCCGACTGTTTTGTTTGTTATGGAATTATGAAAAATAGGAAGGAACTCATTTTCATTCATGTTGATGGATACGATTGCTTGTATAGAAAGGACACAGAGACTTTGGCACATGGGCAATGTGTGAGTGTGTGGATGTTGTTGACTGCTATGCTGTCTATCTGAATCGGGAGCAAGTGAAAAGAGGCAACTGAAAAGATGGGTGTTCTATTCAGGGCTGGCGGTGAGTTACATTTTCTGCTAGTTTTGATTTGTTTTAGGGTTTTTGTGGTGTGCATTATAATACGTCTGGTTTGGTTTAAGTTTTTTGGTGTTGTGCATTATAATACGTCTGGTTTGTTTTAGGGTTTTTGTGGGGTGCATTATAATACGTCTGGTTTGTTTTACTGTGTTTATGTTATGTTCTACCTTATAGCAAAAAGTGCAAACGATAGTGAAAGAGTCTAGAACACTGCCTAATTTTTTTGAAGAGACTGACAAAATCATTACAAGTTGCAAGTGGATACCAGATGGTGTGGACTTCTCACAATGTGATTATGTATGTATTTTTTTTAGTCACATTTGCTACATTGTTTCATGTGTGTTTTTTTTCTTCATTGTAGTTTTGAAGTACTGACTTGTTTTTGTTCTGTACTATGTAGTGGATGTTCCCCCACTGTTCTGATGGACACTACAGGATGTATGTCTGAAGAACAAACGATATGATTATCTTGACAGCCTTTACCCTGACGAACTTGATTCCAAGTTTCGTGCTGTTGCGGATATGGTGGTCCGCTATGCCACAGAATACATTCCTGCCTGTAGACAAGAGCCCATCAAATTTGAAGAATTCAAGTGGGTTAGAATGCGAGGGGTGAGACAACATGGTGGGGTTGACTGTGGTGTTTTTGTTATGAATTTTGCTAAGTGTTGGGAAGGCAAACTGGTGCCAGCTCTGAGGAAGTGGCAAAAACAAATCAAGCAGAGGCGGGATGAGATCACAATAACATTGCTGCTGAACGAGGAGAATAGTTTACTTGAACAGCTGAAGAAGAAGAGTTTGGAGTTTGATCGCAAGGTGGACTAGCTGATTTTAGCATGCATTTGCAAGAACAATTTCAGATTTCAGTGTGTTAATATGTGTTTTAGTGTGTTAATGGTGTTGATTAAGGCTTTTGTGTTCAGTATCTGAAGTGTTGTGGGTTGATTAAGAAGAATTGTGTTCTTCGTGTATGGTGTGTATTATAAGACAAGTGTATTGTTTAACGGGTATTGTAGTGTGGTTCATAAGGTTTATAGTTTGGTTCTTTTTCCCGGGGTTATACAATGTATGGTTTGTGTTAGTACATATGTGGTTTGCTTAATGAGTGTTCTGGAAAGTTTCCATATGTTTGTGGTTTGGTTTTGTTAAGAGGATTCGTAGTTTGTTTTCTTCCTGTATGGTGTGTATTATAAGACAAATGAATTGTTTAACGGGTATTGTAGTGTGGTTCATAAGGTTTATAGTTTGTTTCTTTTCCCCAGGGTTATACAATGTATGGTGTGTATTAGTACATATGTAATTTGTTTTGCTGCATCTGTGTTATTGTTTGATCAAATATTATCAAAACTGGAACTGTTCATATTTTCTTCATAGTTGTCATTGAAATATAAAAGTTTATGACAGATAAAAAAAAACACGGATAACAACAAGGAGACTAATCACTCATTGTTGCTTTTGTAACGCTTGTTGGCAGCCTGTTCATCAATTCTTTGCTTTCAAGCCCTCTCCAGCGCTACCTCAAGTCCACCTCTTGGCCTCTTCTTTGATTTCCATGGGTCTTGTCGAGCCTTGAATCCCTTCACATTGGCATACTTGTCATTTGTAGCTGAAGCTGCAGCGCTTTGTGAGGGTGATGTACTGGTGGTTCCAACTGTTGAAAAAGCAATATGCAAGATACTGGTGAACATAAGTAGGGATTAAGCAATTAGTTGATTGGATTAAGATGTTTATGATTTGCATTAGATCATTAGTGGCTTGGATTAAGCAATTACTAGTGAATATAAGTAGGGAAGCTAACAAGATGTGTGAAATTACCAGGTACTGTTTGCTGAGTTTCTTGAGTCTGAAGGCTTTGGAAAGCTAGTTTAGTGAGCTCTGCAATCTTTTCCTTAACCATTGAGAAGACCTTGTCATTCATTGAGACTTTTGTTGCTAGGATAACCATGCTAGCACACTATTCTTGATACCTCCCTTCATAAGTATCTGTTGCAGCACATTCTGTTGTGTTTATTGTGAACTTCTCTCCAGATTTGGCATCTCTCGTCCATCGTGGCAGAATGTATTCCTTAGGGATAGTCAATTGCTCAATATCATCACCATTGAATCCAACCATCTCTGTCTGCCTGATTACATGTCTGCACAACCCGCCTGAACTTTCAAACAAACGACATGAGCACTTGTATTTCTTCTCCTCTTTGTTCACTAACACGACTCTTTTGTCGAATCCTACCAGTTTCTTCACTTCATAAGCTGTCATTCCATCTCTATACATAGATTCATTCCGGAACACAAAAAAAGCAAGGCTTTCTGAATACTCCTCAAGGAAAGAACTGTAGATCTTAGTTGTGTATAATTTTGGGACTTGCTGAACAAGTGGGCTTCTGTCATACCTGTTGGAAGATGACATACAACATACAATTATTCATAAGAATCTTGTCTACATTAATGATTTTATGGTATGTATTATACTGTTTGTGGTGCGGATTGTGGGATTTATGGGTTATTTTAAGTCGTGTGTGGTGTGGATTGTGGAGTTCATGGGTTGTTGCTCGTGCGGTGTGCATTGTGGTGTTTATGGGTTGTATTATGTGGTATATGGTGTGGATTGTAGGGTTTTTGGGTTGGTTTAGGTGGTATCTGGTTTGTATTCAACTGTTCTGGTAGGATTTTATATCAATTGTGGGGTGTTTGCTGCTGTTTTTTGTTTGGACAAGGAGACTTGTGGATGCATTCTACAGTATAAAAAGTTCAAATAAAGGAAGTAATACGTATATGTTGTTTGGGACTATGTTTGCCATTTGATAATCCATGTCCATTTCGTCTGATCTTTTCCGTTTGACCAACTTGTTGAAGTATGTGAAGAACTCAACTAGGTTGTCATCTGGTTGAAGGTAGTTTCGGAGGTTGCTGTTACAAGACTCACTCAGCTGTGAGCTTCGCATACCAGCTGTGAAGTGGTCCTTAATTCATGCCGAAGACCACTGTTTCCTCACCTTGTAAATTGAATCCAACCAGTTCCTTGGATTGGTGCCTTCTTCTGGATAATATGTGTCTAGCAACCTTGACCAATTGTACTCAAATTCTTCCTCTTTTTCTACTCCAAAATTGACATATTTTAGATCTTCTAGAATGTTTGCGTTTGTGGTGTCGAGATGCTTCATTGCATTATGCTTGATATGAAAAGTACACAAGCCATGGAATGCTTCAGGAATGACGGATCTAATCCCAGCGGCGATTGCAGCAGCTTGGTCGGTGAATATTGATGTTGGTCGGGTGCCTGACATATATTTCAAGAATGCATCAAACAACCGCTTGAATGTAGCAGTTGTTTCATCATATAGGAGAGCAGCCTCGAAGATGCAGAGTGCGCGATGGTGTTTGAAGCCAACAAACAAAGCTGTAATTTAAAAATAAAAAAAGAACAACATAGAATTAAACATTGAAACAAACAAAGACGGTCTTTTATGATATATATGGTGTGTTTCAGGACGTGTTTAGTTGGGTTTAGGAGGTTTTTGGTTAGGATTCTCAAAATGAATGTTTCAAGTTTTTTTTTTCTTTTTGTCGTTTGTTTTAAGAGTCTTTGGGGTGGTTTTATGTTACTTATGGTATGCATTGCGTAATGTTTGGTATGCATTCAACTTCGAAATATCAAGAAAATTAACTAGTGCAAGGAATACTTCTTAATACAAACCACAAACCTTCTAATGCATACCACAAATCTTATAACACAAACACCACAAAGCAAACCACAACATTTGCGGAAGCATACCAGAAACCTCTTAATGCAAACCACAAACCTCACAAAGCAAACCACAAACCTCACAATGCATTGTGTAATGTTTGGTATGAATTCAACTTCGAAATCTCAAGAAAATTAACTAGTGCCAGGAATACTGACCTAGTGGACGATAATTCTGGTTTGTCCTGTATGTGGTGTCGAAGCTAATCGTATCTCCAAAGCAAGTGTAGTCAAACCGCATTCTTGCATCAGCCCAGAATATACTTGCAATATCTTCGTTACTATCTACCTCAATTTCATAGAAGAATGATGGATTCTTGTAAGCTTCCTGGCGAAAATGTTCAAGAATTATAGTTGCTTTGCCTGGTTTCATTGATTTCTGCCTTGCCCCTGTGATATAGTTCTTCAGATCATGAGGGGTAAAAGGTACATTCACCCCCCCCCCCCCGGAAGTTGTGGTGAACAACTCATATGATTTCCGTAGTGATACTCTGCAATTTGCATGCACTTGTGCGACCATTGCATGCATTTCTGAGATCCCCTTGTTTGACCTCAATAGATGTTTAAATTTTGGAGGGAGGAGATCATGGTTGTGTTCTGTTATCCACTTGTCCAGCAGCCATTCATCCTTCTTGATATCATATCTAAATTTGATTATAGCTGGGCAGCCAACTCTAGTTTCTGGTACAGCACGTTGATAAGCCTTGACATCGATTGATCCTTTATTCTTGGGATTTTACTTGCTTGTGGTCTTGTATCCTTCTATGCTACAGCAATACCTAGCATATCGTGTTGTTTTGGTTGGCTGTCTTTTTGTAGAACGTTTGACAGCTCCCATGTCCCTCGCGCTGAAGCCAAGATCGTGAGCATAGTTCTTGTAGATTGTTTTGTTTCCTCAATTGTTTTGAATGCCAACCCCAAACTAGTGTAGTCTGACTCGGACCTGTTTGATGTCACACCTGTAAGCAATGATGAAAGAAATGAGCACTTGATCATTTCATCTTGCGATAATATTTACTAGAAAAGTGAAAAGTGGTTTGCATTGTAGTTATTCATGATGCTTTTATGACATTTATGGTTTGCATTACAGTGTATGATATTTTTTACAAACAGATTGCGGAATGTAACGATTTAGGTATTAATGGTGTGTATTGAAGGTGTTTTGGTGCGTTTAAGAAGTTTTGTGGTTTGGTTTTTAAGTGTTTTGGTTGATTGTCTCTTTTTTCCTGTGGTTTGTTTTGGGAAGAATGTGGTGTGTTTGGCGATGCTTTTGGTATCGTTTGTGGGATTTTTGTGGGCGGTTTGATTCGTAGTGCTTATGATATGGTAAATGGCTTGTATAAGCGTGATTGTGGTGCTCATTGTAAGAAAACAGGAAGGATTGAGTTGAGTGTACCTTCTTCTTGTTCATTGTTGCCACTGTTGGTGGAAATAGAGGTTTCCAACTGATATCTGCCTTCTGTTGCATTGTCAGAAGATGTTGCAAATTGCAGGAGTTGTTGAGCATCTACAGAACCAACAGAAACTTCATCTACACGATTCTCGTCCATCGTCAGTGTCTTAACTGCGATCAGATCTCGTCGCCGCCGTTGCGATAGCTGCTGCGATTAGATCTCGTCGCCGCCGTTACGGTAGCTGCTGTGATCAGGATCTCATCGTCGCCGTAGCAGTAGCTGCTGCGATCACGATCTCGTCGTCGTTGGTGTATCTGCTGCGATCAGGATCTCGTCGCCGTCGTTGCGGTAGCTGCTGCGATCAGGATTTCGTCGCTGTAGTTCAGCCTCGGCGCCGTGCGATTGGAGAGAGAATAAAGTGGGGAGAAAGAAACGAGCTGCAATTTTTCGGACAAAAGGAGTTGCAATGTTTCGGTAGGAAAAAAAGACCCTTCCTTTGTTTTTTACCCTAGTCAACGCATTAATTTCAAAAGTAAGAAGAATGATGGATTCCTATTGGTCCGCCTATGTTGTTGTTATAATAACAACAAATATGGTGTTGTCACCATATCCGGTCCCCAAAGTGACTAAGGAAAGAGTCTTGAGTTGCCTAGAACTAATATCTCAAGTTCTTGTAATTGGTAATCTTTAATTTGATGAATTTGAGTATGAGAAACGACTAATACTAGTGTGAAATAGTGATGGAATGATCTATGTATAATTACATGACACTCTTAGTAGTTAATGGTCGCCTAGTAGTAAATGGGAGAGTCTAGTTCAAAGGATAAATTAGCACTAGCTTATATTTCAGTATATCCCGATCCCAATTCTGTAATCCCTAATACCAAATAACAATTGAAATTCAATCTCATTCTCATTCCCACAAAATAATACGTGTATTCGGTAATACCCAATATAGACAAATTCAGTACAGTATTCGGTATATACCAAATACCTGTACCAAACTTCCAGCCCTAGTCGTTAGTAGCAATGTTGATTGTGGGGCCAAACAGGTTTGCGCGAAGCTTGAACCATGCTATTTTTGGGTTATGGACATGCCACAATGAAGGATAGGAGAAAAGAAGATTGCTGGACATTTACATTGTTGAGTAATAGAAAGACTAAAAAGAAGGATCCGACCGTTCAAAAAAAAAGTAAATGGTCCAAGAGCAAAAGAAATATTCATGGCCGCACGAGCATGCCAAAACAAAAATCCAAAATAAATGCTGAAATGCAGAAAAGAAGTTCTTGGGTTGAAGTTAGGAGGCAGGCTCGTTGTCGGCGAGTTGTTGGGCAATGCAGGATAGAGTAGTTTGGACCTGAGTACAGAAGCTCTGAGTTGCCTGCAGTTCAACTTTGGCACGAGTTGGATCGATAGCGATCAAGGCCGCCTCCTCTTGTAGCATTTGTTCAGCTTCTTTCACTAGAATCGAAATTTGAGAAATGAATGTGGCCTGTTGTATGTCAGTTTTCTCCAGGTCGGTCTTTAGAATGGTGGTTTCTTCGCGTAATAGATCTAGCTCGTTCTGCAGCACTCCTATTCGAACCTCATTAGCCTGGATCCTTTCCTCTTTAGCTGTTAGACCTTGAAAAAGATCGTTGAAAGTTGAAAAGATCTCTTCAAATTTGCTCTCAATATTGATAAGGGTGGAAGAAACAGCCGCAACAGCGACTTCGTTTTTCTAGCTTTCTTTGACTATTTGTAAAGTTGGTCCCATGGCTTTCCCACGTTCCTCGAGATCTTTGCCCGCTTTGTGCAGGAACGCCATGTCAGCCGCACTAAGTGGTGGGATATGAACGTTTAAAGTTCCAGAGTCTTGCAAGCAGAGCCCAGCCATCCCATGGCTCGGTTACTCATAGAAGTCACCAGAGGGATGCTAAGGAATTGTTCCATCATCTTTAACGCTTCTTTGACTTTGTGTCGGAGTTCAGCAGTGGGTGAGGATGATGCGGGAGGGGGGTCGGAGTATGACTCGATGTCTGATCGATTTTAGTCTCGCTCATAGTTCTCTGAGCTGTTTCGATCGTGCCTTCGTCATCTGTGGGAATGTAGTCATCATCAGAATCGAGAACTTCAGTACCTCCGTGTTCATCCTCGGTATCATAATCTTTTGTTTCCTGCCGCGAAGGAAAGTTAGGGTGTGAGTAGGAGGCCGGCCAAAAGATGGCAGGGTAGTATAAGAAAATGTGAGCAAAGCTAACCTCGATGCCATAAGCCGTGCAAAGAGATGGAGGGTAACGAGGAAGTGGATGACGGCTCTCATTAGCTGCAATAATCAAAGTTTAAGATGGCATCGACCATGACACATAAATAAGGCTGGGGGGTAAAATACAAATGTCATAGCAAGCATAAAGAGGAGTTGAGTTCAAGTTGCTTGAGGATGAAGGACTTACCTGCTCACCGCTTCAAGGTAGTATTGGAAGTTGGCGTCGGTGAACCACCATAATTTTCAGGAGTAAGTCGGGCAATGATCTCAAATATTGGCTTGCCAAAAATGCGCGATGCTAGTGAATTCTACTCATCTTTGAATTGGGGTGTGCTCCGAGGGAGGAGCAAGACGCCATGCTAATTCTTGGTAACCTCGCAACTCACTAATCCTTCCAGCGGTGAGCTCCGAGGGACAGTTGTGGAATTTTGGGAAGTTCAGAGATGAGGGAGGTAACATATGCCAGGTTTGAACAAGGTTGAATTGTCGAACTGCAAATTGAGGGGTGTAGGCCTCAATGTTGAGTACCTCTGATCCTTTGGGAGCAAAGAGGATGTCCCAAGCTATTAAGAAACATTTTTTCTCCTCGATGAACTCGTAGTAATCGGCACCAGCGAGATCATTTCACGATGGTGGCTCGTCAAAAGTGAGCTTGAATGAAGTAGGGCCAAATAGACGTTCCGCGAAGGGGGTGAAGCTGGGGATCTCCTGGACCTCATAAAAGAAGGTAAAGTAGTTAGTAAAATCTCCTTTCAACGGGGGCTTCTTAGCTAAATAATGGCCATATGTGAGGTTGATGTTGTCATGAACTGTTGCTTGAAGAACTGGTAAAGGACCACGAGTCGCCGGGAAATAAGCATGCAGCCAAAGTTGTAGTAGCCATAAGGGTCTAGCGCTGAAGATGCTACTTTTGTCTGTAGCCTTCTTGATACGGTTCACAGTTGTGTACAGACCACGATAGAGGTGACAGAGCACAATTTTGGCGAGATTGGTGCATGCGCCGGTGACGATCGCAGAGATTGTATGCGCAACAGTGTCGGGTTGTTGGGTGCAAAGAACGAATCGATCAAACCAATAATGAAGAAAAGCCATTCGCTCGCTATTACTGACCGGTTCACTCAGAATAGTCGGTGCGTTGTCGTTGTAGAGTGATCTGTATGATCGGTCGAAGCTATCGTTGTAGCTGGATCCAAGACTTTCCTTGATTGCACACACGGCCTTGATATTCTGGTCAGGGCCACTATGTCGATCAGAGTGATTGTCATCGACCCCAATGGGAGTACGAAGCAGTTCGATTCTGTAGACCAGAAACAGATGGCGGCTTTGAACATCTCGGAATCAGGTTTTGATGGCTCCAAACACAAAGAAAGAAACCGGTCGAGGCCCAGTTCCTACCATTGAGATGTGGTTACTGCATCATTGGCCAACCGACCATGCTAGCGTTTAAAGTCTGGATCCGAGATGGCCCAGGAAGGAAGTGCTCTCTTTGGTGCTTTCCGATTAAAGAATGGGCTGATAGCGGGGAGATGAAACAAAAGTTGAGATTTGTAAATTGGAAAAGTATCCAAGAGCTCCATGATGGCTGTGGACCAGTTATGAATGAGTGGACCAAGCCATCTCTCCTCGTCGTCATCTTTCAATATTACTTTAAGATTGAAGTCAGCATTGGCCATGTTTCCCAGATACTCCTTTCGTTCCCCCGAGGTTAACGGGAGGAGAAATGTGACGAGGCTGCATTCACAAGTAGGTTAGTTGGGTTACTGATTATCATGCGTACGGGGGCGGCCACTCACGATACTAGGAAACGATGTATAAAACATGAAGATGACAACGACTGGGGGAGGAACAAGGCTTCAATACCAATGTGAAGTCAGGCTTAAATACATATCGAGTGTTCACATTTCACTCCTAGTTCGTGAAATAGTCGTTGCAACAACACCATTTCAGAACTGACTTCTGACATTGATCTGTACTCCGCTTCTGTAGACGATTTAGAAACTTTAACTTGCTTCCTGCCTCTTGAAGATATAAAAGACCGCCCAAACCGAATACACAAACCAGAAGTAGATCGTCTTGTATCCTGGTATCCTGCAAAGTCGGCGTCAGCGAAAGCTTCAATGGACGTGGTTTCATTACTAGGGAAGAATAACCCAACTTCTCCAGTATGCTTTAGATAGCGAAGTAATCTATGAACTACATCAAGATGAGTGGTTCGAGCAACTCCCATAAACTGACTAACAACTTATACTACATAGGAAATATCAGGACAAGTGTGATTTAGATAAATCAAGCTGCCCACAACACTGCGATAGAAAGTTTGATCCTCTAACAACTCACCATCATCCCTCTTTAGCTTCAAGTTTTGTTCCATGGGTGTGTTGCTTGGTCGACTCTCATCATAATCAGTAGCAGCTAATAAGTCATGAATATACTTCTTCTGACTAACAAATAATCCGGCCTTAGTTTGAGTCACCTCCAATCCCATAAAATAAGATACATCACCTAGTTCCTTTAGGTTAAACGTGGAACGTAGCGAAGCAAGACAATCATACCATGGATAGTATGCCGAATGAATATAGACGGATCATTTTGACTCTGCAGAAAACCAGCCTAGAGAATAGTCCCATGAAATTTCTCAAACCAAGCTCGCGGAGCATGTTTCAATCCGTATAGCGAGCGTCGAAGCTTGCAAACTACATCCGCTCCTCCTATTGAATACCCTTCTGGGCATTCCATATAAATAGTTTACTTCAAGTCCCCACGCAAAAAGGCATTCTTCACATCAAACTGAATAATGGGCCACTGTTTCATACCTACAACAACAAACAAACTTTGAAAAGTTTGCATTTTAGCAACCAGAGCAAAAGTCTCATCGAAATCTATCCCATATTCCTTCTGTTTGACACCTTGGGCTACAACTCTAGATTTAGAACATTCAATCGATCCATCCGAGTGCATCTTAATATTATAAACCCAACGACTACCGATAATAGAAATACCGGGAGGACGTGGGACAACATCCCATGTGTGTTGAGCTTCTAGTGCATCAATCTTAGTATCCATAGCTGCATTCCGTTGTGGATCATCCTTAGCATATCGATAATGAGTAGGGATTGAGATACCATGCTCTGTAGAGTATCCCACATAGTCAAGCAGACGCGGTGGTGGCTGTCCAAGATTAGCTCTATTAGAACGACATGGAACAGGCAAAGGGGGCGGTGTAATTCCCATTTCTTGAGTACCATCAAACGTACCTGAGGAAGAGGCCGAGGTACCACTCGAAAAATAAGAAGTGGAGACTTGCGTGCCTTGCGTCGATCCACTTGAAGAAGACCTAGTGGAAGGAGTTGTTGGACTCGAAAAAGAACCCGAAGAGGAAGTGGAGGCCGAGTGACCAGATGGAGTTCCAGGAGGCGTTACAATGTGATGATCATACCCTTGATTCCCACCCTGTGGAGGACTACTAGGTGCAGCGCCAATAGTGGGAGAATCAAAGACAGGAAGCGACACCAGGAAATCGAGCGAGGAGAGGGAAGTAGCTGTCAATTCCTTGTCATACATGGCTTGCTCCAAAAAGGTTACATGACACGAAATGCCATTCTTCTTTCACCCAGATCATAACAGACGTACCCTTTATGTTAATTACTATAACCCTCAAAAACACACCGAGCAACCTTGGGAGCCAGCTTATTTCGCGCCTTCTTGGAAAGGAAGACGAAGCAAACACAACCAAAAACGCGAAGACATGAATAATCAGTAAACTTACAGTACAAACAATGATAAAGTGATCGATCACCCAGAACCGACGTGATCTGGCGATTGATTAGATAAACAACAGTACTTATTGCTTCCACCCAAAAACCATTCGGGACGTGTGATTGAAACAAGATAGCCCATGTCAATTTGAGAACATGACGATGCTTCCTTTCAACTAGACCGTTCTGCTGAGATACTCCGGGACAGGATTGTTAAGGCAAGATACCCCGGGATACATAGAACTCGAGTAAAGGGGAAGCAATAAATTCCCCACTAGGATAAGATCTAATAACCTTCACTCGGCGTCCGAATTGAGTCTTTATCATATGCATGAATGATTTTGCATGATCAACCAACTCCAACTTCTGGCGCAAAAAATATATCCAGGCATAGCGAGTCTTATGATCCACGAACAAGGCAAAGTATCAAAATTCCATCCGCGAAGTAACAGGTGAGGGCCCCCAGAGATCAGTGTAGACAAGGTCGAATGGTGAGTCATACTACGTCTCAGTGGCAGTAAACGAAGATTGAGTAGCTTTGGCCTCAATACACCTAACACATAAATGAGAGGGATAAAATTTTGGATCAAGGGAAACATGCAACAAGCTACGATGAAACATATGTAACAATCGAGCAATATGAGGATGTCCAAGTCGAGAATGCCATAATCCCAAAACGAAAGAGACTTTTGTGACTTACAATGCCCAGAATCCAACCATCAACAAAAAAAGTACTCAACGGCCCAGAAACATCCAAAATATGGGTCTGATTATCATTATTCTCTAAAGATAAAGAACTAGAAGACAAAGAAACATTCCTGCCATCTCGTGTCTGGTCCCGAACTCCTATCAGCAGTCGCCGAACCCGATCCTGAACTCCCTCTGGTGACCGCTGATACTTGTCCAGAACAAACACCCTTCCATCCTTTCTACGCGTTCCCAAATCCTTCCCGGTGTTCTGATCCTGCACAACACAACCATTATCATTAAAAGTCACGGAGCACCCATCTTCAGTCAACTGCCCCACAGACAACAGACTAGGAACTAATGGGGGAACATATAATGTACTGGGCAATTGAATATCTCTTGTTCGTGCAGTGCCCAAACCCGAAAGAGGAAGCTGAGCCCCATTAGCAACTTGGAGAGAATGCATATGGGTAGGGCGAAGCGAAGAAAAATGCTTAGAGGAATTAGTCATATGGTTAAAAGCTACAAAATCAACCAACCCATGAGAAGAAGTACCCGATGAATTACTGGCTGCAAAGGCAGAATTTAATATATGAGGTATAGCTTCTTGGAGTACTTCACTGACCAATTTGCGCACGTCGACAGAGGTGAAAACCACATCGAAGGAAGATGAAGTAGAGGCAGCAGCAGATGCCACTCCGGAAGTCGGAGCTTGAACAACAACATAGCTAAAATTGGATTGCGTGGCAGTGCGTGGTTGGTGATTAGGATGATATCCCCCTCTCTTAGCCAACACCTTACAATCGATAATTATGTGACCAGACTGTTTGCAGTAAATGCAGATATTTTGACGGTGACAATGGGGCTGAATATGACCCGTCTCATTACAAAAGTGACAAATCAACTGACTGTTGTTCTCTTGCTGAAACTGGGGTCGATTCGAAGTGCCTTTGCCGACAGCTAAGGCGGTATCACTAGAACCAGCATCGTCCAGCTTATTCGGAGTGCGAGAAGAGTTTCCTTTGCCAACAGCAAAGGAAAAATCTCCAGAGCCATTATTTTCCAACTTAGCCTGACTGCGGAGACGAGTCTCCTCCCGGAGTAAATCAGCAAGTGCCTCCTCAACACTACTCACCTGACGATGAAGCAAAGATGCCCGCAAGGGCTCATATTCCGGAGGAATTTTGATGAGAAATTGCATAAAACGAGAGCGGGAGCGCTCTTTCAAGACCTCGGCGGAAGCAGTAGCGGATACCAATGATGCAGTAAGAAGATCATACTCGGTCTAGTGGGGTTCTATTGTGGTGTAGTTTCGTGCGAGTCAAGTTTTTGGCGCCGTTATTGGTTGTTAATCTAGCTTTTAATTTCCATTTTTGCAAGTGTGTGTGTTCTTTTCTTGTGGTGGACTTGGTGTTTTCCGATTGTGTGTAGGTGGTGCATGACTTGGAGCAACCCGGCACCCTTGCTACCACTTGACGAGGACATAAACCGAACTCTACGACTCCTAGCAAGGGAGAGAGAGCTAGCTGAGGCAAGGAAAAGGAGTGAAAGAGGCGGACAACAATTGAGTCCCGGTGTTAGTGGAGAAGGAGTTGAAGAAGTCAAAGTTGAACTCGTCGTTGAAAAGGAAATGACGGGGAACCAAAGACAAGATGGAGGTGCTCATGCCCACCATATGAATGAAGCGGTGGGAGAAGAAGGATCCCCGAGGACGATGGGGAACTTCCAACCTCGGCCAACCTTCATCCAACAAAGGCCCCAACTCCAAGGCTCAAACTTTCAACAACCGTACCAATCACAAGGTGCCCTAGGGTTTCAACAAAAACATCAACCCAACAAGTTATCCAACCTTGAGGACCTAGTGAACACCTTTGTGAGTACGAGTAGCCAAAAGTTCGAGAAGATAGAGCAATTTATGGATGTGGCGACTATCAAGTTTACCTCAGTTGAGGCGGGTCTTCGAAGCCATCAAGCGAGCCTTCAAATCTTGAAAGTGCAAGTCGGCAACCTTGCCGGTATCCTCACGAGTAGCCAACCGTCAAGTTAATGACGATAAACAAGCGTTTGTTGGGAGACAACCAAACGGAGGTTTGTTTAATTTTCCTTTGTTTTCGTTTTAGTGTCTTGTGAAAGGATCGAATGGTGAAGTGGTGTCCCCGTGCCAAGTGTTGTGTTTTTGCTGTTTATGGTTGTGTTGTGATCGATTAAGAGGCACGGAGGAATAGGTTGAGTCAAATTTTTTTGCAGAAGTGACCTGTTTTCACTTGATTTCACGGTCGCTAAGACCATGAGCTGGGTGTTGATGCATGTTCACCACCTGTCAACCACTCCATGTTCACAGACGCGTTTGAGAGTTCACGGTCGCTAAGACCGTGAACTGGGCAACGTGTCCGTGAAATCAGAGCTGCACCTCACTTCGTCCTACGTCCCACTTGTGTCTCCAGGTTTGTTTTCGACTCTACCTTTGTTAATTGTGGATAATCGGATTAGGTAGTGAAGTGAGGTTGAATTTTTGTGCTTTGCATGATTAAACCTAGATTTAGGGCGAGGACATAGGTGAATTAGGTCGTGTGATTGATGGATTGATTATTGCAGTCTCGCCGCCGGCCCATTATAAATCAATTTTCATACTTAATAGACCCCATTTTTTAGAATATATGCATACAGATTGTTGTCGGCCGAATTCACGCGCGCGGCTTCGCCGTCATTACTGATCCTTCCTCATCAATTTGACCTTGTCATCGATTCCTCCTTGCCAACAAAGTGGTCACAAACTCACGATGAAAGACGATGATCGACTGCTCATCTGTCTAGATCTCGAATCTTAACTTTCCACCACGGCGAAACAAGCAAGCCAGCGCCAGGAAATTTGGCCCAGATGCAACACACCGACGCCGTTGCTGCCACTGCCGGCATCGTGTTGTCTCTCCGGGTCCGACTTCCTTCCGATCCCCACAAGATGCGTCGAGGAAAGCCTTCGTTGCCCTTGGTGTTTTTAAACTCGCCGTCCATTTCTGGGTAGACCACTGAGAGCTCCCTTTCTCCTCTCATGGCTCTAGTAAATCTCCCCACCGCGTACCCGCCATCCGGTAGCCTTCTGATCGTCAACCCGATTGCTTCCTCATCGTCGATCTCCGTCGCGTTGAGGGAAGGATTTCATTATTTTTACTTTTTTAATAGTTATGAAAATTAGGTGTAAAACTAAAAACATTAATTTTTATTTATTTTTTATTTTTTAATAGCCATGTCACTCACTTAACGGTCAACTACAAAGTTTGACTGCCACATCAGCAAAAGTTAACAGAGACTAACGGAGAGTGACCAAACCTGAACCATTGAACTAATCTTAGTGACCATGAATGAAATTAAATATTTATGGTGACCAAACATGAACGTTTTTAATAAACCCAGTGACCAACCTTGCAATTTACCCATAAAAATAATAAATCAAAAAATTTATTAAAAAACGAAAAAGGGCACATTTTTGGCAAATGACAAGAAAACAAAATTGAGAAATCAAAAAAATATTTTTTATGTCCTCAAAGCTGACGTGGTAGGTGAGGTGGACATTGACTAGCAGTCAACAAGTTTGACCGTCTAATTTAACGATCAAACCCGCCTCCAGGCCAAATGAGGAAGTTTGCTACATAGTTCAGGCTAGAATAGCAATTTCCAATACCACGGGCCAAAGTAGAAAGTATGTGTATAGTTCGGGCCAAACTAAGGTATTAACCCTTATTATTATTATTGCTATTTTGGTTAGTTATTATATAAGTAGTAGATTTAGGAGATAATTATAGTAGTCCTTGAGTTGGTTAGGTTAGGATTAGCTAGGAATTGGAGTTGGCGGCCATTACTTGGCCGATTGGTTTACGGTTAGATTCTAGGATTAGGGTTTGTTCTATTATAAATATGTACGTTGTCTTTCGGTTAGGGGAAGTCAAGGAATAAACAAGAAAACCCCAAATAATGTCTCTTTCCTCTAGTTTCTTTATCTCAATTCCTCAAAAGGCTTAGGCCGATTCTCGACGTCTACGTCTACGATGCTTGCACCAGCAACGAATCACTAGTTAACAGGGATGGAGAGATGAGCTAGGGAGTTGTAGAGCCATCTATTTATAGGAGAGATTGGCACGATGTAATATCTGTTTCATAGTAGAAGAAGGTTTGATAGAGGGGAGTCTCTGCAGACAGGGGCGGACCCACGGGTGTTTAGGGGTGTCCCCGGACACCCCTAAATTTTGGGAAAACGATTATCCAACCCCTGGTAGTAATTTACGTATTGACAAAAAAATTATAATTGATAGTCGGGGACACCCCTAAATTTAAAAAAGTGATTATCCTACTCTCATCTTTTAGTTTGAGTATGAAAATATAAGTCGTAGTTTGGGTAATTCAAACCTAGGACACTTTTATTATTAATAAACATAATTTTCATTAGGCTACAACTCATATGTTATTCGATTTTAAACACTGTGTAATAGTATAATGTCATTCTCTATCTCTAATTATTTTCAAAATCTAATAATTAAACAAATTTCAAGCTACCCTTAATTTGTATTGATTTATGGTTGTACAACAAGTATTGAAAGAGTCTTTTCAGCTTTGAATTACATTAAGAACAAGTTTAGAAATTGAATATGTGATCAGTTCATGAATGATTGTCTAATATGATATACATAGACAATTTTTTTTAATAGTGTAGACCCCAAGTGTGTTCTACAATCATTTTTTAATATGAAAACACATTGATAATTTTTTCAAACTGTATGAGTAAAGTATTTCTTTTGCCTTTGTGAAAACGGAAAGGAGTTGTAGGGCTTGAGTCGAAGGAATGACCAAATTTATAATAACGAGAAGGGAGCCAGTGCTTCGCGGCGGGGCAAGATCAATATTAATAAATTAAATCATTGCATCGGTAACAGCAATTTGCAGTTTGATGCTACTAAAATGGGGTCCAGATCAGTTCAGTAACTGATGGGTCAGTAACCCATAAGTAACCCCTTCCATGGTCCCCACGTGTCAGTCACTTTTTCATTTAAATTAAATGTGAAAAGGGCAGTACGGTAAAATTGCACTTTCTCCTATTTATTGCCGAGACTGACTTTTGACCGTACCACATCAGCGCCTCCTTCTCTCTTCTTGCAAAACATTTAATTTTCCTTCCCTTAATCTTTAACGGACGATTTCTCACTCGTTTTAAGTCGAAATTTAATTTTTTTTGCACAGTTGATCAGATTAATTGTGCTCTTCAAAATCATATCCACTTTCATATTTTTTGGACACAAAAAAATTTGTCAGTTATTACCAGTCTATACCATATGGTATTGACTGTACCATATGGTATTGACTGGTATTAAATAAGAGCATACCATATGGTATGAAAATTTTTGTCACATGAATATATATTCCGTTACTACCATATGGTATAGTGTGGTAATATCAATATATATTTCGTTACCATCCAATACCATATGGTATAGAGTGGTAATACAATATGGTATAGAGTGGTAATACCAATATATATTTCGTTACCACCCAATACCATATGGTATAGTATGGTAATATCAATATATATTTCGTTACCACCCAATACCATATGGTATAGAGTGGTAATACCAATATATATTCCGTTACCACCCAATACCATATGGTATAGTGTGGTAATAAATATATATTTCGTTACCACCCAATACCATATGAAGAGAGGAAACCGATTTTACACTATTCGTGATCGGGTCAGATAAGGATAAATAGTATTAGAAAGGGGGATATAGAATTGTAATACCAATATATATTTCGTTACCACATAATACCTTATGGTATAGTGTGGTAATACCAATGTATATTACCTAAAAGAAAGGGGGGAAAACAAAAAGAGAGAGAGAAAAAAAACTTTTCTTCTGTCTCATCTCATTTCATCCGCAACCAAAGAACACCAAACGCCAAAAAAAGGAGAAAGATCGAAATTAAAGCCAACAAGTTGATGAATTGAAAAAACGCAATTAAAGAGGTTGACTTCAATTTTTATTCGTCGATTGCTAGAGAAAAAAATGGAGATGGAAGAGAACAGATCTAGATTTGAAATGGAGATTGTGAGAGAAAAAGTAAGAGAGAAGGAATAGAGAAAGAGAAAGGGTCTGAAAAGATATTGGAAAAAAGGAAGAGAGAAGGAATAAAGTAGAGTTGCAGAGAAAAGGTTATTCTCTCTCTTTCATTGAAAAGTCAGCCATTGAAATACGGAATTAATAAAAAAAATTAAAAATACAAAAACGGACAAAAATGCCTCTCTCCATCCCCGCGTCCAGCCAACCACACGATTTCTCCATCCCCAAATCTACGGCTCCGTGTGTTTACTGATAGGTCAGTAACCATTGGTTACTGACCCTATCCCAAACCCTAAAATGGAACAATTTCTAATCCTCCCACGTCCCCTTTAAAGATAACAACAACAATATAAAGCCATACTTCTGCAATTGTTAGTTTGTGACACGCATACCAAACCTTGAGGCAATGAAAATAATTCTCGACTCTTAAGCAACATGTAAAAATACAGCTTCACATCCCAACCATTTGCAGCGACCGGTCCATGGAAATGCAACTCTTAACTACTATATCATGAATGTACGAACCAACTTACACACTGATAAAGGGTCAACGGGCGCTGCAATGGGAAAAATGAAGATATAATTTCCTTCATTATCTAGCAGTGAATATGAGCATTTCTCTGATAACTGCAATAACAGATGCAAAATATGGGACTATACCATCAGTTTGGCCTAGAAATTTTATTTCTTTTGGATGTGTATATTTTCAAAAGTATAATGAGCATTTATAGGATTTGATAATTTTATCAAATAGAGAAAATTTATATGATAATTGAGAATTTGTTGGAGTTGATTTATTTTATCAATTAGCATGTATAATGAGCATTTTAAGGACTTCGGCCATGCATAATGAGAATTTTTCAGGATTTGATAATTTTATCAATTATAGAAATTTTATACGACGATTAAGAATTAATTGAGAATTTTTTGGAGTTGAGAGGTCCAAACTAAAAATATGGCTACTATGCGCTGGACATGGGGAGCTAACCGTCAGCTTGATAACTACTATAAAGAATCTCTATCCCCTCTTCCTCAAACATGCAGCATGGTTATTCTGCTAACTAGAAGATTCGTTAGTATATACTAACTAATGAGGAATTTTACAATGCTATATAGTATTGGTGCTATAAGTTTTTGCTTTTATGGTACAACTTGAATTTGTACCTTTAATGTTATGGTACAACTTCAGATTGTACCTATATTTTTTGTACAAATTCTTTTTATGGTACAACTTAAACTTGTACCTTATGTGATGGAACAACTTCAAGTTGTAAAGTTGTACCATAACATAATGCTACAAATTCCTTTATGGTACAACCTAAACTTATACATTTAATGTTATGGTACAACTTCAAGTTGTACATTAAAGCACCAATGCTATATAGTATAGTAGAAGTGCTCCTAACTAATATCCAAACTGTATGAACTAATATCTAACTCTGTTGAGTATGTAGATAACACAGACTAGTATTCAAAACATCACAAATTAGTATCCAAATAGCAGATACCAACCAATATCCACAAACAACCAACTAGTATTCAATATGGATACTCTTATATGTTATCTGGATACTCTTATGTGTTATCTGGATACTATTTTGTGTTGTCTAGATATTAGTTTGTGAATTTGGGATAATAGTTGATTCATAGTGGATATCAGTTAGCAAACTTTAAATACTAGTCTGTGCTCTCTAGATATTTTAGTACTTGGATACTAGTTCATGTATTTTGAATATCAGTTAATATCTGCTAACGAATCTTCAAGTTAGCAGATTAACTTTTCCCTCAAACATGGTTGACGAGTTCTTCAAACATAGGGTGAGTGACAGTTGCTCCCTCGCCTCTCTCTTGACTAAGCCAAAGTCTTAGAACACATTTTGCTGCCCCTCGTGTTGTGTGTGATCTTGGTGTAGGGTCTCTGGCCATCTTAGTACACGTGCATGGTCATCTAATCTTCGCAACATGACCGCGATCAATCATCTCATAACCTTGCAACCAAGGACCCCTTGCTATGGCAAGGCCGGAAGTTTAAATTAGTTGTTTGTTGTTTTTAGAATATAAATTATTTCCATTTGGAATTTCATTTTTAGTATAATAGATAATGTCATGGTAAAAGTAACAAGAAGTCAAGAAGTGAGTTTTAATACAGTGATTCCTTGCATAAACAAATAAGAATATTTATTATTTTTTTACAAAAACTTACAAGTGGCGGGTGACAAATCCAAACCCCTTTTCCCTTCGCCTATGCCTCTTGCATCATTGACCATTGCCCTCTCATCTCTGCCCATGGCCCTCTCGCATCACGACCATGGCTTTAATCAATTGGAATTTAAAAAACTAATACCATGATGCAAAGTTTAAATAACATTAATTATTATAGTTAAGTTGATATTATAAAACTATTAGTTATCTTGTAAATCCACTACAAGAAAAATGATTTTTGGGGGCAATGGATATATGCCACTATAGGGTGTTTAATTGCCTCTAAACCTTTTTAGAAGCACATATTTATGTGCTGTCAATACTGCTGCCGCTAATTCCATTTAGCGGCAATCGATAGCGGCACATATTATTAGTCGGTGATTATACATCTGAAGGCTCTTTAATCTGCCCCTAATAGTTGAATTATGTAAATATGAAAGTGTTCTGATTCGTTCCTTTCACAACAAATATTTTAGTCGCCAATTATGGTCATTAAAGATGGATCATTAGCCGCTAATTGTTCATGTATCTGCTTCCATATGTTATTTAGAGGCAGTTATAGTTGCCTCTATTTCTTTGACCGTCAACAGGATCCATTTCTTAGACGGATGAGATTGTTTTAATTTAGTAATCAAATATTAAAAAGCTAATAATTATGGCACACATGAGAATCGAGCCACACAGATGGACAAACAAACCTAATTCATTTTCCATTTCTTCTTTATTTCCATTTTCTACATAGAAAGTTGCATCCGAATACAATTTTGACACTGTACAGAAGATGAAATCATAATCGCAAAATAAGGACAAACAAATAGAAAAGTGACAGAGTGCTGCACCCCAATGTTTTTCCCAACTTCAGAAGAATGAGTTCGAAGAGAATCCAAAAGCTGTTTGTGCCTATTATTGCAACAAAATATTTAATAATTCATTCACTTTACACTTGATAGGCTTGCTTCCCTGTTATTCTCTTGCTTGCGTCGAATTGGCATTATGTTCAATTAACATAGTCCCTCTAACGGTCCTGTAAGCAAGCACTTAGCTTGTTAGATCCTTAAAAGATAATCAACTAGAACAATGACCATTAGTTAGAAGGCAAGACGAATTCGTACAACGACAAGGGAATAGATCATCCTAATGGGTCGTCAAAACTAGATAACTTTGAGAGATCTCTTGATGAAATTATGCTCGTCAATATAAGAACGCTTTTACTCTAACAACATTTACTCACTGAATTTCAATATCTATTTAGCCATCTACAGACTAGTAACAACAAACACAAAACTGTTCATATTATTTCTCAATATGAAAAAGAGTATCATTACATCTCCATTTCATTAAATTCAATCAAATATAAAGATACGATAGATTAGTTCATAGACTTACCATCAATTGCAACATAGCATGCTCCTTCATACTTGTTGTTCCCTGAAATCCTTCCCATTTCTGAAATAGAGTAAAAAAAGAGTTCAATAGATTTCCTAAAAGAAGTCAAACAATAGATCATCTCCACAGACAACCCAAAGATATAGATCACAACCTTATGTGTCATCAAACACGATATAGGTCCACATTGTTGCTCAAATGAAAACGCAACACTACAAATGAAAATCCAATTATGACCCAAACGCAAACAACAATGTCAAAACACCAATGGTTTAAACTTTAAAGTGACAAGATTCTTGATATTGAACTGAGGAAGATCAAATATAAATGCTGAATAGAATTGGAATTAATGGGGCGACAACCTACTGATTTTGATCCATCCTCCTTAATTTGGTTGGTTGTAGATCTCGTTCTTGCCTTCGCAATCCCCATCTCACTGCGACTACTCTTGCTCGCCTGCCCTTGGATCTGCTGCTGCGATTGGTGTAGAACACCCTAGTTTCTTGAAGACTACGTACCGAGATAACAACAGTAGCGGATCCGATGGTGGGGGAAAACGTTGAGCAAGATTCAGCAGACGACTCCATGACAAGGGAGATTCTAGATTGAAGAAGGATGGAAACCCTAGATGCGTGCTACCTCTCGATCCTTCAAAGGAGTTGTGTAAAAACTAAAAAGCGTTAGCGGTGCCAATTATAGGATTTGTGGAAAATGATAAATTTATTTTCATCAAATATTAATAGGAAAATATTGCATAAATCCAATTCTATTAGTCTAGAATTAATTAATTAATTAAGATAATAGAGGCTTTTAATTTTGCCTCCAAAACTTTGGATTTACCAAATAATTATTTGGGTCTGCGTGATGATAAGGAAGAAGAATAAATATGATTTTCCTCTAGAAGTCCCACAAAAACTTTACAAGGCAATCGGTATAAATCTGCCTCTAAAACCTAAATTTCTTTAAACTAAATGTAAATATAAAAAATAATTATCTTATCGGAGGCATATGGTGATACTTTTAGAGGCAAATTTATATTTGTTGGGAATGAAATATTTTTAGAGACAAGTAATAATATTTATAGAGGCAAATTTATATTTGTTGCGAATGAAATAATTTTAGTGACAGATAACAATGTCTATAAAGGCAGATTTTACATTTGTCGGGAAAATATACATTTAGGGGCTAATATTACATTTGCCTTTAAAATTTTGTCGCTATAAACCAATTTTCTTGTAGTGATCATAAATGTGGTAGTGTATTTTTATAGGTGTAAACCACTACCATAAACAATATACTTAAGATTTAAGAATCAACTAGATTTAAATTTCAGATTACACATATAATGGCAGAAGTCCCTCTACTCTATCCAAACTGTTAGTTGTTTCCGAACACAGGAAATCATGATCCAGACAGTTGATAAGCATTTAGACCAAACATTAACAATTTAAGCAGGGCCGTCCCATTATATTCGGAGGCCCTGTTCGAAAATTTAAATGTGGCCACAAAAATTTTCTTGCAAATGTGTTCAAAATAAAAATTATTAAATAATAATAAAAATTACATAACTTCAAAAATTTATTACAAATTAATATTATTATATATTATCATATATCATCTACACTTAGAAACTATCCTTTTGAAATTTTTGGGTTGACATAATTAAAAATTATAAGCAAAGATTAATAATTCCAAATTTTCAATCAATATAAGTTCTCTGCAAAAGAAAAAGAAAAAAGATTAGAACTTAAAACAAGTTGAGTAGGAGACTGGATAGTAGGGATGATGACTTAATCAGAATTGAGTATGAACAATTCATATTTAAGCGTTGGATGCTTCTGGGAAGTTGAGAAATTTTGGGAAAAGAGAAGAATAAATAAGTTAGCTGATATTTAAATTCATCTTCATTTTTTATGGACTTAAAATCTTACGATGATACGATTCTGATTTTACCTCCAATTTTGATTTACATAAAATCTCAATTTTGACTGCTTTGCATGTTTGGCTTTTCACTCCAGTAACACCAACTACAACCAGTGGCAAAGTAAGGCATATTAAGGTGTGCCTTGAGATCCACATTGGCTCGAGATAGCATAAGTACATATAAACTGTTATAAAATGATAGGAAAGATGGTATAAGAGCAATGACAGAGAGAGATAGAAAACATAAGATAAGAGGGGCAAATGTTTTTCCTTATTCGTCCAATTCATTTGTATAATGAAGTGCTCTATATTTGCACATGTATATTAGGTAATGAGCTATGAAGATTATTCATTCTGATAATCAATGAAGCGGATTAAATAGATTCAAATGTACCATCCAATATAGAATCTAATCTGACATCCAATGTAGAACTCAATGGACATCCAAAATACTCATAATATAAGTACAATATTTAAGTGTTTGTGAGATTAGTTTTACCTAAACCTTGCAATATTTGCCAATAATTCTACCACCAACCAATATAAATAATGAATTTAGTTGTCATCATGATATGCAATACATTCTAGTTTCAACATGAGTAATATTAGAGCCAAATATAACTTATTATTCTTGTCTCAAATTCTTAATTTATTAACATCTATCACCACTTAATTGCCCAATAATTTATTTTTTTGCATGCATCAAGAGATTTTTACTTTTGGGCCTCATTTGTATTCATCACATCCAGTGTTGCAACATATTCAAAACTCTCAGACTATAGATTCACTTTGGTTTCAAAAGTTTTTCCATACAAGTCATTTAATGGAAATCTATTCATCTTCAAAAACTTAGGTAGCTACTACTCTCCTGGAACTGCTATCTCAATTATATGTCATGACTTTTCTGGAGCTATTAGCCCATTTTCTTTCTCTGTGATTTTTATTTTTAGAATCGATTAGTATATCATGACTTCATGCGCTATTTTAGACTCATTTCAATATTAGATTAAATATGAACATCAATTTGTATATAAGCATTTACAATCGAACATCTCTTTTAGGTGATTAAAAGGAGTCTAACAATCATTAAGTTTATTTCTCAATGAATCATCATGTGAACTTTGGTTTCATGTTTCTTAGTTTGAGAATCAAAATGAGATAATGATGATTCCAACTCAACTCTACGCCCAACTGTGTATTTTCCACCCATATTAATTTTGGAAAATGATTCATCAAAATGATAATTAGCAAAAAGAGTCATCAATAAATCTCTCATTGCGATGAACCAAGGTTGTCAACCCGGTTTGGTCCATCGGCTCGGTCGAGTAAGTGGGCGGAGGGTTAATGTGCTGATCGGATTAGCCCGAATTAACTAGTTTTAACCCGTTTTGTACACAATTTAAATACACATACACATAGTATAATGAATGCGAAATTTGACAACTGATTTGTAACTTAATTTGAAGTACCTAATAATAATTCATCATTAATATATATATATATCCTCCAATAATATATAGTAGAGTTTTGTCTACTTTTCTCTATTTCAAATTTCCTGCAACGAGAGTGAAAGTAGGAAGGGCATTTTTGTCTCTACAATTATTTATTTATTTCATATAAAAATGTCAATATCAAGATTTGAACCCGGGTCTCTTCAAACAAAGACAACAATTGCAACCAATTACACTAAACAAATTTTTTGTATCTTTTTTAATACATAATATACACGAAGTGACACTCTGAAAATCAGAGGACTTTTTCATCATGATTAGCAATCCCACTAAGTATACCGTATGTGTTTTATGGTGTTTGACACTACAATTTTCATAGCATAGTTTCATGTAGTTTCTCAATTCTAAAATCAATGCTCTCTCCTTAATTTTCGCTAAAGGTGAATTGGTAATTAGCCACATGGAATAAACTAATTCTATTACTACGTGTTTTGTCCTTGCATTTTTCAATTTACATTTAAATTTGTACTTTTTATTTTTGTTATTATCTCTTTCTAACTTCCCCTGAAATTCCCTCCATCGTGAAATAGTTTGCGCCCTTTCACTTCACAGTACAAGGCTGCCTTTGAAAATCAATCTTTTGGTCTCTTTGCACGACGATTTTATTCTTGGGGATTTAAACTGCGCAAGTCAAAAATTTCAACTCCGATATCAATACATGGCGAATAGAATGGAGTTCAATATATGGAGGTGCTGAAGGAGGATTAAAAATTGAATTTTTGGCTGAAACAGACGCTTCTTGAGATTGAAGATAAAGGGGATAAAAATTTCATTGTACAAGGGAGAGTGGTGGCTATTGGATCTTTAGGTTTATGATTTTTGAAGCTATCACAACCTAATTCTATCTTGAAACGAGGAATCATCAATTAATTTACTGAAGTAGGTCGGTCAATTATTTATTCAACCTATTGGAACTGATCATAGGGAAGGAGTGTCTAATTTTGTTCCTTATTACTTTGATAGAATCTATTAGTATATTGGAGGTAACCCTAATTTTGGCGTTTGCTCTCAAGTTGTGATGGTCCCCTCTTAGCTGAGTTGTTAGCATATAGTTGACTTGAATCAACAACTTTTCATTTCTTTTTGAATAGTGGCATATTGTTCTTAAAAAGAGAGCAGTGAACCTTTAGGATTGCGAAGTTTAAGATTTAGTTTAAAACTATCTATGGTTCGTGAGGAATTTCAGTGAGCTTTTATACTCTATCTTACTTGAAAATCAACTAACAAATAGCATTTTACTGGAGACTTAATTATCATTTTGAAAATGAGACCAGTGATACATTTTTAGATTTCTCCAAATGTTCGATCTATATATTCGTATTTTATGTATAATCTCGATCGAAGGATTGTCAATAAAATTAAACAGGTTGATAGACTTAAACTTAACAAGAAAATATAAATAATCAAATATTAATACTCCGGCCAACGGCCGGATTATAAGCTAGTATATTTAATAATAAAACCTTATTCACCTCCACCACACACGACCCTCTTCTGTGTTCTCCAACCCTCGCCGCCTCCATTCTTCACTCTCACCTAGCATAAATTTCGATCTCCAGCAACCACCCGCCACAATTCCGTGCTCAATTCTTCATTCTCACCCATCATCAATTTCATCTCCCGCAACCACGAGCCACGATTCCGTCCTCCATTATTCACTCTCACCCAGTATCGATTTCCAAATCCAACAACCACCCTCCACAATCCGTCCCGTTCCCTTTATTCTTCTCACCAACGTCGGAGCATAAACCCGCTCTGAGACCAATCCCTCCCTCTCGTTCTCTTTCCTTCCCTCCCTCTCGCCGAATTGCCTCACATCTGCTGATGGGGAAAGCGGGCTGACTCAGAGATCTCCGCCGGGGAAAGCCGGTCAACCCGGCCGATTTCGCCAGATTTTTACTGGGTGTATACGGGTTCGACGAAACCGCGCTAATTCCTAAATGGGTGGGCATGACCCTTTTTCTCACCAGGTCCGGGTTAACAACCATGCGTTGAACACTCAAGTCCAATATAAATTCTCAAGGAACTCATAACGTGCTATAATGGAGCAGTTGAGATGTATATTGCACACCTCAATTTTCTCATATTGGAAATGTTGGGTTCCTCGCTAAAAATCATTTGTAAAAAAAGGAGGGATCTCATTATAACTTTTTAGCACCATGCAAATTATTGCTACCACATGTAAACTAGCATGCTCCCAACAAAAAATATGTAAGAATGAATTTGTTTTCATAAACAATTATGCTTTATTGGATAGCCATCAAAATATATCAATCATCACAAAACTAATCTCCCAAATCATGTTGTGAATATAATAAAAGAACATGTGACCATCTTGTAGTAATGCGCAAGGTTCTAGGTTTGACCCATACGTATACTTCATTCACTTTTGGGAATAATTTGTTGCATTCAGTTATGGAAATTGAAAAATATTATTTGTATCAAACTAAATATGTTTATATATGGTGACTTCTACGGTGCCCAGGGCAAAATTCGGGTACGGGTACTTTGGCCGATCTTAATCATTCATTTTCAATCTCCACGGCTCACGTTTGTTAAACCTAACTGCGCCACTAAATAACTAAACAAATTACAACAAGTCTCGTGCCGCGTTAAGTTTTTTTTCATCCTAGTCCAACTAACTGCCCCGATTAAATTAAATAACCCAATTGGGTAGACCCACTGCCGCCCTAACCAATTTCCAGTCTCTCTAACCAATTACACGATCCCTCTCTCGTCTTGGAGGGACGCCCCTTCACATTTCCAAGAGAAGCTCCCCATCCAATTTGAACTCCCCAACTTAATCATCTTTTTGAATCCAATTACTTGCATCCACATTCGACGTAGATTGAATTTTCCAATTTATTTTGTCTTGTTTGTTCTTCGCCATTTTATTTCCCCTCGCCTATCTCTTTCTAACACGATTACGACGACCATGTCTATTATTGTGTTCATCAAACTTTTCATTTGCAAAAGAACCCTTGAAAGAGGTTTGCTAACCCTAGGGTTCATGTCGCTAGTGCTTTGTCATCTTGTCTTAGCGTTATTGTCATTTTCCAAGAGAAGCTCCTTCACAGTTCCAAGAGAAGCTCCCCATCCAATTTGAACTCCCCAACTTAATCATCTTTTTGAATCCAATTACTTGCATCCACATTCAACGTAGATTGAATTTCCCAATTTATTTTGTCTTGTTTGTTCTTCGCCATTTTATTTCCCCTCGCCTATCTCTTTCTAACACGATTACGACGACCATGTCTATTATTGTGTTCATCAAACTTTTCATTTGCAAAAGAACCCTTGAAAGAGGTTTGCTAACCCTAGGGTTCATGTCGCTAGTGCTTTGTCATCTTGTCTTAGCGTTATTGTAATTTTCTTGAAACTTCTATCACTCGGTGAAATTAAGGTTTCATGATATGTAGTGTTCGTCTCACCCAGAGGTTTGAGGAAGGAGATGAAGAAGACCGAATTTGATTTGAATCGGATGGAGAGGTCTCCTTAATTTGTGTTTATGTATTAACGGTACGTTTAGGACTAATTCTAGTTGGACTGGGTCTAATCATTGATTTTTGCAGGCTTTTAAATAGCATTCAAACGTGGGCTTGTACATGATCCATGCAATATTCAAAAGTGGGCCTGGAACGTGCGAGCCCATTTCATTTCTCCTGTCGTATCAATTCGTGCGCCAATCCTAGTTTAACTAGCTTTACTTATCCTAGTTTAACCTACACGAGTTACCATCATCATTACATATCTTCCGAAATCTTCTAACTCTTGACATTCCAGACTCAACCGTCTCCATCACACTCACGTCTCCAGACTCAACACCCACGATCACTTTTTCTTACACCTGCATTCTCTCTTTCCTCTATCTTCACCTTCCCTTGTTCCTTCTTCCTCCAGACTCCATGGCAAACAAAGCTAAATCGTTTGCAGAAATGGGGATACTATCTCTATCAAATGAAGACTGCCGATCCACCGCCAGTCTCGGTGACTATCTTTCATTTACAAGCAAAACAACAATTGTGGTCGAGTACGAGTTCATCCACCTAAGTCCTTTCCCTCCAGAAATGAAGACGTTAATAAAAAATCTTGGCTGGGAAATTTTTTTTGATTTCCGGAGTCGAGGAAGCACCAGTTACTGCCCCCATGTGGTGAGGAAGTTCTACCACAATTTACAGCTTTCTGGTCCCTGTGATTCTCATCTCGTGTCGATCTTCCTGGGACATAGAGTCTGCTTCCAACCTCATCAGTTTGCTGAGATCCTTTATCTTCCCGCCGGAGGACACCCCATTGAGAGCATAAGCGATCTTGGGCGGCTGTACGATTTTGAGTTTGAAGTTGAATTGGCGAAACTCACGAAGGGGCGCATCCAGGCTTCTTTCCTCCCAGATCCTCTTTGATTCCTCCACTGGATGATCGTCAACTGCTTCCTGCCAAGGTACCATGGTCATTCGATTATTCGTAAACTTGACTTGTTTGTCCTTGTGCAAGCTCAAAGAGGCGTTCCTTTTAATCTCGCATCTCTCATGTGCCCGAACATGGTTGAGGCTGCTCCTAGAGGGGAAAACTGGTACACTGCCTTTCCATATGCCACCTTCGTGACCACCTTTCTGGAAAGGTTTGGGATGGATATGGGGGTTTATGTTAAGGAGGACAGTGTGCTTATTTGCCGGTGTACCGTATAGCCGAATTGACCAATAATTTTATTGACCTTTGGCATACGGAGCATCAAGAGACCCCTGAGGCCTCCTCAAGCAAATGTCCTCAGCTTACATGAGAGTCGATTGATGCAGGGCGGGGGTGGAGCGTTGGAGCAGCAAAGGGGCCAGCAATGGATGTCTTCTGTTAACAAGTTTCCTAAGTCTTTGTTGGGTTTTTTTTCTAGTCTTTTGTCTTTTCCTTAATTCTCCAACACTCAAAACTGTCAGGTACTGAGGGGAGCCAGTACATCATCTGACTAGGAAAGTCTCCCATTTTTTGAATTGTCCAGACCAATGTTTTTCTATGCATGCAATATTTTTTGAATTTTCCATGGCTAAGTTCCCTAAGACAGGTGACCAGATGCAGTAATGGTCATCTCCAATGGTGCAATTTTTGTGACTTGCAAGATGATGTGGCAAGGAGGTGCAATTGCATCTCTAAATTGCTATAATGTGAGAAGCAATTGCAAGGGTGCAAATTTGCTTGCAATTGAAATGGGCCCACGAGTGGGGACTATTGATGAAATTGCAATTGACTTTCATTGTTGTTGAGAAGTGGTGTTTTCTCAAAATTATAGAAGTGTAAGTAGAGACTACCTATGAAATTACAAATGAATTTCATTGGGGGAGATTTTAATCCGCTTTTGTTCTAAGCAGTTCCAAATAGGTCGAAGAATGTGTTACTTATTTCATCTTCATTTTTTAATGGTTTTCGAAAATTATGGTTTTATTTATATTTGGTCACAAGTATAGTGACGATGATAGGCGTGAATAGTATGAATATGGCTTGATTATAATGATTTTTTATCTATGGTCATTTTTTCCCCTTTTTCATTAAGACTCATGCATCTTTTATTCCCCCAGTGAATCTATCATGCTTCGTTTATAGTAAAATACTCTTTTAATTATGTACAATAACGAATCCATTAATTATGTAAGCCTTTTTATTGTATTTATTAATACAATGAATTCTCTCACTAAAAGGGGAGTGCATACATCGTTGGTGGAAATTCAAGGAATGGAAGTCTTTCCATATCCTAGGAACATTAAATTAATTACGTAAGAATTTTCTATATGCCTTGTACGGGGTTTGGTCATTAATTATGCTGATTGGAAGCCAATCAGTTTTACCTTTTGGGTTAACTATACATGAATGCAAATTTAATTAGACGAGGGCAATTGGGAACGAAGTGGAATGATATGATCTCAATTAAACCTCTCTACAAGATACAATGGCTTGAACAGAAGCAACCTCACTCACAAGTTGGAAGCTGGAATTTTGGTCAAGTCCCTTTGCCATTTCCACGAAAAAACAAACCAAACCAAAAACCAAATATAAAAAGCATTCACCAAACCAAACCAAACCAAACCAAAAACCAAATATAGAAAGGATTCACCAAACCAAACCAAAAACGGTTGTCCATCATCTTGAAAAAAAAAACATAACATGGTTGTCCATCATCTTGAAAAAAAAACGCAAAATCAGGTTGTCCTTTGGCTCTTTGACTGGGTTTCCTTGTGCTCTTCTCTTTCCTTTTTCCTCCTTTCATGGGCTTTCTTGTACTCTTCGACTGCAGCTTCAACTTGAGGTGCAACTGTTCTTGCTTCCGTGAGCACCATATGCCTTATGTAGTTCATGGTCTCTCGAACAAGCTACAAAGCGATCTGCATCTTCCTCACTTGAGTGCATGGCTATCAACATCAACAAACATGGTGCTTAACGCATGATTCAAAAATAACAATCAAGTGTGGTTTTCTAATATGCGAACTAGAATTGTCTTTACCCAAATATAAGAGGAGTCCCAGCTTGTGCCATACATCCACATGCAGACCCAGACTCCACTGTTAGACCTACATAAAATGAAAGCATTGCGTGATAAGAAGCAAATTGATAAGTCGTCGTTTAATATCACACAAAAATGGGCATACTTACCGATGAAGTTGTTCTTGATCCTTTGAAGGATTTGTGTACGAAAACTCCGCAATCCTTGGTGGCGACAATCCCTGACCTTGTTCACGATAGAGAATCTTCCACAAGGCTTGCATAAATCTCATCTGTACAAATTAAGAAACATTTGTACTTAGAAAGAGGTATTTACATTTTTTTGCGTTATAACGGCACAATGTCACAACTTTACCATTGTTTGAAAAGTTTGTAGTCGAAAGGAATTGCGGTCTTCATTTGGTTGTGGATCCAAGATATGGACTTCTTCCTTGTCCAACTTAATGACAGCCAAGTACCAATGGGCATTATCTCTCATCGGAACACACACCTACATATGCGGAAATTGTCAACACGTATTAAAAAAATAAACTGCAAACCATGTAATACTTATTAAGACGAACAATTTACCTTGTTCACCATATTGGTTCGACTAAGGAATTTTGATTCTTATAGGTCTAATGCCCTCTTGGGTGTTATTCCACATGAAATCACTAGTTCGGGCCCATGTGGTAGTTGCACAATTGAAATTTTGTCAACACAATATCATTCACGTTAAAAAAACATGTGTTGTATTTTTTTGGTGAGAGGAAATTAATCTTAAGCATAATCGGACCACAACCTGTAGTTCAGCAGGCAGATAGCACACTCCTTTTTCCGTCCTTAGAATTTGTCCACAACTCTTCTAGAGTCAAGTGGCAGGCCACCGCTGTTATAACCTAATATAACATGGACAAAAAACACTTCATGATACTATCGATTTGTTATAAAATAATTCTACGTAGAAAGCATTGATAGTGGACAAATAAAACAAAATTTTGGAGTTCCGTTGATTACTTCAGCATCTACGAATGAGCGAGGGCTTAAAGACCACAATGACTTCCTGGTACAAGAGTTGTTTGAGGTTTTGACCAATACTTCGTCAGGTGGCAGATTGGCTAAAAATATATTGTGAGCAAGCTGGATTTTCTCATCAACGTATTCCATAGCAGTAAGTAGCTTAAACTTCAAAACAACCTGGAATAGGGGCCACAAATAAACACGAGTCGAAATGCATTCGTTATGTCTGACGGAATAACGGCAAAGAACACTTCAATGGCAAACAGGACACCTTTATTACCTTGTCAACAGAACTTAGAGAAATACTTTTTCCATTTGGCTTCTTTGGTGTTACCTCAGAGTCAGATTCATCGTCCGAAATAAAAACGATTACTGAACAGGAGTGGGTGGAGTGCTTACACCTTTGGGTATCCTTGGTTTCTTTGTTGGAGTCACAAATTCGGCGGTCTCCTTCACTGACAGTGAACCTACGGTTAATAAATTAACTAGAATGAATTTCAATGGTTAAAGAGCTATTATACATACCACAAGCTTTGACGAAGAGCGAGTAATCCTCCTATTTTCCATGTTGTGCCTCTAAGCTTTAGTCTGTACTCAAAATTGCGGCAAAGAAGGATATGGAACCACTGCTCTACCGATGAAGATTAATTATATATACAAGGTTAGGATAAAATGTGGCGCCATATTTTTCTTGCGGAAAAATAGTTAGGGTTTAGTCTAAGGTACATGAACTTGGGATAAACATGGGTAGTTATTAAACCTAAAATTAAAAATATAGATTTTTTCGATTGAATAAAAAATTGAGTGCTATTAGTAAATATTCGCTCATATTAATATTTGATCCTTCCCCATACACGTAGTAGACAGATAGAGTCAGCTGGCGTTTGGCTTTACTAAGCAAGGTTTTTCATTTTAAATATTTTCGTTATTTCTGAAAATTGTAAAGAAATCACTAAGATAAAGAATAGAAAGTTCAACTCGTTCCTACAAAAAATATAAGATATCACAAATCGTGTTATTAATGGGGATAATTATTAAGTGGCACATTCAAGCATTAATTCGGCCATCATTCCCAGTAGGGTTTTGTAATCTACATCCTTGGTTCCCCAAAATTTCCAGCAGTGACAATAACGTCAGAGGCAGACCCACCATTGACGTCGGAGGAAGTCCTACTATTGACGTCGGAGTCATTCCAAGAAAACGCTGGTGCCGGAGCCAGCCACACCACCCAGGAAGATAATGTCGCCGATCTCATATTTCTACAACCTGAAGATATTAAAAAAATGAAGTTTGATGATACAAAAGAAGCCTATGATTTCTACATGGACTACGGGTTAGTCAAAGGCTTCGACATCAAAAAATCAGACATTGGTCGTGATAAGAACAAAGTTATGATATGGAGTGACTATGTATGCTCTGGCGAGGGAAAGAGGCGCATGAAGAACACAGAACGAAAGAGAGAAGCAAGAGGGGAGACCAGATTTAACTACAGAGCCAAGATGCGTGTTAAACAAGACAATGTCAATGGGAAGTGGTATGTGCACCAGTTTGATGATGTACACACACATGAAACGATCCCCAGAGAATATAGACACTACATGAAAGGGAAACGTCGTATGAGTGATGCAGTCAAAGCAGCGATAAATTTTAGAAGAGCTGCAGGTATGAAAACTTCACAAATTGTGAATCTTGCCGTATCAGAAGCAGGAGGCTACGACAATTTGGGGTACACGAGGAAGGATGCATATAATTATGTGGACAAAGAGAGGAAAGAACATATCCGTGAAGGTGATGTCGCAACAGCCCTAGCCTACCTGCAAGCTAAATGCAGCGCGGACGATCATTTCGTTATTGAACTAAAGAAAGATGACGATGACCGGCATATTAACATCTTGTGGGCCGATAGTATTTTTGTTGCTGATTATGCGTGCTTTGGGAAATTATTGTCATTCGATGCTACTTACAAAAGGAACATTTACCAGATGCCTCTCGTAATTTTTTCAGGTACTTTTCCTTCACACATAGAATTATCCCGAGTATGCTAAAAAAACCCTAGCAGTTTGCATAATCTAACTTATTTTGTACTTTTTTAGGTGTCAACCACCATTCGCAAACTTGCGTATTTGCATGTGCTTTCTTGGCTAACGAGAGAGCGGAAAATTATATTTGGGTGTTGGGAGCTTTGAAGAGAAGGCTAGGCGGTGTAGATCCCAAGACTGTTATTACAGAAGGGGATAGAGCAATGCGTAATGCTATTTAGAAAGTACTTCCCGATGTAATACATCGTCTATGTTCCTGACATATGGACAAGACTATAACCAGAAATGTGAAGAATCATCCTACTTTTTTGCCCCGATGGAAGCATTTTGTGTCAGCTGACTAGGAACCTTCAGAATTCGAAGAAAAGTGGAAATCAGTGGTTGAGGAATGCTCCCTTCAGCACAACAATTGGGTCTCCAATTTATTTGAGCAAAGACAAGAATGGGGGTATCATATTTGCGTTCGAAGTTCTTCGCAAGCTTGAGTACAACATCAAGATGTGAAGGACTGAACTCTCAACTTGCCAATTATATCGAGAAGGATAAAAATCTCCTTGAGTTCTGTATTCCCTTTGATCGTTGGACTAGGGATATGAGAGAGAATGAGCGTCATGCTTATTTTGAATCCATTCATCGAGAACGAACCATCACAAGCAATGACTTAGTCTCACTTCAAAAGAGTGGAGCGGCGGTTTTCACAAAGAACGCATTCTTCTTATTCAGAGACGAGGTTGAAAAGTCGGCATGTTGCATAATGGTGGAGTCAGAGCGATCAGAAATTGTGTACAAGGTCAAGGTTTTTCAAGTCACGTACACAGTTGAACCCTTTGCAATGGAGTGTAGTTGTAATCACTACAATTATATGGGAATACCATGCCGTCATATGATTTTTGTACTGAAAGAAGAGAGCATACAGGAACTTCCTGAAGGCCTAGTACGTCGAAGATGGTCAAAGAAGCCGAAGACACTAAAGAGCTTGGAGGAACCGGACATAATAGATGAATCGCAACTTTTCACATTGAGGTTTGCCATGACTATCACTTTTAATTTTTTTTTTTAATATTGGTTCGACGCTAGGTGAACATTAATTTTACTCACTTTGTATAAAATATTGTGTTAATCAGGTATGGTACTATTCAACAAAACAGCTTACAACTAATATTAAAAGGGGCAAAATCTAGTGAGTGCTTCAAGATTGCTCGTGCGGGAATTCAATCATTATGTGAAAAGCTGGACATGGTGGACACTGGCAACGTGGACATACCCGACATTAATAGACCGAAGGCGAATGAAATTTTGTTGGATCCATTACAGGTCAAAGCTAAAGGTTCGGGGGCTAAAAAATCTAAAAGGAAGAAAGGAGAACCACGACAGTGTAGCAATTGCGGTGAATGGCGCCACTATAGGACACGATGCCCACATCTTGTTGGCTATTTGAAGCCAACCTCAAACGGTGATGCCCCGAATGTTGGTGTTTCGGAAGAAGGTGGCGATGACACCGATGTTGATCCTCCAACCACTCAAGTTCAGTCAGAAACAGTACCAAAGAGAAGGCAAAAGCATTGCAGTAAGTGCGGTTCTACCAATCATAATGCAAGAATGTGTACTGGGTCTAGGCCATCGGATGATGAAAATCACGATGATGAAAATGACGATGACGACGATTACGAGCAACCTAGGGTAAGAATAAAATATAATTGTTTGTGTCTACACAATGCAGTTGCATCAAATATTTTTGTACGACTAAAATCATCGTTATCGATTTTGCAGAAGAGGCCTGTTACCAGAAGTAGCAACCTAAGGACCAGAGTTTTGGACACTTGAGTTCTTCGGAATACGTGTGTAAAAGGGCTGCAACTATTTGATCAGTGTTGAAAACTTGAAGTGAAGATCGAAGTCCTTATCCTATTTGGATTAGGACTATGTGAAGACTGCCACTGTCATCTGTAAGCGGCGTCGTTTGATTTATAAGAAGACTGTTGCCTTCTGCGGTGTCGTTTTACTTATGTGTCTCTTTGGTTTATAAGAAGACTGGTGGTTTATGCGGTGTCGTTTTATTTATGTGTCTCTTTGGTTTATAAGAAGACTACAGCCTTCTACGGTTTCGTTTTATTTAGTTCGGATGGATTTGATTTAATTCGATATGGACGTTGCTCCCTAAATAAATCATGTGTAACATTTCAGTTGAATAATTTTTCTCACTCGTTTTTTTATTGAATTATTATATCGTACTTTTTACTTGTTTATAAATTCATTTAATTTTGGCTACTAAAATTATGAAATGAAAATTTTCCTTTTTCCATTTCACTTTATTATTTAAGGCACAAGAGCATGCGGCGACAGAGGAGCAGAGTTCAAAATCCGGAAAAAATACTGTTGGCCCAATAGTAAAAGACTTCTGAAAAATGGAGGCAGTAATCAAGAAATAAACTACAGTATTTTTATTGATTGAAAGATCCCTCACCGATCTAATAAGATCTCAAACACTAAAAGTACAAATCTTGAAAAACAAAACAATGTACTTTCCCTCCTCCCACTTTTATACTATACATATGGCAACTTTCCCCTCTTGTATACATTTTCGGAGCATGATCAACATGTACGCGTCAATATAGCACAAAAGAACCACCATATGACGTAGGGTTCCACAACAACTATTATGGAATCGTAATAACATATGATGATTCTTTCGGCAATATTCAGACGGCGACTTGTTGACATTGCTCCCCTCCCTGCCTCTAACAAAGACCCGCATGAAGAGAAAAGAAGAAACAATAAAACGAAGGAGTTAGTTACAGTCATGATCTAACAATGACATAATGAAAGGAACTGAGATCTAAAATAATACGCAGTCTCATCATTACCACTACACCGAAAATAAAGCATGGGACAGGAGGACGAAGAGGCGGATGGGGTTGATTTTCAAGTTTCATATTGAGAAGATTGGAGGAAGGGGTCTTTTCAGGGATTGAGAGGAGGAGGAACGAACAACAGCAGGAGATGAGTGCCTCTCAGGTTTTGGAGCATGGTTTCTCCTTCTCTGATTAATGAATTTATAAATGGATTCATAAAATTACTTTGCCTTTCCAGCCCTTCCCATTTACTGAAAAGCACACTCCCTACCGCTGCCTCAGCCTTGGTAACGTCAGCACTGGTTATGGGCAAATGCGACTTTCCGAAAACAGCCAAATCTGATTGGGTGACACGCCGCGGCAAGGATTGAAGCTCTTTCACCATCGGATTAAAGAAAAAGTTTAGGAATTGACGGCGGGAGATGGGGATTTGCTTTTAGACTGGCTTTGTAGATTAACTAACTTTTTCATTTACCAAAATTAATCTACTTATTTGGTATATGTTATTGTAACCATAAACCCTAAACCCTGAACCCTAATATCCGAACCAATCAATACCATATACTCTACAACAATAACACCTTATACCCTAACCAATCAATACCATATATACTCTAAACCATCAACACCGTGCTACCTACCTTATACCCTAACCTTCAATACCTTATAGGCTTATGCTATAAACCATAAACACCTTACCATCTCCATCCCATTGCTTATTTAGTGAAATCCTAGGTGGCACCAGTATTTAGCAAGATTGCAATGCCACCTAGGATATTTTTTATTTTTCAATTACTTTTTTCTTTCTTTGTATGGGCCCACTATTGGAAATTGCTTATTGGTTTTCGGGATGTAGGGGCTTGGAAATTATTGAATGGGTTTTTTGCTTGATTGGTGATGTGGCGATAAGTGCCCACTTTAGAAATTGCTTATTGATTGTAGACCATCTCCATCCCCAACTTTTAGCAATTGCTAAAGATGAGGTGGAGCTTAGATGGCAAAAACTTAGCAATGGTTAAGGGAAGGCAAAAGCATTGCAGTAAGTGCGGTTCTACCAATCATAATGCAAGAACGTGTACAGCGTCTGGGCCATCCGATGATGAAAATGACGATGACCACGATTACGAGCAACCTAAGGTAAGAATAAAATATAATCGTTCGTGTCACACAATGCAGTTGCATGCAATATTTTTGTACGACTGAAATCGTCGTTATCGAATTTGCAGAAGAGGTCAGTTACCATAAGTAGCAACCTAAGGACCAGAGTTTTGGACACTTGAGGTCTTCGGAATACGTGTGTAAAAGGGCCGCAACTATTTGATCAGTGTTGAAAACTTAAAGTGAAGATGGAAGTCCTTATCCTATTCGGATTAGGATTATGTGAAGACTGCTACTGTCAGCTTGAAGCGGCGTCGTTTGGTTTATAAGAAGACTGCTGCCTTCTACGGTTTCGTTTTATTGATGTGTCTAATTGGTTTATAAGAAGATTGCTGGTTTATGCGGTGTCGTTTTATTTATGTGTCTCTTCGATTAAAGAATTTATATATGGACTCCTAAAATTACTTTTCCTTTCCAGCCCTTCCTATTTACTGAAAATCACACTCCCTACCGCTGCCTCGGCCTTGGTAACGTCAGCACTGGTTATGGGAAAATGCGACTTTCCGAAAATGGCAAAATCTGATTGGGTGACACGCCGCGACAAGGATTGAAGCTCTTTCACCATCGAATTAAAGGAAAAGTTTAGGAATTGACGGTGGGAGATGGGGATGTGCTTTTAGACTGGCTTTGTAGATTAACTAACTTTTTCCTTTACCAAAATTAATCTACTGATTTGGTAATGTTATTGTAACCCTGAACCCTGAACCCTAAACCTTGAACCCTAAATCCTAAGGGCGATAAGGGCCCACTTTAGAAATTGCTTATTGATTGTCACCATCTCCATCCCCAACTTTTAGCAATTGCTAAAGACGAGGTGAAGCTTAGATGGCAAAAACTTAGCAATGGTTTAGGGATGGAGTAGTTCTTTCTAAACTAGCAAGATTGCTAAATTAGGAATTCTTCTAGCAATACCACATAGATAACTATTCTCTTTTTCTATTTTATTGTTTATTAACTTTTCTTGCCCAACTAAAGTACATAGGTACTTCAAAATTGAAATTTTAACTTTCTTTTCAAAACATAAATTAAAAATTGATAGTCGCTAAGTATCAAACCACAAACCTCTACTTTATTAACTCAACAACTAAAGGACAATTAACCAATTAAGGTACATGACATTTATAATCATCATGTGAAATTTCGCTTTCTTATTAAGTTAAGGGTTAAAATGAACAGTAAATATATTATAGTGGATTGTTTCTGCTTCGTGGGGGAGTGAGAGAGTGAAAAGGGGGAATTAATGAAGAGTTAAATTGGACGGATTGTCTTTACCACGCCACTACAAAATCCTTCGGAGCAAAAACATGTAGGTTCAAATCAAACAATAAATGAAGAAAGTTGAAGTTAATAACTCTAACTAATTTACATTCCATATGTGGCGAATATCTAATGGCCGTGATCACCAACTAGGATAACCAACAAGGAAAAATAGATAATAGGAACCTACCTTGCACACACCAAATCATTTTATCTCGTACCGATAAATGTGTCACGCTACAGTAATTATCTCTAAGTTATTTTAGTAATAAGGCATGATCAGCATTTATAAGCAGATATAAAGAAAATATAAAATCGAGAAAAAATAAAACAACACCTACCCTCACCCTTTAACCAATCAATACGATATGCTCTAAACCATCAACACCTTATGACCTACCCATATACCATATACTCTATACCATCAACAACCTAACCCTGAGCACTCACTACCCATTTCCTTTAACATCAACACCTTATTCAACAATCGTATACCTATACGCTGATAAAATTTTACATTTTAAAAATACTTGCCCAACTAAAATACATAGGTACTTAAAAAGTGTAATTCTAACTTTCGTTTCAAAACATAAATTAAAAAAATTATCTTCACTCAGTATCCAACCACAAGCCTCTAATTAGTCTACAAGAGGTTTGTTATGTACGAGTGCATTGTATAAAGAGGGGCAATCAGTGAGATAGTGGAATAGGATCTCAATTAATAGAGTTAAATTGGGCGGATTGTAGTTTACCTCGTACCGCTAAATGTGTAAAGAGAAACGCTAGCATTTACCAAATCCCAAAAAAAGATGGAACACATAATTATGTTTAAATTGCGTGAACTCAAGGCATGATCAGGATTTTAGAAGCAGAAGCAGATGAAAATAAGTAAATCAAAGAACCGCCACTGAGATAGACAATTATCAAAGGCCCAAACCTAATGACTATCTGGAACTCAGTATCTATTATCAACAAATGACAGTAGGATAATCATGTTTTCAAATTTCAGGGGTGTCCCTCACTATCAATTATATTTTTTTTTGTCCATACGTAAATTATCACTGGGGTTGGATAATCGTAATCCCAAAACCCCCTGAGTCCGCCCCTGATGATTGATATGATTGTCATAATCCTACAACCGAGTGGTGTTTTGAAGAGTTCATCTTTTCTTTGCTCAAAATATAGCAAAGTGGATATCAATGTGTAGAGCATAATTAATGCGTTCTTTCTATATAAAAATATTCAAATTTAAAGTTAAAACAAATTTTGTAACATTCGAATAAGAAAATAGAGGATCAGAAACAAAATATTCTCTCTCCTTTGGATCTGTGTGAGGTTGTCTGGAAAAAAAACCCTCAAAAGTGGCACCCCTCTTTTATTTTGTTGGGAACTGTTCTTGGCTCTTTATATGATAGTGAGATAGATGGTGGGATATTGGATTAAGTAGTGATTTTGTAGTATAGGGTTTTGTACCTAATCATGTCTCGTTTTAAATCATTATTTTCATTCGTTGAATTTAAATAATCCTTCATAAGCCACAATAGTTAAATAATTATCTATAGATCACTATAAAGTTTTTGTGATAGATTAGTAAAGATCAGCTACCCCGATCTAACTCCATCTTTGAGATTAAGGAAAAAGGATTCACCAAAGTGATTGTTCGATGAGGATTTTGGTGAAGACACCGATCGAAGACTATGATGGAACAAGGGGACCGAAGAAAGGGGTGGCAGCAGGAAAGAGACGACGCGGTTTTTTCCATAACTATTGTGATTTAAAAAAAAATTATCCGAAATACAGTGGTTGTAAAAATAATTCCCAATCTACTGTTGTTAAAACATAATTGGGGCGCGCATGCCCCAATTGGGCTTTATAATACGCGAAAAACCGAATTAAGGCGCGCGCGCCTGAATAAGGTACAAAAAGCTAATTGGAGCGGGAATATGCCTAATTGAGGCGCGCGCGCCTCAATTGGTCTTATTCCCGCCCCAATTTGCCTTTTAACGTACAGTTTTGTCTCAACGTCTCTGAACAACGCAACGGGAAATTTCCAACGGGCAAAACAAACGGAAGCAAGCCTTAACGGGCAAATTTGGGGGAAACAACTATTTTCTATTGCCTATATAAAGGAGATCATTTTGCTAATGAATTGCCACACAATCTTTCACCATTTTTTACTATCATCTTCTACTAAAACTATTCACTACCGTGAACAAAGTCATTGTCATAGCTCAACCATTTGAGAGATTATGGCTAATGCAAGGTATTTCTATTAACCTTTGTTTCTTTCTACTTTAGTAAATTTTATTTTAGTAGATTGAATTGTATGTGCCAATTAGTTATATAGTTAATTTAATTGTTCTATATATTTTTTCTTCTTCTTGTGTGTAGAGCCTTTAAACTTGTTGTTTGGTGGGGAATTGAAAAAGAAGAGAGAAATTTAGGGTTGAAGTTCATTGGCGGTACCAATTTCATACTACAAATTCATGGTCGTTTGACATATGAGCAACTATGTGAGGTGATCAACTGGAATCTACGAGAAGAGAGGGTAGAGGGCACATTAGCTTCCTTTACATTTAGACTGCCAGAATTACAAAGAAATGGTAAATTTTATCACTATGGTATTTCGCTTATGGATGTTGTTGGAGTTGATATGATAACGGATTTTATGACGCGAAATCCAAATCGCGAGTTTGCTGAAATATGTGTCGAGTTTGCTAGTCATCTTGAAGAGGAGGATGATATGTATAGTATGCGCTCGAGTAGTGTCCATAGTGAGTCAGATGATCTTATAGATGAGGGCAATGAGGATGATAACGATGTAATTGCACGTATTTGCGCCCCTAGTTCTTATCCGTTTGAGGGGCATAGTCTTGTATTTTTGGCCTATTTTACGCTGGGTTGTGCTATTTTGTCATATTTCAGGTCCCAGGCGTCAAAGGGAAGGCTAAGCACGAGTTTCGGGGCATTCGGAAGTCATTTCGTCGAGCTGGAGCCAAAACACGGGCACACCTCAAGCATTACACGGCCGTGTTCTGTGGCCGTGCTTTTACTGCCGAGAGCTAATTGAGTTTGGCAAATTCAAGCTGCAAACAGGGGCTGAAAGCACGACCGTGTCCACCAAAGCACGGCCGTGTCCATCATCAAACACGCCCGTGTTTCTCCCAACACAGTGACCGTGTAATTAACACTAGCCAAAGCACGGGCGGGCTGAGGCATTACACGGCCGTGCCCTCGACCGTGCTTTGGCCACTGATGCCCTTTTAAGCAGATTTTCAGCCAAAGAGAAGGGGATTCGAGTTTTGAGAGAGATAGAGCGATTCCTAGAGAGAGAAAGTGACGAACAAGAGTCTCCAAGTGCCCTAGCTTGATCTTCAACACCATTGGAGGCCAGTTTGAGCTTGGAGAAGTGCCGATCAACGTCCAGGAGCAGGAATCCATCCTTCACAGTATGAATTCCGCGTCTGATTCTGCTTTTGCTTCTTTCTCCATGGAGTAGTTCTCCCATTCATCTGGCTATGGAGAACCCTAGATTTGTATGTTAGGTTTGATTGTATGAACCCAAGTACTGATTCTATGATTTGAGTATGTTCAATTGAGGTTTGATTGATTGAATGGCATGAATCCTGATCAAATTCCTGTTGTTTCTGCTTTAACTAGAATGAGAATATCTGCCTAGGTTGATAGAGCATCCTTGATTGAAGGTAGGGAGTTGGTGACTTTAGTCGAGGAGCCAACTCACTATTCTGTATCGGATTCACTCCGGTAGTGGAGGTTTTGTTTGTTAAGGCCTCAATCTATTTACTCCGGTGGAGGTTAGTCGCCCGCTAGAGACTCAGATTGAGAGGGTCTGAAGACCTTTAGTCGAGACTTCAGGCTGTTTAAGAACCTTCCGCAATATAACTATCATAGAAACTGACCTTGGTAATTACAATCCGGCTTAACTGCAGTCTAGGGGGAATCATATCCGGGTGACCTCTCTTAACCCGAATACAACAGTTTACTTGCTTTGTTAGTTTGTTAGTTTAGACTTGCATTGAAGTTTCATTGCTAGATAACAAGAATTCACTGAGTAGTCATCAAATCTAGGACCCGGGTTGATAATTAAACCCAAACCCGCTATACTACGCTTTAGGAAGTGGTTTCACTTGGCCAATTCCTGGAGTGAGAGTAGAAATGAGTCAGAGGACGAGGACGGGGATGATGGTGATGATGTTGATGAAGGCGAGCATCGAGTTGTGATCGAGGGAGCTTGTGCTACTTCAAATGTAAAGACATATGTTCCCGCGGCACATTATTTTGTGCTCCCAGAAGACTTTGACAACGAGATGAAAGTTGACTCTTACGGAGATATGAATGACGATCTAGGATGCCGCCTGGGACAAGAATTCTACATTGGCCTGATATTTTGTTCAAAAGAAGCTGTACAGAGGGCCTTGAAGCTTTACGCGATGGAACGTAACTTCCAATTTAGTGGTAGAGTCAACACCAAAACTTTGGAAGGTGAAATGCTACAACTACAAGGAGAGAAATTGCACATGGATGGTTTGAGTTGCCTCCAAAGACTCTACCAATGATTGGATAATTAAAAAGGCAAATTTTGCACATTCGTGTAGCAATCTCCTTTGATGGTGAACAAAAAATATTTCTAATTGCATTTGCCGTTGTCAAGAGCGAGAACACCCATAGTTGGCCATGGTTCATTAGGCATCTTCAGAGTTTGACTGACCGCAATGACATATGCATCATATCCGATCGACATGCGGGGTTAACTGAAGCACTTAGAGATATTGGCAGAGGTTGGGTGTGGAGGTGGTGTCTACAACATTATGCCAGCAACTTCAATAAGAAGCATAAATCTAGACTTATGCAAAATCAACTGAAGAGGACTGATAAATTTAAAAACATTGATTTTCAATGCTATGTTCTTTTAAACTGTCTTTAATATTAGCAATTAATTTTACTTTGTTAAATGACAGGTTCGGAAAGACGTATTTTGAAGTTCAATCGTCAAGCTAATCAATTTTTGAAAATGGCAGACGAGAGAGGAAAACGATGTAGTGAGTGGGTTGAGCAGCATCAGATCTTTTGGAGCATTGCACATGATAATGCTGAGGTTGGACGTCGTTGGTCCGTGCGGACATCTAATATGGCTGAGAGCATCAATGGGGTTTTCAATGGAATTCGCACGTTGCCTATTGCTGCCCTAGTGCAACATACTTTTTGGAGACTTGTGAAGAATTTTGATGATCGAAGGTTGGAGATTGAAGCACAGATCAGAGACGACATGTCCTACTCCAAGAAATGTGAGGAGTTCATGAAGAGCTGGTCGGAGAAAGCAGTTGGGCATTCTGTTAGTGCGTATAATCGATCCGAAGGACGGTACGAGGTCAGGACCCCACCCAACAATCGTACGATGACAGGTGGGAATTTGCTAGAGGTGGAGTTTGACTATGATGGGCGGGTTGGAAGATGTAGTTGTGGAAAGGTAGTGCAATAGGCTCGCGCATACTGACTAGTAGTATGATCTGAAGCTTCCTCTGGCAAGGTAGTGAACGCATCTCTAAGCCAAGAGTACTTAACACGTCCATTCGCAAGATCTGATCGCTGCTCTACAGGAGGAAGTTTCCTAAGTAGACTCATGCATATATCATCCCATGATGAGTTTGGAATATCTAGGATCGCAGCCTGTCCGTCGATTGATAATCCTGTAAGCACGGCAACATCCTCCAAAATAAAGGTACACTCGCCACAAGGGAGGTGAAAAGTGGAGCTCTCTGGTCGCCAATGCTCCACTACTGCCGTGATCACGTCAGAATCACCATGCAACAGGGCAAGCTCCATAACAGTATACAATCCAGCAGCCCGAATGTATGGTTCATAAACTCCGTAATACTTGCCTAATATAGATGTACCTCGAGTTATATGGACGAACCAAAGCCTATATTCATCATCATGTAACCATTTAATCAAAATAAGTATATCACAAACTCACTATAACTTTACTGTAAATCTAGAATATTCATAACCACTAATAAAATATTATGCTAATCCATGCTAACTCACACGAAATTTAATAACTTATAATTCAAAAGCACCTATATAGATAAAAACTATAAACTTAAACAATTTATATCCACTAATGAGTACTTTTCCCTAATTCAAACTAAATTAAATAACTTATAATTCATAAATTAAAGTACATACCTTATTTGCCCAAACCAAATCGGCTCGATGTTCACCATCCGCCCATAATAATTCGTTCTCTAATGGAGCCGGATTTAACGTTCTTGGTGGCGTCATCAAAGCATATTGATCATAAACAATAGGAGCTGCAATTAACGCACAAAATAGAATTAAAAATATATTTAAAAACCTTGCCGGAGACTCGCACCGGTAATTGGGAACTAGCCGCCGGTAACCGGAACCTCGCCGCCGGCAATAAATTGAAGGAGATTGGCGGCGGGACTCACGACGAGCTACTGATTGCCGACCGCCACCTCTGCCTCTGCCTCTCCTACGCCCACCAGTGTCGGGATTCTCGACACGGTGCCCTCCTCCATCGTCAAGCTCTTCGCCCTCCATTGCCGGCGGAGTTTGGGTGGTTGATGGTGAGGAAGCGATCTCCGGCGACTTTATAGGAAGTTTCAGGCGATTTGTTGGGAGGTATGGAGGAAGAAGACGATACAGAGAGTTTATAAGGCATCTGGGCGAAGAATAGCCGAATTAGGGCGACAATAATTTGGTAGCTTTAGTATTAAATTCGGGCGCCCACGCCCCAATTCACTTTTCTGAGACTAATTGAGGCGTGCGCGCCCCAATTCGTCTTTATAGACAGTATATTGGGAATTATTTTTCCAGTCACTGTATTTCGGGTATTTTTTTAAAATTACAATATTTATGTAAAAAACCCTAATGCTACTAGTTTCCATATCTGAATCTATACCAGTGAAGAAGACGAACAATTTCACTTTTGCATAGGGCGGCAATTCGTCTCCTTCTTCTTTAACTGGTCTGCGATGAACGTCTTAGGAGATATGACGGCATGTCGGCGGCGATGGTTCATCTTCTTCTTATCTGCCATACGTCCGGTCCCGTCGATTCACTTCTAAAAGCCATGTCAGACTCAGTCTCTTTAAAAATTGTGGCCCACTGCCAAACAAAGCAACAACGACCATCAGACCATCTGTTTCCCGACTAAGAACATAGGAATAAATTGTGGGCAAATTGGGGCTAACAACTTCATGGTGAGGGGAAGGTTCTCCAGGCTGGTGACACGACATGATGGAGATTCTGATGATCACCGATTTCCTCTTGTGGTGGTCTGGATCTGGGCTCGGATGCATTAAAGTGACGCGGCGGAGCTCTGCGGATTGGCGACAGGGAACGCCGACGACACTCTTTGTTAAGGATGTTACCACAGAGGTTGGGTTTAAGGGAAAGGAGGAGACCTCGAGATGGAGCAATTCAGATTCTTCCTCCGCTCACTGGAAATCTATAACAACGTATGAGACGAGAAGGTAATCCGCAAGAAAAGAGAGATCGGGAAGAGATGGAGAAAGAGATTTTTTTTCTTCTGATTTTGACTTTTATTTTATTTATATTTTAATTAAAATTTTTTGTTAACCACTAATGAATGAATTAATTGTTGTTGTACAATTGTAATATCAAAAGTTGCATATGGCACATTTGCTAAAGATTGAGATTTCTAGTGGTATTAGCTCTGATATAAATACAATAACTAAGTGTACGTGAGATTTTTTTTATCTAAACCTCACAATATTTGTCAATATTTCTACCACCAAGTAATAATTAAATAATGAGTTTAGCTGTCATCATGATATATAATAAATTCTAATTTATGCATAAATAATATTAGAACAAAATATAACTTTATTATGTCCATCTCAAATTCTTAATTTATTTATCATGTGGTAAATTGCAAGGTTGATGACTGGGTTTACAAAAACCGTTCATGTTTGGTCACTACAAATGTTTAATTTCATTTGAGGTCATTAAGATTAGTTCAATAGTTCATGTCCGGTTACTCTCCTTTAGTCTCCATTAACTTTTTCCAATGTTGCAGTCAATGTTTATAGTTGACCGTTAAATGAGTGACGTGGCTATGAAAAATAATAAAAAAATAAATTTAATTTATAGTAATTTCCACTTCATTACACATTTGTTAAAAAATAAATTAAAACCAAATTTCTACTAATTGGCCCCTTTCTCTTCTCCCCCCTTCTTTTCACCAACTCCCCCCGGAAACTCCCCATTGACAAAACCCAGTTGGGGAAGGGCATATCAGCAGTCTAAAGGATGGATGTAGGGATGGCAATGGGTCGGGTTGGGTCAGGTTTTACCAAACACAAACTCAAACCCATGGGTTTATCCGTAAAAAAACCCGGGATAAAACCCACCGGGTTTGAAAAACTCAAACCCAACCCAACCCACTAGGTATTCGTGGGTTCATGGGTACCTATGAGTTTTCGTAGTAAAAAATTTACAATAACAAGTTTCCATCAAAATAAAATTCAAACATCAATTTCCCCATACATAAAACACCATTTTAGAAAATTCAAACATATCACAATTACACTAAATAAAAGCACACGAAATAAGTGTAGTGATAGCTAGATTGGGGGAAATTAGAATTAGGATTGTGTTTGAGGAGAGTAGAGCGACAGAATAAATGCGGGCAGGTATCCATGGGTCGGGTATCCCTAAGCCCAAACCAAACCCAACCTGGTGAATAGTGTACGGGTTTAAACCCAAACTCGGCCTGAAACTCGTCAACACGAGTTTTACCCACGTTGACCGGGTTGGATCGGGTAGGTTACCCGTAGGTTCGGGTTTTGTTGCCATGGATGCCCTCTGCTAAATCAAAGTTGCTCCTACTGAGACTTCTTCTGGGTTGCGCTGTCCTTGACGGCTAAGTTGGTGATAATCGACAAAGGAGCACCAGCGGCGGTAGATCTGCTGTTCTTTTTCCTTCTCGTTTTGGATGTTGATTCCGATAGGCGGGATGGCTTTATGCATCCCTCGGGGATCTAGGGTTCAATTGAGATCGAGCAGGCGGCAAAAGCTGTTTCTCCAACTCTTTGGAGGAGGAGGACGCTTGGTCGTGGTGGTGCTGGGCGGCTCATCAAATCTATTCCAACTCAAATTTTTCCAACCGCTCCAAATTGAATCCAAGATGAAGTCAAAGCGGCAATCATTTGTCAAAGCCAATCAGATGTCCCCAAATGGCGCTGCGGCGGCTGGCGATCAAGGTCAAGCGGGCGGCGATATGGCGGGGCGAGCGAGGAACGACTGTGCTTAGGGCGGGAAGTTTGGTACCGGTATTTTGGATATATCGAATACCGTATCGAATTTTCCTATATTTGGTATTACTGAATACATGTATTATTTATTGGGATTGAGATTGGGATTCAATTTCAATTGTTATTCGGTATTAAGGATTATGGAATTGGGATCGGTATATACCGAAACATAAGCTAGTGTGTATTTTATCCTCTCAACTAGACTCTCTCATTCACCACTACCCTCAACCACCAATCCATTGTTATTTTCATAACACCAAAAAGCAAACACTATTATTAGCCTTCTCTCAGCCTCCATTTCGTCATATTAAAAATTACCAATGACAAAAACTTGAGATGTCACCTCTACTCCATTCTCCTTATCCATATCCTAGCTATAGACAAACTGAAAACTCTTTGTTTAGTCTTTTTGTCCTATATTAAACAATCAAATCTAATTTATATATTTAATTATTAATTGTAAAGGTAAATAATTTCGTATTCAATAATACCGGTTGGGATACCAAAATATTTAGGGATTGGGATTGGGATACCAAAATTATTTAGGGATTGCGATTGATTCTAAAGTGTAATTTGGTATTTGGTATTGGGATATCGATACCGTACCGATTTCCACCTCTAACGGTGCTGATGAGATTGCAGCGAATCAAGATAGAGATGACGGCAAGCAGGAGAAACCCGAAGAGGTAGTAGTAGAAGACAGAGAAAGAGAAGCTGAATATGAAAATGATGTTGTGGAAGAGGAAGGAGCAGCTGGGATTTCTTCTCATTTACCCAACTGTGTTTTGTCGATGGGGAGTTTCAGATGGGGAGTTGGTGAAAAGCAAGGGGAGAAGAGAATGGGGCGCCAATCCGTAGAAATTAGGTTTTTAATTTTTTTAATGAATGTGTAATGAGGTGAAAATTAGTATAGATTAAATTTTATTTTTTATTATTTTTTAATAGCCACGTTACTCATTTAACGATCAATTATGAATGTTGACTGCTACATCAGCAAAAGTTAATGGAGACTAACGGATAGTGACCAAACATGAATTATTGAACTAATGTTAGTGACCACGAATGGAATTAAATATTTGTAGTGACCAAACATGAATGTTTTTTTGTAAACTCAGTGACCAACCTTGTAATTTATCCATTTATCATCTATCACCAAAACCTCCTCTTGACGAAACTCACTAACTTCTTTATATTCTCAATGAATTCTCCGAAAATAATGTTTTAAGTTTTGAACATCAACTAGATTATTTTATGTATATTTTATATGAAAATATATTAGATGTTTCTAAAACTAGATAACATTCCAGAGTTTTTTTTAATCGTGTTCACTGAAAGAAGTAAATGAGCATTAATGTTACCTAAGCCTTCACTACAATAGTTTGAAATGATATTTGCAATGACCCACGTAAACAGCACTCTTCGATATCTAATGTGACAAAATTATGAATGTTTATTTGTTATATGATATATTCAGAGGCGAACCCACTTGTTTGCAAGGTGTCTCATCTGACACACCTTCGGCCGGAATTTTTGTGAGAAACTATTTTCGGTGTAAAAATTTTGAACATAAAAACTCTATTGAAATTCTATTCCCTCCTCTACGGCTCTCAAACTTCTCTGTATTTCCAGCCTCCTTAGATTTGTATAATCATAAATCGCATATGAGATCTCCAACATCTATACTTTGATCTTTGTGAATCTGTCATTTGGCTCATACGTTGTTATATTTCCGCCTTGCATTCTATTCAAATATAAGTATATATATATATAAAAAGAAATATACGTCCTTATAACAAAATTGTAATGCTAATGCATCATGCATGCATGCCAATTTTGTTGGAGTAGGAAGTCGAACTGCAAGTGCTGGGGAAATCTGAATCCAAGAAGGAGAAGGATTTGTTTGGTGCCAAGTAGGGATGGCAATCAAACCCATGGCCGCGGGTATCCGACCGCCCCCGACCCATTCAACGCGGGGAATCCCCGCTTTTACCGGGTATGGGGCGGGTATGGGTAAAACCCGCAAAAAGTACCCATCCCCATACCCGCCCCACCAAGATAATTTCTTCATATATAAAAAAATATGTGCATCAAATTATAATCTATCAATGATGATGAGGATAACTTGAGAAAATAAATAGTAGAAATGCAATTGATTGACCGCCTTAATCAAAATCTAATTCATTTCTCTCAATTCTCATTTCACTCTTTCACTTTCCCTCTTGTCAACAAGATTATGTTAGTTAATTATTATTTAGTAGATGTATCGAGTTAGAACATAATAATTTGAAAAATATTATACTCTATATTATGTATTAATGGATATTTTAGGATCATAATCTTTGAATCATATTAAAAAATGACCGTGTTTTATTGACTTCATGATATAATATGTTCGTTTAGAATTATAATTAGAACTTTTCTTGTAAGTTTTAGGTATAATAATGTTGGATTTACGGGTATGGGTATTACCCATGGGTACCCGAAACCCACGGGTATGGGGATGGGTTTGCAAAACATTCCCCGCATGGGTATGGGGCGGGTATGGGTTTGGGTATTTGAAGATGGGTATGGGGATGGTTTAAGCAAACCCGCCCCAAACCCGCCCCATTGCCATCCCTAGTGCCAAGGTTCAAGTGTGGGTTTGATAAACAAGAAACGTTGTCGTTCATTTAGTTGGTGTCTGTCTGTCGAAGTGGTTAAGTGTCAGTTTAGTACTTGAGCTCTGTAAAGTATCAATTGAGTCCAATTAGCAGTTATTGTTGAACAAGAGTTATGGAAATCATGTTGCTGAGTTGCAAGAGGGTCCAGTTAGTTGTCAGTGTTGTGGAAGCCAGATCTGTTGGCTGAAACGTAAGAGTATTTAAGGGTCTTTGCCAATATCGAATAAACCGTCAGTTTGCAATCCTTTGTTTTCACAAATTTAAGGGCAATGATTGGCTACCGTGGTTTCTCATACGTAGTTTAGTTGGTGGTTAACGTATGCACACGTTTTTTAATTGTTGAAACTTTTATTCTATAAAATGATGTAAAAAAGAAGGAAATAGTACAATTCTATCAGTACGGAATGTTATTAGCACCATAGGCAAGAAAACCAAATAATAATAAACAAATCGACGAATTTAATCGGAAAAAGGGGGAAATCCGTTGTAAATATCGCAAAATGTAACTGAGCAAACACCCTAATTAAGAAAATAAAAAAACAAACAAACAAAAAGGCTGCCAGGAAAATGACCATCAGAAGTCACGAAAGTGATCATTAATGGCGTCCAAGTTTCTGAAACTGGGCGTCCCGAAAAACAAAGGATCCGTGTAGTTAAAGAACGGCGCCGGATTGGGGGTCCCACAATAGAGATGACGATCGCCGGCCGAGCCTGACGGGGGAAACACCGGCATGTTCGTCGTCAGCTGGTGGTAGGGGTTCGGCGTCGGAGATTCGAAAATCGAAGAAGTATTCGACGAAGAATTCGCCTGCTGTCCGTCGCCGCAGTTCTCCTCCGTAATCACCGATGAAGATTCGTTATCCTCGTTCTCGCCCCCGCCGCCGATCTTATTGTTGCTGTTGTTATTATTAATAATATTGGACCTCTTGTGATTCTCCCCCTCCGCATCGTTGCGACGCCCGCCGCCTGACTTCTGGTTCTGGACGCGGCGGTGGTGGCGACGAGACGACGATGGAGAAGGGTCGGCGGCAGGGTCTTCGTCGGAGCGGGAGAGGCCGGTGAGCTTCTGGACCAAGGCCATGAAATCCCTGGGGTGGGTGTGGATGACTTTGGGGGAATGGGTGTATATTATGACCGGGTGGCGCTGCGGCGGCGGTTTGGCGGAGCCCGCGACGGCGAGGGAGGAGGCGGAGGATGACGATGAAGAGTAGGGCGGGGAGGCGGATGAATTGTTGTTATTGTATGGCGGTGGTGGCGGTGGCGGTGAGGAGGATTTATTCTTGATAATGGCGCGGGAGTCCTTGTTGACTTTCAACGGCGGAGGGCAATTAACGGCGCTCGATCTCGTCGTCGCTTCCTGATTGTAATTATGGTGATGAGCGTCGTGGTGGAAACTGTGGGTTGTGGTTGGTCTCATTCTCGTGATGATGACCCTTTGATGATGATGATTAACTCTTTGTGTTTGTATAAGGAATGTGATTACTTGGGATTAAGCATTTTGATTTGGAGAAAGATGGGGATGGAAATGGGATTAGTGTTTCTCTCTGTTGGGGGAAAATTCTAGAGAGAGAGAGTGGGTGTGTGGGTTGGGGTTGTTGTCTATAAGGAGAGAGAGAGAGAGAGAGGTTTATGGAGAGCTGAATTTGTGGGATGGATGAGTGGTGTGCAGGGAAGGGATTAGGGATTAGCAAATTAAATGAGGCAGTTATGATACAACAACAAACTTTTAGTTTATTTTAACCCTAATTACAGGGGTTCATATTTTGGTGTGATGGTTTTACGAGATGATGTTGTGCCACGTGGAGTGCGGCTAGCTGGATTGTTGAAACTTATAAGTTTATTACTCAATTTGATCTTTCGCTAGATGTAAATGGAAAATAGTTTTACGTGTTTGTAACAAGAAATGGAACGCCGACTAAATTTGATATTTACCCTACGTGGGAACGACGTGATGGGGGTGAGTAAAAACTCTTTTGTTCTTATCAATAGGGAATGGGAAGCAGAAGAAAGAAATCGGAAGGTATAACTTGTTTCGAATGAAATCAGATAATATTCATATTACGGTTGTAGAAATTGGTAAAATATAGGGCACGATCTAATGGTTCTAAATTAAAAAAGTGGTAAATATCCAACGAGTTCAATCCATTGATCAACATGCTAAAAAAATCTCATATTAATTGGGCTTAATCAACACTAATATACAAGGGTTATTTCTCTTTTCTCCTAACAAAATCGTCCATATAACATTCGGGGTCGACTTTCAGTCACCATTTTGACAAAGATACAATCCGATCAATTGGGTCATTTCGATGTGGTTTAACCGGATTGGATGGATATACTCCCATACCATCCCTACTTATCAGCCAGGCGTACACAAATTTAATTTGTTTGCACGGATCACTACCAGAAAATCTATCTCTAGCGACTAAACATTGAGACAAATATTTTATCTGCCTCTAAAAGTACATCATATACAACATATATACAATTTGCCTCTATATGTTTTATTATCTGCCTCTAAAAAAGTTTATATACTACACATAAACAATCTGCCTCTATAAGTATTGTTCTCTAAAAATAAGTTTATATATGACAGATGAGAATTTGTCGCAATAAATGTTATTTTTGCCTCTAAAACAAGTATATATCCTACAACTATAAATTTGCCTCTATAGAATACTTATTAAAAAAATTGCCATTAAAATGCTTTTTACTACCACCAATCCACCAAATACTCGTTATAAAAAAATTCCACAAAATACTCCTATCTCCTCATTATGTCCACCATTAATTAATTAAAAAAATGAAACCAACAATAAATAATACCACACTATCCTAGGCCCCTGTTACAACCACCAATTCACACGGCGTCTCTTTCTATTTCTCCAGTCCAAATCCCTAATTCCCTTTCCTCTTCCTCCCTCAACCTTCTCTAGGATACATACTGCTGCCATTGACGACCCCACTGCCGGCACAAAACTCCCGACCAGCAACCTTGACGTCGGAAATCCGGCGGCATAGAACCTCCCCCACCGTCGCCATTTTCTCAGCATTGTCGTCTTCCTCAAATCCGGCACTGGCGTCCTTAATGGTAAGTATACCTAAACTTGAAGCCTTGCTAGATGTAGCAATCTTTATATCCTTCAAATCCATCCACAATGAGCTCGGTTTTAATTCTAGATTCGTTTGGATCTCTATATTTGAAAACTACTCTAACCAAATCCATTAAAACAAGTGGTATACTCTAGATCTCTAATCGCACCTCTTGAAACTCCGTAATTGCACTCCCATGAAGCTACTCTCGCCACCAGCTTCTTTGCCGCCTCCACAGCCGACAAAGACCCTGAACTCACTAGAGTTCGCATCCCTCTTCGTTGGTAGCCTGAACGATATTGCTTTTCTTTTGTTGTTTATGCAAGTACTTTGTCTGTGTGTGCTTTATTTTGCTGGGTTTATGCAATTACTTTGTCTGTGTGTGCTTTATTTTGCTGGGTTTATGCAATTACTTTGTCTGTGTGTGCTTTATTTTGCTTGGTTTCTTACCTGCAGATAACATTCATTCGAATTCACAAAAAAGAAGGAGGACAACAAGATCTTCACACACAAGACCCTAGCTACCCATATCTGGAGAGAAGACGCTAAGATTTGTGAGGCCAAGCTCCGATTTGAGGTTGATTTGGTGATTTATCTAAAACTGAGATCCATAATTTCCTGGTAGATTCATTTCGGTCGGGACTGCCTATATTGTCGCAGTGGTTTCATTGAAGGGAGCATGAATAATAGAAGGCAAATCTCACTCCATGCCATACTCATACCAGAGAGGACAATATAATTGAAGGCACATGTATTAGCATAGTAGCCAATGTTTAGCGGCATTTACTTTTCCCACTTTTGGACTCTCATTTCCCTTGTATTCAACAGTCACTGTACACTCATTACTTATCCGTTCAATGATCATATAAATGAAATCAATGGAGTGTTGTACAATATAGTCACATTTCTTAATCAATTTTTTTATAATGTTAATCCATTCAACAAATCAAATACAAAAGAACATCTATTAGCCTCTAAAAGGTAATTTCACAAGCAAAACTATTTGCCTCCACAAATAATATTAGAGGCAAATTTTTTTTTTATGAAGGTGAAATTTATTAATAGAATCCAAAACGTCAAAAGAACAAAAAACAAGGAAAAGAGGAATAGAGGTGGATCAAAAAGGCTTGATCCCAGACCCGAAACAAGGAAACAGAAGGCGAACAAAAAGAAAAGCAGAAGAGCTGCTAGGAGGACCAGACCTCCTCTACAGCCAACGAGAAGAAAAAACAACTCCAAAAACAAACAACACGAAAGGACGAACCGAGCGCCCAAGAGTGGCGAAGCCCCCGAGCACACTAACAGAAGAATCAAGCTCAACCCGAGACCAACTGGAAACCACCTGGCCCACACGGGGTAGGCGAACGGGTCCCAAGCCAAAGCCACAACCAAAGAACACACAGCTGCTAAAGGAGGAGAAGAGAGCAGGACCCAAGCCAACACGCTTAGAGCCTACCCAACAACTCCTCAAGACTCCTCTTGCCCTGCTCTTTGTCCACTTTGCCACCTGCAACCGCCCACTCCACAACGTCCCTGAGAACTTTCCGAGCCACAAACTTGGGCTGAAGACGGGCCTCCCTGAAAATTCTGTTGTTACGCTCAAGCCAAACCTGCCAACACACAACATGCATCGCACCATAACGGATCCAACTCGCCACATTATCATCACACTCAGTGGGCCACCTGGAGATAACTTGGGTAATTTCTCTAGCCATGGGCACGGCCATCCCACAAGCAATCCTCGTCCTATCCCACACCTCCTTGCTGAAGTCACACCGCACAAGTAGATGATCAACCGTCTCCTCTTCCCTGTTACACAATTCACACCTATTTGCAAGAGACATCCCCCTTTTTTTAAGATTATCGATCGTGAGGATGCTCTTATGAGCCGCAAGCCACATAAAAGAGCATATTTTGGTTGGAACAATCGGCCTCCAAACTAAATCAGCAGGGAAGTTCTCGATACCTTTGAACGACTCCCCCGCAAGGTACCTGTACATAGATCAAACAGAAAACGAGCACTCCTGGTTTGGAAACCAGACAGGCCTAGGGGGCCCACATGACACACGACCAGAACCACTAGAAATAAGCAAACTCAACAACTCGGATCTCTCCCTCTCAGCCCCCCTCTAAGGTTAGTAGATAAAGGAATTTGCCAAGAAACGGACTCACCTGAGAGGGACAAGGCATTAAGAATCCTGGCGTCCGGAGCGCTCGCAGCGGCAGCAACTCTAGGAAAAGCATCAGCTAGCACCACGCCAGGGATCCAACTGTCATACCACAAAGAAAACCAAGCTCCATTTCCTGGATCAACCCCAGCCATACTCCAGAAAGTGTCATACTCTTTAGAGATGTTGGCCCAAACCGATCTGGCAAAGCCTTGTCTGCTCCTCTCAGTGCACCAATCTGAATGCTGGTTTGGGTACTTAACATTAATCAAATTTCTCCACCAGCTTCCTCTTTTCGTAGCGAAGCGCCAAAGCCACTTCCCCAGCATGGCCTTATTAAAGCACACCATATCCAAAATCCCAAGTCCCCCTTGAGAAACTGGGGCTTTACATACATCCCATTTAACCAAAGACATCTTACGAGTTTCTCCTGTACCGCTCCAAAAGAACCTTCTCTGTATACTTTCCAGCCTTTTCGTAACTGTGATAGGGGCCTTGAAGAGAGAAAAGTAGTAAACAGGTTGACTGGAAAGAACGGATTTTAAAAGAGTCAATCTGCCTCCAATAGATAAATGCCTCCCTTTCCATCCTTCCAGTCTCTTCTGGTACTTGTCAACGATTGGGTCCCAAAGAGAAACAGCATTAGGTTTGGCCCCGAGAGGAAATCCTAAATACCTTGAAGCATCATTGCTCCATTTGCATCCGAAGATAGATGCAAAGAAATCCGGATTGGGAACGTCTCCCACTGTGAACATGACCGATTTATCCAGATTAATCCTGAGACCCGTGACGGCTTGGAAACACACAATGGTGGCAAGAATGTTTATAACCTGGTCATAAGCCGCATCACAGAAGATCAAAGTATCGTCTGCAAAGAGTAAATGAGTGACCTCCCCACTTCCTTCAGCCTCGTTCATACATAAACCGACAATCTTTCCACTTTCCCGAATCTTGCAAATCATGAAAGACAGCACATCCATGACTAAGGTAAAGAGTCCCGGCGACAAAGGATCTCCTTGTCTCAAGCCTTTCTGTGCATCAAAATAACCTTTGGATTCTCCATTAATAAGCACTGAGAGCTTCGGATTACACATGGTACCCTTGATCCACTTAACCCACTTCTCGGAAAAGCCCATATTGGAGAGGATTCTGAACAAACAATTCCAATTGACATTATCGAAGGCTTTCTCAATATCCAGCTTAAACATCAACCCCGGCTTTCTGCTTTTCTTCCGACTGTCCACAAGCTCAAAGGCGATTAGACCAGCATCTCCAATCTGTCTGCCCTTAACTGAAGCATGCTGATTCTGAGAAACCAAATTAGGAAAAACGGTAGTGAGCCTTCTAGAAAGAACTTTGCTCACCAGTTTGTTATAGCTGCCCATCAGACTGATCGGTCAAGTCACTGACATTTTCCACCACATCCTTCTTCGGAACCAAGCAGATGAAAGAGTGAGTGACGTTATTGGGCAAGAAACCCGAGCAGTAGAATTCCCCAAGCGCAGAGTTGATATCCGCCTTTAACCAATTCCAGCATTTTTTATAAAATTCCCATGTAAATCCATCAGGCCCAGGAGCTTTATCACCATCACAATCACACAAGCTAGCCCAAATTTCGAGCTCAGAAAAAAGCATATCAAGCACCCACTGCTCCGCCTCACTAATCCTTCGAACACTGATATTTCCAGGGAAAGGCCGAACTTGTATCTGCTCCTTAAACAGACCAGCATAAAATTCAACAATACTCACAGCCACAGAATCCCTCCCTTCAATCAAGCTCCCATTGATTGTAATACTGCAGATCCGATTGACCTTTCTTCTGTAATTAGCAACTCTGTGGAAATAACCAGAGTTTTTATCTCCCTTTTTTAACCATAACTCCCTGGACTTCTGCCTCCACGAAATTTCCAGCAAATCAAGCACTCTTCCAATTTCAACCAGGAGACAGTTTTTTTTGGAAATCTCTTCAACAGATAGAGGACGAGTCTCCTCCTGCATATTGATTTCCTGGACTTCAGCAGAAAGCTCTTCAAGCTTATTATTCATGTCACCAAATACCTCCTTGTTCCAAACCTTGATGCGGTCTTTGAGACTATGCAGTCTACGTGCAAATCGAAACGCCGCCCCCCGACCTTGAATCTGCGAAGAAATCCAATCAGACAAACCTTCGTAAAACCTTGCATCTTCCAGCCACATATTTTCGAACTTCCACGGCCTATGCACCCTGATGTTCTCACCCCACCTGAGCAAGAGGGGAGAGTGATCAGATTCAATGCGCTCAAGAGCAGAGAGAGTGCAGTCCAGATACAGACTGTCAAAGATGGTTGATATCAAGGCTCTGTCAATTCGGGAAAGACAATCGTTGTTTCCCCCTTTGCACCAAGTGAACCTGCACCCATTAAGAGGGAGTTCCATAAAGCTGCATTCATCGATAACTTTATTGAATTCAAACATAAGATGGCTATTACGCCTAGCACCTTTATTTAACAGCCTCATTAACCAAGTTCAGAAACAAAATATATGCTTCTATAGATAATATCGGAGGCAAGTTTAATAGCCTCTAAATATCCTTTTAGAGGCAAATAATTTTGGAAATAAAGGAAAAATAAAAGTGACAATAGCGGCTAAAATATTAGTCACAAAATCCTTAATCAGCAACAGATAATATATGCCACTATATTTGCCTCTATAAGGCTATAGCCACTAGAGTATTTGAGGCAAATGTATTATCTGCCTCTAAATATATACAGAAGCAAATAATAGACTTATAGAGGGAAATTCTCTTAGCCACTATATATGGGTTTTGTTGTAGTGGATTGTGCATTTTCTCTTTTCATATACGTGCTCGTGCTGCATTTCTTATTTAAGGTTGATGTAAACATAAATCATAATAGCATGGATCTTAGAATTAGATGATTTCACGAATCGATAATAGATCGAGGGAACCTACCTCGATCCATGACGAGAGCGGCGGCGCTGGAGTAGTAATCACCGGAATTGAGTTTCTCCCTCTTGACCCCTTTAGGTTTTAGGTTTAGAGATTTCTGTGATGGCTAAGAAATTCTACGTAATTGGTTGAGAGAGGACCAATCCTAGGGCTTCTTTATATAGACCCACCATCAGGGTATATTAGGAATTTACCTTTTCATTAAGCTAATCAATATAGGATTTACCTTATATATTAAACCATTAAGTGATAATTACACTTGGGCCACAATTATTCCCTAGTGACATACGGAAATTGGACTTACATTCTCCCACTTGGTCCATGTGTCATTATATATCACAAGATCTAATAATAAACATAAGTGTGCACATCATAAGATAAATCCATAATATTTGGTTCATCATAAAGTCATAATCAAGTATGAAAGCTAGATTAGGATCATGGCGGTTCTATATCAATTTATCGACATAGCCCCTTCCATGTACCACAAAACCTGTCTCATGCTCAATACGACACATAATAAGGTAGTCATAATGGTCCAACAATAATGTCTTCATTAAAGACAAAAAATATTGTTCTGTTCACATAATGCATAATGTATATATACTGGTCATAATAAATAAAACAAGATTCATAACTTTATTCCAGAAACAAAATAAATGAGCTCAAAGCATCAATCCATGAAACATAAAATAACTTTAGTCATGACGTCCTATAATCCCCATCCTTTTGACATGTTCAGTAAATGTCTTAGGAGGCAATCCTTTTGTTAATGGATCAGCAATCATAAGTTGTGTGCTAATATGCTCGATCGACACCCTTTGTTTCTGAACTTCTTCCTTAACGACAAAGTATTTCACCTCCATATGCTTAGCACCCTTCGAATACTTGTCATTCTTAGAGAAGAATACCGTTGCGGAATTATCACAGTAAATTTTCAGTGGCTTGGCGATAGTGTCGACAATTCCAAGTCCAGAAATAAAATTTCGCAGCCATAAACCATGATTCGTAGCTTCATAACAAGCTATGAATTCAGCTTCCATAGTGGATGTGGCAACAACAGATTTCATGGTGTCTACACATCCAGCATAATCTGAATCACCTCAAGGTGATCAGATCTCCTGAAGGTGAGCATGTGGTCTTTTGTTCCTTGCAGATACCTTAGTACCTTCTTTGCAGCTTTCCAATGATCTACTCCTGGATTACTTTGATACCTACCCAGCATTCCGACAGAAAAACTGATGTCTGGTCTGGTGCAAGTTTGTGCATAATTCAAACTTCCAACAATAGATTCATAAGGAATGTGTTCCATTTGCTTGCGTTCCAATTCATTCTTTGGACATTGTTTGAGACTAAATTTATCTCCCTTCTGAATTGGAACGACATTTGTAGAGCATTCAGCCATGTTGTATCTCTCTAGGATCCGGTTAATGTATGATTTCTGAGACAATCCCAACAGTCCTTGTGATCTATCACGAAATATTTCTATTCCAATCACATAGGATGCCTCACCCAAATCCTTCATTTCAAAGTTCTTAGAGAGAAACTCCTTGTTTTAATGTAATAAACCAAGATCATTTGTAGCAAGCAAGATATCGTCAACATACAGAGCAAAAATTATAAACTTACTCCCACTAATCTTCATATATATACATCGATTGATGATGTTCTCCTTAAATCCAAAAGATGTAATGGTATCATTGAACTTAATATAACATTGTCGGGAAGCTTATTTAAGTCAGTATATTGACTTCTTTAATTTACACACCATATGTTCTTTTGCCTTAACCACAAAACCTTCAGGTTGATCCATATAGGCTGCTTCATCTAAATTCCCATTCAGAAAGGCGATTTTCACATCCATCTGATGGAGCTCTAGATTATAATGAGCTACCATTGCCATGACAATCCTTAAGGAGTCTTTCTTAAAGACAGGTGAAAATGTCTCTTTATAGTCAACACCATTTTTCTGAGTGAAACCTTTGGCAACAAGTCTGGCCCTGTGTCTTTCGATATTTCCATTAGAGTCCCGTTTGGTCTTCCAGATCCATCTATTACCAACTCTTTTACAACCTTCAGGCAAATCAACAAGGTCCCAAACTTCATTTTTATACATAGATTTCATCTCTTCTTTCGCGGCAGCTTACCATTTATCAGAATGCTCACTTTCCATGGCTTGTGAAAATGAAACTGGATCATGATAGAGTCCTAAATCAAATTCTAACTCGTGAAGATAAACCTCATAATCATCAGAAATTGCGGGCCTTCGATTTCTTGTAGACCTTCTTAATGCGATTTCTTGTGGTTCATCTATGTTAGGTTCATTCTCAATAGCAATATTAGGTGGTGCTTGACCGTTCATTTGTTGTTCCTGCAAATCGTTATCATGCTCAACATGTGCAGGAGCAACAACTTGAGAAGAGGGTAGAGGTAAAGATATTTGCACTCTAACTTCTTGAATTTCCACATTGCGTGGCTCTAAGCTCCCACTAACTTCACCATTCTCAATGAACCTAGAATTTCTAGTTTCAACAATTCTCGTACTATGATTAGGGCAATAAAATCGATACCCCTTAGATTTTTTTGGATAACCAATGAAGAAACCACTGATTGTTTGTGAGTCCAGTTTCTTTTCATGTGGATTGTATATTCTCACTTCCGCTGGGCAACCCCAAACATGCAGGTGCCTTAAACTGGGTTTCCTTCCTGTCCACAGTTCAAAAGGTGTCTTATGAACTGCTTTACTAGGAACCCTATTTAACAAATACACAGCGGTCCTTAAAGCGTGCATCCACAATGATTTGGGTAAAGATGAGTTGCTTAACATACTCCTAACCATATCCATTAAAGTACGATTTTGCCTTTCTGCAACACCATTTTGTTGCGGTGTTCCTGGCATAGTGTATTAAGCACAAATACCACGTCTTTCTAGGAACTTAGAAAATGGACCAGGACACTGTCCACTTTCATCATATTATCCATTATATTCTCCACCTCTATCAGATCTGACAATTTTCACCTTTCTTTCTAATTGCCTCTCAACTTCATTGATAAACACCTCAAGGGTATCTACCGACTAAGATTTTTCATGCAGCAAATAGATACATCCATAACGTGAAAAATCATCGATAAAGGTAATGAAATACTTTTCTCCACCAAGTGATGGAACATCAAAAGGCCCACAAATACCAGTGTGTATAATTTCAAGGAGCTGTGAGCTTCTTGTGGCTGCTTTCTTAAGTGCGTGTTTTGTGTGTTTTCCTTTAATACACTCAACACAAATTCCAAGGTCAGTAAAATCCAAATGAGGAAGGATCTCATTCCTTACTAGCCTTTCCATTCTTTCTTTGGATATGTGACCCAAACGTTTATGTCACAAGTAAGCATAGGATTCATCAAACAAACCATGTTTAATACCAACATTATGGTGCAAGGTTAAGAGAGTCTCAGCGAATAGGGTATCAAGCTTTAGTTTGTACAAACCATCAACAAGGGTACCAGAACCCAATAAAACATTCTGTTTGAACAAACTAATAGAACCATTTCCAATGTTCAAAAATATCCAGCCTTATATAGTTGAGACACTGAAACCAAATTACGAGAAATAGAAGGAGCATAAAGGGTATAGACAAGGTCCAAATGATGACCAGTATCTAAAACCAAACGATCAGTCCCAAGAGCTTCAACTGGAACTTTGGCTCGGTTTCCCATATAGATGAACTTCTCATTTTGCCTTATGGTTTGGGTCGTAAGGAATCTCTGCATCGTTTTGGAAACATGAATGGTACAACCAGTGTCAACCCACCAAGTATTATAAGGAACCTCTGTTAAATTTGATTCGAAACATACTGAAGCACTAGGCTTACCCTTTCTTTCGAACCATGCCTTTCTTTTCAAGCAATCTTTCTGATAATGTCCGGTTTTCTTACAGAAGTGACATATATCCTTACTTGGTTCCTTCTTGTGGATTTTGGCAGATGACTCATTAACCTTTGATAGTCCTTCCTTGCCCTTCCCATTCTTGTTCCATGGTTTCTTTCCAGCTCTTTTATGACCAACAAGATTGGCAGAATGATTTCCTGGTTTCTTAAGCCTTGGTTCCTCTTGAATGAGCATGCTTTGTAACTCATGCACATTTCATTTATCCTTTAGAGTATTGTAATGCACAGGAATGTGCCATACTCTGGAGGTAAGGAATTAAGGATGAACGTTACTAGGAAATTTTCATTCACTTCCATTCCCATGGTCTTTAGTTTTGCTGCATTATTCGTCATTTCGACGATATGCTCATGCATGGTACGAGAACCATCAAACTTCATGGTGGTTAGCGTACCCATCAGTGTCCCAGCAAGCGACTTATCAGCAGACTCAGATTGAGAGCCTTCTTTCACAAAATTCATAAATTCCTTAGCACGTTCAGTATCATTGAAAGTTGACTTAATGTTGTTTGCTACAGTCATTCGCATAAACATTAGGCTTAGTCTGTTAGATCTTTCCCGAGCTTTATGAAAAGACTTTTCCTCAGCACTGCTAGCATCAGTAAGAGCAGCAGATTTCTCACTTAAGAGTGCCAAATCAAGATCCAGAACACCGAGGTGAAACTGAACCTGTTCGGCCCATTTAGAGAAGTTGAGGCCATTAAACTTAACAACAGACATGGCTTGCGAATGAAGAGAAACAGGCACAGATGCTGCAAACATATATAACATGTACTCACACATTAATGCTTTGGGTAATAAGCATAAACTATAATACAGATTCGGAAACATAAACATAAAACATATATAGGTGCTCCCTTTGGGCAAAACAACAATATATATGCGATAAATAATCGTAATTGATCCTCAAAATAATCATATAATCGTAATTGATGATTAAATTGGTGCTACCTTTGGGCAAAACAACAATATATATGCGATAAATAATCATATAATTGGTGATAGACATACTCAAATTAGATATACTTGCATTATTTGGATATACTAAATATATCTAACCAAGCACATCAATTTACCACGATAATGTTCATGAGTTATAAAACGAGCAATCAACCTTTGGGCGATTCAAAATATTTTATAATCACGAACTTCAACTTTAAAGTATCACATAAACATTAGTAGTTGAACTTGATTCAACTTGATATCTATAAACCTTCTAATTTGGCCACTTTGGTGACTAACAAATTAATCATAACATAAATATCAAAGATAAAATTTAACTCAAGTCAAAGCAATTGTTAATCATAGTTCTCAAATACACATACGCAAAACTTGACTCATTAATAGGTTACTATTATAATAATTGCTTAACTGATCAACCATTAAGCCTACTGATCAAATTCATTATCAAGGAAACTCAAACATATTATAGCCGAAGCCAATAGATAGCAACAGGAAAGAACTAATGGAATTTGATCAAGCATAATTGCACCCACAGAAGCAAGATGTGGAAATAAACGACAAAGCAAATAGAATTGGAATTTGACAAAGCACTCCATGAAACAGTAGCTTGGATAATATTGGATGAAGCCTCGATAATAAATTGAAATAACAAACAGTAGCTTCGATAATATTGGATGAAGCTAATCGCACGTAATCCAATAGCTATACAGCAGCGGAAAACTGAAATAATCGAAAACCATCTATTCATGTGAACCTAAGGCTCTGATACCACAGGTAAACATAAATCATAATAGCATGGATCTTAGAATTATATGATTTCACGAATCGATAATAGATCGAGGAAACCTACCTCGACCCATGACGAGAGCGGCGGCGGCGCTGGAGTAGTAATCACCGGAATTGAGTTTCTCCCTCTTGATCCCTTTAGGTTTTAGGTTTAGAGATTTCTGTGATGGCTAAGAAATTCTACGTAATGGGTTGAGAGAGGACCAATCCTAGGGCTTCTTTATATAGACCCATCATCAGGGTATATTAGGAATTTACCTTTTCATTAACCTAATCAATATAGGATTTACCTTATATATTAAACCATTAAGTGATAATCAGTAGCGGAACTAAGGCAAGGAAGGGTGTGTCGTCCGACACAGCCTCGCTCGAGAATTTTGTGAAGGACCTACATATTTTTGGTACAAATTTTTTTATTTTGAGATAGCCGACACACCTTCAATAATTATAGCCGACACACCTTCATTATACTCGAAGAAATTATTATCCGAATAAATCAATCTTAATCATAATCCTTTTTAATTTTGTTTAAAATAACTCATAAATCATATCAATTCCTATTAAAAAAAACAAACTTTCAGCCCATACAATATACATGTGTGATGTGTGTTGGGCCTCAGCCTACAATTAAAAGAGAAAAAAAAACCCACAGGCCTAATGGCCAATAGCCCAGGCGGCCACTAACTCCCCATCATTACCTGTTGCAACGAGAAGCTGCGAAAGAACATTTTTAGCTATGAAGATAATCAAGAATGATTTTCGAAATCGGTTGAATGACAAATTTATGAATGATTGTTTAGTTGTGTATATTGAAAAAAATTATTTGCAGTATAAGTGATTAATGTATTTTAGAGACATTTCAGCAGATGAAAAGTCATCGCGATTCGTTGTAAACATGACATTGTGCACTTTATGAATTAAATTTTTTTAATTTCTACTTAATTTTTAATTTAATTATTATTTTATTTTATCGGCGACACTCCTCTCCGACAATCCTGAGTCCGCCACTGGTGATAATTACACTTGGACTACAATTATTCCCCAGTGACATACGCGAATTGGGCTTACAGTTGAACCTCAAATGAATTATATATGGTGGCGAGGTTTGCTGATTTCTTTTGTAGCGTGAAAGGAGACTGGAGGCAAGAAAGACGAGGACTATGGAAGGAGGACTAGCTATACGTACTGACTACTGAGGCAGTCCAGGAGGAAGCAACTTCGTCGCCGGCTGCCGCGGGGTTAATTAATTACGGTAGCAGGAATTTTGTTTTCACGCTCATTTTGAAATGAGCTTAGGTTAGCATCCGTTAGTGTATTTGAGTAACCGTGACTCACAAGTCACAAGTGAAGTGGGGGATTCAATGTGGGAAGATGGGATTCAAATTCTTTTTTTTTTTTTTAATTCGGGTTGGTATGTTTGTTTAATGCCCTAAATCGATGGGTGCTACTTTTATCAAAATACTCTTATAAATCAATGAACATTAAATACATTGAAAGATAGCGGAAGCATCATACTAAAGAAAACAATAGACATGAAAGTCAACATGGTTTGAAATATCTCGACGTAATAAATATCATCATAAAATCACATCAACTCTCTCGTCCTACTAAAGTGCTGCATTTAACTTCTTCCTTCTGGAGTCATTTGGGGCCACTATTAAACCGCTGGATCCATATGCGTACTTATGTGCTTCTATAATTCCTGAATGCGGGTGTTGGGGTCAGTCCTAATCATAGTTTCACTTTAATAGTGAAAAACTCACAATAGCATGCTTGAGTAACTCACCGGAACCAACATAACTTGTCATAATCATAAACTTCCACCTAGTGGGAAGTAAGGTAGCCGCGTATTGCTAGTCAAGCAAGTTGTTAATAACGTATTCTTACTTGATAACTTGGTAACCTGGAATGTAAGTCCATAAACTTGCTAAAAACGTAACTTGTATATGCTTTCTTTAAAACATACAATAAATTTGGATTGTCCTGACAAAAATAATATTCCTCACTTTAATTTTGTCACCATAAACACTATATTGTGACAAATGTTAATTTTTCATAATTCGTATGTACTTATGACAAATGGAGTATTTTTCATAGTATTTTGTCACATTAAATATATATTATGACAACGTAATATTTTGTCATATAGTTTTGTCACATTATTTATGTGCTATGACAATATATGTTTGTCATTATATATTTGTCACAATTACTAGGGCAAATGGCAAGTTAGCGAGGTTAAAGTGACGATAATTTTGTCATAATAAAATTTATCACAGTAAAACTAATCGAATATTGTTAATAACAAACGTAGTCGTCATAACAGCTAGGGAGGTACGCCAATCTAACGAGGCACAGTGAGTGCACAATAAAATTTTTTTTCTTTTCCCCTTTAATGTGCTAATTAGAAGACAAACAGGAGAGGGAAATGAAAAGATGGGCGAGAGTTTATATATACTTGCTAGAAGAACCTCTTAACAACATTATTAATCATACAATTAGTTCAAATACTTTACTAACTCGAACTAAACCATATAATCAGCTACTAAGTTATTGATTAACATTTCGGGATGGGATTAGGTGCTAACCCTTATAGGGGTTAGCACTGTGATAACTAGCAAAAATCACTATGGATTATTATAAATCAATACAACATCTAAGCTAAATCACTACTAATTCAAACTATAAGGGTTAGCACTGTGATAACTAGCAAAAATCACTATGGATTATTATAAATCAATACAACATCTAAGCTAAATCACTACTAATTCAAACTAGTAGTAGTTTTTCCCTTGGTTAGGACGATGCTAACTAACGGTGTTAACTATTGTACAATTAGCACCGTAGTCGTTCCCTCCTGATACATATGCTAACAAGTGATCCATTAAATCAATTACTAAGTGATCCAATTGACACTACATAATCGATACTCATAACCTGATAATTAATATGTAAAGGTTACAGCTCCTTTAGTGACGGATTCCGAGGCGTTACTAAAACACATTACTGCTCGTTTCTAAAGGGCTGCCTCTGCTTCTAATTGGTCAGCCTTTGGCGACGGTAATAGAGCCGACGCAGAAAGCTTGAAAATCGCTAATTACCCAGTTTCTAAAGGACTGCCTCTGCTTCCTTACCTCGTATACATGCCTAGACCTATATCTGAGTTGGAAGGACCTTTACTCCTTGATTAATCGTCGTTCGATCACCAGGCACCCAGTGGCGGATCTTGGACCGGACCACCACGGATCATGGCCCAGCCCTCCTCTGATCCAGAGCTAGTACAGTATGTAAGAATTTTTCAATTTCGGGTGTTCGGCCCAGAGATATTAAAAAGTCGGTTCAATGTTATTTGATAATATGATTTTGTATAACTTAAAAATGGTCTAGATGAATATATCCAAACAACTATTCTAAATTTAAACTAAAAATCCAAGCCCCAATAACTTTCATTTGAAAAGAATAAAATAAACAATGAAACCTAAAAGCCTTACACGTAAAAGACTAAAAGTATAAAGTTTTATTGAAATAAAAAAAACCTCTAAACTATATCTCACACTTCTCTGTCAGAACTCAAAAAATTCCCCCAATACCCCAAAATATAAAATTAGAACGAGGAAACGAAGGGACTCGAAACGAATTCCTCGGCTAGTTCGCCGAGCGTTGATTTCTTTCTAGTCTTTTGATAAAGGAAATTTTTATAAACTTGTTGAGTAGTGCACGGGATCCTAAAAGTTCTTTCCGATCTTTTGATGAAGAAAATATTGACAAACTTGCTCAAGAGTTTATCCTCTAAAGGCTATTAGATGCATTCTTTGAAGAATGATCTACGATAGTATGCCGCTCATGTGTATAGGTGTCAATTGGGCGGGTTCGGGTCGGGTTCAGTCGGGTTGCGGGTCAATCGGGTTGCGGGTCAAGCGAGTTCGGGTTGCGGGTTGATCGGGTTCGGGTTGATCGGGTTACGGATCAATCGGGTTACGGGTTGATCGGGTTGCGGTTCAATCGGGTTCGGGTTGATCGGATTGCGGGTTACAACAGGTTGGGTTGCGGGTTATTCGGTCCTAACCATCGAGTTTTTTTTATAATTAGTTACTACGCTAATTAAAAACAAACTCACCGATCACCATATTTCAATGAAAAAAATATGAAGATACATTATTACATAAATGAGTGACTAGATTTTGCTTGAATATATCATAAACAAGTTTGATTTTGCAGATGATTCATTAAGGTTACAGAACCAATATAAGAAATTAAAAAGTTGATAACTTGTTTGATCATAAACCTATCAAACAATCTCTTGAGTCTTGATAGTTAAGACCATTACATGATGTTTAAGCAAATATAATAGAATGAAATACAGAAAAGTACATAAGGCACTATTAATCTTGAAGATTCTCTTACTGCACATCTTAAGATGCCTCCACAGTGAAACTATCCCATTCTTATTAGGATATCATCCAAAAATCTTCATGCAATGGTTGCATTGAAGCTTGACCTCCCCCTCTAATTCAACTTGAGTGAAATTCTCCCAAATTTTGCTTCTTCTAGCCCTGGCGTCCATTGCTTCTGGAAAAAAGAAACGAAAAAAAAAAAGAATTACATAATCATTCAAACAACAAACACAATAACATGACTGCTGAAATTTCATCTAGGGGTGATCTGGATGCAGGTTTTTAATTTGAGAGGGTTTGCACACAGTTGGCACTCTTGACAATTGTATTGGCAAAGAACCACTACCAATAATTCTCTCTCTTTCCCCATAATTGAGAAACCCTCACTAACGAAAATGCTACAGCTCACAGCAAGCCTAACAATGAACTTCTAAGTCCTAACTTCTAAGTTCTAACCACCCTGTCCATGTAGTTGAAACCAAACGATCCCCACAAGTTTATAAAATGTTGAAACACTGAACAATAAGTGAATGGAGTTGAAAAATCAGTATAGAAATACTGGAAATCAAGCGAATCAAACTAGGGATTGCAAAACAGAATTCACTAAAGATACTAATGCATACATGTAGATTAACATCCATGTTATAGTTGTACTTCAGATTGGGTACGCATCCAATTCCCCTAAGCCCTTACATAGGTTTACTTAGGAGAGCACCCTGATCAGGCAATCACATCTCCTGTTATATGCAAGTATGCAACATTAATTTAAAATACATGGTTAAGTGGTACGATAGTCGCACTAGTGTAGCTAGGGATTTATTACTTAACAAGAAGGTAACTTCCACTTAATTTAGAATCAATGCCAATAAACATATACAAGCTTCTAGTGACGATTATTGGCTTGTTTTTTTGTTTTTAACAGGGGACATGCCAAGTTAAAGCCATTAGAGTGAACTCTATTCTGGGTCTTGAAAGTGAACACTTCTCAAATCTGCCAGAGTTGAGATACTTTGATATGGACAGGCTACGTCGCTAAGAGGAGATTTTAGTGGCCTTCTTCCAAATTTGAGATGGAATTGCATTTCACAAGCATCAAATCCCTAAAGAGTTTAACCGTATAAGCAGCCAAAAATGGTAAAGAGAGCATAAACAGACCTTCAATTGCTTCTCTCGGAGTCTTAAACCCCAAGCCAATGCTCTTCCAGAAGCGGTTCCCGCCCTTCCCATGCCTCTTCCCTTTCCCAGTCTTCTTAGAGCTGTAAAACAAAGCAAAAAATTGGAATCCCCAAAATAACCAAGTACCAAAACTCTGACGAATGAAGTAGAATACAAACAAAGTAAAAGCGAAAAGTCTACCTGAGGAAAACCTTGGGCTGCTTCCGCTTCCTCTGCTTCCGTCAATAACAACAACGGCGACGACAACTAGGCAGCGGAGGGGAAGGAGAAGGGAGGATTTTTTTTCCTCTGCTTCCGTCAATAACAACGGCGACGACAACTAGGCGGCAGAGGGGAAGGAGAAGGAGAAGGTAGGGTTTTTTTTCCTCTGCTTCCGTCAATAACAACAACGGCAACGACAACTAGGCGGCGGAGGCAACGACAACTAGGCGGTGGAGGGGAAAGAGAAGGAGAAGGGAGGGTTTTTTTTTTTCGATTGAGATTTGAGAGAGAGGCGCAGAATGGATAAGGGAAAGGGAAAGTGGCCGAGATTTTTGTGTTTCCTTTCTTGGTTTAATTCACCCGCGTAGCCATAACTTTCACGGTATTGACAAATATAGCCACTTTTTGAATAATACACAGATGTAGCCACAATTTTCAAACATTGTGGACTAACCTAGCCATTTCCCTTAAAACATTTGACGGTGTTAACGTCTCCGTCAGTTAAGTGGACGTTTTGCTGATATGTCCGCCAAATGGATGACACGTCATCGCCAACCGGATGGAATTAGCCACGTGGACGCCACATCGGAAAAAAATTATTTTGGTCAGACTCAATGCCAGCTGGAAATGTTATTTTATTATTATTGTAATTAAAAATAAAATAAATAGGAAAAGGAAAAGGAAAGTAATCCGTGTCTTCCTCGTCTTCCTTTCCTTTCCATCTTCTCCGTTTTCCCTTCTCCCTAAACGCTGCTAAGCCGATAATATCTCCGACCACCACCGCTGCCTTTCCTCCTCCCTATCGCACTACTCCTTCCGATGCTGCTGCTTCTTCTCTGTTTCTTCGCTTCCAGGGGACTAATAAATCTAGGAGGAGCACACAGAATCGAAGTACTAGAATAAATCCAGGGCGGCGGCGGCGGCGAAACCATGGCGACTCCGAGCGAGAACGGAGGGGAGGAGCAGAACGATTTGGGCGAAGAGATAGTGAAGGCGATGATGGAGAGGACGAAAGCGGAAAGTGGTGCCAGATCTATTCAGTGGAATGGCTAAGGAGATTAGAGAGATAGAAGAAGGAGATAAGGAAATCTCGAATCTCTCTGCCTCTGTTCCTCCATGCCTTCAAGTTCATAGAAGAAAATTTTCCGATTTAGGGTTTTGTTTCAATAGATTTCACCCTCAATTGATTCGAAGGTTTGTGGTTCTATGTTTGATTGCTTGCTCAACATCGCCGCCCTCTGCTACCCATATCTCTCTTCTATGCCCTCGTCCTCTACTTACCCACACAGATGAGGAGGAGTTGCCGCGGCGCGATAAGCAAAGATCATGTAGGCTTGAAGGTCCTTGTTCCAGCTAGGGGAAGTTGAACTACAGTACTTTTGAGTCTCAACCGTCGATCGAGGATGGAGATGGCGGAGGAGAGGCGCAGACAAGGCAGGGAGAGGGGATTGTTTTCCGGGAAGTGTAACCGTGGTCGGGAGAGATGATGGCGATGGAGGAAGATGAAGAGATTGGCGGAGTGGAGTGTCCAGATGATTCCATGGAGAAGAGCTCTCAGTGGAATGGGGGAGAAAGGAATAAAAATAAAATTTTTTTGCTAAAAACTAATATTGTAATATGAAGTGTCATCCATGTGGAAGGCATGTTGACTTGTCGTTTGATTTTTTTATTAAAAAAAATTGTTTTCCACGTGGAAAAGACGCAAAAGAAAACACGCCACATCAGCCGCGACCGTTAGTCCAGTCAGCGAGTTAAGTGAACCGTCAAAGAATTGCACGAAAATGGCTACATCTGTGTATTATTCAAAAAGTGGCTATCTTTGTCAAAACCGTGAAAGTTATGGCTACACGGGTGAATTAAACCTTTTTTTTAGCGATAAAAGACAGATATTTTTAACCGTAGAAGACCAATTTTCTTTTTCCTTCTCAATTGATTAAAAAAAATATATTGTTAATAATACTTTTTTTTTCCACGGAAAATTAGGTTCGGTTGGGATGGGGGGAATTTCAAATTTGGATAAAATATTGGGGGAGGTGGGAGGGAATTTTCAATTTTTGATCAAATATTGGGGGAAGGGGGTTTATGGGAGGGATTTTTTTAAAAAATGGGTTTGCAAGGGAATTTTTGAGCAAATATTTGGGGGGAGGGGGGGGGGGGGGGTTTTGAATTTTGCATTCAAAAAATTTCCATAAACATCTAGTTCTTCCTTTCTTTGATATTTATTATTATAGATGATAAATTTTATACCGATTATTTAGTTTGTTGTTCGATTCGTTGGTCGGAATGTCATTTGAATATGATATATTTAAGATGTACATTCATAAGTTAAACTAATTGTTAAAATCAAATTAATTAATAAACTATAAAAATCAAAATATCCAACATAAAGCATAACCATGAATAAACCCTAGACCCTAACCCTAACCCTATACCCTAACCCTAAACCCTAACCCTATACCCTATACTATAGTTATATGTTATGAAATTGTTAGTATAAGCTATAACGTATGTTATGTGAAGAATGTAAGTTGAGTCAATTTTATATTCGGTTATTGAGAAGAACATACGTCTTATGACTACAAACTCTAAACCACGAGTCCACTACCGTATACCCTATACACTAACCTTAAACCATGAACTATAGTTATGTGTTATGAAATTGTTGGTATAAAGTATAAATTATAACGTATTATATGTGAAGAATGTTAGTTAAGTCAATTTTGTATTCAGTTATTGAGAAGAACATACGTCCTAAATCCTAATCTTCCGAACTATAAACCACGAGTCCACTACCGTATACCTTAATTTGTGAACCTATTTTGTTGGTATGTAAGATGTGACAATGTCAGCTATGTATTTGTATCCTACTATTTTTTATATGGTAGAACTTAGTAAGCAAATTATTATGTATCTTCTTATTATTGGGGCTAGGGTATGAGTTATGACTTATGTACTATTATGAATCTTCGTATTCTAGGTTAATATTTTGACAATGTTATGTGACCAGTTATATTATGTGTGGAAGAAAAAATGTTGTAATTATTAGGTACTGATATATGATTGGCTTAATTAAGTCAATCATGTTTTTCATATGTATGTGTTATCAATATATATTATTTATATACATCAACCAAATGTAAAAAATGTTGACAACCCTCATAGTATTTCTACTTATTTATCGAGACAGTGAGACTATTATGTGATTCAATTAAATGACAGTTTTTATTTGTCAACACAAAGTAAACCTTTGTTCTTGGTGGGAAAGATGAAAAAATAATAGGGCAAGTCACATAAACCTTATATATATATTATCTACATATAATATTTATGCACAAAAATATATTATGTAGTATTATTCATGCCAATCGGGCGGGTTCGGGTTGGGTTAATCGGGTTCGGGTTAGTCGGGTTACGGGTCAAGCGGGTTGCGGGTCAAGCGGGTTGCGGGTCAAGCGGGTCGCGGGTTAAGCGGGTTGCGGGTCAAGCGGGTTACGGGTCGAGCGGGTTGCCGGTCTTTGACTTTTAGTCTAATCGGGCTGCGGGCGGGTCGCGGATCGGGTTGGTTGGGCGGGTTACTCGGGTCGGGTCATGTTTTGACACCTATACTCATGTGGTTCATAGTCATGAATGTGAAGTTTCTTCCCTTGTAAAATTACTGGAGAAGCTAGTGAAAACAGAGATGGATACACAATACAAATTGATTCGTCTAATGTTGGCCTAGCTCGTTTCAACAGCTACTACGGAGATAAGATTTTATCCAATGAAACATGTGAAAACTTATTTATGTAGCAAAAAGAGCGATGAATTTCTCACTGATTGTTTAACTATATATTTTGTTTGAGATAGAGTATGGATGAAGACTACATGATTTGATGAATTTGCTAAATTGGAGACCGTCATGTATAATTGACATTATAATGAAAACTATATTCATCATTTATTTTTTGTTTACGGTATCGAATTTTCTATTCAAATGCGGCCCAATACTTTATTATGTTCTAGATCTGCCGCTGCACTTACCAATGTCGACAAAGCTACGTCTACGAATAACCTTGGCTAGCTGACTATGTAACTTGGAACTTGAACTGAGCTGGAGATTCGTCGTTCTTACCTATTGGTTGAGAGACAGTGGACGAGACTAAGGACCCACTACAAAAATAGGAGATTTGGGGACCAGTATTAGGGAACGAGTACTATATATTGTCTTCAAAATAAAATTTTAAGTGTTATTAGGGACAACGCGTATAAATTGTCCTCATAAAATAAGATATGAAAAGTTCATTAGTTTTTTAGTATTTGGATAGCTGTCCCCAAAAATGAATTTCGAGAAAAGGCGTAGAACTCGGGTAGGATTGGGGGAATATTGCCGGTGGATTCTTTTTGGCAAAAATTTCTCCATTTAGTTAAGTCGAATATGTTTATACTTTTACTTAACCCTGATTAATTTTATATATTAACTTTCTTAGTTATCATCTTCAATCACGGATTCTTATTTCTTTCCCCTCTTTTCCTTAGGGTTTTCCACCCGCCGCTGCATTCTTGTCTTCGTTCTCACGCCGTCTGGATTCAAAGTTCACCCAGTCCATCAACCAGCTTCTGGCGAAGAGGAGGCGTCAGAGTGATGGTACAAAGCGCAACGCTCTCTTCTATGATCTAAAGGGGAGGCCAATCGATTGCAGGGGAAGCCGCATGTCTCCATTCTTGTTTATCAGCTAGATATCTCTACACCAGATCCGATCAGTTGTACTCTGCACCAACTCCCCGATTTTTCACCATGTAAGTCACCAGCTTCATAATTAGTTTCAATATTTCTCTTCTTGATTACTTAGCTGACTGTTCCTTTTCTTTTTGTTTTTTGTATGGACTAGCTAAGTATTTCCTGATTAAGATGAATGGTTTGCTTTGTTTTGCTACCACTACAGACGAGATCAAGTCCAAACCAAAACCGAGGAGATCAAGAATCCTTGAAGGCATTTTCGGATTGATTCTTTTTTTATTTCATGGACCAATAATATTGTATAGTAGTATTTTCTGTATTAATATTTAATAGTTAATAATTACTTATTTGTAGTATTTATATTTTCTATTTTCTATTTTTATTTTCACAAGAATGTTGGCTAATTACCGATGTACTTTATATGATCAATTGCAATTTTATATACATATATTCAAGTTCTTTTGTCCATAGGTCATTTTATTTGGGACAATTCCTCATCTCCGAAGACACGAGTTAATTGACTGTCATTTTACAACTGTCATTTGAGAATATGAGAAGACATGCCAATCCTAAACAGGAAAAACGGGACATCAAATTATTCCTATATAGCAATCACATTTTTCTTGAAATGGATTACAAGGGACACAATTTTGTCCCTAGAGATAATATTTAGGGGATGACCTATTATCACCAAAGACGTTTATGGGGACGACATGTTGTCTTACATGGAAACGAAACAAGATGACAACTCGTGAGTATTAGAGACGATTGTCGTCCCCAATATTGGGGACGACCTAAATTATTTTCGTCCCCAAAAGAATAGAGGACAAGCGTAAAGGGGACAAAAATTAGGGACGACTTAGTTGTTCCCAATATCTATGGGGACGATTTTGCCTATTTCCGGGGACGACTTTTGTCATCCCAACCTCCTTTTTTGTAGTGACCATGGCTGGTCGCATTGTCGTTCTCCGACATTGATGATAATGGCGACATTGACGACGTCAAAATGCTAGATGGGTGTAACGAGCTAGGTTGATGATGATGATGGAGGCGAGAATCTGTGGCGGAGAAAATCAGTAGTGAAGGGAGAGCATGATTTTTTTTTTTTTGACAAATGATGGTGTGCGGTTGTGATAGACAAGGGAAAAGCTCGTCCTCTCTTATCTTACTACTGTGATGGGAATGGGTTCGCATAGGGCAGTGGTTGTTGGTGATTAAAGGGGAACGGATAAGGTCAGTAACCTTATGGTGAGTAATTATGAGTACCTCGTCTACATCAGCATGAAATTAGCATTGTTCTCTCCTGGAAAGCCTTTAATTTTTCCCTATTTAATCTTTGACGGACGATTTCTCACTCATTTTAGGTCAAAATTTAATTTTTTTGCACAGTTAGACCAGATCAATTGTGCTCTTCAAAATGATATCCACTTTGATATATTTTTCGAACAAAAAATATTGAGCCATTTTTTACGAGTCTATACCATATGGTATTGACTGGTATTGAAATAAGAGAATACCTATGGTTTGAAAAGCGTATCATGGTGATATGAACAAACCAAGACTATAGGATGGTTGACTACATGATAGTAGAAGTATATAACTGTCATTTACGACTTTTAACATTGTGTACCACAAGATACCACACCGTACTAGTGTGGTATTGTGTGGTATTTTTTTGTCCTGTAATTTGTTCACCCAAAAATTTGTAGATCCAATAGATCATGATTAACTCGTTCCTTCTGTGCAAACGTTTTCAAAAACGAATTAAAAACGAAGAAGATACCATATGGTATGCAATTGGTATCGAGAGGCAATAAATTTTTTTCTCAAAAAAAATTGAAATTTGATCTTATTTTGTAGAGCACAACGAACTCGTTGTATCTGTGCAAAAAAAAAATTCCGAGTTAAAACGAAGAAGATATGAACCAATTAAGAAAATTAGGAAAAATAAAAATGATGTTTAATTCTCTATCGTTAGATCTGGATTTTCTAAATGAAGGATCCAGATTTAATTATTGATTGGTGCATATGGGTATGCACCCTATCTTAAACCTGATTAAAGGAGTAGCTGGTAGTATTGGTGACAATAAAGAACGGATGGTATTGGAGTGATGCATGACAATTTCGGTGGTTGTGTGCGTGACACAAATAGCTGACTACATAAATGTGTAGATCACAATGAATCTATCCCATCTGTGTAAAATTCGAGATAAAACAAAGAAGATACAAATCAAAATTTGGTTAAAAACAAATGTGTTCCAGAGTTGTACAAAGTTTTTTCCCGAATATAATTTTATAGATTACAATGAATCTATTCCATATATACAAAATTCGAGATAAAACAAAGAAGATACAAGTCGATTGAAAAAAAAATTAGAAAAAATCTTTAATCTCATCCCTTAAATCTTACTCCATTCATTACCAAAGATCCAAATTGAGTTAAATAAGACGACGGACGTCGGCAAAGAGTCCAAGACCGACTGATAGCTAGCTGGAACAACGCTGATGTGGAATAGAAGCCTTCCCTTGTACGTAGCAGACCGGTCAAGAATAGAGAGCCGCACGTTGCTTGAACAAACAACTAATACTGCCGCTTTAGAAGATTCTTCGATGGCTATGGCCAGCTTTCTAAAAAATATCCAAACAAACAAAATGTCAAAAATATTTGTTTCCCGCTGGTGGCCTCGGATCGGAAATTTGGAGGGGACAAGAAAGAGAGCGCAGAGAAAGCAGACAGATTCAATATTTACACGTAGAAATATTAGGTTAAATGCACTTGTATATCCAAAACTATCACGATTGTATCAATAATATCCAAATTTTTTAAAATACCACTTATGTCCCATTCCTTCAAATTCTTTAACGGTGTTTTTGGATATACAAGTGTATTTAACCAAAAATATATTGGAAAATGGATAGGTTTGGCAAAGAACAACTTTAAAACATGGATATAAGTGGTATTCCGGGAAATTTGAATATTATTGGCACAACCGTGAAAGTTTTGGATATACTAGTGTATTAAACCGAAATATTACGACTTTGCCGGTAATGTCAATTTGTGACCTTGAATCTGATCAAAATGATATAAGTAAATGTAATGAATAATGATTCTATCTGAAACTAAACAATAAATTAAGGGCTAATTCCACTGTAAAACTCAAACTATCTAAAAAGTGTCATTTATGTGCTATGCTAAACTATTCAATATGTCAAATCTGGCCTAAACTATTTTTTTGTTAGTGTTGACTGTTAGTGGTCAACTGTCAACGAGTTGACCGCTGATGTGTCAGCTAAGTTGGATTACTTTCAAATTAAATTAAATAAAAAATAAAATAATCATAATAAATTTATTCTTTTTACTGTACCAACTTAAAATTAAATATAGATTTGAGTTCACCAGATCTCGTTCCTCGAGCTTTTCCGTGCACAGCCTCCGACTCTTCTCCATCCTTGCCAAAGATATTCAGTTCATGTCCCTCAGGCTCCTGATCAGCGGGGCGGCGAGGGTCGGTACTAAATCGATGATAGTCCCCAGGAGACGAGAACGGCGGCTTCACAAAAGAAGAGAAGGACAACTAATGCTTTGGCACAATGGAGGACGGGGACGAAACGATGTTCGAGGTGGTGCTCTGTTGTTGGTCCGATGGTGGTGGCAGTGGCGACGTCGCTCTGGGACCAGTAGGAGGCTCGAAATTTGAATTTTTTGGTCCTCAAAGATGAGAAGAAGACCAGGTTGTGGCCTCGGCGGTGGAGCTGCAGGTTCTGGTCTGGCTGAAACCCTTTGTTGCATATCTCTGTTAGAAACCGATTTATATCGGGTTTATATATTTATTATTATAATTACTATTAGGGTAATTCTTATTATGGTTAGTAGTCTTCTAGTAGAATTAGGTTTATTCTTAGGGTTTTCTAGTATTTCCCTATATATATGTACTTTGGGTCATGGATCAGATTAAGCAAAAGTTAATAAAGAGTTATCTCCCTAAATTCCTATCCCAACTCCTCTCAATTTCTCCTCTATCCCTAATCCGGCCGTCGGCCATTCTTTCTCGTTCTTCCCCAAATTCTACTTCTTAATCCCTAATTCTATTCTCCAAATCTCTAAATCCCCAATTATCAATCCCGTTAGAAACCTTGTTTCTAACATCTGGTATCAGAGCCCGGTTTCGAGAATTGAGTTTTTCACAACTCTCAACCGGGGACGAGTTCTACAACTGGTTCGACGATGAGCTCTTCAAGGCTCTCGGACCTGTCATGGGCGGAACTGCGGGAACAGGCCCGCCGCATCGGACGCCGTTGGATCCCTGAGGAGCTACCGATCGCACAGGAGGAAGTGATGCCCAAGGAGATTGACGAAGAACTACCTCCGCAGCTCTCGAACCTGTCGTGGGCAAAGCTGCGTGAACGGGCTCGGCGTATAGGCCGTCGTGGGAGCTCCGAGGAGCTGCCGACCAGGAAGGCCGTAGCAATAGATGAGCAAAAGCCGGTGATGCGGGTTGACTCGGACGGGGACAACGAGGGACGAGTGAGCAGCTGGGCGGGGAAGAGCTTTTGGCGATCGAGCTGCCGACCACAGGAGAGCCCCCAAGCGCAACCAACAAACAGCAGCAGCGTATACCAACCATCTCCACAGCAGTTTCGAAGGTCATAGTGGCCTCGACCGGGAAGGTGGAATCGTGCGCTGAAGGGAGACAACCGAATCTGGACTTGGGGGTGGCATTTCAGGTAAATCCCAGGACAACCTCAATCCTAATGAAAACTCCAATCAATGGCAAGATCAATTGGAAGTCCAGGAAAAAGAAGTTGCGGCTCGACGACGCAGAGCCGGCGGCCGATGGGGGTGCGAGGCCAAAGGCGGGGTACTATAGATCTAACTTGGATTCCAGCCACCGAAAGATCTCAACACCGAAGAACGAGCCGCCGGAGCTGCGAATCGCAGAAGGAATGCGGCCAATTGCTGCAATTTTCACTGCGACGTCGAGCGTGGATCAGTTGGAGTGCTCGCCGCAGGAGCTGACATGGACAATGTTCTGCTGGGAGAACTCGCTGGCGCCGCCAATCGTGCCAGAAGTACGGCGAGGGGCAACGTTGTCGCTGGTGGAGAAGAAGCCGAGAGCGAGGCCGGAACTCGGCGTGGCTTCTAGGCGGCGGGTGGTCCGCTCGACGTCGGAGGGCGAGTCGGGGAAGGAAGATGGCGGCGGTTCCCTGCTACCGACCGACGAGATCGAGGAGACGGAGCCGAGGATGATGGGTTCCGGGTTGAGCTTGTCTTCCCGTCGCCTAAGGAGACCATCACCGCCTGAAAAATCGAAGGAGTTGACAAAGATGGAAGTGATAACGATATAATTGCACGTATTTGCACCCCTAATTCTTATCCGTTTGAGAGGCATAGTCGTGTATTTTGGCCTATTTTACGCTGGGTTGTGCTATTTTGTCATATTTCAGGTCCCAGGCATCAAAGAAAAGGCTAAGCACGAGTTTCGGGGCATTCGGAAGTCATTTCGTCAAGCTGGAGCCAAAACATGGGCAGACCTAAAACAGAACACAGCCGTGTTCTGTGGCCGTGCTTTTACTGCCGAGAGCAAATTCGAGTTTGGCAAACATTGGCTAAAAACACGGGCAGGGCTTAGACAAAGCACGACCGTGGCCACCAAAGCACGGCCGTGTCCATCATCAAACACGCCAGTGTTTCCCCCAATGCACTGGCCGTGTAATTAACCCTAGCCAAAGCACGGGCGGGCTGAGGCATTACACGGCCGTGCCCTCGACCGTGCTTTGCCACTGATGCCCTTTTAAGCAGATTTTCAGCCAAACAGAAGGGGATTCGAGTTTTGAGAGAGATAGAGCGATTCCTAGAGAGAGAAAGCAACGAACAAGAGTCTCCAAGTACCCTAAATTGATCTTCAACACTATTGGAAGCCAGTTTGAGCTTGGAGAAGTGCCGATCAATGTCCAGGAGCAGGAATCCATCCTTCACAGTATGAATTCCGCATCTGATTCTGCTTTTGCTTCTTTCTCCATGGAGTAGTTCTCCCATTCATCTGGGTATGGAGAACCCTAGATTTGCATGTTAGGCTTTGATTGTATGAACCCAAGTACTGATTCTATGATTTGATTATATTCGATTAAGGTTTGAATGATTGAATGACTTGAATCCTGATCAAATTCCTGTTGTTTCTGCTTTAACCTAGAATGAGAATATCTGCCTAGGTTGATAGAGCATCCTTGATTGAAGGTAGGGAGTTGGTGACTTTAGTCGAGGAGCCAACTCACTATTCTGTACCGGATTTACTCTGGTAGTGGAGGTTTGTTTGTTAAGGCCTCAATCTGTTTACTCCGGTGGAGGTTAGTCGCCCGCTAGAGATTCAGATTGAGAGGGTCTGAAGACCTTTAGTCGAGACTTCAGGCTGTTTAAGAACCTTCCGCAGTATAACTATCATAGAAACTGAACTTGGTAATTGCAATCCGGCTTAACTTCAGTCTAGGGGGAACCATATCTGGGTGACCTCTCTTAACCTGAATACAACCGTTTACTTGCTTTGTTAGTTTGTTAGTTTAGACTTGCATTAAAGTTTCATTGCTAGATAACAAGAATTCACTGAGTAGTCATCAGATCTAGGACCCGGTTTGACATTTAAACCCAAACCCGCTATACTACGCTTTAGGAAGTGGTTTCACTTGGCCAATTCATGGAGTGACAGTAGAAGTGAGTCAAGTTTTTGGCGCCGTTGCCGGGGACGGCTAGGTTGTTGAAGAAAAGTGATTTCTGTTAATTTAGCTTTTCTTTTTGCTTTGTTTGCTTTGTCCCACTTGTGCCTTCACGGGTTTGCTTGCTTGAGTGTGTGCAGGTAGTGCATGACCCGTAGCCAGTCGGGAGGTTTACTGCCGTTGAATCCAGAGATTGACCGCACTTGTCGCCAACCTAGGAGACAACAGCGAGCTAGACTGGCTACGGAAGAGCGCATAGACGGCCACCTGAGTAGCGATTCTGAAGAAGAGTACGGGATGGACGGAGAATACAATCCACACCAGGGGAATTCTCAGCAGGCTCCCCCTGGGAATCAGGTCATGGGGAACCACCCCATACCCCAGGATCATGGGGTTCATCATCCACCGCCGCCGGGTCCCACCTTGGAGTACTACTACACTCCACGGATTGCTAACATCTGCCCGGTCATCCTCTACCCGCCTATTCCAGCAAACAACTTCGAGATCAAGCCATGCTGGATTCAGCTCATTACATCCTCTATCCAGTTTCATGGCTTGAAGGACGAGGAGGCCAGGGTGCATCTTTCCCGTTTCCTGCAGCTGACGAACGGGTTCAAGCTGAATGGTGTCCCTGATGATGCAATCCGCCTTCACCTTTTCCCCCATTCTCTGGCGGGGAATGCTAAGAGGTGGTTGGAGGCCCAGCCCCCATTGTCCATCACCTCTTGGGACGATCTGGCTGACAAATTCGTGCACAGGTACTATCCGGCATCGAAGACTACAGAGATCCAGCGGGAGATCACTCACTTCCGCCAAGAGCCAAATGAGTCACTTCGTGATGCTTGGGAGCGGTACATGGGATATTTCGGGCATTTTCCCCATCATGGCTTCAGTGATGCATTCATAGTGGGGAACTTCTACAATGCTCTCTCTCCAGACACCCAGCGGGTGATTGAGTCTCTATGCCCAGGAGGGGATATTCTTACTAAGACTCCACCCGAGCTGAACCGGATGATCAATACCTTGGCTGCCAGAGATCATTCTTGGGGACAGAGCAGCAGAGGCAGACAGTCCCGGGACCGTGGTGTGCATGCCATGGATACCAGATCCGGGCTTGAGCAGCAGGTAGCTGAGTTAGTGCAGACATTGAAGCAGCCCAACAGTCTGATTCTGGGCAGAGGTTTGGCTACACCTCCAGTAGCTCAATGTCAGTGGTGCGAGAGCTCCAATCACCTAGTGGAGGACTGCCAGGCTATGAGGGAGTCTACCACTCCCCAAGAGCAGTTGGACTTCATCGCCAATGCTCGGCGCCTCGACCCGTACAGTAACACATATAATGAGGGGTGGCGCCAGCATCCCAACTTCGCCTGGAGCAGCAGCACCACTAAACCACCTGGTTTCCCAGCACCAGCAGGTGGTTTTCAGCAGAGGCAGCCCTTCCAGGCTCGACAGGGGCCAGACCCACAGCAGCAGCCCTACCAGCCTAGGTAGGGGCAACCATTCCAACAGCCCCAGCGTCAGTTTGTCGAGCCAGCAGCAGCCCCTGCCCCAGATGACCGGATGACAAAGCTGGAAAATATTCTAGCTTCATTCATGACTAGCACTCAGGCTGCTATCACGTCACTAGAGGCAGGTCAGCGGAACCAGGGTGCCATTTTGCAGGATCTGCAGACCCAGGTGGGCATCTTGGCCCGCCAAAACACTACCAGGGCAACGGGGACTCTGCCTGCCACCACTATCCCGAATCCTCGGGATCCTCACCAGCTCCAGCAGCTGGATGCCATTTTTACCAGGAGCGGTAAGACCATATCTGGTGATCCTGTGCCGGCCAGACAGGAGGAACCACTACCTGCTTCAGCACTTCCAGCCGACGATGCAGAAGTGCGGGTGGAGAAGGAAGCCCTTGCTCCAAAGCCACAACCAGTGGTTAAGGAGCATGTACCCCAGCTTCCCTTCCCCACTCGCCTACACAAAGACAAGTTGGAGACTGAGTTTGCCAATTTTATGGCAATGTTGAAGCAGCTCAACATCAGCATACCGTTCGTGGAGGCACTGTCGAAGATGCCCAAGTATGCCAAGTTCATGAAAGATCTCCTCACCAACAAGAAGAAACTTTGGGATCTCTCGACAGTGTTGCTGAGCGAGGAGTGTTCTGCTATCCTGCAGAACAAGCTGCCCGAAAAGCGCAAGGATCCAGGGAGTTTTACTATCCCTCTTACTATTGGCAGCATGCATGTAGGCAAGTCCTTTGCCGGACCTAGGCGCTAGCATAAATGTCATGCTATATAAGTTGTATAAAAAGCTAGACCTAGGTGAACTTAGCCCTACTAGGATGAGCATTCAGCTAGCTGATCGTTCCATTGTGCATCCTAGGGGGATGATAGAGGATCTGCTTGTTAAAGTAGGTGCATTCACATATCCTGTTGATTTTGTTATTCTTGATATACATGAGCATGTGGATGTGCCTTTGATTCTGGGTAGACCATTTCTTGCCACCGCCAAGACACTTATTGATGTGCATGATGGTAAACTGATCCTGCGTGCTGGGAATGAACAGGCTACTTTTTCTGTGACTGAATTAGATCACTATGCTATGATTGCTGTCACACCTGTGCATGCCAGTTCTGATCAGGTACACGAGCCTGTCGTGTATCCTTCTGCTCCTCTCATTTTGCAGGACCCTCCTATCATTCCTTCGCCGCCACTCCATCCAGTCTCGCCTCCGAACAAAAAGCTCAAGGAGGAGTGGCGGCCGAAGCCGCAGGTTGCTAAGCCTGCACGGAAAAAGAGTGGAGACCACTATGAGCTGGTCCCACCTCCTGCACCATGACCACTCTGGCCGTCCGGGTGCTCACTCGCCTGCATCTTGCCGGATGGCCAGGTCGAGCTGACCGATGATGGTGGTCGCATCCGTCGGGTGCATGGCCACAACCTGAAGCTGTACCTCAAGAGCGACGTGGATCCGCTCTTGGAGGCACCTGTTCCTGCACCTCCCTGAGTATCCACCATGGGCGTCCAGCTAAAAGACGGTAAAGAAGCGCTTGTGGGGAGGCAACCCCACCACAGTTTGCATTTCTACCCTTTGTTTTTATTTTTTATTTCTTTTTCGTCGGTTTTTGAGTCTTTGAGTCTGTCTGGAGTCAGTCTGGAAAGTTTTTCGTGCCTCAGGCGGTTCTTTTTTATGTGTGATTGGGTAAATTTTAGAGCCGGAGAACGAATGAATCTTGGTGGTTTGAGATTGAAAATTGAAAAAAAGGCATTTTAGGCTCGGCAGTAAAAACACGGGCAGCAATTCGCCCTCGGCAGTGAAAACACGGGCGCGGAGCAGGCAGAACATGGTCGTGTTCTGCCCCGCCCGTGTTTCGCTCCCCCCCCCTATAAAATCGATTTTTCAGCCCCCCCACCCACAGATCAGTTTTTTTTCAAATTTCATAGCCCCCTCTCGCCGGAAAATCGCCCATTTTACCTTCTCCTTCGATTTTCCGGCCATAACTTCCTCTCCCGACCTCCAAATCACAAACCGCGAGCGCCCCCACGCTCTTGGCGTCGAGGAGCACATTCCCCAAAGATTCGGGCTGGTTTGGCTGAGGTTGGGTTGCCGGCGGTGAGTTTTCCGGCGAGTCTCCGGTGTGTTTTCCGACGACTTTGGGTGCTTCTTTCCACTTTCTTCACCTCTCTCGTGGTCTCTTCTTGCGTCTCCAGGTGTCTTCTCCTTGTCTTTTCTTATATTTATGGAGAATCGATACCAAGAGTTAGGTGAAGAACTATTGATTGTGGAATGAATGGCTTGGGAATATTTTGGGTTTGGGGGATGATTGGGCTGATTGCATGTTGCATGGTGTGCGTGATATGTGATTTTTCCTATGATAACTCGATTGGTGCTATTTAGTACAGTTGTGGTATGCTTGTTTCACCGGGGGCCTAGTCCACTGTCCGAATCGCTCGATTTGAGGGTCCCCGGTGTATTTTGCTGTGTAAATCTCGTATGATGGGTATGTTTGTGTTGCCGGGAGTCTAGTCCACTGTCCATATCTTTCGATATGAGGGCTCCCGGTGTGGTTTTGGCCTAACATTGACCCCGTTTGCTTGTGTACACTTTGTCCTTCATTGTGTTTTGCAGGATCATAGAGGTTTATCTCGACCAGATGAACATCGTTCAGCGCCATAAGCTGCGGAACCTCCGTGACCGCAGCATCGCCGAGCACTTTCACCTTGATTGGGAGGTGTTCGAGGAGCTCCATGCCAGACCACAGATGGAGGCCGCGGTCCGCTCCCCTGCTTGGCAGCGTCTTCTCACCCTCGCCGAGCCGACCTACAAGGAGCTGGTCTGGGAGTTCTATGCCACCTTCCACCACAACTCGAAGGGGAACTCCGACCATGCTGATGCCGTTCAGTTCACCCTCGGCGGGGTGGAGCACTCCCTCAGTTACTGGGAGTTCGCCAATGCACTTCGTCTCAATTCCCGAGCAGCAGGCAGGCCTCCTCTCCGCTTGGACCTCTCAGATCCCACCGACTTCGCTTGCCAGGCGTACTTTCAGAGCATTTGTCTGCCGGACAGTGTGGATGAAGAGTACGTGGCCAGCCAGACGCGGGCTGCTCTCCTCCGTCCAAAATGGAGGATCCTCAACCACCTGATGTGCACTTCTTACACACCCAGCCAGGGCTCGTCCAACCGGGTCACACTCCGGACTCTCTGGTTGTTGCATGCGATGGGTCGTTCTGAGGACACCATCCAGCTGGGCTTTGTGCTTGCCCAGACGTTCACTAAGGCAACCATCAGCACGACTCGCAGCCTCATTTGTGGCCCGGTGATCACCGCCTTGGCCCGCAACTATGGGGTGGACTACACAGGGATGACATTGCTCGCCTCAGGCGTGTGCGCTGGATCGCGGGCCTTCCTCAGCCACCTATACCTGCAGAGGGCGACCAGGCCGAGTCGAGCCGCTGGTGGGCGCCGAGTTCCCCGTCGCGTTCCCCGTCGTGCCCAGGCTCCCGCGAGCCCCTCTCCTGCTCCCCGGTCTCCTTCTCCAGGGTCACCACCTCCAGTGGTGGTGCCCATCTCCGACCAGTTGGCGGCGATCTCGCAGCAGAATGAGCGCATCCTGGCCGGCCAGGAGCGCATCCACACTCACCTTGACCGCGAGCGGGACCGAGGGCGTCGTCTCATGTCGGGGCAGCACTACATCATGTCCTACTTGGGCTTGGACCCGAACGCGGTCCACTACCCATTCGTGCAGTCCCCAGGATTTGAGGATGAGTACCCTCCAACCGCCGGTGATAGTGGTGATGCCTTCTAGAGCGGGTGTTGTGCTTTCCTTGTTTTCCAGACTGAGACTCCGTGTTTTGTGGTTTCGTTTTGTTTTGTTTTTTTTTATCTCGGATTGTAGACTTGGTACTCTGATTCCTATCACCCAGTGTGTGTGTTTTTGTTGTCTCTAGCTCTGTGCCTCCTTCTTTTGACTGGTCCGCCATCCAGTCAACGTTCCTGACCACTGTTTCACGGTAACATCGTTCCCCTTCCCTCTGCTCCATTGAGGACATTGTCGCGTTTAAGTGTGGGGGGGTTCTTTGTATGAATTGGAACGTATATATGTTTGCTTGATGATTGATCGTATTGGCACTGTGGATGTGATTAGTGAATTGAATGGCTTTTGACTTGATACATGACAACTTGAGTGTGACTTAGACAACTTATTGTGATGATTGAGATGTGCAGTAGAATTGTGTAGGGGTTCAGTTTTTCAACTGTCTGCTCACCAAATATGACTTGGTTCGATCACTTGCTTTTGATAGTCATTTATGCATCTAGTTCAGGGAATCAGAACGAGAGATAGAGCATATAGGTAGCCATGTGAGATTTGAGCCTGCTCGTTTCTTTCTTGTGAGATAGTTCCCTCTTCCATGATGTGCAGCATTCACGTTGTCATTAGCTAAGATGATGGAGGCATAGGATTAGCCCACGACCAAATTGACTGTCCTGGTGTGTCATACCCCTAGTCAGCCCCTTTGAGCCGTGTGTTTTCTTTCTTTCGGTCTTCAATGAAAAGTCACCCTTTTGCATCTTTTAGAAGGTTCCACGGAGTGATTTTTACATGTTCTCTGCTGTTTCTGCTAAACGTAATGTGAGGGTTGGAGGTAGTGCTTAAAAGTTGGGCAGGTGTTTGAAAATGTGCAGAGGCGGTGGTTCTCTTATGAAATGAAAAATAATGAAAGAAAAACAAAGAAAAAAATCTAAGCAAAAGAGAGCCACCACCAAAAATCTGAATAATGCCCATGTAGTAGTGTTTCTTAGCAGTCTGGCTTAGAAATACTAGCATTTATGTAACCTCCTTCGCTCTTGTGCTTTGAACTTGAGTAATCTAGAATAGCAGAAAGAAAGTTATTGGTTTGATTGATTGTGAGTCTGTTGGGTTTGGAAATGTGGAACCTTGTGCTGTATGAATACTTCCACCACCTAAAAGGCCTTTTCCCCATGTCCAAGACCCTAGCCAGTCATCTGAACCTGTGTCTAAGACCTCCGGATTAGTTAGTGATGACACCCCATATGTGAACTCTAGCACTTAGAGGCTGCATTCATGATGAAGAGATGTTAGGGATTGAGAGATTAAGCATGCGCATTTTTCGCATCATATTGTCCTGACCCCACTGGTCGAGAGTGAGCGATTCATTTTCTCTTATTCTCTATAATCTTTATCCCGGTGAGGACCTAGATTGCTCGGTCTTAATTCTGATATCTTGAACTTTGTGCATGATGTGACTGTTTTGAACAAGTGGTTGAGTCAAGTCTATGTTGGTTGGTGAACAGAAGGGAGACTCTTCCTTTGCTCGATTTTACTGCATTCGAATGTCATCTGTGGTGGTTGTCTAGGTTGTCATTGAGGTTGTCCATATGTTAATGATCGAAATCCAGTATGATCCACGTGTTTTGTGCCGATATGTCATGCCTAGTTGTTTTGAGCTTACCTTGTGTCTGACTTGGTTTGCTTGGGGACAAGCAAACTATTAAGTGTGGGGGAATTTGATAACGATGTAATTGCACGTATTTGCACCCCTAATTCTTATCCGTTTGAGAGGCATAGTCGTGTATTTTGGCCTATTTTCCGCCGGGTTGTGCTATTTTGTCATATTTCACGTCCCAGGCGTCAAAGGAAAGGCTAAGCACGAGTTTCGGGGCATTCGGAAGTCATTTCGTCAAGCTGGAGCCAAAACACGGGCATACCTAAAACAGAACACGGCCGTGTTCTGTGGCCGTGCTTTTACTACCGAGAGCAAATTCGAGTTTGGCAAACATTGGCTAAAAACACGGGCAGGGCTTAGACAAAGCACGGCCGTGGCCACCAAAGCACGGCCGTGTCCATCATCAAACACGCCCGTGTTTCCCCCAATGCACTGGCCGTGTAATTAACCCTAGCCAAAGCACGGGCGGGCTGAGGCATTACACGGCCGTGCCCTCGACCGTGCTTTGGCCACTGATGCCCTTTTAAGCAGATTTTCAGCCAAAGAGAAGGGGATTCGAGTTTTGAGAGAGATAGAGCGATTCCTAGAGAGAGAAAGCGATGAACAAGAGTCTCCAAGTGCCCTAGATTGATCTTCAACACCATTGGAGGCCAGTTTGAGCTTGGAGAAGTGCCGATCAACGTCCAGGAGCAGGAATCCATCCTTCACAGTATGAATTCCGCGTCTGTTTTTGCTTTTGCTTCTTTCTCCATGGAGTAGTTCTCCCATTCATCTGGGTATGGAGAACCATAGATTTGTATGTTAGGCTTTGATTGTATGAACCCAAGTACTGATTCTATGATTTGATTATATTCGATTGAGGTTTGAATGATTGAATGACTTGAATCCTGATCAAATTCCTGTTGTTTCTGCTTTAACCTAGAATGAGAATATCTGCCTAGGTTGATAGAGCATCCTTGATTGAAGGTAGGGAGTTGGTGACTTTAGTCGAGGAGCCAACTCACTATTCTGTACCGGATTTACTCCGGTAGTGGAGGTTTTGTTTGTTAAGGCCTCAATCTGTTTACTCCGGTGGAGGTTAGTCGCCCGCTAGAGATTCAGATTGAGAGGGTCTGAAGACCTTTAGTCGAGACTTCAGGCTGTTTAAGAACCTTCCGTAGTATAACTATCATAGAAACTGAACTTGGTAATTGCAATCCGGCTTAACTGCAGTCTAGGGGGAACCATATCCGGGTGACCTCTCTTAACCTGAATACAACCGTTTACTTGCTTTGTTAGTTTAGACTTGCATTAAAGTTTCATTGCTAGATAACAAGAATTCACTGAGTAGTCATCAGATCTAGGACCCGGGTTGACATTTAAACCCAAACCCGCTATACTACGCTTTAGGAAGTGGTTTCATTTGGCCAATTCCTAGAGTGACAGTAGAAGTGAGTCAGGAAGACCCGGAGAACGAGGCGAAGAGATCGACACCGGGAAAGATGGCGCCTCTAGCGTCGGCGACTTCGCTCGGGCCGTCGCTGGATGGGAGGACGGATCAGGTGGTCTGTATGGCGATGTTGGTGATGACGACCAATGAGGAATCAAAGAAGAATCCGGAGGGCGAACCGTCGATGGAATACGCAGCGGGGTTGAAGACCGCGGCCGGGTCGTGTTGTTCTCCGCCGAGAGAGGAGAAGCCGGAGAGAGCGTCGCTGGAGAAGAATCTGGGAGGCGGTGGTTCTCGTTGTCCCGAGAACCCTAGATCATCAGGCCGGGTCTGGGAGCAGCAGCCGCAACGAGTCGGGCGGGCCGCGCTTGAGTCCATGGGCCGAGTTTTGTGGGCCGTGGGTCCGAGTCAGCAGAGTGAGCCAAGTGTTGAACCAGAGACGAACAGGCTGACTCGCAAGATAGGCTTTCCTGTTGTGGTTCAGTGGAAGCAGGTCGAGAAAGAGCTCGTTGGTTTCGTTTTAGCCCAGTGGGAGCAACAAAACGGGCCGCGATTTAGATTGACGTGGGTCGAGGAAGAGTTTAATTGTGGGCCGACACTTGATGAAGTTGAGCCCAACTTGGGCTGTGTATTGAAGGAAGGAGGCTTGGATGGTGGGCTTTCAAGTGAGCCAAGCCCAAAAGAAGTTGAAAAGAAGATAAAAGGGCTTAATATTGGTTTGCGCTCTAGCTCTTCCTTTCAACCATTTGCAGGCCTAGTTAGAGATGAAGGAAGAGAAGGTTGTGTTGTCTTCATCTCCAAGCCCATAACGGAATCATTAGCGCCGTTCATAGAAGATTTCAAGGTGGTTAATGAGGGTCATGTGGCTTGGGAGGAATCAACGGAAGTAAGAGTTGCTGGTGGGGGATTTGTTCGAGTTCTCGAACCGGATTGGAAGAAAAGGAAGCGCAAGACGCGGAGGAGTAGACACGTGAATCACCCAATTAAGGCAGGAAAACGGATCAAGTCGGTCAACCTTGAGGGCAATGTTGGTCTGAAGGGGGAGGAGATGTTAGAAACCGATTTATATCGGGTTTATATATTTATTATTATTATTACTATTAGGGTAATTCTTATTATGGTTAGTAGTCTTCTAGTAGAATTAGGTTTATTCTTAGGGTTTTCTAGTATTTCCCTATATATATGTACTTTGGGTCATGGGTCAGATTAAGCAGAAGTTAATAAAGAGTTATCTCCCTAAATTCCTATCCCAACTCCTCTCAATTTCTCCTCTATCCCTAATCCGGCCGTCGGCCATTCTTTCTCGTTCTTCCCCAAATTCTACTTCTTAATCCCTAATTCTATTCTCCAAATCCCTAAATCCCCAATTATCAATCCCGTTAGAAACCTTGTTTCTAACAATCTCACACATGAATCGGTTCGCTGCCATCAACGCCTTCGGCGATAGCGTCATTGCTTCCGCTTCTAGATCTGAAATCGCAGAGAAGAAAAGTGGTCCGCATCGAGAGAGATTCAAGTGATTTGATTGGAGATTTTTCAATTTTCGGGCTCCAGTTCCGACCTGGCATTCCGGGGAGATTCCGAACGAGCACGCGTTGTTTGCTTCACCGAAAACTATCATTTGAGAGTTCTCAACCTCCGCCATCGATTCACCAATGATTCATTATCTCATCCCAATGGATTCTAAGCGAGAAAAGTTGGAGGGAAAATCTCTATTGTTGGAAGAGATTTGGTTAAATTGTTCAGTTGGTGATGGTGGAAACTGGAATTGGGGGAATTGGAGTTGGAATCGGGTGGAGTCGTGGAGATATAGGCGGTTTGGGAAACAAGTATGTGTTCAGCAGCCTCCTCCTCATATCGATGGCGCCACCACCAAATCCCCAAAAACCCTTCAGCTTGCTACGTTCATGTCAGCCGATATGAGAAGAAAGGAAGGACTGATGGTCTCGTTCAAGCTTCAAAGCGGCTCGCCGGCAGTGTGCTTGGACGCTTCCGCCGGAGGAGAGGAAGAAGCAGAGTAGGGTGGAAGTCGGAGTAGAGCGGCGAGCCGGACACGTGGAATTGGTTTTTCCCCGTAATTATTATTATTTTTTAAATCAATGTAATTTTGAATGAAGAAACTATAATATGATGTGTTAATTACGTGCCATCTACATGACCGTCACATTTTTTGCCACGTCAGCATAAGTCAACATTTTGTTGACCATCGTCTGGTCAACCGTTATCTCTAACGGTCAACAAAAGTGTCGGAACACAAATATCGCACAATACTCAAAGTTCGGGCCATATTTGTCATAATGAATTGTTCAGGACACAAATGATACTTTTTGCATACTTTGGACTTTCTAGTGGAATTAACCCTAAAATTAAAGGTATGTACAATATATTAGCCAGAACTATTAAGCAGCGGAGAATTATAGCCACAACTATCGAAATACAAAATATAAGCTATAACTATTATTGTTGGCTGGGGCCCTTTACAAAAAGTCTGGGGCAACCCTCGGGTGAGAAGTGGTCAAGATATGGCTAACAGCCTGATACTGTTATCAAATTTTTTACGGAGAATTCTATGTCATCGGCCACATAACTAAAAATAATTTGACGGAAAAATTGTCACATCACTAAAAATCATTTGTCCAATCAGCATTTACGATGTTTTCATTAAGATTATTAACGAAATGGCTAATAATTTGTATATCGATAGTTGTGGCTATAAATCCCCGTTGTTTAATAGTTCTGACTAATATTATTGTATTTAGTCTAAAATTAACAACAACAAAAAAAAGGCTCACACAGGTCTCAAACCTATGACTTTTGCATTATTAGCATGACGCTCTAACCAGTTGTGCTAATAGGTCAATTGATGTGTTGAAAAGTCTCGTTTAGGATACTTAAATTAAGCAAAACATCATGACACACTTAAAAGTAGGATTGTTAGTCGGTTCGGTCATAAACCTTAATCGTTAAGCAATTTGTGCTTGTCTTAATCACACTGTTTATATTAGTCGGTTGAGCATAACCGTATAGTCGGTGACCGGTTATTTTATAATTTAACTGAATATCCATTAAACAAGTGATTCGATAAGGTTAGACCAAAATAATCGATCGGTACCTAACCAACAAAGAGCTCCTCCTATATTCAATGCATTTTTGTAGATTCTTTCTACATACGTATGAGTTTTTTTATAAAGTTTGTATCATTGGATAAAAAATAATTTAACATAGATATCAATCCATTATGAACTCAACCAACACAGTACACTAATACCATCGTACCATCAAATGAGATTTTTTCAGAAATAGCACTGTTCAGAAAAAATTCTAAAAATAGCACACAACTCCGAAAAATTCCAAAAATAGCACCCTTTCTGCAAAACCGCCACCCGTACCAGCGATTTAGATGAAAACCGCCTCCCGGGGGCGCGTTTTTCGATGAAAACCGCACTGGCAGGGGGCGGTTTTTCAAACCTCACCCCCACGATGCGGTTTGGTTGCAGACCGCACCCCCACCATGCGGGTTTTTTTTTTTTTTTTTGAAAAATCCTAATCTTGGTGGAAATTTCAAACGAACGTATCTTTGTGTTCGGGTATCCAATCGTCGCGAATTATTTTTTGATTCCGCATAACCTTTTGAGATTTTGCAAGACGAAGACTGCCGAAGGTGGTTTGGTCCCTCCTTCGTCCCAAAAAATGTCGTTTGCTACCCCGAACGAGCTTTTTTCCTATTTCGTCAATCTTTGGACAACCATAACTTTGTGCTCCAAAGTCCAAACGACATGAATTTTTTTTTATTTCGCATAACTTTTTAAGGACTACAATTTTTACTAGGAATGAATTTTCAAAACAAGAATTATTTTTGGATATACAAGATTTTGGGAATAGCTTACCTTCCCTTCTCAGCAATTCACGTACATTTTGAAATTATGTCTGATAAAAGTTGCATTCCTTAAAAAATTTATGTGAAATAAAAAAAATTTCATGCCGTTTGAATTTTGGAGCACAAAGTTATGGTTGTCCAAAGTTTGACGAAATCGGAAAAGCTCGTTCGGGGGAGCAAACGACATTTTTTGGGACGAATGCGGGACCAAACCACCTTCGGCAGTCTTCGGCTTGCAAGATCTCAAAAGGTTATGCGAAATCAAAAAAAAATTCGCGACGATCGAATACCCGAACACAAAGATACGTTCGTTTGAAGTTCCCACCTAGGTTAGGATTAAAAAAAAAAGACCGCTTGGTGGGGTTGCGGTTTGCAAAACCGCCCCCTACCAGTGCGTTTTTCATCAAAAAAACACGCCCCCGGGTAGCGGTTTTCGCCTAAACCGCTGGTACGGGTGGCGGTTTTGCAGAAAGTGTGCTATTTTTGGAATTTTACGAAGTTGGGTGCTATTTTTGGAATATTTTTTTAAACAGTGCTATTTCTGGAAAAATCCCCCATCAAATTTGATTAAAGAAACATAGAAGAATAAGAGAACCAACAATAACTACTCAACTCATACCCCTTCCCAAAATTACATGAAAGCCCCGTTTAGTATCATTTTGTTGCTGTTGTGGTTGTAGTGGTGTTGTGTAAATAGATGTACAACCACAACAGAAAAAAAAACAGAAAACACAAACCCGTTTAGTTGATAAATCTGAAAAATCATGAAAGCCGACAACAAGAAACAAAAACGTGTTTAGTTACTACTATAAGAACTAAAAACAAAAAAAGAGAGATGTCCTCATCCAAAAACGAGAGATGTCCTAAACCCATCAAATTTGATTAAAGAAACGTAGAAGAATAAGAGAACCAACAATAACTACTCAACTCATACCCCTTCCCAAAATTACATGAAAGCTAGGCCCCGTTTAGTATCATTTTCTTGCTGTTGTGGTTGCAGTGGTGTTGTGTAAACAGATGTACAACCACAACAGAAAAAATAGAAAATACAAACCTGTTTATTTAATAAATCTGAAAAATCATGAAAGCTGACAACAGGAAACAAAAACGAGTTTAGTTACTACAATAAGAACTAAAAACCAAAAAAAGAGAGATGTCCTCAACCAAAAAAGAGAGATATGGCGGGAGGTTGGTCGGGCGGGGAGGGGAAAGGGAGCCGACGGTGCGAGCCGTCTGCTGGCGGCTGGCGCGGCGGGAGGGGATTGGGCGTCGGCGGGAGGGTGGTCGCGTGGGGGCTTCTGCTGGCAGCGACGGTCGGTGCGCGGTGAGGGGAAAGGGAGCCGCCGGGAGGGTAGGTGTGAGGTTGGCGATGAGGCGGCTGGGCGAAAGGGTAGAGGGTTTGGGGAGAGCTGTTGTGTGTAGGTTTGGGAGAAATAAGAGGGTAGATGGTTTGGGGGTAAAAAAAAAAGGATGAAATTTTGGTTGAGGTGGGATTCGAACTGTGGGTTGGTTTAATGAAAACAAATCCTCAACTAGTAGGAAACCCGTGTAAAACAAATACAAGAATCAGATTTAAAGCAATAAATTGTTGTTTCTCCAATTTGGGCCCTCTTGTGCAAATCTGATTCACAACAAAGGATAAAAACCCAACTAAACATGTTTTTTTTCCTTGGTTTTTCCAATCTTTAAAAACACAACAGGAAACAAAAACAGGCAACAATACTAAACGGGAAATGTTGTTGATTGTTGTCGAGCTACTACTATAAGCAAGTCCTTATTTCTAATGTGCTCCTTCTAGAGCCATTCCATATAATCATGAGGGGATTATTCAAAATGATACTAACTGGGCCTTAATGTTTTTGATTGTTGTCGAGCTACTATCTATAAGCAAGTCCTTATTTCTAATGCGCTCCTTCTAGAGCCATTCCATATAATCATTCTCATTTGAACTTAAGCCACTAGTACAACTAGGATACAAGGGATTGTACAACCTTCAAACATACATCCCCGTTATTTTGTACTTGTGCTCGAGACTCATTGAAGCCTATTATTTTCAGTCATAACTTTGAGGTTGTTCGCAATCAGTTAGCCGATAACCGTTGGTTAACTGTTTAACCGTCGGTTACTAATTAGTTAAATATGGTTGATGAGAACCATCCATTTACTATGTAATCAGCTATCAGTCTAACTGTTAATCCCTAGTTACCAGTTCAGTTATCGCGGTTACGCTGAATAACCGTTTAACAAGCCTAAAAACAACAACTTTTGGGCAAAGAGCAATCTCTGTATTTAATTGATACTTGATGTTATTGTTAAGACTTCATTAACAATAGATATTTAAATATCAATTCAATACTCCGACACGCATTAACAATAAAACTAAATTTGATGATTGATAATTTCCTCTAAACAACCTCAACTCACTTAACTTTTTCTTGACTTCCTTGATCACAGATACAAAGTCTTGAATTGATATTTCAATATCTCTTGTTATTCATATTACTCTAAGAGGTCTTGGGTTCCAGTATCTCTTACCAATAAGAAGAAAATAAAAGATCAAAAGTATGACAAGAAAAGAGCGTTAAATGATTCAGATGTGGACAAGGAAGGAACAACAATGTAGAGTATGAACCTTTTTTTTTTGTCAAAAGATATCATATATTGATCAAATCAGAAGATAGTTACACCCTGGAACCCAGCCAGGTCTGGAAATAAAAAAAACGACTCATGGTCGGCTTTCCTAGTTACCAAATGAGCTACCCTATTGTTCTCCCGTCCTACAAAACGCACTCTAAAGCCAGGCTGAACACGAAAGTAATGAACAATCTCTTCAAGAACAGCACCCAACCGGCTATCGCTTGTGTTGGCCTGATTAATTTTGTCGATTATCACCTTCGCATCGCCCTCAAAGCAGACCTCCGACAAACCTTGCTCCATACACCAACTAATAGCTTCCCTCAGCACAAGCAATTCAACCACCGCAGGATCATCCATGTGCGCGAACTAGACCCCTCTTGCCAGCAACAGAGCCCGAGCTGGGTTAAAAAGAACCATCCCACCAGCCGAATGAGACCCACTCTTAGTAGCCCCGTCCCACATGCAAACCCAATGGGCACCATCCAAATGTGAAGTTGCGCGCATTATCGGGAGCTGAACCCTAGGCGCCTGATCCGCCGGAAGACCCATCCATTCCTCAACCTGCTGGTTGAACTGTCGCATGAGCGCCAGAATCCCAAATTGCTTGCCTTCAAAGACCACCCAATTCCGAGATCTCCAGATCCGCCAAAGGATGGCAACAACAGCCATAACCATCTCAGAATGATGGATCAAACCCAACAGACGTTTGAGAAACAAAGGGAAAGTCTGTCGAGGCAAACCCTCTCCCAAGTATTCCAGCCCCGAATAATCACAGAGGGCCCGCGCCACCGGACAATAAAGGAACAAATGTTCCATTGTCTCCGGGCCTTCCCAACAAACTGGACACCGAGGTAGCACCGGGACCTTCTTCTCAATAAGCGCCTCCATAGTTGGCAGGGCCCGATTGAGAATCTGCCAAACAAATACTTTCAATTTCGGAGGGATCTTAGCCTCCCAAACTTTAATCCAGCTCTACTTGTCCATCCAGCTTACCGAGGAACGCCACCCCCCCTCCTCCTGTCCAAATCAACTTCCAAATGATAAGCCGTCTTAACCGAGAAGACCCCATCCACCGCAAAATGCCAAATAAGCTTATCAGGTACATCCCGGCGCGGGAGGGGAATAGTTTTAATAGCCTTACAGGTGGGTGGATCAAACCATTGATTGAGCATTTCATCAGACAACCTCCCTCCACCCTCACTAATAACTTCCGCCACAAAGGATCACCCCCCTCAGGCAAGACTCGGGGATTATAGGAAGGGGGGTCTAACTGGTACCGAGGAATCCAGTTAAACTGGAGAAGGGAGGCCGATTGACCATTGCCAATCTGCCATCGCAACCCTCTTTCCAACAACTGACGCCCATAAAGGATACTTTGCCACCCCCAAGAGGGCCGTGAGTGACCAGTCGCAGTCAGAAAAGACCCTTGGGGGAAATACTTGCCTTTATAAACCTGAGCAATAAGCGATTGAGGTTCATTGAGGATACGCCAGCCTATCTTAGCCAAAAGAGCTTGATTGAAATGCTCGAACTGGCGAAATCCCATCCCCCCATCATGCTTACTCCTGCACATGTTCCGCCAGGATACCCACCTAATCTTAGGACTCTCAGCCTCCGCTCCCCACCAAAAACGCGCCACATGCTTATCCAAAAGGCGACAAAGGGCCAGGGGAAGCCGGAAACAGGACATAACATGAAGTGGAAGCGCCAACGCTATGGATTTAATTAAAGTTTCCTTAGCCGCCCACGACAACGTCCTTTGTTTCCACCCCTGAAGCCGCTCTAGGAGTTTATCCTCCAAATATCTGAAAGTAGCTGTTTTGGATCTGGCAACCAGCGTTGGAAGCCCCAGATACTTATCGTGGACCCCCACCGCCCCAACTCCTAGAATCGTGGCCAAGAACTCCTGATCTGGCAGGGAGATATTCTTGCTAAAACAGACCGCCGATTTATCCAAATTAACGCGTTGACCACTCAGTTCCTCATATTCATTCAACACCTCAATTAAATTCTCGCACTCCAGCAGTGATCCTCGCAAGAATAAATAAGAATCATCCGCAAAGAACAGATGCGAGATTCTTGGAGCACGAGGAGCTACTTTCACCCCTTCTAATTTTTTCTCCGTGATCGCCTTTCGGAGAAGAGCAGCAAACCCCTCCGTGCAGCGTACAAACAAGAGAGGAGAGAGCGGATCTCCCTGACGAAGGCCTCTAGAGGCGGTGAAATATCCTGAAGGCGTACCATTCATCAAAACCGAGAAGGAGGCGGATCTAACACATTCAAGTATCCATCCTTGCCAGACTGAACTAAAACCCATCTTATCCAAAACTGCAAGTAAGAAGGGCCATTCGATTTTATCATAGGCTTTTTCCATGTCAACCTTCAGAGCCATGTACCCCTTCTTCCCTTGCTTTTTTATTTTCAGATAATGCATTAGTTCATTCCCAATAAGAATGTTATCAATAATCTGACGGTCTTTGATAAACCCATTTTGGCACTCCGATACAATCTCCGGGAGAAAACTAGCCAGCCGTGTAGCCATGATTTTGGTAATCACCTTGTAAACAAATTGACAGAGGCTAATCGGCTGCAATTGTCTCATTGTCTCCACCGAATCGACTTTAGGGATCAACGTGAGCCAAGTATGATTGAAACTCCGCAACATCCGGCTCGAGGCAAAAAAGGAAGTTACTGCTTCAACCACCGAAGTGCCCACAATATCCCAGAAAGCTTTAAAAAACTTTCCCGTAAAGCCATCCGATCCCGGGGCCTGCTTTGACCCCATGGAAAAAAACTGTACTCCGAACCTCCCCATGCAAAACCTCCGCAGTCAAATGCGCATTCATTTGCAGAGTAACATTTCGGGCAATCGGTAGACTCGCCACCCTTTTAGCCATATTAGGAACCTGATTTTCCGAAGTAAACAGGGTCTGGTAAAAGTTGGTGGCAATAGAAGCTTTTCCGGACTCCTCAGTAACCCATTCTCCCTCCGTATTACGAAGCTCAGAAACAAAGATCCTCTTACGCCTCGCTCTTGTGACCGTATGGAAGTAGGCAGAATTCTGATCTCCCTTTTTTAGCCACTTAACCCTTGATTTCTGTTGCCAAAAAACCTCCTCTGCTTCCCATTGGCGGGAGAGCTCCGTCTCCAGTCTTCTAATCGCATCCCAGTCCACCGGATGGATCGAATTTATCCCATCAATCTCAGTTTGGAGAGTCTTGATATTACGCAGAGAATTAGTTGTGCCCGCCCTGCTCCAATCGTAAAGCAGGTGCCGGAGTTTCTTTAGTCGCTCCCACAGTCTAAACATAGGGGTTCCTTGCATCTCCTCCTGCCAGACATAATGGAACATAGCCCTCACCTCTGGGTTATCCGCCCAACGAGCATCAAACCGAAATAGAGGCCGGCTACTCCGATTATAAGGTTTATCGGCAAGAAGGAGGGCACGGTGGTCCGACCCCTGGTCCGTGAAATGTTTGACCAAAGTCTCTGGATAAGTATCTATCCATGATTGAGAGCAAAGAGCCCTATCCAGACGTTCGCGAATGCATGCCTCCCCCATAAGCATATTGGTCCACGTGAATTGATCCCCTTGGAAGCCAGGGTCATGGAGCCCCAAGTCATGAAAGGCTAATGGCTAGAGTCGCATTCCAAGCCCGTCCCCCATCCTTCTCCCCCTCATGGAGGGTAGTATTAAAATCACCAATAACCACAAAGGGATGTGGACTAGTCGCACAAACACCACGCAAATGATCCAATTGGTTGGCCCGAACAGCAACATTACAACTAATGTAAACAAAAAACACCAAATAAGAAAGATCTCCTTCATTAACTTGCAAACAAATGTAGAAATCAGAATGACAAAACACCGAAGTGTCAACCCCGGGGGCCCACGCTACTACTAACCCACCCGATGCATCGACTGCATCAACAAAAAAAAAAACAATGCGAACTATCAAAACCCAAACCTCGCATACGACGGGACACTACACGCCGGTCCGATCGTGTTTCAGAAAAGAACACAACATCCGGTTTATTCGAATGAACAAGCCCTAAAGCAGTTTGGAAGGTGAGGGCGGGCCCAATTTCTCTCACATTCCAGGCCAGAAGCCTCATTTATCCGCAGGGGGCCACTCCAGGCTGGCTTCCTCCACCTTATTCATAACATCAGCTGCTTCCACAAATTATTTTTTTGGAGTAGGAGGAGTGACAGGAGGCTGGCTAACATTTTTAGTGACGCTATTATTAATGTTCTCAATCAAATTGAATCACGATTTAATTGTGTTGTAAACATTTAAGTGACGCTATTATCAACTTTTAGCTCAGTATTGTTAACAATATACAATATCATTATTAATATTTTCTACATAATTTAAAACAAATGACGAATTCATTATTAAGAAATTCTTGTCATTTTTCAACGTAAACAATAATATTATGAACTAAATCCGCCTCGACACATCTTCTCCTTCTGGCAAAAACTTACGTCAGGAGGAGTGACAGCGGGAGACCGACAAGTTGGGGGCGACGACCGGATGGGGAGATGTCGGATGGCAACGGAACGACGACGGAGTTAGGTAGGATGCGACGGGATGGGAACGAGGAATAGGGGTGGGCAACGGGACGGGACGAGATACTCGTCCCGTTTTAAACGGGTACCCAGTCCCATTTGGAGACCAAAGTCCATCCCATATCTCAAACCCATATGGGGAACGGGTACCCATTACCCGTACGGGACGGATAACGGGTACCCATACTACCCATAAATACCCAAAGTTTAAACCACTAAAATTTTAACAAAAGTTTAAACTTAACTTGTATTTGCTTAACAATCACAAGACACAAACTACATCCCAATCACAAATACTTGGTTTGCAAATTACACATTCATGAACAATCATAACACATAGAAATAAATCATTACAAGCACAAAATTATCAAAAAAGAAGTTTCATTCAACACAACCAAATGGGAGGCATGCTGCTACTTTCTGCAAGCTGCTGCTGCAGTTCTGCCTTCTCCAGGCTGCTACTGTTGATGCCGTTCTCCCTTCTGCAGGCTGCTGCTGCCATTCTCCCTTCTTCGGCTGCAAGTGTCCTCACATGCTGCTGTCCTACAAAGAAGAATAATTAGGAGCCATATTGGGATGATCCAAGTTCCTTAATTAAGTACACAATGATCCCAACCTGTAAATGGACACTCGTTGCCTCATTTCAAACACATCCCAACTCTCTCTACTAATTCACCAAACATGTCAGTGAAAGAGTGAAAGGGTAAGGGCCCAAATGTAATTGAAATTGAAAGGGTAAGGGCCGAAATGGCCAATGAGTTTTGAATTGGGTTGGGCTGAATTAAATTTATGTTTTTGTATTGAATGGGTATAACGGGTACCCATATTACCCAAACGGGTATTCGTGGGTAACCCGCGGGTACCCATATTAGGAATGTACAATCCCAAGTCCCATCCATTTATAATATTATGGGTAATATGGGTACCCGTAGCCCTTAAAAAACGGGACGGGTACGGGTATACCCAAATACCCGTTTCCCGTTGCCCACCCCTAATGAGGAAGCTGACGGGAAATTAACGGCATGATGGCGTCGTGACGACGGGAAGATGGTGACCTGACGATGTGTCCATGGGACGCCGACGTCGGGATGGCAACGAGGCACAAACGTCGGGATTACTGACGAAGCTTGGTTGTCGGGGGACGGGACGACGAGTGTTGCAGAGTCTCCGAATGGTGTTCGAAACGAGCTTCGTGCCGAGTGGAGGCCGACGACGAGAATGTTTAGGGTTAGAGAGGACAACCGTCTTTCGATAATGGCTTCCGCCGTCTCTTAACAAATCATGGGTTTAATTTTCGTTTTTCATTTTAATTATTATTATCATTAATATTTACTATATTCCTTTCTTGTCCTTTTAGGTAGTTAGTCAATAATTAGTAATGTTTTTATCTCTCCTCTTTCTATTGGCTAGAATAGGTTTAAGATTTTTCTTAAAGAATGGGGTTTAAGGCAGGGGCGGAGCTATGTTGTTCTTCGGGGTGGCCCCGGCCCCCCGAGAATTTTGAAATCACGTGTTAAGTTCGATAGGAATTTGAAAATTTACGTATACACCTAATAATATAAGTAAATTTGTGTGCAAAATTGTGACATTAATGTTTGGGTGGCTCAGCAGAAGGATTCGCGCGCGTTACATTCAGTGGCCGGGTTCGAACCCAGTGCACCTCCCTTTTTTACATTTTAGAACATGGAAGTTTAATGTACAGTAGTTTAATTTGACCAAAGAGCAATTTAATAAGTTAATAATTATCATATATAGGTCAATTTTAATTTCTTTAAAATTAAAATATAGTTTAATTAATTTCTTCAACTTTTTAATTTATATTCTTAATGATTCTCTTGGTTAGATGATTAATTATGTAACTTTTTATTTGACAAAGAGCAATCTTATAATTTTTATAGTATGTTTTATAAGTATTTTAATTTTAATAATTTGTTAAACATAGCATTTAGAAAATTTGTTTTAGATTCTAATTTGAGTGAATTTTTAATATAAAATAAAGTCTTATATTATTATTATTATACTATTAATTAATAATAATATTATTATTTTCTTAATAATTTTCTTATCATTTGTTTATATTTGACGATAATGTACTAGCTAACTCCGGCCCCCCGATCGCCCAATCCTGACTCCGCCCCTGATTTAAGGACCTGATCCAACCCGGTATTAGTTATGCATAAATCTGGAAGAGATAAAAGCAATATCTATAGTTCATAACCGTAGTCGTAGTCGTAGATAAAGAAAAGAGGAAAGGATTAAATGGCAAAAGGAAATCCAAACCGTAGAAGCATATAAAACTGGAAACAAAAAGGAAATTAAATTCCCTGCCTTCGGTATTGACACCTCGCTTACTTGGACTTTTCATGAAAGAGAGGCCAACGCTTCTCGTCATCCCCGTAGCCCGTAAACAAAAAGGAATATGGATATGGGGCCAAGGTAAGAAAACCGTTGTGAACTGCAACTCTCTGCTTAGCTCTAGCCAGTCTCTTCAATTTCCCATCTCACCGTTCCCATTTCTCTTTAATTAACGGCCATGACGGAGAAAAAAGAAGAAAAGGGGAAAGGGAAAAATTAATAGCAGAAGAAGGAAGAAGTGGCCTGCTGCTGCTCTCTTTCCTAGAACAAAGTCTTCTCAACTTCCCAGGATCACAACTTTCAACTTCTTCTCGAACCAGGAGGAAATTTCACCATGTGAAGTTGCTTCAGTTACTTGGCCGTCTCCTTGGTCTGATGATGTCGGACCAAAGCTGACAACTTTTCTTCTCCCGCGATTTGTAAACTGAATTTGATCTCGGCCCTCGAAAATGGCGAAGAGGATGATGCGCAGGGTAGCAGGGATGAATATCGACCAAGTTGTGGAGGTCTTCAATGCTCTTTATGAAGAGAAGAAGCCCATCCTACCATTTTTTATTCCGTTGTTGTTGTTTCTTTGGTGCGTTGAGAGATGGGTTTTCTCTCTTTCCAATTGGGTTCCTCTTGCTGTTGCTGTTTGGGCTCTTCTTCAGGTTAAAGTCCTTCCCTTTTTCACTTGTTGTAACTCTGCATTTGGTTCCTCAGTTTTGAACTTGATCTCACTACGTATAGCTTGAATCACATGTTTATTGTACTTATACTTCTTAATTGCTGTTATTCCACGCGTTTCTAACAGAACTAATGATTGGATTGGTCATGGTAAAAATTGGGGAGTTTGGCAAATCTAATGGGATTTTTTAAGGACTTGGATCAATTTTATGCTAAAGCTTTTTTCTTGTGTACAATTGTCCTGTTTTTTGTCCTTGACTTTGGCTTGAGTACATAGTTTATTAACTGCTTTAGAAAGAAGCATTGTATGCTCTAGCTTTGCTTCAGCTCTGTTTGTTATGATTTGTGGGTTCTCATTATAATGAATCAGTGGCAAACTGGCATTTTTTTTTTGGTTTCATTTTTCCAAAAGGAAATTTATGTCATTGCTATGGCTTCGCTCTGCAGTATTTTTTTTATGAGTATTTGTTCGATGAGAATTTTTTGCTTGGCACTGCAGTATTCGAGTCATCAGAAAAGAATGCTTGTGGAAGATCTGAACAGAAAATGGAAACGAGTTATATTAAGCACATCGGTACTTCTGCTCACACTCTTTCGTCCATTTAAAAGTATTTTCAGGTGAGATTTTCACTTGTAGTCAAGCCGGTAAATGATTCATGTTGTGTCATTTTCCATTCAGGCAACAACAGCTGTAGAACACTGTGAGTGGCTGAACAAGATGTTGCTGGAAATTTGGGCGAATTATTTCAACCCACGGCTTTCTACAAGGTTCTCATACATAGTGGAGGTTAGATTTTTCCCCTTGTCACGTATACTGATGAAGTAGTTGCTGTTATTCATAGTTTTCTTAAGCTTCCTCTGCACCCTTCGGCTTATTAGTAGTGTCACATTTTGGTGCAGATGTGGTTGGTGAATTTGGTGTTTTTCTCTTAATGATTATAATTAGATCAATCTAAGTAGTTTCTTTTTTACCCTTTCTTGTAAGCAGAGACTATTAAAGGAGCGGAAACCCAAGCTCATAGTAAGTTACATGAATATCTCTCATTTGCTAGAGTTAAATTATATGAATATTATCATGGAAGTTGTTGTTATAAGTTCTCTTACCAGGAAGCACTACTCTTGTTATGCAGGAATGGGTTGAACTGCAGGAGTTTTCTCTAGGCTCATCCCCACCTAGCTTGGGCCTTAGTGGGAGTCGCTGGGCAACTGCAGGTGACCAGGTATGGCTTTGAATCTCTCTCTTTCCTTGTCCTCTCTGTTAATGTTAGCTTAAGGTGTCTAGCTGTTGCAGTCGATAATTAGCTATATGTATGTTAGATTGTGGATAAGCAGCTTTTGAGCACAATGTAAATTATCATGTCATTATCTTCTTTAGGTTCTAATAACTGAAAAGAGTAATTTGGTAGCTAAATATCTCATTTCCAATAGTCAGCACAAATGTGCTTAGATTCCTACCAGCGGCATGAGTTTCGGGTCTCTCTTAAACAAAACTCTTTTCCCTCTTGCTATTTCTGTTAAAGCTTGCATTATACATGTTTTTCATAACTTGATAGGATTTCATTTTTTGACGCGTTGACAGCGAGTGATGCACATGAGTTTTGATTGGGACACCTGTGACATGAGCATCATGCTATTGGCTAAGTTGGCCAAGCCATTAGGAACTGCTCGGATTGTTATTAACAGCCTGCAGATCAAGGGTGATGTACGTGAATTTTAGCATATTTGGTTTGTTGCGGGTGTACTATGTTCTGCTGGAAATACTGTCTCTTTGTATGTTTCTTGCTTTTATTGGTCAGTTGTGTGCTTTTCTATTTATTGACTTTGGCCTATGCCATTTTCCCTATGGTTTTCATTATATAGCTTCTCTTGATGCCAATTTTGGAAGGGAGAGCAGTTCTCTACTCTTTTGTGTCGACTCCTGAAGTAAGAATAGGAGTCGCCTTTGGAAGTGGTGGAAGCCAATCTCTACCTGCCACTGAGCTTCCTGGCGTTTCTTCTTGGTTGGTATGTCTCTCACAATACTAATATCTATGCTCTCTCAAATAACTGAAAGTTTTGGTATTATGGTTTGCTCTATAATCCTCTAGAACCTCAACTTTATTCTTCGTGCTCTAAGTCTCTATTTGTCTTTGGATATAGGTCAAACTTTGCTCTGACACCTTAGATAAAACAATGGTTGAGCCTCGACGTCGGTGTTTCTCTTTACCGGCTGTAGACTTGAGAAAGAAGGTTGTTGGTGGGATTGTACATGTGACGGTTGTTTCAGCTAGTAAACTTTCTAGGGCTAGTTTCAAGGGAAGTCCAACAAGAAAGCAGCAACAGAGTTCAGAAGATGGTGTTGATGATAATGATTTGCAGACTTTTGTGGAAGTCGAGCTTGGTCAGTTAACAAGGAAGACAAATGCAAGACCAGGCTCAAGTCCCAAATGGAATTCAACTTTCAACATGGTGCTACATGAAGAAACTGGAATCTTGCGGTTCAATCTTTGCAACTGTAACCCCGATAGTGTGAAGTATGACTACCTATCAAGTTGTGAGATCAAGGTAGATTCCATACTTATGGTTGATGTGTTTCACAGGGTACAGCATGAGGTCATAGCTGTTGCATTTGTGAAGTATTGTTATTTCTATATAATAATTAATCATGCTTCTATTTCCTTTCTGTCAACGACATTACTTGGGAAAAAAGCAAATTAAGGATCTGCCACAGATATGCAAGAAATGAAATTACTACATGTCATTATCGATTTCGCTCCTAGTATATCTTGATAAACATATTATTCGATTTTAAGTAACTCTCTGCTCTAATTACTAGGGGTCATAGTCTCTACTGTTAATATCAGTTATATATTCTTCCTCTCTTCTTTATCTTCGATTTTGCCCTTTTTGAGCAGATGAAGTATGTTGCAGACGATTCAACAGTTTTCTGGGCAATAGGGCCAGACTCAAGTATAATAGCGAAGCATGCCGAGTTCAGTGGAAGAGAAGTTGAATTGATTGTTCCATTAGAAGGGCCAAACTCTGGGGAGGTCCATATGCTGCAAACCTTCTTTAGCTATCTCATCGTGTATTTTATCATCTGATGCTTTTCACTTGTTCATTTCTGCAGTTGGCGGTGAAGCTTGTGGTAAAAGAATGGCAATTCTCGGACGGTACGCACAGCCTGAACAAGTACAAAAGCAGCTCTCGACAATCTGTGGATGGATCATCTATTCTTCCTTCAAGAACAGGACGGAAGATCAATGTAACTGTTGTGGAAGGACAAGATCTAACTGTCAAAGAAAGATCGGGCAAGTTTAACCCATATGTCAAGTTGCAGTATGGAAAGGTATGAAGTTACTCATATGAATACCTTGTATTGTATATGTAAATAGGCTTAATTGCTATGGTTTCTGAAATTTTTACCTCGGGCAACCTTCTTGCTTTCTTCAGGCAGTCCAGAAGACCAAGACTTCACAATTTCCCAATCCTATCTGGAACCAAAAGTTTGAATTTGAAGAGATTGGAGGGGATGAGTACCTTAAGATCAAATGCTATACCGAAGAAGTGTTTGGGGATGAAAGCATTGGTAGTGCAAGAGTAAATTTGGAAGCTTTAGTTGAGGGTTCGATAAGGGATGCATGGATTCCTCTGGAGAAAGTAACCTCAGGAGAACTGCGGCTTCAGATAGAAGCAGTGAAAGTGGATGAGGATGATGGATCAAAGGTGCATATATTAAGTTTTTTGGATTCAAGCTCTCAACTTTCTTGAAGTCAAGTGATATAATTTCTCTGGTGTTTTCCCAGAGCATGACTTCAAGTTCACCTATTGGCTGGATTGAACTTGAAATTATTGAAGGGAGGGATCTTATTGCTGCCGATCTTAGAGGAACAAGTGATCCATACGTTAGGGTGCAATATGGAAACTTGAAGAGGCGAACAAAGGTGAGCTGACATAATATGTTGAGGAGCTTTGAATTTCATTTCTGAGATGTAAAATTTACAAAGATGGGTTCCCTTTCTCTCGTTCCCACTCACCAACTTCAGTAGCATATTCACCTACTATAATTTTTCCCTTTCTAAAGGTAGTCTTCAAAACTCTCACTCCACAATGGAACCAGATGTTAGAGTTTCCGGACGATGGCAGTCCCTTGGAATTGCATGTCAAAGACCATAATGCGTTGCTACCTGGATCCAGTATAGGTGACTGTGTTGTAGAGTACCAAAGGTTGCCCCCAAACCAAACATCCGACAAGTGGATACCTCTGCAAGGTGTGAAAAGAGGCGAGATACACGTTCGAGTCACCAGGCGAGTCCCTGAACAACCAAAGAGAACTAGCTCAGATTCTGAAGGCTATTTGAGTAACTCCCATAAACTTACAGGCCAGGTAAACAAAATCAGGCAATTACTTACAGTTTCTTCGTTGTTCGCACTTTTGCTCATTCCATGTGTTTGCTATTGATCAGTTGAAGCAGATGATGTCAAAGCTCCGATCTTCTGTTGAAGGTGGGAATCTCGATACTGTTTCATTAGCTTTGAGTGAGATGGAAAGTGTAGCAGAGACCCAAGAAGAGTACATGGTACAGCTCGAGACCGAGCAAATGCTTCTTCTTAACAAGATAAAAGAGCTTGGTGAAGAAATCCTTTATGCTCCACCAGTCTTGGAAAGAAGATCATCTGCTGCAATATAACATTCCCTACGTTTCCCCCATTATACAGGCTATCATAAGATTTGAGAAAAGGCCATCGGTACAAGTAAACTTTAGATATTGAAATAGCTGATTTGTATCAAACCAGTAGCAGTACAGTGATTAAATATATGAACTCTAAACATTGTTGCTTTTGGCGGGAATGATATCATATCACCATTAATTTATGTTTCCTTTCTAGTTTGACGTGCCTAAGTATCAGGCAACCTTAGGTTAGGTTGAAGACTTGAAGTGGAATTGAAGCTTAATTGAAAGACATTGGAAACTATGGTGACCGAGTGAGAACCAAAGCAAAGTTCGCTGATTGAGTATCGACTTTTTCCAACAGGAAAGAAAAGGGAAAAGGGAAAAAGAATAACAATATCTGTAGTAGTAGACGTTAATCACGTTATCCGTCTACGCCAACTGAAGCAGATTCCTCCCGCACAGCCACAGCCACAGTCTTCACTCCCGGAAGACTTCCGCCTGGCAGTGTTCATCCCAACTTTCCTTCCATTTTTCCTGCATTCCAAACAGGTTAAGAATCTCAAATGCTAAAATCGCCATAGCTGGGTATTTTTCAATTTCGTTCAAAGTCATGAGCTTTGCGACTGCTAAATTATCAGAGCTCCCACTCAGAGGCCACTCCTCTTTCTTCCCAAAACCCTCATTTCGGGAATTCCGAAACCCCTTCTGCTCCTCGTTGCGAACCAACAAGTACGTCAGAACCCAAAACCCGAAATCGAGAAACTCCAATTCCCCAAATTCTACCTGGTTGTCCAAGTGGCCTCCGAAGGGGAATTCGGTTAGGGGTTCTCCCAAGAAAGAGGTAAGTCGGCCTGTGAATGAGGAGAAGGCTCGGTATTTGGCGAGGGATAAAGGGGATACTGCAATTGAGAGAATCGTACTTCGCTTGAGAAATTTGGGTTTGGGAGCGGAAGACGAGGACGGAGAAGAAGGGAGGGAGGAGACCGGGATTCTGACCGCCGAGTTGCCGCCAGTTAATGGGGAGGAGAGGCTGGCGGATCTTTTGAAGCGGGAGTGGATTAGGCCTGATACTATTTTGGACGAGGATGATGGTAGTGACGATGAAATGGCGTTGCCGTGGGAGAGAGAAGAGAAAGAGAGGGAGATGCAGGGAAGAGAGGAAGATGGAGGGATGGAAAGGAAGAGGAGGCCAAAGGCTCCGACTTTGGCGGAATTGACGATTGAGGATGAAGAATTGAGAAGGCTGAGGAAGATGGGAATGACTTTGAGAGAGAGGATCAATGTGCCAAAAGCTGGGATCACCCAGGAAGTTTTGGAGAAGATTCATGATAAATGGCGTAAAGCTGAGCTGGTTAGGCTCAAGTTCCACGAGTTTCTCGCCCATGACATGAAAACTGGCCACGAGATTGTCGAGGTTGGTGGTTTTTGTCTCAGTTTTCTTTAGCTTTGTTCTTGATGGCCTTAGATAATGTGAACCACTGTAGTGACTAACTATTATGTAAAAGGTGTTATGCGCTTAGTTTAGATTCAGGAATTTGATAACTATGGCTAACTGCTTGTATTGATCATCAGCGTCGCACTGGAGGGTTAGTTTTATGGAGGGCAGGAAGTGTTATGATTGTTTACCGAGGCGCTAACTACCAAGGTCCGAAATCTCCGGAATCTGCTAGGCAAGAAGGGGAATCACCATTCATTCCAGATGTGTCATCTGCTGATTCATCCTCATTCAAAAGTGATGACTCCGCATTGTCAGATTCAGAGAAGTCTGTACTACCAGTTGTGAGACTTCCACAACAGACCGAGACCTTGACCGAGCAGGAAATCGAATATAACCAACTCTTGGATGGATTAGGGCCCCGTTATGAGGCGTGGTGGGGCACTGGAGTTCTTCCTGTGGATGCTGATTTGCTTCCACCTAAAGTTCCTGGTTACATGACGCCTTTTAGGTGTCTTCCTACTGGAATGCGGCCTCGACTTACTAATGCTGAGATGACTAATTTGAGGAAACTTGCTAAATCACTTCCCTGCCATTTTGCCCTTGGTAATAATTTATCTGTCTTACTTGAATTCCTGAATTTTCAGATGTTTAGTTCATTTACTGACTTTTGGCGCTTGTTCTTCACTTTGACCAGGGAGGAACAGAAACCATCAAGGGTTGGCAGTTGCTATACTCAAACTTTGGGAGCAAAGCCTAATTGTGAAAATTGCCGTGAAGCGAGGGATACAGAATACGAATAACAAGCTAATGGCTGAGGAAATAAACGTGAGTTATAAGCCTTATGTTTTTCCTCTCTCGGAAGGGTAGGGAGGAAAAAATGAAGTTGCTCCAATAGTCGTCAACCTAGGTTTCATATAGTTGGATGCATGTTATGAATTTTACATTATGAGTTTATGACTGTGCGACGTTTGAGAAATTTGAACTCAACATAATGAATAGTAGAGTGTTCATGATAATAGATTTTCGAATGTGGACATTTCATTGTGTTTGCTGATTCTTGTTGGCTTTGAGTTATGCCTCTGTACAAGTTGTTTCCTTCTATACAAAGGTCTCATGGCTGTTTTACATTGGTTACCACAATCTATTTTGTTTCTGTCACAAATATTCCCAAGATTCATATATCATGCTGGTTATGGATGTTCTCAAGAAAAGAAAGGAGAAGATATATGTACAGGTTAACCAACTAATGATGGAATTATTATTGATGGTTTCTCTACCCTTGCAGCAATTAACAGGAGGTGTCCTGTTGCTCAGAAACAAATATTATATTGTCATTTTCCGTGGGAAGGATTTCCTGCCTGCAAGTGTAGCTGCACAATTAGCTGATAGGCAAGAAATAACCAAACAAATTCAAGACAACGAAGAGAAATTAAGAAGCAATCTAGAGATAGCATCATCAGGTATAGAAGGTGAAGGAAATGCACTTGCAGGGACCTTGGCGGAGTTTTATGAAGCACAAGCTCGATGGGGAAGAGATACATCTGCAGAAGAACGTGAAAAGATGGTTGAAGAAGCTGCCAAAGCTAAAACTGCTAGGCTCGTCAGAAAAATCGAGCATAAGCTAGCTAAAGTAAGTATATGATATCTTCTGCATTGTCTCATGAGATAACTACACTTTACTCATGATTGTGATAATCAAGGAAAGTTAAATATAGTAGGAGGTGCAAAGTTTTTGTCATACCTGTTTACAGGAAAGACAGATAACACAAGACATAATACTTTCTGGTCCAAGCACAACATGTTAATCTTCTTTTTTATTGTGATTTCCTATTATTTACCTGTTCAGTTCATTTGCATGACTTTGTTTAACCATGAATTTCCGTACAGGCTAACAGCAAGAAGCTTAGAGCAGAGAAACTATTATCAAAGATAGAGGCCTCGATGGTTCCCGCTGATCCAGATTATGACAGAGAAGCGATCACTGATGAGGAAAGGATTGTGTTCCGGAAAATTGGGTTGAGAATGAAGCCATACTTACCTATGGGTAAGTCGTACTCAGAAGCTTATTTGGTGAACTTCAAATGGCAGAGCATATAATTTCTGTACATTAATATGGCAGGGATCCGTGGTGTTTTTGATGGAGTTATTGAAAACATGCATTTGCATTGGAAGTATAGAGAGGTTGTGAAGCTAATAACCAAACAAAAGACGATGGCATTTGTTGAAGATACAGCTAGACTGCTGGAATACGAGAGTGGTGGGATACTGGTGGCAATAGAAAGAGTACCAAAAGGTTATGCTCTCATTTACTACCGTGGGAAGAATTACCGCCGTCCCATTAGCTTGAGACCAAGAAATCTTTTAACAAAAGCAAAGGCATTGAAGCGTTTTGTAGCAATGCAACGCCATGAGGTTCTATCTTCAACATAATCTTTTTCTTGTTGTTGGTCATATTAAGGAACCTTGGCAAATAATTCTAGTGTGCCAAATGATGCAGGCTCTCAGTCAGCACATATATGAACTGGAGCACACAATAAAACAATTGAAAGCCGAAATTGTAAGTACCCCTTGGGCCTTGTCTTCTCCGGGCCTTTTCCATCGCAAACATCACATTTTCTTCTCCTGCTAAAAGCAAAAAAGAAAAACTAAGCTGACTTGTATCATTTTGTTTAATCTCTTGCAGGGTTTATCTGAGGATGATAGTTCTGATGATTGGAGCTCAGGTGCACCGCGATTGGTAGATTCTAATTCAGACTTCACTGAAGTGAGACACTGGCCTCCCTGTTGTGTTCTTTTTTCTTATATATAATCTCTCTCCCTGTTGTGTTGATGTTTTAATCACCAGTACTCTAACCGTAGGGGTGTCTATCTTGTTGAGACCTGAGATGACATAATAAAGTGGGGAGGGGAAAGAAAAAGAGGATTTACTAACTTCTGGATTACCCAAAGCAGTGCAGTTTCTCATATTTCTGGAAATTAGTATATACCTCTGTCTGATTACAGGATTGGATCTAGGCTTGAGCATTTGATATTTAGTACTTGCAAAAAAATTACCTGTTTCAAATTGCTGTGGATTCTCTTTTATAACAAGATTTTCTGTGGATATTCAGGGAGAGGATGATGCTTCATATATAGCATCTGATGAGGATGGTAGCAATAATGACGAGGAAGAAGAGGAGGACCTTGATTGGGAAGATGAAGATTTTGAGTCTTCGGACTCTGAGAATAGTGACATTCTTTTAACACATAATGTTTAACAAGCTCATCAAAATCTGTCTCTTAAGCAAGTGAATGTGTCCTTCCCAATGTTCATCTGCATATGCAGGTATTCACTTTTGTGGCATGCTTGTGTTGAACTTGAATCTACTTCTTGCATTAATTGGGGAGTGTCTGTTTGCCTGAATGAGCATATTTCCATTCCCTCATCTACTGAATTTTATTTGTTCCAAAACTAAATAGTGCACTTCCAGTAACATGGTATGTTTTCACGTGTTAGGATTGATATACACATTCTAAGCCTTCCATGGACAGAGTTACTGAGAAGCATATTCTGGAAATGAAGCTCCAGCTATGGCATAGCAATGGATTCTGGTGAAGTTCCTGCGAGTGGCGAAGGGAGTTGATTGTTCGGACTTCTAACCTCGAGACAAATTCTAGGATGGAGAAGGTGGTGCTTGTAACATAGCTAAGGCAAATGGCCATCGGACACTTCAGTTGCTGGGTTTAGTTTGTTTGGAAATTTGTATGGCATATGTTGAACATACAAAACAAGATACGGAGAATATGCAAAATTTTGCAGCTTGTTATGTGATTTTGAGGGGTTCTGCTCATGTATTTGATACTATGATGTCATTCATTTCCAGTTTCCTGTTGTAAAATGTAATTCAATGTAAGGTTCATCGATAGTGTTATGTTAGGGTTGTCCCAAGGCATCCACTGTTACATCTTTCCCCCCTTAAACAACTAACACAATTTAGCACCTGAGCCATACAGGTATGTTTATGATAATAAATTCCAAACTAATTACGGTAGGATAAATGAATAGCCTATGATGATACTCATCATTTGGTAGGTTTAACATTCTGACATTCTCGGGCCATATTGGCTTTGGCCTTTGGTATACAAGTAGCTAAGTACAAAATCCGTAGATCACATAACAACAACAAATTGGACTAGCTAGCACTCATTTGTTTTGATGCACTCTAAAAGTAGAGATGAGACATTAAAGTTTGAACTATAATTGGTACGATTGGTATAATATGATAATATAGCATAAGATCACAACTAATCAATGCATTATTCTAAATCCTAGAACTTCAATCTGAATCCCAACACTAAACTCCAAATTGTAAACTCTAACCCTAAATCATTCAAATCAAACTAAACCTTGAATGATTCTTGTGCAAATTAATGCATTTTCTTGTCATCGTATCATAAGTGACTGTTGACATCGTTTTGACATATCACCTACTCAAAATGACGATTCAATGCATCCAAAAAGTAACTGCACCGAAGACAAACCCCATAAGAGTATATATGATTCGAGTTTAGTCCTTTTAACCACCATCTCTATTCACTTTTGTTTTGAAGACACTAGATTCAAACCAACCAATTTTCTTTTAACCTAGTGGTTTATTTATGATTGGGTGGGCCGTGTAGATAATATTTTCTTAGTGAAAATCCAACTCAATATTGAAAAAGTGAAACTATTATGCACCGTAACAATAAAATTCATTTTTTGTCCGCGCTTTGCAACGGTAAAATAAACAAATTATATTTAAAAGTTCATCTACTTATTTAATAATTCATATGAAATCAAATAATTCATAAAATTATTAGAGTAGGATTGCTACATAAGTTTTATGTAATGTCTTAATCATTATACCATACGTTTGTTTAAGTGATATAGAAAAGATAATTATAATTCACTAAACATTACAGTATCTCATGACTAAATTGTTACGTAAAATAATAATTTACCTTCAAGAATATTTGTGTATTCCAAATTGATGAGATTATTAAAAATTTAGATGATAATAAACGAATTTAATTCAAACTTAAATATCGAATCATTTTAGTCATTGTTTAAGTGATACATAAGAAATAACTACCCTTACATAAGTTTTATATAACTTATTTGTAATTATGTAACTACCATCTTACTGTACGATCTAATAAAAAGATCAAGTTAACAAAAATATAAATTTGTAAACTGTTATGTAAGAAATCATTGACCATATAAAAACTATGTCTAATGCAAATAATAAAAACCTTATAGTAACTTCTAGAGCTTTATATAATATACTAGAAAAACACCAACGCTTTGATGTGGATAGTGGGAGATAGGCTGCGATTTACATTAATAGCGGTTCTATTTTGTATTTACCAGTGTTGTTAAAGCCGAGCCGAGCCGGTCGGTCGGACCGGTAAAACCGACACCCGGACACTAGCCCGGCTCGGAACACTCTAAAAGCCACAGCGGTCAGAAAAGGCGGTTGGTAAGCGGTCTGAACGACTAACCGTTCGAACCATTCAAACCAACTAACCAGTTCTTATTCCAACCGTCTAATTAAAGGAACACAGGGGACGCGCGTGGGGTTGGGAAATTGCACTCATCAATTCCTTCTCTTTTCCCGACTCAAAGCCCAAGGGCCAACTCTTCCTGTTGGAAGCTGTGTAACAATAAATTATTAGTGCTTTTTTGTTGTTGTTTCTAATTGTAATTATTAAATTACTAGGGCTTCACAGACCAACTCTTCTTTCTTGAATATTTGTTAAACATTAAGATACGTGAAGATTAATAATGTTAGATGGATTATGTGTAGAATTTTTGATTTTAGGTCTTAAGAGAAATTCACATATTTGGATAGTTTATGTGAGATTTTAGACTTAAGAAGTTTTAGTGCATTTGTTTTAAATTTGTTTAAAAATAATGCAAGTGTGTGGTACTTATAATACTTGTTCACGTACGAGGCATCGGTTTGTTATCGGTTTTTCAACGGTTTAATATCGGTTAAACCAATAAAGTGCGAACCGTTCACTATAACGGTTCATACTCCGGTTCGGTTCTGACAACATTGGTATTTACATTAAATTTTTCTTGATAGTGCATTCTTATCATCATTCAAAATTAGACAAAAAAATTATAACAATAATTAGATCATATCGAAAGATGGTATTCAACGGAAAAAGAAGAGAGCATTAGTGGGATTTTCATGCCCAGGGCTAGTAAATTGTTATCTCGTTGACGGTGTAACCGGTAACCGAACCAAAACCGATAGTTAACGGTAATACCGATAATCGATTAAACAGTAAACAGTCGGTTCTCAATAGTAAAATTTATCTATTTACTAATTGACGGTTAAACAGTTAACCGCTATTAGATTATGACCATCCTCATAATTAGGATAGAAAATAATAGGTCTCGATGAACCACATGCATACTTGCATAGGCCAAAAATAATAGGGATTCTTGAAAGCCTATAAGATCCATTGCCTACCCTAGTTGTAATACTGGCTTAGCTAGGTTTATTGGAGACTAATTTTAAGGATGGACTTTAAAAGGAACAAAGTAGAAACTTGGCCTTACGGACAATAGCTTGTCAACAATTAGTAGCATTTAAACTTCCATGTAATTTGATGGAGTTTATGAGTTGAGTAATTGTAGTTGTGCGTCTTATTCTTGTATGCTTGTTTAATCAAATTTGACAGTAGAATTGTGTTTTGTGTACTTGTGTTGGATTGAGTTCATTATAGGTTTATATCTATGTTAAATGATTTTTTAGTTAATGATGACAACTTAAAATAAGAACACATACGTAGATATGTAGGAAAAAATCTACAAAAATGCATTGAGAAAAAGGGAGATCCTCTGTTTGTTAGGTTATTGATAAGTTATTTTGGTATAACCTTGCTAAATCTCGTGCTTTAACAGTTATCAGAACCGACAAAATAATCAAAATCAATCAAATATTTCTGGTTATAACCGAACCAATCGATTGCTAGCATTAAGTCTGGTTTCCTTCAATAATTAACCTAAATTACACATTTGGTCACTCTAATTATACAAATCTTTCATGTTTGCCACCTGAATTACTTTTCTTTCTTATTTGCCACTAACTTTACGAATTGTTTCATCATTAGTCACCGGCCGTTAGACTCCGTTAAATTTGTCCTACGTGGCAGTTAATTATAAAGGTTGACAGTTAACTAGATGACGTAGAAAATAAAAAAATAAAAAATAAATTTATTTGTCCACCTCATATTCCACTTAGATTTATCATATTAATTATTTAATATAAATTAATTAAATTAAAAAAATAAATAATATGATTAATTTATTCACATATAGTTCTGGGGTTGGTTTACTCGAGGAGATCGGCGGCAGTGTGGCGGTGGCCTGGTCGTAGAAGATGGTCCATAATAAATTCCTTCCCTTGTGCTCCGATGAAACATCCTAACCCGACCGGGTACTACTTTTACTAAAATGTCATTGATAAATAAAATACTCAAATCTTAAATTGCAACTGGGAAAAATTTTCATAAATAAAATACTGAAAACACACACTTTTACTAGCAAAGCCCTAACATGTGGGCAAATTAAACTCAACCTTTAAAATCTCAATCTGATATCAAAATAATCTCCAGTCTGTACTCATAATCATAAATGTAATTAACTAATAACCTCTGAAGTTGTTGCTACTGAAAACCTTGACTAAGCATCCTCCGTGACGCTTGTACTGCTCTCCTCTAGTTGGCTGCCCTCGAACTCGCTGCTCACTAACTGCTCTTCTAGTTCCTCAAACTGGTGAGTGAGATGGGGTCAGTCTACGCCCTTACGTTTGAATACTTCTAATACTTGAGTACTTTACTTAAACACTTAACTTTGACTAGTGGAAGTTGTTTGTACTTCCATTCTTAAAAATCTTAACTCTTAAAACTGTATGGGAGTAACTGTTACTCTCCATTCTCAAAGCTTAAATCTCACTTAAATACTTGACTGACATTGGGATCCCTCACTAGCTAGTCCGGTTGCCAACTCATACGTATGAGAAGCCATTCAGGCTTTCCTTAAACTTAAACTTAGTTAGGGAAGTCGTAACGATTCATCCCCCTAACATCTTAAACTTATCGTGGTGGCTCTTCACCACGATTCTCAAGGGCATAACTGCTGCCCATCTTAAAAGTCTCAAGAGCATAACTGCTGCTCTGTCTCAAGGATCTCAAGAGCATAACTGCTGCTCTATCTGAAAATCTCAAATGGCAACGGACTGGCACTAGTGACTAAAAACACTTAAAACGACTTCACATTCTTGAAGGTGAGTTACTTCTTAAAAAGGACTTGCTTCATAACTTCAACAATAACTTATAAACTTAAAGCTTAAATTTAAATAAAACTCATGCATAGTCACATCAAGCATGACTCAAACAAAATCACATATCATCAACCATAAGCACAATCAAACAACGACATTCACTTCATCAAATACTCAAAACTTGTAACTCTTGAAAGAACACGTAAGGCGTAGAATTTACCCCTTTACACTCACCTCAAAATAACGACATTGATAGACCGACACGACCTCTCTTCACCTTCGGTTGACTTGAATGTACCATCGTCCAAACTGGATTATAGCTCTTGCCTCTCATTTTCATCCTCAAAATAACCACGTTAACTGGCCTAGTCAAAACAACCCAAAGCACCATCCATGATTTCGTTAATTTTGAGCTTATGTTTAGCCATGAATTCCACCACTCCTTAACACGTACCCAAATTAATTACAACCCCATCTCCATTTCACAATTCTTCCAATTGAGTCATGCACCCATAACCACACTTGTCCGAACATCAGCTAGCTAACTACTTCTTTAGAGCCCACATGTCCATTGCTAATCAAATTTGATTCAAACCCACCTAACAATGTATCCATGTATCCACGTACCCAACTATTGTCCTAAGTTTATTGGCCAAGAGTGATTAGTACTAATCCAAATAGGTTCTTCTCTCGTTCTACAATCACCCATGCATGCACAACCAGAGAAGTTTTAAATGAACAAGTCCTTACCTTTGCAATTAAACTCCGTCTCCACTTCGTGCGATAAACTACGTAGCTTTTTGGGTTCCAAAACGTCGAGATCTATCAGTGACTCCGCGTTTGTCCCAACCTTCAGATGTGGGTCATCTAGTTCTCGTCAACGCCATGCTCCAACGTTGTCGTCTTTCCCACCAAAATTAGATCCGTATCTTCTTCTACCTCTTCCAGCCGCGTTGCCCTAGTGCCTTCCCCGTCTTTGATTTGTCTATCTTGGCTTCTCGATTGCGATCCATGATACATCCAGGCTGCCATTCCTCAGTTGTTTCTTTCCCTCGTGTGGTCAATTTACATGGCATTGCTGGTTTTGGCATAGATGATAATACCGGGAAGGGATGCACCAGTGTGTGTTGTGGGTTGAATTATCCGGAGCTCCGTCACACCGAAGGGATGGCGGCTGGAGATTTTAAGAGGAAGCCAAGGGTTTCTTGTGTAAGTGTAGGCGAGAAGAGGGAAGAGTTAGCAGCTTCTTTTGGCTGCGTAGCTGGGGAGTGGGTATAGGGTTTGCGGTTTGGGAATTTAATTCCATTTCTTTTCTTCAACTTTAATTAATCAAAATCAATTAACCCCTATTTAGGATTAACTAATAATTAATTAATTAAAATTATTCAATTCCCCAATCGAGCCATTTGCTTACCGACGGTCAAACCTAACCCAAAATTCGGGTTGTTACATCCGATTACTAAAAATATTCTCCCTTCTCATTAGTTCCTTTCCATAATCCTCTCTTCTCCCCCTGCATTCCAAACGGACCTCCATGGAATCTTTGAGTGCTCTTCTCTTCACTTTCTCATCATCACCACCTTACCCCCTAGAACCTTGCTCTCCTCAACGCACATAGTACAGCTCCCGAGAACCCAAAACCTGCAGCAACGACGACCCTTCCATCAGCTACCCATTCTAGCTGTCCAACCACGATTAGGAACAGGAACGCTTCTGCGGCTTCCCCAATTTCCAAATCACCGGCAACGATCAAGGCTACCCATCTCTCGCCATCTCCAATGTCGAATATGAGATCAAAGACATCTTCTACCGGACCCACTCCCTCCTACTCTCATTCCCTTCGGCAGTGGCAATTCCTGCAAAACCCCTCTCCACCACCTCACCCTCGATCGAACTCCCTTCCACATCTCGTCCGACACGCTTCACTCTCCTTCTTCTACAATTGCAGCAGCTGGCCGAATTTCTCCTTCCGTTCGTCCTACCCAATCGATTGTTCTAACGACCTCGCACATTCCTCTTTCGTTGTCTTCCTCGACCAGCTGTCGGAAGAGTTCGGTCAAGAAATTGGGAAATCCCGGTGCCAGGAAATCGTGGAGACTCCCGTTCGCCGTCGATGTTCGTTGACAGGTTCCCAATTTCTTGACCCAATCACAATGACACAATTTGTAAAGTGCCTGGTCAAAAATTGGCCACGACGCCAATGACAAATCTACCAAAAATTAGAACGAAACGAAGCAAAGCAAATGATAAGCCCAAATAATCATCACCTCACGATAGGAAATACCAAACACCGTACGCTTTTTCCATTCCAACCAAAATGAACAATTGACAATACTTTATTATAACCTGACAGTGACAGACACCACCATTACCAACAGAGCACTAATTGAAACAACAACAAAAGTCTGCAGAACAAAAGCAAGAACAAAAGAACACCCACCCACCAGTCCACCATATTAACACGCATACAAAACCCCTAGCACAATACCTAATAATCCAACAGCCAATCAGACAAAAGCAAGCGACATGGCCCGTTACGGATAACCCTTCTTCTTCTCCCTTGACCATTCAATACTGCAACGCGTCGTCGTCGGCGGCGGATGCGATGATGGAAAGCTGTGATGTCAGGCAGGGAAGTTTCGCCGTCGGTGTTTGTGGACAGGAGGAGTTGCATTACTACTTGAACATGTTCGACTCGCTAGAAGGGTCATCATCGTGTCGCAGCTGGGGAGTCAGATCTGGTGATGTCGGAGCTGGTGATTAATTAATCATATTATTTATGTTTTTAATTAATTTATTTTTTATTAAATAAGTAATAAATCTAAGTGGAATGATGAGGTGGAAAAATAAATATATATTTTATTAAATTTTCATGTCATCTAATTAATGGTGCAACAATTCGTTGACTGCCACGTAGGATAAATTTAACGGTGTCTAATGGCCGGTAACTAAAGGTGAAACAATTCTTAAAGTTAGTGACGAATAAGAAAGAAAAGTAATTCGGGTGGCAAACATGAAATATTTGTATAATTTGAGTGACCAAATGTGTAATTTAGCCCCAAAACAACCAATAGAGACAAAGGGGGTTGTCCACCAAACAATTTGATGATCCCGGCCTGAAAGGCCGAAACAGAGTGGGCTAACCACTAACCAGTGTGTTGGTCCATTCCTCTTTCTCGGTGTAAAACTCCACACAACCGGAATACTAGAGAAAAACTCGTTTCTAGATGCCATCTTCCAAATATCCTCAGAAGGGGCACGCATCATCGATAAATTCTTCAATATTGGAACCCACAGGTAAGATGTTTCTGCAAATTTTCCATAAGAACGTACACACCTTAGGCTGGATATGAATATTCCATAGGAATTTCCAGAACTCAGCATCTTCATTTGGTCGATTGGGATGACGAGCCATAGTGGTAGGGTTGCTTACTCGGATCATGGAGTAGGCAGATTTTCCAGTGTAAACACCGTTTTCAGTGTCCCTCCAGACCGGAGGTCCTTCTTTGAAGGATAGCTCAGAGGGATTTGAGGGATGAGGGTCTTGTCTTGCTCAGTGAAGAGCTCGTTAATTTTGTTCAGATCCCAGCCACCCCTTTCCCAATCAGTAAGAGTGCTAACGGTTTCATTTGAGGGATCCTCCATAAGAAAAGGATCAACAAAAAGGAAACCCTTTCCTGGGATCCAAACATCGATCCGTATCTGAATATCTTCCCCATAGCCAACCCTCTATCTGAAACCATCCTCAATTTTCTCCTTTGCCTCCATAATACTCCGCCAAATAAAATTCGGTATGTAACCAGTGTTATAAAAACCAGGCCGGACCGCTCGGTTAGCCCGAAAAAAATCAGACCCGAACACTAAGTCGGTCCCGGAAGCATAAAAGTGGCAACAATTCAGTGGGTCGGCCATCCGATAAACCTTGAACCTCTCGCTAATCCGGATCGACGTCCGGTTCGGTTTTGATAACACTGTCTGTAACCCACTTTAGCCTTGAGAATATCAGTTTTAGGAAAATACCTTGCTTTCATAACACGAGCCATCAAAGAGTTTGGTCAACAACTTCATACCCAAAATTTTAGCCCAATTTAGTATTTTGGTGGTTGAAAACTTGAAATGATGGATACGGTCATATTAATTATCCCGCCTCCCCCAAGTCCTTTTCTGCAATTCTTCTAACCCTTCTCGAAATAATTAAATATTACTGAGTTTGGTGCAAAATGCTTGGAGAAACTAACACGTTTAGTATCATTTTGTTGTTGTTGTGGTTGCAGTGGTGTTGTGTAAACAGATGTACAACCACAACAGGAAAAAAACAGAAAACACAAACCTGTTTAGTTGTTAAATCTAAAAAATCATGAAAGCTGAAAACAAGAAACAAAAATGCATTTAGTTACTACAAAAACACGGGTCGGCGAGCTGGGCTGGCTGCGCGGCGGAGGGGTCGGGCTGCGCGTCGGGCTGGGTCAGCGCGGAGGCGGAGGGGTCGGGCGCGGAGGCAAAGGGTCGGCAAGCGGACGTCGGCGGCGGGTCGGCGGGCTGGCTGCGTGGCGGAGGGTTTAGGCTGCGCGGCGGGCGGGATCGGCACGGAGGTGGAGGGGTCGGGCGCGGAGGCGGAGGGGTCGATGACTGAGGAGGTGGCGGGCGGCGCGGCGGAGGTGAGGCGGAGGTGGCGCCTTGTTGAAAAGGGTGGCGGGTGATGCCTCTGTTGAGAAGGGTATAGGGGGAGAATAGTTTGGGGGCGGCGACTGATATGTTAAAAGTAGGGTTTGGGGGGTGGCGGCTGTGTTAAAAAAAATTTTTTTTTTGTTTCTATGGGGATTCGAAAACTGGTCTGGTTTAATGAAATCAAGTGCCCAACCAGTAGGAATCCCGTGTGCAACATGTTTTAAAATCAGATCCAAAGCAATAAATTGTTGTTTCTCATATTTGGGCATTGTTGTGCAACTCTGATTCACAACAGAAAATAGAAAACCAACTAAACATGTTTTTTTTTCTTGGTTTCTCCAATCTTTAAAAACACAACAGGAAACAAAAACAGGCAACAATACTAAACGGGGCCTAATAATACAGTGACGCTATAAAAAATGTGGCACCGGTGACGCACTTTTTGATTGGGCCACGTGGATCTGAGGTGGCAGTGGATGAGTTTATTGTATAAGAGCCCAAACCGATTGGCCCATGAAACTGGCCCTAACCGGCAGGTGACCAAACGGACGGCAATGTCGTCATCCTCCCATTAATTCATTGCTTCCTTTAGACCAACTTTAGTGGTGGGCTGGAATTCCAAAACATTGGACCAGACCCACTTTAGTAAGGTTTCAAAAGGCCAAAAGTTCCAATTGATCCAAAAATTGGGTCCAAATTTGGCCCAGAAAAGGACAAAAAGTTCCAAAAGATAGTGTGGCCACATGGGGGAAAAGCAGACGGGCCCATCTGCCAAAAAGAGCTTTAATAATAATAAAAAAAGAAATAACTTTACCTTTTAGTACTCACAATCTCCTCCAACGGCTCTTTCGGTCCAAACAAGAGACCGTCATTAATTAAGTCATATTTACAAATAATTTTTTTTTGTCGGAATTCAAAAAAAAATTGTCGAATGTTCGTCTTAATTAATTATTAGTACCTATATAAAATTAATGAACAAATTTTGTAATTAGAATGATGAAATATATACAAAACTGGATTATGAGTTAAAGCGCAAATCTGGAAATTTGGACTTTTGGAACACACTACTATTGCCAAAATACCTTTTGAGGGGCTAGAATTTGAAATAAAGCCTCAAATTTTGGACTTTTGGATCTAATCACTAAAGATGGTCTGACGTTGTTATTTTATTTGTTTTCTACAAAAATCAAGAAAAAGTAAAAATTGAACTCAAAAGCACTTGGTTGTCTTCGTCGAAATCCTCACCGACAGACTCTACAAAAGGACTTCCGGCGAGTCCTTCTACATTGATCCAACACTATCAAAGGGCTCCACTGAAATCGTTCACAGTTTCCTCATCCTTTGTATAATCAGAAAAGATAGGCAACGAGCCTTTTCATTCAATGAGTAATGTCGCAGTCAATCGGTCTCTGGATACTCGTCAATTCCCCTCTAGAAACCCACAATTTCCGGGAAACTGTATTCGGCAAAGTCGGAGTCGGACATAACGAGTCCAGCCCCGTCGTCGCCGTCAAGGGTGTCGAAGCGGCCCGTGTACTACGTGCAGAGCCCATCGAGGGACTCGATCGTCGGTGCAGGTGCGTCCGATGGAGTCCCCGTCCCACCCGGTTTTAAGCTTGAGTCACCTCGTTTCCTTTTGCTTCCAATTTGGCTGAATAATAATGCAAGACTGGCAAAATTTGGACAATGTTCATGGTGTTCCTTGAACAAAATTAAAAACTGAAAAGAGAATTGATTGGAAAAGATAAGTAAGGCTAGATCTATGTGGAGAAATGTGGCTATGAATTGTGTTCTCTGTAGACAGTCAGTGATTCGAATTGGGTTGACTTTTGTTCTTGTAACACCCTACCCTATACGTTTTGCCTAATCATATTGTTCATACAATTGCAGCAGAATTAAACTTGCGTGTTACATTAATTATCAAAATTTACCCAAATAAAATTTCGACATGAATTACTCGCGTAATGGGCTAACAGTTCTTGCAACTTATCCTGCAAAATAATTCATATGAATCCCTTCATTCGTAGACATAAAAATATACTCATAACCTTATACATTGCTTCTCATAGCCATAGGCACAGTTTCATACTCCGCAACTGCATACCTTACTAATACATGTCATAGTCGTCACAACTTACACAGTTACACAACATATACACATATCATCAACTTTCCACACCTGTGGATATCTCACACTACATCAGAAGCTAGTATGCACATGAAAAACGTTCTCAAAACATTTTTACAAAAAGGTGTGGATCACTGGCCAAAATCCCGAGTAGTAGTCCAAGCACAGAATGGTTGAAGACCATACCTCATCTTGCCTTCAACTCTTGCTCAGCTCCCACCTATACACCTATCTACTGCTGCTGATGATGATCTGCTTACACATAGCATAAGCAGAGAAGAAGAATAAAAGAGGGTCAGCTCATAGCTGAGTGAGATAATCATAGCATCGTGAGTTCATAACAGAGCATACCCCTACCATACATCTAGCAAACAAGCCAAAGCACTGGGATCAGATCTCAGCCCTCCAACATCCCAATAGGCAAAAGACTCAACCACCTTGACTTATGCATATGCATCTTATCATGTTTTAATCATAGGAGCCTGGCTACTCCCATGCTAATAACTCTCCCGGGAAACATACCCCACATCCCGTCGGATGTAGTCATACATACCCCAACATCCCGTCGGATGTGGTCATACATACCCCACACCACTATTGGTGTAGTCATACCCCGACACCGCTCTGGGTGTGGTCATATCTCATAAGAATTCTTCAGTCACCACCACATGAGAGGTGTGACTATCATACATATCATAATAGAGTAATAGCATAGGGAGCCCTAATTACTATGTAGTTGACCGTGAGACCACAACACTGATATTTGGTATCCTTATACATGATTCATATCTCATCTTGCTTAATCATAATTCATTACTTGCACATGTACTTGACCTGGCCATAATTGGCTCGACATAGGTAAATCAGGAGTCGTATAATTGCACTTCCTCGGGGTAAACCCTCGTGCAAGTCATCCTCCTTAAAAATCATAATATCACCAGGGAATATATATTTTCCCACTTGTGCATCCAAATCCAACAATCATGAAAAATCATACCTAATCACCTTCTCGAACCATCGTAAAGCATATTAACCGTCAATCCCACAATTTGCAACATATACACAATCATCAGCATAAACAAGGTTCATATCGATTAGGGCAAGTCAATAATATCATACAGCAATCCAGGGTTCAACATATAGCACAAAGGTCCATACACCCCTAATCATGCCATTCTAGTTCACCTAGGTCAATTCTAAGCATCAATATAATTATCGTGATACGACAAACCCGGTATGCCGTGATAATCCCTCACCAGTTCTGGTCGTTCAAACACCGGTTTAAGCTTCCCGTACTAAAACGTCAATTTCACGAACGAACCCCGAATTAAAATCCGAGACCGTCCTAATATCCCCTGCAGTATCCCCGTCAATATTAGTTCTAGGCTCCGGGTCAAATTCTCGATAAAAACACATCAAACCCTGGCCGGAGCTAAATTCAGCGGTTTGGACCCTGGTCTAAATAATAGCCGAAAATCAGGAATTAGAACTAGGGGATTGATTACCTCGCTGCAAGAAGCTTGTATATGAAATTTGGGCTCAAACCGGCTTCCGGATACTCCGAAACCCTAATTTGGCTTATCGAGAATTCAAGAAATTCCTGAACCAAAAACTCGTTTTAAAGCTCTAAATCGATAAATCACGATGTATGGATGAATTAGGCATTACTTACGGGATTTTTGGATCAGTGTAGCTCAAGAATCGAGCTACGGAAATTTTCCCCGAGCTCCCCTGTGCGCGACTGTTGTCGTTCTGTTCCCTCGGTTCTTTCTCGGTGGAGAAAATGGAAAAAGATGATGGGGATGATAATTAAAGTAATGGACGGGGGGAAAGGTTAATATATATATGTCGGCCGCTTAATTAATATATATATATATATATATATGGTTCATGCTAGCATACGTCAATCGTACGCTTACTCTACCGTACGCCTGTTGAATTTTGTTAGTTAGACCATGAATTAACCGGAGTTTGGGGCATGATACTATACCCTAACCTCTAATGGGTGAACCCCAGTCTCCAATTTTATAACCCAAACCATAATATTCATTTAATCTCAAAATGAAAACAAACGGTTCTGATTCGACAGAATTATCCATGTACAAAAAATAGGTGTGAACGCAGGCGTATAGCGTACGACTGACGTACTCTAGCCTTTGCCATATATATATATATATATATATATATATATATATATATATATATATAAAATTAATACGTATACTTATCCGATCGATCGATAATCCGATTTTCGTCGAAATAGTGTCGAAATGCTCGATTTTAAATCGCGAACTTTCTAGCGATCGAAATACGATTTTAGCTGAAACGGGATGTTACAATTCTCCCCTCCTTAAAAGATTTCGTCCCCGAAATCTAACCTTGAGTCGTACTCTAAGTCCTCTTACTTACCCTTAACATGGTCTATCATACATAAAGTCATTACCTAACTCTTAGGTTAGGCGATTTATAACATAGAGAGTAACACATAACACCTCAAGTTCCCATGTTTAGGTTTCCAAAACCTATATCGGGCTATCACAACAAAAGCACATCAACAAGTTCAAAACATAACTTATTAAGCAAGATTGTTAACCTGCAAAGTAGGTTGCTACTAACTCAGGGTACTTCTCTCGCATACTTGCTTCAGTCTCCCAGGTAGCACTCTCACTATCTTGATTCCTCCACACAACCTTCAACATTGGAATTTCCTTTCTACGAAGAGTTTTAACCTGATGGTCAACAATCTGCACTGGGACTTCTTCAAATGTTAAATCTGTACCCAACTCGATCTCTTCTGGTTGTATAACATGGGAAGGATCCACTTTGTACCTCTTCAACATGCTAACATGAAATACATTGTGGATTTGAGATAGTTCTGGAGGCAATGCTAGTTTATATGCCACTGGTCCAATCTTCTCTGTGATTTCATAGGGTCCAATATACCGAGGTGCAAGTTTCCCTACAGGAGCTTGATGTTCTGCCTTAACTTTCTGACATACCAGACATGTGAAAACATGTTCAGCCGCTTCCTTTTTCATCCCACGCCACCAAAAATATAGTTTGATCGTGTGATACATTTTAGTGCTCCTGGGTGCATAGCATAAGCAGAAGAATGAGCTTCATCTAGGATCTCTTTCCTCAAATTATCAACATTAGGAACACATGCTCTTCCATTCATCTTCAACATGCCATCTACCATTTCAAATGGGCTTTCTTTTCCTTCCTCAATATCTTGAATGATTTTTGCCAACTCTGGGTCCTCCTTCTGCTTCTCACAAATTTTGTCGTGCAACAAAGGTCGAATGTTCAACCGAGCTAGTAACCCTGTCACACCATCCACTTCCAAATCCACATTCATTGCCCTCAAATCAACCAGATCATTTATATTCTTCTTCCCCTTTCTGCTTAGGGCATCCGCAACTACATTAGCTTTACCTGGATGGTAATCAATGGTACAATCATAATCTTTCAACAACTCTATCCATCTCCTCTGGCGACTATTTAAATCCTTCTGATCCATAATATACTTCAAGCTTTTGTGATCAGTTAGGATTTTAAAAGTCTCACCATACAAATAATGTCGCCAAATCTTGAGAGCAAATACCACCGCTGCCAATTCTAAGTCATGAGTGGGATAATTTACTTCATGAGGACGCAATTGCCTAGAGGCATATGCGATAACTCTTCCATCTTGCATTAACACACAGCCCAATCCTTGATACGAGGCATCACTATACACCACAAACTCTCCCTGACTTGAAGGTAGTGCAAGTACTGGTGCTGTGGTCAATCTCTTTTTCAGTTCATCAAAACTCTTTTGACATGATTCATCCCAAACATACTTAGTATTCTTCCTCAACAGTTTAGTCAATGGTGCAGCAATTTTAGAAAATCCTTCGACAAACCGCCGATAATAACCAGCCATGCCAAGAAAACTTCTCAACTCCGACACATCTTTTGGTGGAGTCCAACTCACCACTACTTCCACCTTTTTCGGATCCACCTCGACACCTCTTCCAGAAATTACATGTCCCAGAAATATTACCTCCTTCAGCCAAAACTCACATTTTGAGAATTTTGCATATAATTGTTTCTCCCTTAGAATTTGCAGCACAATTCTAAGGTGAGTTTTGTGCTCCTCCTCGCTTTTAGAATAGATGAGAATATCATCTATGAACACAATCACAAACTTATCAAGATATTCATGGAAAACTCTGTTCATAAGAGCCATAAATACCGCTGGTGCATTAGTGAGTCCAAAAGGCATTACCAGGAACTCATAATGCCCATATCTTGTTCTAAAAGCTGTCTTTGAAGTTGCTCCATCTGCCACTTTCAATTGATGGTATCCAGACCTCAAATCAATCTTAGAAAAGACTGATGCACCCTGCAATTGATCAAACAAATCATCTATTCTTGGAAGGGGATAACGATTCTTCACTGTCGCCTTATTCAACCTCCGGTAGTCAATGCACATTCTCATGGAGCCATCTTTCTTCTTGACAAACAAAACCGGTGCACCCCAAGGTGAGATGCTAGGTCGAATAAACCCCTTGTCTAACAATTCTTGCAATTGTTCATTAAGCTCCTTCAGCTCAATTGGTGCCATTCTATATGGTGCCATTGAAATTGGTGTTGTGCCAGGTACCAATTCAATATCAAACTCTACTTCCCTTTCTGGTGGAAGGCCGGGAAGTTCTTCAGGGAATACATCAGGAAACTCCCTTACCACCTCTACATCCTCAACCTTCTTATAATTACTACAGTAACTTGAGCAAGAAAGGCTTCACAACCTTCCTTCACTAATCGAAAAGCTTCCATGGCCGAAAGAAAACCATGAGTCTCCTTTTTCTTAATGCCCCGGAATACAACAGGACCTTTATCTGGTGTGTTAAATAACACTTCTTTCTTTTGACAATCCACAACAGCTCCATGTGTTGCCAGAAAGTCCATTCCAAGGATGACATCAAATTCATCAAAAGGTAGCAGAATTAAATCTGCTGCTAGGAAAGCTCCTTCCACACAAATGAAGGAACTTCTAATAACTGAGTCTACCTTCAAGGTATCTCCCACAGGTGTTTTAACACATAAGGTATAACCTAGCTTATCTGGAACTAAGCGTAGCATATGTGCAAACGTATATGACATGAATGAGTGAGAGGAACCAGTATCGATCAAAGCATATAATTGCTTGCCAAGGATAGAGAGCATACCAGTCACAACTTCTGGTGCCACTTCTGCCTCACCTCGAGTCATTGCATAAACCCTCGGTGCTCCCTGTGCCCTGGTACCCTGCGTACCACTTCCTGATGGTTGATTTCGACCACCACCTCTACTACCCTGTGAACCACCACGACCACTCTGAAATCCACTACGGCCTCCCTGGTAACCACCCCTGAATGGGGCTCTACTTATTTGCACTGAAGGCTCGGACTGTGTAGCTCTTACTTCTCTCGAATGCGGACAGTCCCTCATGATGTGCCCAGGTTGGCCACAGTGAAAGCATACACCAGAAAATCTCCTACACTCTCCAATATGCCTCTTCTGACAAACTTGACAAAATGGAAATTGTGTGGCTGAGGAAATTGGTGCCCTGTATGATGTTCCCGACATAGATTGACTCGATGTTCTCCCAAAACTGCTAGGACCTCTCCTGGGTGGGTAACGAGGTCCAGCATAATTTACTCCAAACTTCCTCTTCTTCTCCTCTTCTTTGGCCTTGTGTTCCTCCCGGCTCTCAACTTCATAGGCTTCATACTTAAGTGCTGCCTCCTTGATTGTGGCCATACTCTCTTCATCAACCCTGTGGATCTTTTCTTTCAACCCTATGCGCAGACCATGCAAGTATCTCCTCTTCTTCTTATGCTCAGTATCCGCCAACCCATCCTCAAAGTAAAGCAGTCGAACAAACTTGATGGTGTACTCAGTAACTATCATATTCTCCTGCTTAAGGTTGGCGAATTCATTATTCTTTGCCCTGATAAAAGCTTCGGGAAGAAACTCTGTCTTAAAGGCCTTCAGGAACTCCTCCCAGGTGAACTGAACGCGTTCACCATTAACTCTAGAGACTGAGGACCACCAGCTCCTCGCATACCCCTTTAGGAGAAAAACAACATATTGCACTTTTTCCTCTGGGGTTGCATAAAGATACTCAAACACATCTTCCATCTCTCTCAACCACTCTACTACAGCATCTGGGCTCACATCTCCCTTAAAGTCCCTACCACCCAAACTCTTCATCTTTGCATAATCTAATACTGGCGGCCTTGCATCAACCGCCCCCACTCCTCTCGACTGGTCAGTAGGAACATTTTCACAACTTCCGTGCGAGCTACAAGGAAATATTGGCCTTAGATTGATCCACACAAAATTCATTCTTCACCAAATCTCTCACTTGGTTAAAACAAAAAATTTCCAAAATAATTACTTGAAAACAAATAAGTTTAAAACTCAATTTTGAAAACCATGATGCAGGTAATTTCATCCAATATACCAATACACATAATCATGTCAAACTCAATTCCCAGTTTAAGTCATTATGGGGTACTCCCCTCCTTAGGAGTGTTTAAACTCCCATAGGGTATAGTACGCCATAACAGCAAAAAGAGGGAACCAGGCTCTGATACCAAACTGTAACACCCTACCCTATACGTTTTGCCTAATCATATTGTTCATACAATTGCAGCGGAATTAAACTTGGGTGTTACATTAATTATCAAAATTTACCCAAATAAAATTTCGACATGAACTACTCGCGTAATGGGCTAACAGTTCTTGCAACTTATCCTGCAAAATAATTCATATGAATCCCTTCATTCGTAGACATACAAATATACTCATAACCTTATACATTGCTTCTCATAGCCATAGGCACAGTTTCATACTCCGCAACTGCATACCTTACTAATACATGTCATAGTCGTCACAACTTACACAGTTACACAACATATACACATATCATCAACTTTCCACACCTGTGGATATCTCACACTACATCAGAAGCTAGTATGCACATGAAAAACGTTCTCAAAAACATTTTTACAAAAAGGTGTGGATCACTGGCCAAAATCCCGAGTAGTAGTCCAAGCACAGAATGGTTGAAGACCATACCTCATCTTGCCTTCAACTCTTGCTCAGCTCCCACCTATACACCTATCTACTGTTGCTGATGATGATCTGCTTACACATAGCATAAGCAGAGAAGAAGAATAAAAGAGGGTCAGCTCATAGCTGAGTGAGATAATCATAGCATCGTGAGTTCATAACAGAGCATACCCCTACCATACATCTAGCAAACAAGCCAAGGCACTGGGATCAGATCTCAGCCCTCCAACATCCCAATAGGCAAAAGACTCAACCACCTTGACTTATGCATATGCATCTTATCATGTTTTAATCATAGGCGCCTGGCTACTCCCATGCTAATAACTCTCCTGGGAAACATACCCCACATCCCGTCGGATGTAGTCATACATACCCCAACATGCCGTCGGATGTGGTCATACATACCCCACACCACTATTGGTGTAGTCATACCCCGACACCGCTCTGGGTGTGGTCATATCTCATAAGAATTCTTCAATCACCACCACATGAGAGGTGTGACTATCATACATATCATAATAGAGTAATAGCATAGGGAGCCCTAATTACTATGTAGTTGACCGTGAGACCACAACACTGATATTTGGTATCCTTATACATGATTCATATCTCATCTTGCTTAATCATAATTCATTACTTGCACATGTACTTGACCTGGCCATAATTGGCTCGACATAGGTAAATCAGGAGTCGTATAATTGCACTTCCTCGGGGTAAACCCTCGTGCAAGTCATCCTCCTTAAAAATCATAATATCACCAGGGAATATATATTTTCCCACTTGTGCATCCAAATCCAACAATCATGAAAATCATACCTAATCACCTTCTCGAACCATCGTAAAGCATATTAACCGTCAATCCCACAATTTGCAACATATACACAATCATCAGCATAAACAAGGTTCATATCGATTAGGGCAAGTCAATAATATCATACAGCAATCCAGGGTTCAACATATAGCACAAAGGTCCATACACCCTTAATCATGCCATTCTAGTTCACCTAGGTCAATTCTAAGCATCAATATAATTATCGTGATACGACAAACTCGGTATGCCGTGCTAATCCCTCACCAGTTCTGGTCGTTCAAACACCGGTTTAAGCTTCCCGTACTAAAACGTCAATTTCACGAACGAACCCCGAATTAAAATCCGAGACCGTCCTAATATCCCCTGCAGTATCCCCGTCAATATTAGTTCTAGGCTCCGGGTCAAATTCTCGATAAAAACACATCAAACCCTGGCCGGAGCTAAATTCAGCGGTTTGGACCCTGGCCTAAATAATAGCCGAAAATCAGGAATTAGAACTAGGGGATTGATTACCTCGCTGCAAGAAGCTCGTATATGAAATTTGGGCTCAAACCGGCTTCCGGATACTCCGAAACCCTAATTTGGCTTATCGAGAATTCAAGAAATTCCTGAACCAAAAACTCGTTTTAAAGCTCTAAATCGATAAATCACGATGTATGGATGAATTAGGCATTACTTACGGGATTTTTGGATCAGTGTAGCTCAAGAATCGAGCTACGGAAATTTTCCCCGAGCTCCCCTGTGCGCGACTGTTGTCGTTCTGTTCCCTCGGTTCTTTCTCGGTGGAGAAAATGGAAAAAGATGATGGGGATGATAATTAAAGTAATGGACGGGGGAAAGGTTTATATATATATGTCGGCCGCTTAATATATATATATATATATGTAATTAATACGTATACTTATCCGATCGATCGATAATCCGATTTTCGTCGAAATAGTGTCGAAATGCTCGATTTTAAATCGCGAACTTTCTAGCGATCGAAATACGATTTTAGCTGAAACGGGATGTTACAGTTCTAGTCTAGAATTTGATGATTGCTTGCTGCAATTGCTTTCCAAGGTACTCATTGAGCGCACTTTCAGGTGGTGGGAGTTTAGGAGCTGGAATAGTTTATTGTTGTTGTCTTGTTGAGGCTGATTCATAGATTATGATACTAGTTCTTCTTATATATAATTAGTGGGTACGCTTTTTGCCTAAATTTCTTGCTACTGTTTCAATTTTTAACGTTTAGTGAGTTGAGCCTCAAACTCTCCACTGGAGAGCTCCTTGGAAACCTGCCTTCGTGACTGTCCCGCCCCACTAGAAGTTCTCGGCTGCTGCACTGTCCTCAACCATGCTTTGTCCATTCTTGCTCTATCAACTTCACTGTCCTTCTTCCGATCACCTCCTCTCTGCATATGGTCTTGCACGAATCCCCATGCCACTTTTGCAGAGCTCTTTGGAAACGCCTCCTTCCCAACTCGTCAGTTCGTCACTCCGCTTTGCTTTCCCGTACAACAAATCAATGTCTTCCTTCTGCTTCTACAGTGATGTCCTCTCCCCACCAGTTGGCTACGATTGTACTTGGTGGGAGACAAATGGTTCCCTCCTTTCCCCCACCATAATCCCTCAACGAAACCCTAAAAGTTTCCTCGCTGCTGGTCGACACGGAACCAGAACCTGAAAGCGGAGGATGAATAAATCGATTTGAAACAGAAGGACCGACGACGATGGACAGAATCTCCTATGATGGTGAGATCTTATTTATCTGCCTTCTTTGTGGACAATTTTAAATTTCACCTATTCGGTTTTGGACTCTCGCTGCAGAGCAAGGTTGTAGCAATGAAGATTCTGATGACATGGTGTCGTCAAGTTCGTACTCTAGCCCTATCCATGGGGAGGAACAACGGAAACTGACGATGGTGATGATGATGGACCAGCAGGAGGATGGGGTAAGAGTTGGTGGGACCGCCGATTTTCAGCATGGAAGACGAGAGAAGCTCAACGGCTGCTGGGGAGGAGCGAAAGAATAAGGAGATGAGAAGGAAGGAAAAGTATCACCACCCTCGACGAGAATGTAAGCAAAAGGAAACTCTTCTCTATCCAATTTTTGATTTCGTATAGAAAAGAAAACGGATTTGAATCTGCAGATTGATTGTCCTCTGTGCTATGCTGCTAGGCCTTCTTAATACTCTGGCATTTTCTTTATTTTGCTTTTACCTTCTATCTTTTCAATTATAATTGTTCCTTAACTTTGTCAATGAATGGTTGGTGTCTTTTGTTTAGATTCATTCAACCCTTCTATCTCTCACAGTCACAGATCAGAGTACACTCTTATCCTCGTTTATGGGAGGAAATGCTCATATGAATGTTATGCATATCAAAACATATGTTGGGGGTTTGTTTCCTAATAATGAATCATGATTCGCTTTTCCCCCTTGATTAAAGTGCCCTCTGCAACTAGGTTAATGGGTTTCAGTACCTCGGGATAAACTAACTTGAAATATATATTGTCATGCCTTTAGACCACCTAATTGATTTACATGATATAGCGATCACTTAGTGATTTGCAGATGGTGTGTGTACAAGCATCACCTACATTTTGACCTCTGTTGGTTTGTCTACTGCAAGTGTTAGGCAGCTGTGTTGGTTGGATTGATCTTCTTGAAGTGTTGTTAGTGGAACATTCACACAGGCAAGTTCATATGTAGTTTTGTATCTGACAGCATGTTTGCGCTATGAGTTTGGAGGAACTTCTGAGTATTGTTTCCTTTTGTGTTCTGCAGAAAAAGTTGACAAGGGGAGCTGGAATGTGCTGCTGATATTATTAGACCTCCTGGTCATCAGAAAGAGGTCATGGTGTGCAGCAAGAGCTCATTACCGAAATGGATACACATGACCTCGAATGGCGATTATGTTTTTTGGGTTGTTCATCTACCTAAGGTTTTGTTCATTTATTTATATTTTCCCCTTTCCATTGATTTCTTCTAATATGACAATGGATACAAATGATCTGGAATCGAGCCTTGGTACTCACGGCTACACCAGTCGCATAAAGAGGAAGGGGAACAAACCAAGTGTCTAAGTTAGCTTCAGAACTGTGAAATCGTTGGAGTAAGGTTCGAGGATTCTATTTTTCTCTGCACTCTAGGTGTGCCCTAATTTGGAAACATTGGTGCTCCTTGGATGTGGAGAAAGCAATAACGTTTTTATTGACTTAGCCCATTTTGGCAGCAGTGCAAGCTGTAATTTTTTGGTAAGGTGCTTCCTATTCTTTGCATAGACTTGCTTCAAGGAGAAATTTTTTGATACTTTTTATGTTGTCTGCTCTTATCTGAGGTTTCATGGTCTTCATTGCTTTTCACTTGACATTTGAAACGCAGTGGTAGTGTCCGGTTGAGGCCATCGTTTGCCATGGAGGATCTGTGTCTTGCAACATAAGGATATCACCATATTGGAGGATGGCTCGACCTGTATGTAGATCTCATTATGAGTTCTTAAATCAGGTGATTTTACTGTCATTTGAACTATACAGAAGATGATATGATACCTCCTATAATTTTTAAATCAGATTACTTGATTTTACTGTTGTTTGTAACTTTTAAAATATTCCCTTTGTCAAAGTGAATTAGATCATCATAAACACATTAGCTACAATCATCCTACCCCATGCTAATGTTTGTTGCTTCTTGCTAGGCCTCCTCCAGACATGCAGCCATGCTGACATGGATGATAATGCAGTACCAAACTTTAAGAGGAAGAACAAGCCTCAACCTCCTCTTCTCAAGTTGGGGTGATGTATCTTTGCACCTGCATAGTAAAGAGAAGGATCTCTTCCTACGAGTTTTTTCATGGTTTAAACCATGAATTCAATGGAGCATAAAACGTAAATGGTACTTAGAATCTAGAACTTGGATCACTTTCCATTTGATTGTTTTTCTTCATCTTCAAATATCAACGTTTAAAACAGGGACCGATATGGATCACAACACAGTTATAATTAGCAGAGAGACCATGTAAAAGGAAGGGGACAAGTTTCAGAACTTTATTGCTCCCTTTGCTCTTCAATTTCTTGCTAAATTGTTTGTGTAATTTGGAATGGAAATTGTATTTGTCTGCTGAACTGGAAGCAGAGTTGTCATCAATAACTTTTAAAGATGAACGAATGCTAACGGACTACACCAGTACTATTAGCTTTTCCCTTCTTTTGATATTTTATTTGGATGATAATATTGTGATTGTGTTTACAGAATAAATTCACTGCCCAATGACAGCTTCCTTACTGATTTAACTTTTAAAGATGGTAGCTAGGGGATATGGGACATTACAGGTTGTTTCATTATAGATGGTAGTATTTGAATCCGTAATCATAATTCATACTGCCATGTAGTGTTGGATTGGCTGAATACTTAATTTCATTTTGTAACTCAGTCATCTTAACACAATCAACATGTCTTTGTGTAACTGGTTTTGGTGATCATCCATTCTATGACTTGATTTATTATGGATAAAAAATGCAGGTTCTGGAGATGCATTGGATAATGGTTCGTGAGACCAAATGCTTGAAGAATCTTACCATCTCCAACAGTTCAGGTACAAAGTCTTCATTTTATGATGCGATAGTCTAACCCTTAACTATTGTTGTTTTCCATTTGAACTTGATGTGTTCACATACGAAGCATTGCTCAAGAGATGCTGGAAGGAGGCAAAGTGCTTTAGCTATCACTAAAGAAATGAGTGCCCGAAACATTACCAGAAACGGTTTCATCTATAACATATTAATTGACGGGCGAGATTCTCAGCAGATTGGTTCATTTGGATTTTGCTTCTCTTCTGTCTAATTAATGGACGAGGATTATTTTTAGATGGGCTCGGGGAGCTGATGTGTTTTGTGTTTTCGTACTTGGTTCTTTTTATGGTTCTCGATTCTCTTGCCTCCCATCTCCAACTACTGCTTTGTACCTTGACAATGTTCCTACTTTGGTGTTCCTTTAGTCCATGAATTGTAGTGGGATGGCTTTGAGGCTTTCCTTTATGGTAATTATGAAGTGGGTTGGTTGATTGATTTGTTATATTTTAGGGAAGACAGAATTCCTAGGGAAGAGACCCATGTCATGTTCAGGATTGGAGATCATGAGTTAGAAGGCAATAATAATGGTGGGGATCAGCTGGATGAGTTGTCAAACGATGAGTCACAGGTAGGGGAGAAGAAGAGGAGGCTGAACATGGAACAAGTGAAGACATTGAAGAAGAACTTTGAGTTGGGAAAAATGCAGTTAGCTAGAGCTCTTGAGCTGCAGCCTAGGCATATTGGTATTTGGTTCCAGAACAGGAGAGTCAGGTGGAAGACCAAGTCGCTTAGAAAAATTATGTTATCCTTAAGAGACAGTTTCAGGTTGTCAAAGCTGATAATGATGCCCTTCAAGCCCACAAATAGAAGCTTCATGATGAGGTAATTGCTGGTTTCAGGTTTTTAGAATTCTGGGTTTGATAATTTTTTTTTTGCTTGAAATAAGCCACAGTTATGACAGATGTGTCTGGAAACAAAACTTAGCAGAAATCATACACATATCATGGTCACGTTATTTTTAAAGTTTTCCCCCCTCTCTGCCATGGTTTTGGTTCATAACTTTTATCCAATATTGTTAATCACTTACCTTGAAACCTGCAACTGATGACTTAATATAATGCTTTCTTTTATCTGCCTATCATCAAAACTTTTCTTTTACAATAAGGTAACATTTGGGAGCTGGTCAAAAGAAGAGAAAAAGCTACTGGGTACTGACTCTGAAGCCGTGTTTCAAGCTTCTCTCTTTTTTTTTTTCCCTTTTTTTTGCCATGTTTCATGTATGCTTCATCTCTGACTTGATTGGTCAAAGCATTGTTTTTTGTGGGGGAGGCTAGATATTGGCACTGAAATAAGAGATACATTTTGTAAGGTTCATCTATCCATCCACTATACAAACCAAATAATCTCGGTCTCAATCTTTTATGAAAAAACCCTGCAGTTCAACTTGGGCTGACGTGAATTTCTTCTTTGCATAGACAACATCCGGGCTTACAGGCGTTCACATCTGACATCAAATGGTAGAAGGAGTTGCAACGGCAGTAGGGGGTATAGATGCCTTCACATCAGACGTTGATGAGATTATGCTAGCCAATCAAGTTAGTTATCAGTAGGAAGGTCAAGATTGCAGATGGAAGGATAAACAAAAAAAAGTACAAGTGAAAAAGTCCAATGTTGAACTTGAGATTTAAAACTGAGTTTATGTTGCTGTAAATTTGGGGACATAAACGAGGACGTGGAAATAAGAGATGCACGTGCATAACTGAACAGAGGTTTGTAAGATTTCAGTAAGAAACTCTTACATGCAGGCTTTAGCCTTCAGTAGGAAACTACATGTAGCTTTCAATTTGTATATCCAGTCTCCTGATTAGAACTATGTCAATAAGTTTGATTCGAAAAGAAACTTTTTAGAGTATGATTATTATTAGTATATTAATCCAAGATCGTTATTTAATGTTTTCTATATATTTTCTGCACTTAATCATGAACCCATTAGAATATGATGGTACACAACACCTTGATTGACCACCATATGATCATTCGACTGCAACTTTAATTCCTGCGGCGTTGCAACTTTAGTACAACTTACTGTCATCTTAATTTACCGTCACCTTAATGACCACCATATAATCATTCGGCTGTAACTTAATTCATGCGGTGTTGCGTAGCCGCCGCATGTATTGATTCTAGTACTTGTTAAAGCTAACACATTCCAGATGGGTTTGGATGATAGATAAGATAGGTAATTCTTCGCGTGCTTGTCTTAATAATTACAAGCCCCAACTCAAATGCAACTGCTTACTATGACTTTAGTCTTTCATATATACATTCTGGCTGCTTACTTAGAGATTCAGTACTTTCGAAGTAAAAGATTATTGGCAATAAGATTGATATGGTTATTGGAAGCTATAATCGATTTGCTACTGTGGACATCAACCTGAATATATAATTCACCTCGCAATGCACGATTTTTCCAACTTAACTATTTCTCAATTTCATTGCTTTTAACTTTATCAATGCATAGCTTCTGTAGAACATTTAACAATGTATATGTGCTGTATAGACAGAGCCCTGCTGCTCGATACAGAAATACAAATGGAAAAGGAAAACGATTGAAAACAAGGTTCCCATTGCTGCATCCTTAACTTAAACCATTAGAGGCAAAAGGAAACTCGGAGAAATTCTAGATTCAAATGACCCGATTCAGTGCCCTGCTCAAAATACGGAAGCCCCGAATTACTTGAAAGCCTTTGAAATCCGTTGGAGAAAGCCACTGCCTCCAAAGAATTTCAGATTCAAAATTTCATGCTTGCAACAAGGAGGCGCAACGGGGCGACAATGCCAATTCTGATTTTAGTTGAATCGTGTGGTACGATGACGCAGAGCAGTTAGATAGAGACAGAGTGACCATCGGCATGAGAGATTCGTTTGGTTTCTTTTTCACATAATATGGAGGAAGAAGATGGTGGAGTTCAGTGGATGCTTACGGTAGATGTTGGAAATATATATGAATAGCTTTGAAAGCTATAGAGTCTCAAGTGGAAAAACTACCACATTGGTAGTTTTACTTGGTGAAATGGGTATAAAGATAGGAGCCTCTCTCTTAAGGGCAATGCCCCTTGGGGTGACCCACTTTTGTGGGAGAGCGAGGACCTAACGGACCACCACACACGCGCGCATGCGCCATTCGACTGGCCGGTTGGTTGGTTCACTTGAGACTACATATATATTTTTGGAGAAATTCCGAACGAAATTAATTATCTAATAATTAATTATTAACCGACGTTTTAATTAAGGAAGTAATTATCTTCCTTAATTAATCAGACTTATTCCCCAAGCAAGAGGGTATATTCCTAGGGGTTCGGCTCCTATAAATAGCCGCCTCCCCAGCCCCTCTAAACACATCACAACGAGCATAAACACAATAGAGAGAGTGTTCAGAGAGCTCCGATTTTCGCACAAAACCGCGAGTATTGAGAGGAGCGGTTTTATCCTGGAGACGACCGGTTGATAGTCTGCCGTGCGCATCGAAGGCAGTGCCGCGAACGTCTTAAAGAGAGCGACCTAGTCCGCGACTCAGCTCCAGATTCGGTAACCTCATTCTTCTTGTTGTTCCGTTCCTAACAGTAGACACTCGGTATTGAATCAGAGACGGAGAAGTTCGCCGAAACTGCTTATCACCGTTCGTCGGAGTAGGAGAGCAACGAACATGACTTTAGGATTTCCATTTTCTTATTTTGTTTTTGTTGCTTGAGAAAAACATATCAAAATAATTTTAAATAAATTAATCGAAAAAGGTAGAAAACGGAACAGAGATGGGAGGACGGAACAACTTCATCACTTTGCCCAACGACGGTTTGGGCCAGTTGATGGCCCTTCTAGGCTGGGTTTATTGAATTTAACCAATGCCACGTCATTCATACGTGGTCCAATTAAAAGCTGCGGCATTGGTGACGCACTTTTTACAGCGGTAGCGTAGTATTGGCCATTTGTTAATGAACAATAATCTGGATTTCACTTTATATATATTAATTAATTTTTAATTACATTACTTTTGTAGAATAGTGTTACAAAAATCCTTCATACTGTGTGTGGCCTAATATTGAAGTCAAGTTAACAAAGGATTAAATTGTTATGTAGAAAAAATTTACCTTGAAAATTCATAGTGTAATGCAAATAATAAAGAAATCATGATGAATTTGGGAGCTTTACACAATATATTTATAATTACGAGTTGTAAATGCTACACAAATATTTCATACCATGATATAATGATAAAGAGTTATGATGAAGTTGAGAGCATTTTATAATATACTTGTAATTACGTAATTGTTATAGAGTAATGTTACACAAATCTTTAGTATTGTGTGGTCTAATGCTAAAGAGCACTTAAATTACCGAATCATTACGTACTATTTAAGTGATAGATAAGAAATAATCACTCCTCCATAAGTTTATATATTGTATTTTTAATTACGTAACTGTCATCGTACTATGCAATCTAATAATAAGATCAAATTAAAAAAAATAGTACATTTGTAAACGGTTATGTAAAAAATCATTGATCATTTAAAACCTATCTCTATTGCAAATAATAAAGAGCTTACCATAAATTTGAGAGCTTTATAATATATTTGTAATTATATGACTTTTATAACATAATGTTACACAATAATTTGTACTGTATGATCCAATGGTGAAGTCAAGTTAACAAAAATATCAAATTAGATTAGATTAAATTGTTATGTTAAAAAATAAATTACCTTACAAAACTTTGGTGTAATGCAAATAATAAATAAATAATGTTGAATTTGTAATTACGTAATTGATATAGAGTAGTGTTACACAAATTTTTCGTACTGTGTGATTTAATGCTAAAGAGCTTGTGGTCTCAAGATAAAATCATGTTAAGAAAATTTAACATTTGATTAAACGGTGTGTAAAAAAACTAATCTTAAAAATCTTAATGTAATACAAATAATAAAGATCTTATGATAAAATTAGATGTAGGGGATAAATACCTCTTATGAACATTACAAGTATTTGATTAAACGGTTGTGTAAAAAACCTAACCTTAAAAATCTTAATGTAATACAAATAATAAAGAGCTTATAATAAAATTAGATGTAGGGGATAAATACCTCTTATGAACGGTACATGTGGTAAAAAAAAATAATTTTTCTATAATTTCTTATGCAACAGTGCTGCAGACTTGCGGCTTTAATTAATTAATTAATAATATTATATATCTAATTAAAATTTCAAACAAATGAGTCAAAGCAAAACGTATACAAATGTATTGACGTTGTTGTTTGGATTTTGATGAAGTGCAATTTGCTTCATCAAATGTCATTATGTTTAGTATGTTTCATAAACATTACCAAAATAAGCTAAAGAGCTTATTCATTATAAGCTAACACATCCATAAGTTATACTACAAAAATTGAAAACAGGAAAAAAGACATGTGAACCATAGCCTAAATTTTTAGTTGAAAGACGCATTAAGTTAAGGAGACCACAAGAAAAAGATATATGAAAAAATATAATAGATTTCTCTCAAATATGCTAGTATCCGATACAACCACATTTTGAATATGAATACTTACATCTAGGTTATGCCGGTATCTACGAGTTTTATAACCCAAAATTCATACCCTACCCAAATCCACAAGAAAAAGATATATGAAAAATATAATAGATTTCTCTCAAATATGCTAGTATCCAATACAACCACATTTTGAATATGAATACTTACATCTAGGTTATGCCGGTATCTACGAGTTTTATAACCCAAAATTCATACCCAACCCAAATCCAAAAGGGTGGGTTGTTTTTTCACCTTAAATCATAATGCAAAGCTACCAGCAACATTACACTATTCGCTCCAGAAAAATAAAAGGAAAATCACGATGTGATACGAACGGGAGCAGATCGGGTGAGTAACTAATGGATGAGTAACCCATCAGTAACCCCTCTCTCCTCTCTCCACGTGTCAGTTACTTTTTTATTTAAATTAAATGCTAAAGGACAGTAAGGTAAAATGCACTTATCCCCTATTTATTGCTGACGCGCTGACTTTTGACCGACCACATCAGGACCTCCTTCTCACTCATCGAATAACCTTTAATTTTCCTTCTCTTGATCTTTAACGGACGATTTCTCACTCGTTTTAAGTCGAAATTTAATTTTTTTGCACAGTTAGATCAGATTAATTATGCTCTTCAAAATCATATCCACTTTCATATTTTTTTGACACAAATTTTTTTCCAGTTATTACCAGTCTATACCATATGGTATAGTGTGGTAATATCAATATATATTTCGTTACCACCCAATACCATATGGTATAGTGTGGTAATATCACACAATACCATATGGTATAGAGTGGTAATATCAATATATATTTTGTTACCACACAATACCATATATTACCATAGGGTATAGTGTGGTAATATCAATATATATTTCGTTACCACCCAATACCATATGGTATAGTGTGATAATATCAATATATATTTCGTTACCATCCAATACCATATGGTATAGTGTGGTAATATTAATATATATTTCGTTACCACACAATACCATATGGTATAGTATGGTAATATCACACAATACCATATGGTATAGAGTGGTAATATCAATATATATTTCGTTACCACGCAATACCATACATTACCATAGGGTATAGTGTGGTAATATCAATATATATTTCGTTACCACCCAATACCATATGGTATAGAGTCATAATATCAATATATATTATCTAAAAGGAAAAAAAAAAAAACAGAAGAAGGGAGAGAAAAAATCGTCTTCTGATGCCTCTCATTTCCTCTTCCTTAATCAAGAACACCAAAATGCCAAAAAAATGAGAAAGATCGGAATTGAGGCCAACGAGTTGATGAAGAGAAGAAATGCAAAGAAAGAGAGTGGCTACAATTTTTATTCGTCGATTGCTAGAGAAAAAAAATGAAGAAGGAAAAGAGCAGATCTAAATTTGAAAAGGAGATTGTGAAAGAAAAAGTAAGAGAGAAGGAATAGAGAAAGAGAAAGGATCTGGAAAGAGATTGAAAGAAAAGAAGAGAGAAGGAAGAAAGTTGAGTTGCAGAGAAAATGCATTGTCTCTCTTTCATTGGAAAGTCAGCCATTGAAATGCGGAATGAATAAAAAAAAATTGAAAATACAAAAACGGACAAAAATGCCCCTCCCCACTCCACATCCAGCCCAGCCACACGATTTCTCCATTCCCAATCCTACGGCTCCCGTGTGGTTACTGATGGGTCAGTAACCAGTGGTTACTGACCCTATCTTGGACCGATAGGAACAGAAAACCGACCACAAAAATAATGGCAATGGAGCAGTAACAGGCAACGGATTATATTGATCCTCCTCTCGAATCTTCTTGTTCCCTTTAGGGAAAAGAAGGAAAAAAGAATTGCATTCAGCCCAATCACATGTGTAGACGAAATACGCAGGAATAAACCAGGAGCCTCAAGACTTTCTGATGTTGCAGTCATTGCTGTTGCAGCTGAAGCAACTGACTCCTTTGCTCAGGCGGCAACAGATTGATCTATTCCGGTGTCAGGCTTATTACCTGTTGAAGTAGTGCCTTCTCCATATCAGGGCCAAACTGTATCACTCGAAAAGAAACATGCACAAAAGGAGGCTTAGAAGACCATCAACGTACACTTGGAATACAACAACATAAAAGGAAGGGAAAGAGGCAGGGGAGTTTTGGCTCGAGCTGCTTGATTGCCCAAAACTGGTGTTGCAGCTGAGCTATCTAGAAGGCCAGACATCCACCCAGATCCTCGATCAACTTGCATTGAGCTTCCACCCTGATTGTTGAACTCTCCGGTTCAAGTGTGAACCTCCTCCGCCCTGGATTTTTAATTTGAAGCGCATCTCAGTGTTAATAGAAAACTCCATCATTCACAACCCTATTTTAAAAGAACCCTATTCAAACGATGCATTTCCACAATCTAGCAATTTCTCAATTATTTCAAAAATATATAAACTATTTAAAACAATTCATCCACCCAAATTTTGTCTACAATTTTTCCACAACTCTAAAAAGAGTAACAGCAGGAGCTGAGCAGGGGACCAAGTAATATGAATTTAAGACTTCTTAGATTCTCCGACTTCCTATCTTTAGTGGATTATCAAATCCTGTTCTTGTATTGGAGAGGCAGCCCTTCAAATACCCATTTCTCCATTTCACAAATTCCAGAAAGTAAACTACCTATCCTATTTTGAGCCACAACCCTTGATCATATGTCATTTATTCAGTCTACTAAATGATGCATCATGATGGGCTGCAAGTCTAGATTCAGCAAATGAGTGAATGAGAACATTTCAGAGATACCATAAGGAAAAGAAAAACAACATTAAAGCACACACCAAGGCATCAAATCAAGATGGAGGGAGCTAGAAAAAATTCATGTTACCTGATATTGGGATTGAGGTGGCCGGTGGCTTGGAATAGGTTGTTACTGTCCATGAGACACTGCTGGATTTTGAGTTATATTGCCAGACTAAAACAATTATTTGTCTTATTATTGCTAAGTGTCAACTTTTCAAAATGTTAACCACAAACTGTGTTTAAGGAACTCTTCAACTTACATGAAACATGGGTTGTGAAGGATGCTGATGACTACCACCATGTTGGAAGCCCATACCGGATCCCCTCTGTTGTTGATATTGATGATTGAAACTCGACATATATAGAATGTGGTGACGGTCTTGCTAGGTTGAGGTGGCATTGGTGGTTGCAGTGACATGTGAGGGATTCCGCCACTTGTCTACAATGGCTGTTGAAGCTGGCTAGTAGCCAGCTGGGGTTGATGAAGTTGGGGTGCATGTGGAGGTATGTTAGGCACTTGAGTATTAAGATGTCCCTTTGGCTGCTACGGGTTCTGTAAGGTGTGCAAATTAAGGCATGGTTTGGATGAAAGATTTACAATTACAGGTGGAGCAAATTAAAAGAGGAAGAAGCCATGGGCACTACTGCAGGCTGATTTTGGTGTTGTGTTCTGATCTGATGCTGCGTGTTTGATGCAGGTTGTACGTTGTCCCATTTGTCCTTGATGCCAAGTCCAAATGTTTGATATATGAGGGGATGGTGCTGATTGCTAAGGCTTCTGTGATGTTGTTGCCGGGATTACAGGAACCTACCTGCAAAGAGAAATCTGTTAATTAAGCACGTATATAAATAAATTAGCCAATACGATTGATCTATAAAGATTAAGGACATACCACTAGAGGAGGTTAGACCATTATATTCCCAGCATATATAATTTGAGCCTGTTCAAACGGTTGGGCGCAGCGGGTGAGAATAGCGGGTAAATATATTGCACTAAGAAATTACACGCTTGTGAAAAGTTCACAGGTAAGTTGGACATGGTGGCAGATCCTCCAGAATTACGGTAACCAACTTACTTAGATCAATTTACTTCGGTAATTTAATAATGCAATATACTACGACTATTCTCAAAATAACAACAAGCATAGATAATAATAAATAACACCGAGGATTTACGTGGTATACCCTGATTTTGGGCCAGCCCACGGGAACAGCAGCTCCGGAGTATTTCTTTACTATAACAATGGTAGGTTACAGAGATTTTCTCGATACAAGAAATAGAACACACAGTGTTTCCCAAACAATCCCACTATTTCACTCACAAGGAAATCTCCTATCTACCCGTGATTGTGAAAACGTTTCACAACTGAAACCACAAGAAAGAAATAGAACCGAGAGCTAGCAAAGAAGAATGATGAAAATGGAAAAATGGAATGGTGAGGGATGATATTTTGAGGCTACTGCCTCTGCCTTTTATAGGCTAGCAAGGAAGAGAGTATTAATGCTAGTGGTTGGATTGCCAACCGTCATCTCCTCCCTCAATTTAAGTTTTATTTTTTTTTATCAATTTCCACCGCCAACCTTGTTGGCCTCTTCTCTACCACATGAGGATGGCACAACAATTCTCCCCCTGCCCGACTACATGGGCGAATTCATCATCCCTGTAGCTGATCGACAGAACTCAAACTTTTCTCTTGGAAAAGTCTTGGTACACATGTCAGATCCATTTTCGTCAGTATGGATCTTTTCCAGTTGTAGCTGTTTCATTTCAAGCACATCTCGGATCCAGTGACATCGGACATCAATATGTTTTGATCGAGCATGAAATGAAGCATTCTTCGCAAGATGAATAGCACTCTGACTGTCATAGAACAACTGCGGTCGTTCCTGTAGGAACCCAAGTTCATTTAGGAACTTCTTCATCCATATCATCTCCTTGAATGCTTCCGTTACTGCTATATACTGAGCTTCTGTTGTGGAAAGAGCTACACACTTTTGTAGCCTTGACTGCCACGATATTGCTCCCCCTGATAAGGTAATCAGATACCCAGAAGTGGACCTCCTCGAATCAACATCACCTGCCATGTCAGCATCTGTATAGCCAACAAGGACATGTTCACCATCTCCAAAACATAGAGTCATTTTGGAGCTACCTCGAAGGTATCTGAGGATCCACTTCACAGCTTCCCAATGTTCCTTTCCTGGTTTGGAAAGAAACAGACTAACAACTCCAACTGCATGAGCAATATCTGGCCTTGTACACACCATGGCGTACATCAAACTTCCCACTGCTGAAGCATATGGAATTTTATCCATCTCCGCCTTTTCCTTCTCTGTAGACGGGCTCTGTTTGGATGTCAATGTAAAGTGGTTAGCAAGAGGACAGCTAACCGCCTTAGCATTATCCATGTTGAAATGTTGAAGTACTTTCTCAATGTACTTCTCTTGTGACAACCATATCTTCTTGGCACCTCGATCCCAAATGATCCTCACGCCAAGTCTTTCATGGCAAAAGACTTGCTCAAATCCTTCTTCAAATCATTGATCTTTGAGACATTCTGCCCAGCAATTAGCATATCATCCACATAGAGCAAAAGTATGATGAAATCTCCATCAGGAAATTTCTTCACGAACACGCAGTGGTCTGAAGTAGTCTTCATATAGCCTTGCTCCCCCATAATAGACTCAAACTTCTTATACCACTGTCTTGGTGCGTGCTTCAAGCCATACAAGCTCTTACGGAGTCTGCACACATAGTCCTCCTTTTTCTCTTTCTTGAAGCCTTCTGGTTGCTCCATGTAAATCTCTTCCTCCAAATCACCATGAAGGAAAGCAGTTTTCACATCCATTTGTTCAACCTCCAGGTTAAGACTTGTTGCTAGTCCCAACACAGTACGAATGGATGTCATCTTCACCACAGGTGAAAATATCTCGTCAAAGTCAATGCCTTTCCGTTGACTGAAGCCTTTCACAACTAGTCTGGCTTTGAAGCGTGGCTGACGGTTGTGTTCATCATGTTTAATCTTGAACACCCACTTGTTCTTCAAAGCTCTCTTGCCTTTGGACAATTTCACCAGCTCAAATGTCTTGTTCTCATACAAGGAATCCATCTCGTCTTGCATGGCTTGTATCCACCTTTGCTTGTGTTCATCAATCATAGCTTCTGTGAAACTTTCTGGTTCTCCCCCGTCAGTAAGTGACACATATTCAGTCTCAGGATATCTGGTAGAGCGTCGTGTGACCCTACCAAATCTCGTCATTTGAACAGGAGAACCCTCAATGACTGGTGGTTGACCATCTTCATCAGCATCTTGTTCAACTATCTCAGGCTGATCATGTTGTACCTTTTCTCCAGCTTCTGTAGGCCTCGGTGTTTGAGGTACTAGCCCAAGGCTTGGTTGGCTAGCATCAGTACTAGGAACTTCTTTCCTAGCAACAACATCTTCGATGGTCTCATTTTCGATGAACACAGCATCACGACTTCTGATAAGCTTTTTCTGGATTGGATAAAAGAATCTATAGCCAAACTCATCTTGACCATAGCCAATAAATACGCACGGTCGCGTCTTGGAATCCAGCTTTGACCTTTCATCCTTTGGAATATGGACAAAGGCCATGCAACCAAACACCCACAAATATTTGTAGGAAACTTCTTTTCCTGTCCACACCTTCTCTGGGGTGTCATACTTCAGTGGCACACTGGGTGACCTGTTCCACACATAAACTGCTGCAAGCAGTGCCTCCCCCCAGAAAGATTGTGGTAGCTTCGAGTGTGATAACAAGCACATGACTCTCTCTAGCAGGGTCCTGTTCATCCTCTCAGCTAGCCCATTCAATTGCGGCGTCTTTGGTGGTGTGAATTGCTGCCGAATTCCATGTTCCTTGCAAAAGGTAGAAAACGAACCTTTGTACTCTCCACCATTGTCAGTCCAGATGCACTTCAGCTTCTTGCCAGTTTCCCTCTCCAACAGGGCCAGGAATTGCTTGAAAACGTCTAGGGCCCAATCCTTGGTCTTCAAGGTATACACCCAAGTCTTCCGTGAATGGTCATCAATGAATGTCACGAAATATCTGGCACCTCCAAGTGATTTGACGTTGACATCGGGTTCACAGAGTTCTGAGTGAACTAGATCCAACACATTCTTCGCTCTTGAAGGGATGGAACTTTTGAAAGCAACTCGGTTTTGCTTTCCCACAAGGCAATCGACACACTTCTTTAGATGAACATGATCCAACCCAACTATGACTTTCTTCTGGGCCAACTTCGCCATGGACTTCTTACTCATGTGACCGAGCCGTTTGTGCCACAATTCAACTGTGTCACCATTCTCCGCTGAGTTGACAATCTCTGGGGAGATCTTGGCTTCCGTCACATATAGCTTTGACAGCTTCTTGCTCTTGGCCAACACCAAGGAGCCTCTGGTGAGTTTCCACTGGCCATTGTGGAAGGTGTTGCAGTAACCTTCCTCATCCAACTTGTCCACAGAGATGAGATTCAGGCGCATTTTTGGAACATGTCTGACATCCTTCAGCAGTAGCTTCGTACCATTCATCGTCTCCAAGCATACTTCTCCTTTTCTAATAACTTTGGAAAGGTTGCCATTTCCCATTCTTACCACACCAAAGTCACCTGGTGTGTAAGATGAGAAAAATTCTCTCTTGGACGTCACGTGAATGGTAGCACCACTATCAACCACCCAGCTTGTCTCCTGGGTTATCAGGTTGACAACATCTTCCTCGTAGACAATATTGAACTCATCAACAAAGTTTGCACCATCATCATCACTGTTCTCATCTCGTTTGCCCTGTCTTCTCTCGTTTCTGAACTTTGGGCAAAATCTTCTGATGTGGCCCTTCTCCTTGCAGTGATGACAGTGGATGTTGGCAAACTTGTTGGACTTCCCTCGACTCTTGCCTCTTTACTTCGAGACTCTCGCTTCACTTCTTCCTCTGCTTCTGGAATCCACTGTCAGAAGGTCTGATGAGGATGCACCTTGTGATCTTTTTTGCATCTCTTCGTTCAAGACTCCGCTTTTGACAATCTCCATGTTTATAACTCCATCTTTCGCAGAGTTGGTAAGTGAAATTTTTAGCGTCTCCCAAGATTCTGGAAGGGAAGCCAGAACGAGGAGAGCGACCACCTCATCTTCCATCTTTATGCCCATACCGGAAAACTGATCCACGATTCCTTGAATTTCGTTCAAATGATCCGCCAAGGATTTGCCTTCCTTGTATTTCATCTGGACCAACTTGGTCAGATAAAATAATTTGTTGTTGCCGGTCTTAGATGCATAAAGTGACTCCAGCTTGTTCCATAGAGTTCTGGCATGAGTTTCTCCGCTAATGTGGTTGTATACATTATCGTCGACGAACTGTCGAATGTAGCCACATACTTGCTCATGCTTGAACTCCCATTCCTCTTCAGTTTTGCCATCAGGTTTAGTTGGGCTAAACACCGGCATATGCAACTCCGTCATGAGTAGGAGATCCTTCATCTTGTTTCTCCATATGTGATAGTTGGAGCCATTCAGACTTATCATCTTGCTTGTTTTTGCCTCCATTAAACGTGGCTCTGATACCACTTGTTGGGCGCAGCGGGTGAGAATAGCGGGTAAATATATTGCACTAAGAAATCACACGCTTGTAAAAAGTTCACAGGTAAGTTGGACCTGGTGGCAGAGCCTCCAGAATTACGGTAACCAACTTACTTAGATCAATTTACTTCGGTAATTTAATAATGCAATATACTACGACTATTCTCACAATAACAACAAACATAGATAATAATAAATAACATCGAGGATTTACGTGGTATACCCTGATTTTGGGCCAGTCCACGGGAACAGCAGCTCCGGAGTATTTCTTTACTATAACAATGGTAGGTTACAGAGATTTTCTCGATATAAGAAATAGACTACACGGTGTTTCCCAAACAACCTCACTATTTCACTCACAAGGAAATCTCCTATCTACCCGTATTGTGAAAACGTTTCACTACCGAAACCACAAGAAAGAAATAGAACCGAGAGCTAGCAAAGAAGAATGATGAAAATGGAAAAATGGAATGGTGAGGGATGATGTTTTGAGGCTACTGCCTCTGCCTTTTATAGGCTAGCAAGGAAGAGGGGATTAATGCTAGTGGTTGGATTGTCAACCGTCATCTCCTCCCTCAATTTATGTTTTTTTTTATCAATTTCCACCGCCAACCATGTTGGCCTCTTCTCTACCACATGAGGAGGGCACAACACAAACATGGAATACATAGGAATAAAAATTGTCACAGGAGAAGTGCAATATGAAAGCGCCAAGAAAATTGCAGTTCCTCACACTCCGTAAAAATAATCGGCCTTTTCTACAAGTGAAATGATTGTTGAAATTAAATAAAGTTTAATTAAAATTATAAAAACAAAAATATCAGAATCACCTAGAGACTAGTAACGTGTTGTTCTGCTAGAGAAATCCAGAATTGGGTAGATGTGAAGTTAATGTGATTGGTTATTAGCTGGAGCCTATAAATAGGCTAGTATGTTTGTGTAGTGTAGCAGAGCAAGAGCCAAGAAGAAAGATTTAAGTAATAAAAGCTTCCTCCCCCACATCTCTCTGCAAATTCCCTTTCCCAAATAAAGACCCATCAAAAGCTTCCCAATTCCTTTAGTCCAAATAAACGTGCCCACCAAAATTATCAAAGTAAATAATTTTTTTATTTCCAACAAAGTGGTATAAGAGCCCGATTTATTCTTAAGTATCCTTTGTGGTAGCAGCGTAGTCTGAACTTCCACATCAGAAAAGAATTTCTCGTGTTTTTGTTATCACGATTGTCCCATGGCCGAAAAATCCACTTTTCCTATTCAATTCCCCCACCTTACCAAAACCAATTACAAAAATTGTTGCATCCGTATGAGAGCCTTGCTGGGATCCCAAGATGCTTGGGATATTGTTGAAAAAGGTTACGAGATTCCCGCGGAGGATTCTCAATTATCTCCTGCTAAAAAGGAGGTATTGAGAAAAAAATAGAAAGAGTGATCAAAAGGCAATCACTCTAATTCATCAATGTCTTGATGAATCGATGTTTGATCAAATAGCAGATGCTACCACAGCAAAGGAAGCATGGGAGATTTTGCAAAAAGAAATGCAAGGCGTAGAACCAGTAAAGAAGGTTCGACTTCAGACACTAAGAGGAGATTTTGAAGCCATTAAAATGAGGGAAGGTGAATCTGTTTCAGATTACACCGCCCGTGTGAAGTCAGTCGTCAGCAAACTGAAGCAGTATGGGGAGAAAATTGAAGAGACCAAAGTGGTGGAGAAAATTCTACGGTCATTATTACCAAAGTTTGACTATGTGGTGGTAGCCATGGAAGAAGCTAAGGACTTGTCAAAAATGACGTTTGATGAAGTCATTGGTTCATTACAAGCCAGAGAAGAAAGATTAAATAAAAGAAATGAAGAATCGTCAGAACAAGTGTTCGCTACAAAAGCTACCACTGAGGAGGAGTTCAGTATAGAGGTCGAGGCAGAGGCAACTACAGAGGCAGAGGAAGAGGAAGAGCCCGAGGAGCATATCAAAGCAGAGATGGAGGAAATTTCACCACGAACAATTATGAAACGCCCCCCCAGAGGCAGAGGTCGTGGTCGTGGACGTGGAAGAGGAAGTTGGAGATCAAATGAAGGTCGTGATAAATCCAACGTCCAGTGCCATAATTTCTCGAAGTACGGGCATTATGCATTGGAATGTTGGAGTCCGCCTAAAGAAGTGGAGGAGACAGCAAACAACGTGCAAGAAGAAGAAGTCAAAGGCACATTGATGCTGTCACATCAATGAGTTGAGAAACCGAAATACAACATGTGGTATCTGGATAATGCAGCAAGCAACCACATGTGCGGTAAAAGAAACATGTTCGTGGATATGAATGAATCAGTGAAAGGAAATGTCGTATTTGGAGATTCCTCGAAGGTTCTTATCAAAGGCAGAGGAACTATACTCATCCAGCTGAAGAATGGCTCACAACAATTTATTAGTGATGTGTACTATGTCCCAGACATGACTAGTAACATCCTGAGTTTGGGTCAATTGATGGAGAAGAATTATGAAGTCCACATGGTGAATAGTCAATTGGAGCTGCTAAATGAGAAGAGGCAGTTGTTGGCCAGAGTCCCAATGTCGAAAAAAGGAATGTTCACACTGAATATTCAGACAGAAATGGCGAAGTGCTTGAAAGCGTGTGTGAAGGACAATACATGGCTATGGCATCTGAGGTATGGCCATCTAAATTTTGGAGGTATGAAATTGCTTGTTCAGAAGAAGATGGTGCATGGTCTGCCAGTGATCAATCATCCAAACCAATTGTGTGAAGGTTGCTTAGTTGAGAAGCAATTCAGGGCAAGTTTCCCAAAGGAGTCCCAATCAAGAGCTAAAGCACCGCTTGAACTTGTCCATGCTGATCTCTGTGGACCGATCACTCCAACATCGTTCGGGAAGAACAAATACTTCCTACTGTTCATTGACGACTACAGTAGAAAGACATGGGTTTACTTCTTGAAGCATAAGTCAGATACATTTGAAGCTTTCAAGAAGTTCAAGATGATGGTGGAGAATGAAAGTGGCTGCTACTTCAAAGCAATGAGATCTGATAGAGCGGGAGATTTATGCTAAAGAAGTTCAGAAGGTTCTGCGAATATCAAGGAATTCGCAGGTTTCTCACAGTCCCAAGATCACCACAGAAAAATGGAGTCATTGAGAGGAAGAACAGAACTGTCCTCAACATGGCATGATGAAGAGCAAGAACCTGCCAAAGGAGCTATGGGCTGAAGCTGTTGATTGTGCAGTCTACCTGCTGAACAGGTCACCAACAAAGAGTGTTTCGAATCAAACACCCCAAGAAGCATGGAGTGGAAGGAAACCCACAATATCCCACCTCCGAGTCTTCGGAAGTGTAGGATATGTACACGTACCTGATCAAGAAAGGAAGAAGTTGGATGACAAAAGCAAGAAGTACATATTCCTGGGATACTAGAACACTCAAAAGGTTACAAAATGTTTGATCCCATGGAAAAGAAGCTGATCATCAGCAGAGACATGGTAGTTGATGAAGAAGCAACATGGGACTGGACTGCTGAAGCAAAGAAGAATTACACTTTTTATCCATTCACTATGGATGAAAGTGATGACGAACCAGATACAACTACACCTGTGACGAGTCTACCCAGTCATAGAGAGACTGCCTGCCCAGAAGGAAGTTCAAGTGAAAGTCCGAAAGAAAGGCCACAGAAGTATAGAAGACTTGAAGATCTATATGAGGAAACTACAACCATTGAAGGTGATGAATTGACACTATACTATCAATTCATTGATAGTGAACCAGTGGATGTTGATGAAGCCATAAAGGATGAAAAATGGAAAAGAGCCATGGATGAAGAAATTGGAGCAATTATGAAGAACAAGAGTTGGGAGCTTGTATCGCTACCTGAGAACCAGAAGCCCATCGGTGTGAAGTGGGTATTTAAAGAAAAGAAGAATGCAAAAGGATAAGTTGTCAGGCACAATGCAAGATTGGTGGCGAAAGGATATAGTCAGAGATCAGGCATTGACTATAATGAAGTTTTTGCTCCTGTGGCGAGAATGGAGAGTATCAGGATGGTGATGTCTCTCGCTGCTCAAAATGGATGGAAGATACATCAAATGGATGTGAAGTCAGCTTTTTTGAATGGATATCTTGAGGAAGATATCTATGTGGAGCAACCACCTGGATATATCGTTGAAGGTCAAGAAGATAAGGTGTTAAAGCTGAAGAAAGCACTATATGGTCTTAAACAAGCACCGAGAGCTTGCAATAGCAGGATTGACAAGTATTGTCAGCAAAAACAGGTTCAATAAATGTCCGCATGAGCATGCACTATACTGCAAGGTGCAAGGGGGAGCAATATTGATGGTTTGTCTATATGTAGACGATCTCGTCTTCACAGGCAACAATCCTAAGATGTTTGAAGAGTTCAAGAAGACAATGGTTCGAGAATTTGAGATGACAGACATCGGATTAATGTCATACTATCTTGGAATTGAAGTAAGTCAAAAGAATGAAGGAGTTTTTATCTCACAGAGTGGCTTCGCAAAAGAAGTCCTGAAGAAGTTTAAGATGGAGAACTGTAATCCTGTGAGCACACCAGCAGAGTGTGGACTGAAGTTATCCAAGGATGACAAAGGAGAGAAGGTCAACTCTACAGAGTTTAGAAGTCTTGTGGGAAGTTTGAGATATCTGACTTGTACCAGACCAGATATTCTCTATGCAGTTGGATTAGTCAGCAGATACATGGAGGCACTGACAGTGTCACACTGGAATGCTGCCAAGAGGATATTGCGATACATAAAAGGTACAATTGAATATGGTCTTCTTTATGCTAAGTCAGAAAATTTCAAATTTGTTGGATACTGCGATAGTGATTGGGCAGGAGACGTCGATGATCGCAAGAGTACTACAGGATTTGTATTTTTTCTGGGAGATACAGCTTTCACATGGAGTTCAAAGAAGCAAGCTATCGTGACACTGTCAACTTGTGAAGCTGAGTATGTTGTTGCGACATCGTGTGCGTGTCATGCGATATGACTGAGAAAGTTGCTGAAGGAGTTGACATGACGCAGGAAGAGTCAACTGAAATTTTTGTGGATAACAAGTCTGCCCTGAAGTTAGCAAAGAATCTGGTGTTTCATGATCGTAGTAAGCACATTGATACAAGGTATCATTTCTTGAGAGAATGCGTGGAGCAGAAAGAAGTGGCGTTGAAGTATGTGAAGACTGAAGACCAGATTGCAGACATTTTCACGAAGCCACTGAAGCAAGATGTGTTCGTCAAGATGAGGACGCTACTCGGAGTTACGAAGAATTAAACTTTAAGGGGGAGTGTTGAAATTAAATAAAGTTTAATTAAAAGTATAAAAACAAAAATATCAGAATCAGCTAGAGACTAGTAACGTGTTGTTCTGCTAGAGAAATCCAGAATTGGGTAGATGTGAAGTTAATGTGATTGGTTGTTAGTTGAGACTTAAAAAAACAAAGGAAAAAGAAGAACCACATCCTAAGTCGGTTCTCATGGGATATTTGTATTAGCTGGAGCCTATAAATAGGCTAGTATGTTTGTGTAGTGTAGCAGAGCAAGAGCCAAGAAGAAAGATTCAAGTAATAAAAGCTTCCTCCCCCACATCTCTTTGCAAATTCCCTTTCCCAAATAAAGACACATCAAAAGCTTCCCAATTCCTTTAGTCCAAACAAACGTGCCCACCAAAATTATCAAAGGAAATAATTATTTTATTTCCAACAATGATTCAGATACTCATATTCCCAAATGCTTGAAATCAAAGTTGCAGTTCCTCACACTCCGCCTAAAATGAGGAATATAATGGGTTCTTACAACATTACTACAGACACACAAATCCTAGGCAGTGATGAGGATTAAAACAAAACCCTAATCATTTGGCAGTAAGAAAGGCAAGCTATTATTCGCAATTCAAAGCTAAATCCTTGTATTAACGACAACAAACAACATCCCAATCCCTCTTAAGTTTTGATACAAGGAGAATAACTAAATCACGAAGCTAAGTTTGACATGGGAGAAGAACTCAAGGACCTGGAAAAGGGCCTTCATAAAGAGAGGATTCTGGATGCGGATATCCCTTGCTTGCTGTCTGTTCTGCTCTATTGATGTCTGCATTGAAGGTGTACAAGTACAACCAACAATAAAAAAAGTGTTCGATCAGCAGTTCAGCTGAAGGCCTCAAGTAATAAATCCCTGAGTTTGAAGGAGAAGGCAAAGGATGATTCAGAAAAGATAGAGAAACATATAAATCGCCATCTGAGACAAGATGTCATAGAGTTGGTTCTTGGTCATACCCACGAAGTCTGTCATTAGAATGTCGGCTGCATTTGGCTTTCCCGCCATCTCTCCGCCAGTCAGTTAGAGAGAGAGAGAGAGAGAGAGAGAGAGAGGGAACGTATGATCGGAAGTTGGTATACACTCCGATTAGTAAGTTCTGGATGCCAGACAACAGCTTATTTGCAGGCCGAAGACGTCCGCTTTACTGGACTTGTTATATGCAGGCCCAAGGTGGAAGATGTCCACTTTACCACGCCAAGCTTGCTAACTAAGTTGGGCTTTCGCTGGATATATAGGATAACGTGACGTATTAGATACCTAGAAAAATCTGTTGGTACATGTTGTTCAAACGGTGTGGTTACCATGGTAACTATTTTAATCAGTAGTATTTGACTAATTTGGTTTGGTTAATTTGGATAATTGGTTTGGTTTGGTTAAATTTTTTAGCCTGTTTGGGTTCACTATAAGTTGAATGTATTTATGTAAGGGTTCACTATAACTATGTCTTCATTGTGATGTTTTATTCATCATATAAATTGTGAATTGATGCATTAACTGAAAATATTTTTTTTATGCTTAGATAAAAATTTCATTAAGCACAGGCTACCAATAGCTTAAAAAACTATGGCGCTCCTCAAACCAACAAAGTCTGTACAATAAACTCCCTGACAAACGAAAAGGAAGTAAACTGAATAAACTACCCTAATCCCCTAGAAATGAAACAAGCTAGTAAGCTCTAGTCCATTTTACATCGGTACTCAATGATCCACTTCACCTGCGCAAGAATCTGGGAAGGAGGCCTTTCTCCAACAGAGCCATACATCCTGGAACACCGCTCCCTCCGGATCAGACTAAGAACAACACTCCAAGATAGACGATTCAAGCTTGCAGAAGCAGAAGAACCGCACCAGTGAGACACACACCATTGCAAAACCTGTTGGCCAATCTCCCAAAGTTGGTGGAGCAGCAGCCTGCATAACCTGATCCAAGATACTCTTCGTAAAAGCATAGGTGGCAAAGAGATGATTTCTAGTCTCCAAGCCTCCATGACACAGCAAGCAAACACCAGATAGAGGATTACCCCATAAAATCACTTGATCCTGCAACTTTAACCTATCATGAATTATGAGCCAGAGTATGAAACCATGACGAGGAACTATCATTTTTTCCCATACAAGGTTACTCCAGGGCACAATGTTATTCTTTTGCCGTAGTGAGTTCCAGACTCGCTTCACAGAATAAGAGTCCATGGCCTCGCCATCCCATGCCAAGCTTCCCCTCAAATGCGAGACAAAAGGTCTAGCCACTACACCACACTTAAGAATCCTCTTCCATATCCAGGAGCCTGCAGCAGAAGCCTTAATATCCCAAACTGAAGCATGCTTGACATGATAACGGCGAACCCAGGCCACCTAGAGAGAGCCTTCCACAGCAAGGACCGCCCAGAAACGCTTAAGAACACATGCCTTGTTCCAAATTTCAAAATTGCGAATCCCCAGTCCGCCTTCCTTCTTTGGCTGAGCAAGGAAATCCCATGAAACAACAACCCTCGACCTCAATGATGAATCAGTTATATCCCAATGGAATTTGCTACAGATGGACTCTACTTCTTTGATAACAAACTGAGGAAGCAGGAAGATGCTGATCTATAATTGCAGAACACTAGTCAATACTGATGTAATGAGCTGCAACTGACCAGCAATACTTAAAGTCTTTGCCCTCTAGCTAGATAATTTTTGCCTTGATTTTCTCTACCAGGACACGAAATTCAGACCTTGTAAGCTTACCTGTGATAAGTGGCACCCCCAGATACCTAACAAGGATGATGCCAAGAGGAAAATTCGAATACAAGGAAATACTTTGTTGCTCAGATTCAGAAATCCCTCCACAAAACAACTGGCACTTATTAGGATTGCATTTCAAACCAGAGATATTATAAAAACATTTAAGACTCTACAGACCCCTGTCACCCCTCTGATAGAACCATTAGTGAAGATCAGCAAATCATCAGCAAAACACAGGTGTGTAATTGATAATGGTTTACACCTGAGGTGGAGGGGGATTTGATTCTGCCTAACTGCAAGCTTCAACATAGCATCCAGAACCTCCATTGAAACCGTAAAAAAAAAAGGGGAGAGTGGGTCTCCTTGTCTAAGACCCCTTTTCATCTCAAAGAACCCACAAATGACACCATTATGTCAACAGAGTCAAATGACTTCATAATATCTATTTTCATAGCACAACGAGGTGAAATACGTTTCATATGATAATCTTTCACTAATTCTGATGCCAAAAGTATATTGTCACTAATGGATCGACCTCTAATGAAAGCAGACTGAGATGTTGATATTAAAGATGACAGGACAACTACTAACTTGTTTGCCAGAACCTTTGAGATCCCTTGTAGATCGTATTACAGCAGGAAATAAGACGAAAATCCTTCATTTTCTCAGCATTTGGAACCTTAGCCACAAGCGTGACAAGAGTAGAATTCAGAACACGGGGCATAATGCCAGATGAAAAGAATTCCAAGGCAACATCTTGAACCAAACTTCCAATCAAATCCCAATGCAATATGTAGAACTCAGATGGAAACCCATCAGGGCCTGGAGCCTTGTCTCTCCCAAGGTTCTTGAACACTTGATGAATTTCTTCTCTAGAGATTGGAGAAACCAGTGACATAGCTTCCTCATGTGTGAGAGTTTTAAGGGATAGTGCCTCATAGAAGCTTGAAGGATTAACAAACACAGCAGGGTCAACCTCACCAATGAGCTGCTTATAGAAACCAACTACAACCTTGCCCATTTCCTTAACATCAGTCACCTCTTGCTCTTGAGAATTCAACAGGGGGGGTGCTCTTTTGGCGATGAGAGTGAATCTTCACAGATCGATGGAAGAAATTTGTATTCATATCCCCCTCCTGCACCCCTCTAGTAGGAGCTTTCTGCTTGTATAAACTCTCTTAAGCTTTCTGCAACTCATGACATTCAGCTGAAAGCTTCCTTTCTTCCTCCACTAGGGAAGCCTCAGGATTAACAAGAAGAGACAATTGCAATGTCTCCAATCTACTCTCACTGGCTCGGGTCTGAGCAGAGATATTAGCATAAACCTCCCTGTTGAGTTTTATGAGAACCTGTCGAACTTTAGGTTTTTTCCAATAATAGCACCTTTAAAAAAAATTACAAAAATAGCACCCAACCTACATAAATTCCAAAAATAGCACCTTTATTTCAAAACCGCACCTTCAGGGTGTGTTTTATGTGCAAACCACACGGCGAGGGAGCGGTCCTCGCTAGGGGAGCCACAAAACCACATTGTCAGCGTGCGGTCCGTGTTCCCGAGGCGGCGGTCAACATCACCGTTGGATTAGGCGGTGATCCAACGGCCAACTGCCCGCAAGAGCAGCGATCCGCGTCAGTGATCGAAGACCGCGCGCCTGGCAAACTGTTTGCGCCTCGGTCACCGTGAACCACTCCCTCCAGGTGCAGTTTTGGAAAGGGCAAAATTACAAAACCGCCCCTGGAGGGTGCGGTCTGAAGACTATAAATACTCCCTCCCCCTCCTCATTTATTCACACCACAACCCATTATTCTCTCTCTCTCTCTCTCTAAAATTATCTCTCTATCCATCCCCTCTCCTCCCAAAAGTCTAGGAAATAGTGGTCAGTTGGTTGCGGCTAAGTCCGATCTGCCATAAGAAAACATTTCTTTGGCTTTTCCTTCAAAATCCGCCGAATCTCTGCCCGACTTTCGCGTAAAAATGGAAGAGTGGTTCCAAGAAGAGAGAGTTTATTATGATGAATTTCAAGCGGTACATACTGATTTACCAAATTTTTATTGTTGTTATAACCTTTTCAATTAATCTATGTACTAATGTTGTTGTTATTCTCTCGTAGGTTAGGTACGACGTGGATATATACAACCAACGGTATTATGTTGATCAAGGACCTAGTGATCCAACCGTGTTGTACGATCAACCCAGCCATCGTTCAAGGGATGTTTGGAACGATCACGAGGTACATACATTCTTCATCATTTGTCTTTCTTTTAATTTGTTAACGTACTTAGTGGAATATAAAATAAATTTGATCATTTTTAATCGTATTGGTTGTTTACAATAATTTAATCGAATACATAGCGCGACTTACCTAGACTCTTTATAAAGAGATGCATGCCTAAAAAAAATGAGGTTTTAAGCAATTATTATAATCCTCCCATTCCATGGGAAAATCAGGTTTTAAGCGATCCGCGGATCCCCCCTTTTTCTGTATAAAAAATGTTGCGTTTCTAAGAAGATGTATACATCTTCTAAGAGTTTTACGAGTGTTGCATTGTATTCGATTAAATTATTTAAAACAACCAATACGATTAAATTATTTAAAACGACCAATACGATTTATGTGTATGTGTACAATTATAAATTTATAAATTTCAAATATTTGAATATGTATCTCTTTAAATTATTATTCATTTAAAATGTTATAAAATTTAATTATTTGAGTATGTTTGTTTTATGAAATTATAATTTATAAATATATCTTGGAAAAACCTTGAATTATTTTAATTTGTTTGTTAATAATATAATTATAATAAAATTATGGTCAAAGTTAAATAATTTATTTTAATTAATTTAGTTATAAAAAAACTATTACTAGTATATCATAAATAACGTTAAAATTTTCGCTAGGAGGCAACCAAATACTCCGCTACAAGGGTACGACCAATGTGCTCCCATGGAACGATGTTATCTTTCCTTTTCTCAAAAAGGCACGGTTATCTTCTCGTGCCATCCATGCAAGTAACGTTAGTACACATTTGATGGAGGTCTTCAAGCATCGTTCTGGTAGAGACCTTTATTTTCTGAAAATTGCCACCAACGTGGGTGACCCCCTTTCCGGTCTCTTCCGTGTAACCATTCCAATGTAACCCAAGCGTGAACTTTTGGAATGACATCTGCAATAAAACCGTAATTCAGTTAAAATCATAAAAAATCACAAATCACAATAAAAAGTAATACAAAATAAACTTACGAGTTAACGTTAATCACGAAAACAATAAAAAGTAGGGTGCTACAACAGAAAATTGAAGAAGAGGAAGGAGAGGTGTTAAGAGAAGAGGTTTCCCGGAGATGCCTTTTATAGGCTAAATCATCACTGAAAACCGCAGGGGGAGGGTGCGGTTTTCATCTGCCATGCAGCCCCACGTTTGTCAACCTGCATGGCCAACATGCTGGATGTCGGAAAAATGGGGACGACACACAAATCGCAGGGGGGTGCGTTTTGTGTGTCGGCAATGGCAAAACTGCCTCCTGAGGATGCGGTTTGGGTTAGAGAAAAAGAACCGCATCCTCAGCAGGCGGTTCTGCCAAGTCAGCCTAAGAACTATCTTGTCAAGAGGCGGTTCTGTTAGGTCAGAACAGAAACCGCCTGCCCAAGATGCGGTTTAGTACCTGAAACTCAAACTGCACCCTCATGTTGCCGTTTTGAAAAAAGGTACTAGTTTTGGAATTTGTGTGAACTGAGTGCTATTTTTGTAATTTTTTTAATGGTGTTATTTCTGGAAAAATCCCTCGAACTTTTTGAAGCTTACCATAAAATACAAAGTAGGGGTATCCATCAACCTTATAACTCCAAGCATTTGAAAATAAGGCATTGCAAAGTGCTTAGTAAGTATATCAGTACTATTAACTGCTGTGACTATAGTTTCTATTATTGCTAATATATCCAACTTCAGACGACAAAACTTCTTTAGCACTGCAAAGTGCTTCTCAGGGGCATTAAAGCCCCCGATATTCCAACACATAACCTTCATTTCCCACACTTCTTCCCCCTACCCTTACCTTTAGCAGAAGCAGGTGGAGGAGAATCAATAGGACGCCTCAAAAAAGGTCTACTTAAAGAAGGAAAAGCTTTATCATCAAGAGAGTTCTTCCCTGAACCAGAAAACAAGTTCCATGGACTCCTGATGCAGACCTAGGGCAGGAGCTCTAACTCTATTCTTCATATGTGTAACCACTTGGAAGCCATCTTCCTCAACACCGTTGGAAGACTCTTCTTGAACACCAAGGTCCTGCACTGGAACAGGAGAAGGCCCAGTACCATGTTCAACCGCAGAGCTCGAGCCAGCTCCCAATGGCTGAACCACATACTCTTCTGGAATCTCAATCACACTTTTACCCATGTCCTTCTGCACAAGAGATGCTATTTCCTTCACTCTACGCTGTTTAACAACCCAGACCTTCTTTGTTCTTCCCCTAGGATTCGAGCAATTATGTCCAAACACTTGACACTTCTCACATTTGCTGGGGACATGAAAAAACTCGACATCCACCAGCATCTCTGGGCGATCATCAAGGGTAATACTCAACTTGTTCGCCAGATTCGATTTCACAGAAATTTCAACACAAAGCTTCGCAACCCCTAACCCCGTCCCTTGCTTCGTAGGAAAGTCCATACAAAGGGGGGCCGCCCCAAGGAACTGAAAATTTTCTCACTTAATGATAATGTGATGTTATATTGGTTAATTTGGTTAACCAATTAACCAAACTTAAATTTTATTTTGGTAAATTTGGTTGTCGTATTAATTTGGACGGTCTGGTTATGATATTATTTTCCATGGTTAATAAGATTTTGGCTTATTTGGTTTGATAATAAACATGGTAACCATTTGAACACCCCTGATGTACTAGCTTTTCAGCCCTGGCCAATGGTCGGGAGATTTTATTAATTGTATGAATAATAATTGGAAGTTATACTTCAAATTATTTTAGATGTATGCTATATGATTTCAATACAGGTTTAGAATGGTAGAGCAACTTAGCAAGTATGTATTATGGTTAAGTAGGAGTGTAGGACACACATGGAGTGTTCATAATGAATTTATGGTGTTGGTGCATTAGCCTGCTATGGAAGGGACCCCCTTCCATAGCAGGCTAATGCACCAACACCATAGCAGGAAATCGTTGCCATGGGGATTTATTCAGACAACTCAAGGAAGAGATCAAATTACTTTGTCTTTGCAATATGGAGTATACTAAGATTTTGATGGGATCTGAGTTTGCACGATTGTTAGATAATGCTCAAATATGAATGTAATTGTTAACATAAATAAATAATCTCTCTCAACTCCTAATTTCTATTCTCTCCTAATCCAAGTCTCGGCCGATTCTCAATTCTATTTTTTTCTTCTCATCTAAATCCCTAATCCTTTCTCTCAACCTCTCAATCCCTATTCGTTACGAGTAATTGCGGGTGCCGAAGATCAGTCCCTAGAATCCCTAGAAGCGTGGTTCTTTGAGTGATATCAGAGCCTGGTAGTAGGCACTTGTACCAGTTGACACGGTCGCAGTTGACACGGTCGAATAATGGCGATGAAAATGAAATTGCGGCCCAAATCATGGTGATGCGCCATCACTCATCGTCTACGACATCCGCTATAATTATCGCCCATGGGTCCAAAGGAAATCAGGAGCGCATCAGACAGCTTTGCTCTGCGGAATCGACTGTCTGCCACTCAAACACAGTCCCATTGTTTTCCCGAATCGATGGCTGGACATTTCGGAAGAACGGGAGTATGAGAGCATCCATGGCCTCTCTTCCGACGTACATGGTGAGCCGGAAGTTGTTAGAGATTAATTCTAACCATGGGGTCGCCGAAAAACATGGAAAGAGATCGGAGGTTGGCGCTGGCACCATTCTTCCTTCAGTCGTGACAGAACAACCCAGAGAATTTAATGAGCCAAACGCCGAATCGCCAACTACCAGGACTGCCGAGGTGCAGACCAGGGGTCCGAAAATCTGCTCGACGGCGGAGACGGAGACAAAGATTTCGTCGTCGGGGAAAGAAGCGAAGGAAGATCCGAGGAAGAATTAACTCTAATGTAGCAAACGATCTGTCGGCGATTGACTAGGCTGAACGGGTGCGTCTACTATTCCTTCGTGGTGATGACGAACGAGGCGGCCAAAATCGTCGGCGAGCGGCGCGGTCCCAGACTGGTGTGTTCCTCATTAATGGGTTGGCGCTTCAAAAGAGAAGAAGGCGAAGGAGTCGCCGGCGGGTTAGTAGAAGGAATCGATGGTGGCTCTCGTCGTGCCGTCAATCAGCAAGGAGAGAGGTGAAGGTGAGCAGCGTGGCCTCGAGATCTACATCTTGTCACCTGACGACCTCGTCGCCGGAGAAGGAGGTGAGACAGGCTCTCTCGAAAAAAAGAACACCGGGGAAGGAGAGGGAAGAGAGCTGCGACACACACTCTCTCTCTCTCTCTCTCTCTCGACCGAATATAGACGGGCAACCCTAGTGCGCATAGATCTGCGGCTCTGTTGGGTGGGTCAAGCATATCAGGCCATAAGATGGTATGGGCCGGAAGAACGTGCAATGGAAAGGCCCACTCGACGAAGTAGGGATGGGCCAAAAAAATGGAGCCCAGTCGCATGGAAGGATTCTTAGGGTTTCCCCTGGGTCGGTTAGACCAGCAGAGCAAGCTGGGAGTGGGCCAACCAATCGAGCCGATTTAAATGGGGAATGGGGATTTGGCTGAAGAAGGGTTGGCTGGTTGGGTCAGGGATTGGGCCGACGCAAGTCGGGCCGAGGATTGGTATTGGGCTAAGTTCTCAAGAAGGTAATAGGCTACCATTGGGCTATCTTATTGGATTTAATTGGCAGGGATGCTACTTGAAGAAAGAAGTCATTGGGCCCGTGGAGTTAAGAGATGGGCTTCTAAAGGAGTCAAGCCCAACCGAGTTTGAAGATAAGTGGAGTAAGAAGAGGCTTGACTTGGGTTTCGGCCACACCTCTTCCTTCCTAGCTATTGTGGGCCAAACCGAAGGTGAAAACAATTCTTTGACTCTTATTTCGTGAACTTCGAAAGCAAGGAAGAAGGATTGTTTGGCTATGGAAAACGTGACATGTGTCACGTGGGTCAAGAAGAGTTGAAGAAAATTGGAGCTGTCAATGAAGAGGAATTCATTCGTGAGCTGGAGCGCAACTGGAAACGAGGAAAGTAGATGTTAAGAAAGTGAATGTCGACTGCAACCTTGAGGACAAGGTCGTTTCCAAGGAGGGTGGATTGTCAGAGACCGACTTGGTTTCGTTTTATTTAATAAGGAATAATAAGTGGAGTAAGAAGAGGCTTGATTTGGGTTTGGGCCACACCTCTTCCTTCCTAGCTATTGTGGGCCAAACCCAAGGTGAAAGAAGAGAAGATTGGGGAAAGCTTGAGCTTGCCTCCCCCGACGTACACGTAGAGGAATTTCTGGAACATTTCCTTGAAGATCTCAATGTAGATTATAAAGAAAACAGTTCTCTAACTCTTATTTCGTGAAATTCGAAAGGGAGGAAGAAGGATTGTTTGGCTATGGAAAACGTGACATGTGTCACGTGGGTCAAGAAGAGTTGAAGAAAATTGGAGCTGTCAATGAAGATGAATTCGTTCGTGAGCTGGAGCGCAACTGGAAACGAGGAAAGCAGATGTTAAGAAAGTGAAAGTCGACTGCAACCTTGAGGACAAGGTCATTTTCAAGGAGGGTGGATTGTCAGAGACCCACTTGGTTTCGTTTTATTTAATAAGGAATAATAATAATAATAATAATAGTTATAGGAAGAGTGGTGGCAGAGTAGAGGGTCCGAGTAGATTAGGGTTATTTGTTAGGGTTTTGGGTTATTCTTTATAAATATATATTTTGGGTTTCATTAGGAATCAATCAAGAAAAGTATTAAGCAAGGTATCTCTACTACTCTAATCTCTGTCAACTCCTAATTTCTATTCTCTCCTAATCCAAGGCCTCGGCCGATTCTCAATTCTATTATTTTCTTCTCATCTAAATCACTAATCCTTTCTCTCAACCCCTAAATCTCTATTCGTTACGAGTAATTGCGGGTGCCGAAGATCAGTCTCTAGAATCACTAAAAGCGGGGTTCTTTCAGTTTGCTAGTTGGTTGATGAGATTGAAAGTCCTAGTTTTGTATATATTGCTTCCTCTTATAGAGCAAAAAAGACACATAATATCCAAAAGTTAGTCAGATTGCCCTAGTTGAGAGCTTACCGATTTATAAAGAGTTGTTAGGGCTACTTGAACACGCTAGCATTTGTTTTCTTGATATATGGTCATGCTTATTGTCCATATTTAAATATCGATCCATATACTAAATCAATTCGAGCATTTCTACTATGCTTTAAAGCATTAGTGTGTTAAGGTACAATTTGAAATTGTACGATAACGTTAAAGGTACAAGTTGAGGTTGTACCTTAAAAGAATTTGTACATTTATATTGTATCATAAAGTGATTTGTATAAAAGAGTATACATACCATTAAAGGTAAGGCATCAATACTTTAAAGTACGGTATCACTGATATGAATCACTGCACCGAAATTCAACGATCCATTTAATTAACAACGTAAGTATTCAAAATTACATATAACAATATTATTGTGACAAGGTAGAAACAAAGAAATACATGTGTTTTCACAGTTGTTTCAACATCATGAATAAAACTCAACTACACATCGTATCCAGATCCATATGTAATCCCTGATATAATTATGAAATTACATTTTCCTTGTTTAGACTAGAGACCATGATCACATAAAGTACATTGTGGGTTAGTAATTGTGTCCTTTGGATAAACTTTACAGCTATAGATTCTGTACTCTTCTGTACTTAACAAGTTGCTGATGATCACCAGTTAATGGCGGAGTCCATATTATTGAATGGTTGCTCCTCGTCCGGCTGTGGTGGCATAACTTGCTGCTGTTGTGGGGCCGTTTCTAAAACCCTAGAAGAAGCAGATGGAGATCCTTGGAAATATTGATCATGCTGATCAACTCCAACTCCAACGCAAAGGTGCTGTTGCTGTTGTTGATGGTGATGGTGATGGCTCAGCATTGAATAATCGGCAGCGGCGGCGGCTTCTCTTTGTTGGTAACTCGTGAGCTGAAATGCCTTGAGAAGCAATGAATTCATGGCGAGGTTGGAGGCGCCGCCGAGCAAGTTGGAAGCAGAGTTAGCGGGCCAGGGGAGGAGTGAACTGAGCAACGAGGGAGCTTGATTCATGGCGCTCATGTGTAGGAGAGCATTATTATTATTATTGCTGTGGTTGTTGTTGTGGTGAATATTGATGTCGTTGTAGCCGCCGCTAGATGAGGAGAAGGCGGCGTTTCCGTTTAGATGGGAGAAATCCATAATGTCTCCGAACTCGATGTTTGTGTCGTGGCAGGGAGAGCCCAAGGAGTCATGTTGGGATGATGATGCCTGTTGTGGTTTTTTGGCTGATGATGATGAGCTCTTCTCGAAAACCCTACAAACCACCCATTCTTCCTGCATGCACCCACGACGTGGCACAAAATTAAATCAAAGGGACTTTCATATTAATTATGATATATAACTTCTTCACCGGGGGAAAAAAACAAAAAAGAAAAAATGATTAGCTGCACGCACGCACGCACACCTTGGCGGATTTGTATCTATGTCTGTTATGGAGGCGATATTCATGCATAACCCAGTTGGTCTTGTCCCCTCTTGGAGCTCTGCCTTTGTAGAAAACGAGGGTTTTCTTCATCCCGGAGGTTGCAGTTGCAGAGAAGATCTCCTTGTCCTTCCCCGTCGTCTTCCAGTACCCAGCCTCCGTTGCTCGGTTGGTTCGCAGCCCGGTCGGGTACTTCCGATCTCTTAAGCTGAAGAAGTACCACTCCTTCTCTCCCATCGACGCTTTCCCTGTGCATGTGCACGTGCATCAACAAATTAATTAAGGGCAGAAAAGGGTTAATCAGTCTGAGTTTATCTTTTCAGGCCGGGTTTGTCGTATTAACTGAGTTCAGTGATTCATAAGCTTCAGCTTCAACAACACAAACTACAATAATAATGAAGAGATAGGTCGTCTAATTAATTACAGTGACGTGGATACGTAACATTTGGCTTAGCTGGCCAATAAGCACATGTCAACATGGTTAGCTTTTGCTTCCCTTTTTGTGCTAGCTTTATGAAAAAGAGGATGGCTAATGTGTGCTTGTTTGTTTTTTTACAGATATTAAACAAGCTAAGATGTTGCAACCTCTCCCTTCTTTTGTATACATAATTAATTAACATGTACGTACTTAGAAGTCGACTTTTAATTCAAGTAACTAGGAAGTCGACAAAACCGAGGTTGATACCATCTTGTAAAAAGAGTTTGAAAATTAATGATTTTGGTGAACTCAAAAGTAGGATATTTGATTCCACTTGCATGGTCTAAAGAAGATTGTTCTTTTTCGCAAATGGCATAGTACGGAGAACAAATGCAAGATCAATTACAATTAAATGCGGTAGTTTGTACGCAACTGAATTACCACCGATAAAAAAAGGAAGTGGGGATATGAACAGCTTTGTTGGATCTCCAAAAAGCTATAAAAAAAAAGTAAAAAATGACCCAAAAAAAAAAAACTTCCTCCAGAACTACTCTTTTTGTCTTAAGAAGAGTGTTGATTTCGCCTTCTTGAAATTTCAAGTGCCTAGTTAATTATATATACAGTGTCTTTGTTTTTTCTTTTTCGAAAGAAAAATGGAAAAGAAAGCTAGCCATATTAGTGAGCACAAATCATGAGATAATGAGAGAAGAACAAAACCCAAGACGAGGAACAAGCTGAATTAATTGATGGAGGAATCGAGAGATACGTGATGAAATGAGATGAACTGTTCGTTTTTGTTTCAAGCCTACATCAATCACAAGAGTTTGAAATATTTGATAGAGCGCACGACCATGAAAAAAATAAATGAAAGTTATTCAAAGATTATGATTGCTCCATCGAATACCAATATACCATGATAGGCAGGGAACAAGAATGAGTAATAAGAAGCAAAGCAAACATACCAGGAAGATCCCAAGGTTCGTTCTTGTTGAGATCAACATCAACCATGGCTTTGCAAGTGAAGCTCGTGTCCGCGATCTTGTGAGTGAGATAGAAGGAGACGAGCTCATCATCAGTTGGATGGAATCTGAAACCTGGAGGAAGGCTTTCCTCCATTGATCGATGATGCAAAAAGGAAACAAACAATTACTGCACCTACCCTACGTACGTACGGGCGATCGATGATACTGAGGGAGAAGAAGAGCCAAACCCTAGCAAGCAGCTATTGGTCTCTTATATTGATGAACATGTGTGGGAGCTAAGCAAGCAGAGAGAGAGAGAGAGAGAGAGAGAGAGAGAGAGAGAGAGAGAGAGGGGAAGAAAGGAAAGAGAAGAGAATAGAGGTGTTTAATCTATTAGAATAATTTGCCGATTTGTCGGTTTTTGGTTTGGGCTTTTAATCCTGATAATTACAGCTAACACGTTGACAAAGATTGGTGCTACGAAATTAGCTTGACACACCAACACTTATTTACCAAGAATGCCACTCTCAAGACTTTTGTTCCTCTTGGTGGCTCGGATTTGTAGGAGAGCTAGTAGCTAAACACGTAAACCGAAAACGACAGTGAGTGGAAGAAAAATAATTGCAATGCAGAATTTTGTTGCAAAATGTTTTTATAATAATTTTCAATGATTGAGTTCTATCTCCAAACAGGCCGGGCTACTACTGCATACAATTTCGCTAATGTCTTACTAAACATATATACAGTATGTTGATAATCTCATTTCAAATTATTCGTGAATTACGCCTAAATGATTTTGGAAAGGGATGGAGATATTTGTATTTCTTGCCCAAAAGGGGTTGAGTGCATCTTTACACCAATGAGGTTTGCTTTTAGATTTGGTTGGGTGTTAATATTCTAACCTCGTGTCCAACCACCTTCACCCATTTCTACCCACCCCCAACTCCAGTCAGTAACCAATATTGCATTAATCTTTCCCTTAATTATCTTGTAAATATATAGATTAAGATATGAACAGTACCATAATTAGCAGCTATGGGATGTAAAGTTAATCAGGTTTTTCCTTATTTTACCAATTCTCGATTTGGTCATCAGCGTCCTCGCCTTTGGTTTCCGTGTTTGGGGCATCAAATCTATACTCTTCTAATTAATTAATTCTCGGAAACAATTCCACACTGTTTCCTTCTTATTTTACAGCTTAATTTATACAGGCGGCTTAATTTAATCATAAAACTTTACAAGTTGTACCCTTATGTTATAGTACAACTTTACAACTTGAAATTGTACCATCACATAAAGGTACAAGTTCAAGTTATACCATAAAGAATATGTACAAAACAGTGTAGGTATAATCTAAAACTGTACCATAATATTGAATGTACAATTTCAAGTTGTACCATAAAGATAAAAACCTATAGCACCAATACGATATAGTATTGTAAAATTCCTCTGCAAAACAGCGATCTAACATATATTATTGATCATAATTAATATATAAAACAGGCTATTGTAAAGAATTTCAATAATGTTTGATTCCCTGAACCTCAATGCTGTGTTGTCCATAATGAGAAGTCAATTGGAACTTGCTAAAACTAATCCAAAGGTTCTTTCGTTGGAACAACTTATCTTAGCTTTTGAGATATAGTTAATTGATTAGTTGCTTATCTTTAATGGTTTTTCTTTTCGGTTATCATTATTAATGGCTGCTGGGTGCTGGCCGGCCATGTTCAATGGGGAAAAGGGGTCGAGTGAAATGCATGAAAGAAACTCTCTAGATATGCTGACGCTACTTACATGATCCCAAAAGTAATGAAACGCAGACTCTGCCTCGTTCTTGGAACTGGTAAACAAGAATATGTAGACGACCTTGACACAAGGAGATTGGAAGAATCAAAAGACAACCGGTGGTAGTATGAAGGATTGAAATACCGTTTGAGGGGTCGTATCGGAAAAGTCAGCGGTAGGGTATTTAATGTTGAAATCGTGGTTCAACCGTTCCATACTGCAAAATACCGTCAACTGATTTTGCTTTTAGTAGGAGGTTTTTCCCGTCGAACCGCTAATACAGTATGGTTTTTTTTTATCCTAAGAATTAGAGTGAATCCGTGTATAGCTAGTAGGTGATAAGCGGTCTGGTCTGGCTAGGTCTGCTAGTCGAAGTGGTTTGGCTTTCAATCGATAACCGATTAGGTTACCTATTAAATCGTTAGATTATTGGATACTTTATCGATGAAACCGTTAAGCGGAAAACCGAATATCAATCCTAGACCTGGTTGTGAGGAGGAAAGTTAGGGATATACAAGAGAAGTTTTGCTACACAATTTAACTAGTTAGCTAGGTAGTTAATTGCAAGCTTTATTCAGATTTGTAGAAAAAGTGGAGAGCTGATATTGACAGTTGCACTTACATACACATGCATGGCCCCTATTTCATAAGATCGCTGGACGTAGCACTATTACGCTACATTTTAATTTTTTCCATTCTCTTCCTTTTACACATATGGGCCTCAGTCTCATTATTAGAATGAATGCAGAAGACTTTTTTGTTTGTTTGTTTTTTAATGAAAGTATTTTGTTGTGGTGATTTTTATGGTATTGTGAAGTGGATAAAAGGGTTGATTGTTTTTTTTTTAAACTGTCGATTGGATGACACATTTATCTTATTGCAATGGGACTTCATCATTATAAAAGAAAATGACGGCGGATCGCACAAATAGAAAGAGCAAGTGGTTGGTCAATACTTTATCAGTGTTGAAACATGGTTCCACCACTTGAAATGTTTCATTGGTGCAATGAGACTATCATTGCAAAAAAATAAAATAATAAATAACGATCAACTATGCCAAATTTCCAATAGAACAATCGACCGGTTGTCCATTGCCTTATCGATGTTGGAACAAGATTCATCCAGTATAAATGTTTCAGTACTAAACAAAGACTTTGCTATCATTTAATCCGAGTTAAAATCAACAAGAACGATCTATAAATAACCATCTACGTTATTGGTTAATCAATTTTAAAATCATGTAAACAAAATCTTGTGATTCTGAAGTTTGGTGAAGAAAAAAAGACACCACAAGCAAGCGATAGACCATTCATTTCGTTTGTAATAGTGAAATCTCATTGCAAAAAAATATGTGTGTCATCCGGTTGATATTTTATCAAAATTTGTCGACATTTTTGCCAAATCACGATGATTTTGTCTCAGTTTCTCTTAATTGAATGTGGTAAAGGGCGGTATGTGTGTGAATGGGATCAAGTGAATGGAATTTGAAGCCGGTGGCGATGATGAGCAAGCTAAGGGAGTATATAGAGTGGTTAAAAGGGCCACCAAACCACACGACCGTAAACCTTAAGTAAGCGTTGTTGTTGGGTCTTTTTTTCTTCTTCCTCTTCCTTATTGTCATCTCTCTCTCTCTCTCTCTCTACATCTGACTTCGTCTCAATTTCAATCCTACTACTACTGCAACTTTCCTCTCTATCTCTCTAGAAATGCATCATCCCTTTACTATACTATACACGTAATGACGCACTCATTATGTTGGCCAAGCTGTGATTCTTTGTGCGTTGGACGACCTTCTAGAAAAGACAGCTTCCCAGCCATCAAAATTCAGCCACAAGCTATGTGTGTGGTCGTCGTCATCCTCTGGAAACCCTAGCTGGGAAGAAAGACAGATCAATAACTACTTAATTAGGACCGGAGTGAACATACACTTTCCTTCCTTCCTTTTTTTATGTTTGGGTTCGGTTTTTCAGAGGAACATAAGAGGAAAGAAGTTTGTGCAGTACTCTCCCATGTACATGTTTGGTCTTTATCCATTGACATATATGATAAATGTTAAGTGAGTTGGTAAGAAGATAGTCATGAAAGGATTGTTTAGCAACTATTTCAAGAGACTTCCACGCAGCTTTTTTTCCCAAGCTCCCTTCTTCATCATTACAACACCACTAGTAGTGCAACTTCCAAATGGGGGTTCCGACCTAGTTCATGTCAGGCAGATAAACAAATCTATATAATGATAGCGGATTAGAAGTAAGAACAACTCATTAATTAGTAATATATATAATGATTAGCTGGCGATATATGATTTAGGGGGTGAAATTGGACTAAACCCAGTCCTGAACCTAGACTAGAACTATCCTAAAATATTCAATTTTATAGGGTCAAGCTATAAATCTAGCCTGACTCTATTTTTCCTTGATCCTGTCTGGCACGTTTGGGTAGGGTAGGGTTGGGTCGGGTCGGACTAGGCTGAGTAAGCAGATTACCAAAATCAGCAAACTAATATTTGAAATATTATATTTTAGTACCCAGATATATTTTTCTTACAATTTATAGTGCTTAAATATTATTTTCTTACAATTACGTCTAGACATTTTGATTGAAAAGTTACTTTTAATACCTTCATATTTTTCTAATTGCATTGTATTACCTAAATTTTAAACTTTTATAAATAGGTCTAATCTTATGTCATTTTTTTTCTTTTTCTTTGTTCTAAAACAAACATATATGCGAATATATCATCACTGAATTTGTGAATTGGTTGAAGACGAATAGTGAGATAGTCGATATTGCTTTCTCGTATGTATAATTATATATATACACCGTACCCAAATAGACTCATTTGGTCCGACCCAAAAGGGTTGACTCAAATTAGACCTAACCCATACTCAACTCAAACTTAAATTACTAAGAGTGCATATGAGTTCATCTAGATCCAATCCAATTTCCATACGAGTCAGATGACAATTGCATCCAATTGCCAATGGGTTGATCAATTGCCATTATAGACTGCTTAATTTATCGCCAGTTCATTGACTCAACTTCGTATACGATTTTCTCTTATTTAGTTTCTGGTGTTCGTGGGCAAGAAATTATACATTTTATCCGTGAAAGGGAAATATAAAGTGCCACACTTTTTCCTTGCATGGAAAATTCCTCTCGATAAAAGTTCTCTCCTATATTTCTTCTGGGCGTATAAATAGATCTAGACCATTAGCTTTGTGTGATGTCAGAAGGATCCAGATCTAAGGGGTGAAGATTAATAACTTTTTATTTTACCTATTTTTCTTAAAAAAATTTAGTAATTAGGAAGTTTTATTAAGCTCTCTTGACCAAAATAATCAAGCGTCCGAAAAAACTAGACAAAAGGAGATTGTTTACGGAGAAACCACAACCCGGTTTTCTCAAATCAGTGATCTAAACTCACTAACACTAGTAAGATCAACACAAAAGGCTCTATTAACCATAGCTACAAGCAGAATTTCCTCACGCAATTGCCGAAGCAGCACCTGCCAGTCAAGTCGAGGCCCACCAAAGCTCTGCTACAAAGTTCCTTTCAGATTAAGTACGTAATCCAGCACCAAATAGTGCTTGCATAGGGATGGCAATGGAACGGGTTTGAGGCGGGTTTGCCTAAACCATCCCCATCTCGTTTTCAAATACCCAAACCCATACCCGCTCCATACCCATGCGGGGAATATTTTATAAACCCATCCCCATACCCGTGGGTTTCGGGTACCCATGGGTAATACCTGCCTTGTGCATCTAACATTATTATACCTAAAACTTTACAAAAAAATTTAATTATAACACTAAACGAACCTACTATATAATGAAGTCAACAAAATACGATCAATTTTTTAATACGATTCAAAGAACATGATATAAAAACATCTATTATGCATGAGTACAATATTTTCTAAATTATTATGCTCTACATTTCATAGATCTACTAAGTAATAATTAACTAACATAACCTTGTTGATAAGGGAGAAAGTGAAAAAATGGAGGGAGAATTGAGGGAAATGAATTTAATTTTGATTAGGGTGGCCACTCAATTACATTTCTACTATTTATTTTCCCGAGTTACCTTCACTATCATTGATAGGTTAGAATTTGATTAACATCTTTTCTATATATGAAGAAATTCTCTTGGTGGGGCGGGTATGGGTATTGGTATGGCTATGGGTATGGGGCGGGAGAGGCTAAAACCATACTCGCCCCATACCCATCAAATTTTTTGAGAGTTTTACCCATACCCGCCCCAAACCCGATCAAAGCTGGGATTTCCCACGTTGACTGGGTCGTGGGCGGTCGGATACCCGCGACCATGAATTTGATTGCCATCTCTACGCTTGCAACTCGCCCTTTAACTCCCCCAGACTAGGCCAGAGAACTAGTTTCTCGGAGTCTGCTTTCCCATATGCATGGCCAATTGTTTATCAATCCCCTAGAGACAGTAGAGAAAAGATTGCGAGCATACAAGCAATGACAAAAAAGATGCTCTCGGGTTTCATCAACAGCGTTGCAAGGAACACAAACAACATCTGCAACTTTCCCCCATGCCTGAAGTTTTACTATAGTTGCAATCTTGTCAAGGATGATCAACCAAACAATGATTCTATGTCAAGGTACAACAAAACGACTCCAAATAAGCTGCCACCATGGTATAGTTGAATGATGAGTTCTGATCTCACAGACTCTGCCTAAGGAAAACCGTTGCATAGCCTTCCCCTCCATGCCACCACCCCATTCTGATCCACCTCAAGTCTGAATCTGAACCAACTACGATGCTTCAAAACTTGACGCCAGATCCATGAACCAGAAGAAGTTTCATTGATAGACCAAAGAAGTCTTCCTTTGAGTCTGAAATGAGTTATCCAAGCAACTCAAAAACTTACTCCCCGCATCAACAGCATCCAGAAAAGACGAGCCATACAAGCCACATTCTTGGTATATAGATCCTTGAGTCCGACGCCACCTTCCCGTTTGGGTGTTGCAACTACATCCCAAATCACCATAGCTCTCCTAGATTTATCACCGTGCCATAAGAAGTCAGAGCACAAGTTATGAATTCTATCAAGCACTTTCTTTCGTAATAACAGAATAGACATCCAAAACTGAATAATAGAGTAGATCACTGAAGAAACTAGTTGGAGGAGACCCGCATAAGAAAGCTTATTGGCGCGCCAAGAACGTAATCAACTAGTGATCTTATCTACTAGCAGGTCACATTCTCTACTTGTTAAACTACCAGCAAATAGAGGCAGTCCCAAGTATCGTACAGGGAGGGTATCTTCCTTAAACCCAGTAAGTGAAAGAGCATTGGCCTTATATAAAACAATATACCCACCAAAGAAGACCTCACACTTATTGGGATCACATCTCAATCCTGAAAGCTTATAAAAATCAAATAGAATTTGTTTTACCTTTTGAATTGCAGTAGCTGAACCCTCGGTAAGAATCAATAGATCATCCGCGAAGCTGAGATGGGTTAACTTTATAGCTTTGCATTGAGAATGATAAGGAAGAGAGGCAGAATGAGCAGCAACATCAAGCATACATGATAGAGGTTCAAGAGCAATGGTGAACACATACGGAGATAATGGATCTCCCTGTCTGACACCCTTCCTAGCAGCAAAAAAGCCAAAAAGCGAGCCATGGATAGTTACAGTGAAGTAGGCAGAGGAGAGACAGGCTTTTATCCATTGGAGATACATTGGTGGAAATCGCATCCCTTCCATTACACAGAACATATAGTCCGAATCGACAGAATCGAATGCTTTATGCAAATTAATCTTAACTGCAACTCTAGCTGAAATATTGCACTTAGAGTATCCTTGCACCAATTCTTGTGCCATAAGTATGTTATCCAAGATACTACTTCCTTTAATAAACACAAATTGGTTCATACTTATGACACTATCTAATACCTGCTAAAGCCTATTTTCCAAAACCTTTGCAATTATTTTGTAAATAGTATTGATGCAGGCAATAAGGCGGAAAGCAAGCAATCTATCTGCATTAGGTACTTTGGGAGTTAAGGTTAGGGAAACAGTGTTGATACCTTTAGGCAGTCTGCCTGATCGAAATAATTCCTTGATTCCCTCAGTAATATCTGGACCAAAAAGTCCCCAACTATGATGAAAGAGACTAGCTGGCCAGCCATCCAGACCATGTGCCTTGTGAGCATCCATAGAGAACAAAGCATCTTTAATTTCACTAGAAAAAACCTCTCGACAAAGAGATAGACGATTAGCTTCTGAAATTTGAGATCTTATAAGAGGCAAAACCGAATTCAATGTCACTGTGATCTCTTCATTCTTCTTTCCATAGAGTGCTTGATATAAAGATACAGATTCATGCGCAATCTGCTCAACATCAGTCACATCTCTCCCAAATCTAGCACAAGATGTCTAATTTGCTTTCTAGCTCTTCTCACCTTGACACTTCTATGAAAGAAAGAAGAATCCAAATCTCCCAGAGTTAAGTAGTTGATTCGAGATTTTTGCCAGTAGAAGCTTTCTTCAGCACATTTGTATTTCTGGTAAAGAGCTGCAGCATGTTTCATAGTTTCAAAAGACTCCTCATAATGATTTTGTAATGCATTTACCTACTTCTCTTTCATATCCTGCTCAGACTCCCTCACACGGTTTGATATGTGTAAGAATTCCTCATGGTTAAGAGACTTGAGCACTACTTTCAACTTCTTCAATCTATTTAGAACCCGCTGTAGAATAGGGCCTTGTCCTGGTTGATTCCAAACATTAGCGAATAGGTCATTGTATGTTTCACGTTGCATCCACATTTCATAAAGCTGGAAAGGCTTGGGAAATGACTTCCGTTGCTCTAATGGACATATGAGAATGCCACAATGATCTGAGAAGCAGGGAGCAAGGAATTCCACAACTGAATCTGGGAGAGTACTCAGCCATTCGTCATTAACCAGCATACGATCCAGCTTCTTAGCAATAGTTCGGGCTTGTTGATGGTTGGACCAAGTGAATAAAGGTCATGTGTACTGATGATCTAGTAGCTCCATCAAGTCAGCCCAAACACGGAATTTTTGTGTACTGGATGACATGGATACAAAGTTGGAAGACTCCAATGGACTTAAAATGGCGTTAAAATCACCACAAACCATCCATGAAAAGCCCTTTACTTGCCATTGCCTCAGTCTGGTATAAGTATTCAATCGATCATTCTCCTCATTGAAATCATAAGCTGCCGTAAAGAAGAATTGCTCTGCTGTGATGGAAAGCAACATATGTATAAAAGAATTGTCACAGTGGAGAACCTTCAACTTCACATCCTTGTGCCAGGCAGTCCAAATTCTACCAAGGTAATGAGCATTACAGTTATCAACAAACACAAAATCAGAAAATTTATCTTGTATCTTCTTAGCATTGCTCTTCTATATTCTAGTTTCCAGCAATGCTAACACTTGTACCTTATACTTAGGTATATACTGAAGCACATAATCATGCTTTGAGGAGCTATTGAAGCCCCTCGTGTTCCATACTAAAACAGTCATGTCTCCATAAGGGGGGCCTTAAGAACCCCTTTCTGACTACGCAATCCTTCCCGACGGAGTGAGGAGGATTTCGCAACTGGATATTCTTAGCACAAATTGCATCAAAAGAATTCGTCAAAGATACTAGAGAAGATATCACCTGAACAGATGGTTTCACGCCATTGACAACCAAATTAAAATATTCTTGAGTTGGTAGGGCACTAGGAGGGATTGGATGTGATGTCTCGATTTTGGATTTAGGTTCAACATCAACTACCAGGAGACTTGGATCAACATGACAAGCCGAATTGGCATTTTGTTTCACCATGTTTGGATCAAGCTGGGGAGTAAAAAGGGTAGTGAGACACTTATGGTTACACGAGTGCTGCAAGCCAGAGAAACTTATATTGAGAAAAAGGTACCAACGAAGTTGTTATAGTAAGAATAGATGATCGTGGGAGGGAAGTATAAGAAGGGTGTTGATAGAAGGATGAGTTCCGAGCAAATTTCGGGGACGAAATTTTTGTAAGGGTGGAGGAAATGTAACACTCCGACTTTTAGATTTAGGTTCGACCTTAATACGTGATCGGTTGGATTGACGGTTACGTACTAAGAGTTACAATCGCGGATTAAGAATAATAATATTATAACATTTTTTGTATTATAATATTATGTTATTATAAAAAAATAGTGGGGCGGCCAAGAGGCCGGGCGCCTCCACTCTCCCCCATTATAAAACCCTAGCAACAATTACCCCCTCCCCCCAAATACCCCCTCCCCCCCCCCCCCCCCCCCCCCCCCCCCCCCCCGCCCCACTTTGTTGTCCAAGGAGCATCAATAAACCCCCGCCCCTTTTGCAATCCCCAGCGGCGCAAGAAATCAACCGCCGCCGTTGTCCTTGCTTCTCAACGCGGGCGCGGCGAGAGAAAAAGAAAAAGGAGTTGCACCCGATACCAATCCCGATCCCATCCCTCTCGTGTTTCTAGGTAAGGATCACGAACCCCTTCGCGATCTCTAAACTCGATTTACCGATAGTCTAATCCGAAGCTCGTATTTTTATTAGCGGTGACGTTGAGGGTTCGATCAGCAAGGAGATCAACGTCCCGGGTCATCCAACCTAGTCCTAGGCACGTTCTAGAGGTAAGGGAACTCGATCCCTTTGAGTTAGATCGATCGATTTGGGGATTTTTTGTGAGGGTGCAGTTCTGAGGTTTTAGCAACAGACGTTCAGCCTTTTAATGACAGAATTTGGGTGGTCACTAAAGCTGCTGGGAATTTTCAGAAACTTGTTTTAGATGTTTTAAATTTTTTATGGGGGTTTCTCCTGATTTTTAAATTTTTTATAAATTGAGGGAGGTTCAGGATTCCTGTAATTTAATTTGGAGATTTTTGAAGATGTATTTTTAATTTTAGAAATTGTTCGAACATCCGTTTTAATTAAATATAAATATTTCCGAGGATTTTATATGGGTTTGATAATTTTTCAGGGTATAAGTACTCATGATTGATGTAGGAAAATTATTATCCGAATTTTTAAGAAGGTTCAAGTTAGGTGGAAAATTCGTCCAAAACTAAAATAATTAGTAAAAGGGGTCGGTTTTGAAGAAGGTGTTCTGGAAAATTTCTAAAGGGGGTTAAGGGACCTTTGGAGTGAGGTTTGATGATGGGACTTTGAGTATAGGGTGCCTGGGTAGATAAAAATGAGGCTTTTAAATCAAGAAAGGTTGTCTTAGAGTATGAATTTCTTATTAATAGGTGGCCTAGGATAATCCGGCTAAGGAGGGAAAGAAGGCGAAAAAGTTAGCAGCCGATCGAACTTCGTAGTCTCGCGTGATTAGTATGAGGGGAAGAGTCGCGTCTATTAGAGGTGGAAGGAAGGCCGAGAACTGGACATCGGTGATCGCAATTGGCGGGGGTAAAGTGATGGAGAGGCCCCGACCCTATCCTCCTAGACGACCCAGGGTGTCGGCAGTTCGAACTTAGCCGCTGAATTGTGGCCCAAGGAGGGACCTTGAAGAGAATGGCGGCGGAGCTCCAATGGTGAGGGTCGTTGAAGAGGAAGACGATGAACCGATAGAGGAGGAGCCAAAAGAGGAAAAACGCGCGGAGCTTGAGCGTGAGAATGCAAACGTTGATGCGACTAAAGAGGTGAGTGTAAAGGGGGTAAAATCTAGGTCGTAGATCTTTTAGCTTATGCTTTTCGTTCAAGTTATTATGAGTTAATTTTGAGTAATGCGCGATATGTGTGTGAGGCATCCCACTGCCTGTAAGGGTGGAGGCATGCATTGTGCTATGTATGAATGTATGTGATGTTGTATGGATTGATGGTATGATGAACCCCCGGGCGGTTGGGTCACTACCGGACGGCGAGACGTAACACAGTAGTTGACGGGTAGGAACTGGACGGGGAGACGTAACGCAATGCCATTGCCGAGTTTGGGTATGCAACCGGACGGCGAGACGTAACGCGGTTGGCATACTAGGGTAGGGACACCGGACGGCGAGACATAACGCGGTGGTCCCTTGTGTTGGTGTGTTTGGATTAAGTATATAAGTAAGAAAAATTCTAAAGATAAGATAGGAGTAGAGATATTTTATAGACTGGTTGATAGTAAAGTTTAAAGGATGAAAGTGAGAACGACTTTCGTCTAAGGAAGGCATTCCCCTAATAACGTGATTAGAAAGGAGTTGCCTAGGGAAAAGACCTTAAGAAGTAGCGACGAAACTGGCCTCTTCTCACTCACCAGGTTGAGAATAGTCTAGCAGAAGTGGATCACGAGAAGAAGCAGGGCGAGGCGAGCAGCAGTACCAGTGTCGACGGGATATTGGAAGGCTCGTGAGGAGTCAAGTTAGATTAGTTAATTATTCTGTCTCATGGTTATCAGTATAAACTAGAGATTCTGTGTTAAGTCGTTTTAAGTGTTTGAGATCGAGAATATTGCCAAAGTGTTGGGGCTTTTCGTTAAAAATTCTTAAACATTGTCGGTTTATTTATTTTAAAAAGTCGTTTGGGTTGCTCCGGAGTAACCGGTTTGTGGTTTGAGTTGTGGTTTGGTTTTTCTAAAAAGATCGGGTTGTGTCATTGGAGGAGATTCAACCACTTGTTAAAAACATCAACATTTTCTTCCTGTACTACAGACTTTGAGGGACTGGCTAAATCAACAGTGGTAACCTTTTTCTTCCTCCAAACCTTCTTCACATTCTCACCACAGGGAGCAGTACAAGCATGACCAAAAACACCACAGGATTGACAGACAGGAGGTAAATGACAGTACTCTACATGAATGAACATCTCATCCATATCATCAGGGGTGATACTGATTCGATTAACCTGTGGCTTCTTAGTACTAAGCTCAACACGAATCTTCGCCATCCCCACTCGTTGGCTGAATTGCGTTGGTTGATCCATATAGAGCAGACGCCCAATTAGACTAGCAACCCGGCCTAGACCCTCCTTCGTAGATAATTCCGTTGGTAAGCATGAAAGTTTAACCCAGATAGGAATGGCGGAGTTGTCAATCGTAAGAACCTGAATCCCTGGAACCCATTTTCATAAATAGATCATATTATTCTGATAGTGCCAGAGACCGCTTTCAAATACCCAACGCATTTTCTTAATTGGCTCTTAGCTTCTTCGTTATAACTTGGATTTCAAAATTTTTGGAATGAGTTCATTGTGATCTACAAACTGATATCCATTTTCAATATATTTCGAGAAAAAATTTTCAATACCATTCGTTACTTCATTGGTACCACCTTCATTTATCATCAAATTTTGAAATGTTTTGCACAAATGGAATGAGTTCATCATTATTTATTAGATCTACAAATTTAAAAAGAAAAATACAAGGCCAAAATGTACCACTCCATACCACCATAGTATAGGGGTGGTAACTGGTGGTACACAATGATGCATGTGGTAAATGACAGTTCGTATATTTCTATTATCATCTATTAAACCATTATACAATTGGTATGTTATGTTCGTACCACCATGGTACACTTCCATACCACGTGGTATGATCTTATATAATATCAAGCATTACCACCATGGTATAGACTGGTACTAAATGTCCCAATTTTTTTGTTCCAAAATATATAAGTGGATATCATTTTGAAAAGCACAATTAATATAATTTATCTGTGAAAAAAATTAAATTAATACTAAAATCGAAAGAGATATAATTCATTAACGTTTATAGAGGAAAAGTTAGAGGCCTTCCATAAATAGTGATATGACAGATTATGCATTGTTATTGACCATGAGGTTACATATTAGAAGTTTAGAACTCCTCTCCTTCTTGCCATTACAAGGGACGAGTTAGAGTGCTAACTTTATCGGAGTTAAGACTCGCCAATACTGTCACACTAGAAAGTGGCCAAGTGTAATGACAAACTAATGCATAATATAGCCGGTTTAGCTTTACTTGTCAACCCGGGTCCTAGATGTGATGACTACTCCGTGAAATTATCGTTATTGAGAAATTTTAACGTAGTGAAGTTGTAATTACTCTAACCAGGCACAAAGCAGTAAAGTTGTGATTCAAGTTCGAGAGAGGTCCCCCAGATATGGTCCCCCCCTAAATTGCAGTTAAGCCAAATTGTAACTCACGAAGTTCAGATATAATGATAGTTATACTGCGGAAGTTTCTTATTCAGTCTAAAGTATTGACTAAAGGTCTTCAAACCCTCCCATTCCGAATATCCTGCGGGTGACTAACCTCCACTGGAATAAGCAAACTGAGGCACTAACGTGCAAAACCTCCTCTACTTGACCAAATCCAGTGCAGAGTGGTGAACTGACTTCTCGAGTAAAGTAGTCAATTCCCCACCTTCAAAACAGTCCAGAATACCATTCCCAAGCATCGCGCAAGGATTCATCATCTTCTTAGCGGAACTGGGAGATCTCCAACTGAATCTCGGAAGTCTTCGAGGCTGGTTAGTACCAGTGCATGAATTTGTCAGCCAGTTCATCCCAAGAAGTGATGGACAGTGGCGGTTGAGTTTCTAGCCACCTCTTTGCATGCCCCGCAGAGAGTGAGGGAAAAGGTGAAGTCGGATCGCATCATCTGGAACACCGTTTAGTTTGAAATCATTGGTCAGCGGCAAGAACCAAGAAATGTGCACCCTCGCCTCTTCATCCTTGAGCCCATGAAACTGAATGTAAGTTGTAATCAACTGGATCAAGCAAGACCTGATCTCAAAGTTGTTAGAAGGTATGGGCGGATACTGGATGACTAGGCGAATGTCAGCGAGTTGTGGACTGTAGAAGTACTCCATGGTGTGCTCCTATGGAGGCAGTTGATGGTTGGCCCAGTCCGCCTTTGGGTTGCCATTGTTAGGCGAATCCTTATTCAATGGAGGAACCTATAGAGGCATCCCCAGATGAGGTTGTTCTTGGTTCATAGATGGATTATGTCCCACGTTCAGGTTGTTCATCTTGTTGTATTCGTCTCCCATGTCGTCCTCCTCTTCCTCAGAATTGTTGCTTATTTGGTCGTCGACTTGCTCTTCCTCCACATCCAGTCTCGCTCGCAGTGCTTTCTTAGACTGACGACAGGTCTGTTCAAGTTCCTTATCCAACGACAGTAACCCTACCGACTGGCTACGGGTCATGCACTACCTGCACACAACCTGCAGGTAGTAATGGGAATGGGGCGGATATCTCAATACCCATGCCTCGCCCCACGCTACTACAGGTCGGGGCAGGTAAAACCTGCGCAGGTACGCGGCAGGACGGGTCGACCCACTCTTATATTTTATTTTAAAACACACACAAATTTTACTTTTTATGATAAAATGAAGGGGAAACACTTTATGAATGAAAAATAGTGATAATAGAATGAGTAATTGAGTCTAACCAGTTGAAAGAAAAGCCAAAATTGAAGAAATATGTATAGATATTGTAAGAAATTGAGGTAGAATAAGCCACGAACCGGGCGGGACGGGGCAGGACAGGTCGGAAGTAGATACCCATGCCCCACCCCACGCTACTGAGGGTTAGGTCGGGTAATGCCCGTTGGGCGGGTTCAAATTACCATCACTAGCTGCAGGCAAACCCGTGAAGGCAAAAGGGGAAAGAAGGAAAAGAAAACAATACAAAAAAGAAATGCTAAAGTAATAGAAATCACGTTTCTTCAACAACCTAGCCGCCCCCGGCAACGGCGCCAAAAACTTGACTCGCCAATACCGTCACATAGAAAGTGGCCAAGTGTAACTACAAACTAATGCATAGTATAGCGGGTTTAGCTTTATTTGTCAACCTGGGTCCTAGATGTGATGACTACTCCGTGAAATTCTTGTTATTCAGCAATTTAAACATAGTGAAGTTGTAATTACTCTAAGAAAGCACAAAGCAGTAAAGTTGTGATTCAAGTTTGAGATAGGTCACCCATATATGGTTCCCCCTAGATTGTAGTTAAGGCAAATTGTAACTCACCAAGTTCAGATATAATGATAGTTATACTGCGGAATGTTCTTATTCTGTCTGAAGTCTCGACTAAAGGTCTTCAGACCCTCCCAGTCTGAATACTCGGCGAGCGACTAACCTCCACCGGAATAAGCAAACTGAGGCCTTAACGTGCAAAACCTCCTCTACTAGACCAAATCCAGTGCAGAGCGGTGATCTGACTTCTCGACTAAAGTAGTCAATTCACCACCTTCAATCAAGGGAGCTTTATCAAACTATGCATATATTCTCTTTCTAGGTTAAAAAATAAACTACAGGAATGTGATCAGGACTCATGCAATTTTGAAATCATGCCTCAATTGATTATAATCCATTTCAAAATATCATGTACCTGGGTTCATACAATCAACCTAACATACAACTCTAGGGTTCTTCATACCTAGGCGAGAGATGGAGTTTACTTCATAGAGAGAGAAGAGAAATCAGCTTCAGATGCATAAATCATCGCGTGGAGGATGAAATTCGACTTCTGGTTGTCAATCGGTGCTTCTCCACACTTCAATCGTCATTTTCTCTCTCTAAGACTTAGTTTTCATCTCTAAAACTTGGATCCTCCTCCAAAAGCCCGAAATTGGGTTAAAACCCATATTTGCTCGATTACACGGCCAGCCGTACGGCCATATAGAATCTCGTGTCTACCCGTGTAACTCCCAAAATGCGGCGCTCCGATAAGTTGCTCATGGACAACACACGGTCGTGTATAATTCAGCCATGCCCGTGTAAAGCCTCTAAAAAATCATCACGGCCTTGGAGTTCCCTCGCACGGCCAGTACAACCCTAGCCACGTAATATCAGTTGCACAGCCACAATGCACGCCGCGTACACTCATTAGCAGGTCGCGTAATTTCTTCAGCTTTACGTCAGACGTCCTAACTTCGTCCAATCGAGCCCGAACTCGTGCTCTAGCCTTCATTCACGTACTAGGACCTTAAATGTCACCAACAAGAACAACCTAGCGTGAAACCGGTTTAAAACACGAGAAATGAGCCTCGCACAATATAAGTATGGTGGACAAAAACATGTGCAAATATCGATTTATCAAGTTAGCATCGTACTAACTACTATAATCATCGTTAATTACTTTTAATTTTAATCTAATGGTGCAGAATAAAGAGGGGCATATTCGGTATATAAAAAAATAAATTAAGATTTAAAATATTTTTTCTTTTTAGTAGAGATCTATTTTACACATGAAAAATATTACTACGGGAAACTACTACTACATTAATTAGTAGTGATTTTGGTGGTTGTATTAGCAATTTTATTCGGTCTTGTAGTGATTTAATTGTAGAAAGTAAGATAACATAATCATTATTAATACGATTAGCTAGGAGGAAACCACTATTGAAAAAATATACTACTCAATCACTACTAAATAATCGCTACTGAAAAAAAGTATTAAGATCTATAAAATCGCTACTAGCTAGTACTAGTAACGCTATAAACCATTGGGTAATTAGCATAAATGGTAACAAACCTTTGCACTTAGTACAAAACGGTCACAAACCTTTAATTTGTAACAATACGGTAACAAAACTTTGAAATTGTATAAAATGGTCACCACTATTTAATTTGTGACCGTTTTGTTTGAAATGAAAAGGTTTGTTACTGAATCGTTACAAATTAAATGTTTGTCATGTTTTGAGGTCGGGTAGTTTGTTCGTTAAGTATATGACACTAACCACTTGAACGACATATAAGATGTCAGCTCATGTGTTCATCGACATATTTGCTTTGCCAAATAAGAATGCCCTTAGTTGACCTTTCAATTTCGATACCAATCTATAAAAAACAAATTTCGATACCAAGAAAGTAGACAGAGTTTTTTCAACTAAAAAGCAGTCTGGAACCCATTGTGAGCCATTTAATTCTCTCATTGTCTTCCTTTATGACGATCATATCATTCACATACATTAACAAAACCACCATACAACTAGAGCGAATCGTAACGGTGATTGAGCGTTCAAACTTTTGAACTTAATTTGTACAAAACGGTCACCAAAAGTCTAATTTGCAAAGACACGGTAACAAAAGTTTGAATTGGTATGAAATGGTCACACTGTTTAATTTGTGACCGTTTTGTTCTAAGTAAAAAGTTTTGTTATCAAATGGTTACAAATTAAAGGTTTGTGACTGTTTTATACTAAGTGCAAAGGTTTGTGACCATTTATGCTAATTACCCATAAAACATTGTTGTGAGAATCATTACCACAAATAAGAAAAGCATGTAATACAAATCTTTATAAAACAAATCTTTAGAAAGATGGGGAGAGTTTGTGATCATCACGCCATTTGTTGGACAAGGAGAAAGGGAGAACATGATGGCTGCAGTTTGTGAAAACGTGATTGATGGGAGGCGGACGGTTTCGGAGAATGAGGAGAGGCGGTGAAAATGATGTATATATATTAGGGTTTATGAGGAACCGTTAGTATTTGACTAAATTGCCCTTTATTAAATTTTGCCATAAGATTAAGTTTGTATCCAATGGTGGAAAAGTGGGTTAGTGTTAGCACCTGATCACATTCCCCATTGCAACTCAAAATTGTCACTAACTAGCATTGTCATTAGTATGAAGTAACTTCATGTAAATTGATGTCACTTGTTCTGAAAGTGTTATACTTAAATTCAGGGTATAGACTAATTATTTGTCAAATCTTTCCCGTATTTTTTTATTAGCCAAATCTATTCAATTAGTAATAATTAACCAAAAGTTAACTTTCAGTTAGCAATTTTGTTAGTAATATTGACTTCGCAACATGATACTGACTTGGAAGAGACACATGAAGGTCAACATTCCAAAAGTTTATTATTTTACCAAAGAAAATGATTACAAAATTATTAAGGATAATGTAAAAATGGCTAATATTTTGATGTATTGTAAAAGATTTGGCTAATTATTAGTAATTCAATATGTTTGACTAATAAAAAAGAAAGCGAAAAAGCTTTGGGTAATAATAATTAGTCTTTACCCTGATGGAATGATATTACATCATAAATATTTTTCAAAAACATCATTTGGTTTAGTGTGTTTATGTTGGAAATCCCATTAAAACGCAAAAAAGAATATGTTGGACCCGCTTTTATAGAGTATTTTCTAAATTACCCGACCTCGTGTAATCGATATTACATCATTTTTATGTATTCATAACTAACTGACATCGAATGTGTGTTCATAAAAAGACAATATATACAGTCAGTAGCATGCAGTTGTGAAATATCAAGCCCACCCGAAAACAATTTTTTTTTTTTTGTTTATATTACCCCATTGTCATCGGGAATGTATTATCACAAAACCATAACACAATTTGTGACGAAGAGACAAGTCAGACTACCATTATAATATTTTCATGCATGTTGGCAAAAATATTTGAACGAGCTTCAGAATTGAAATTCCCTCATACTGGACTCAAATATATGAAATGGTGGACTATATTCTATAAACAAACATACCGATGATGGGTAACATATCTCTAACCCCCACCAAAAAGTGCATTATTTCCCTTTATTTGGGCCAACATTTCAACTGACCCAGTCGGGATTTTCCCGTAAGTACGGTGGTGTAATACGTACAATCTGTTCGAAGGATATTGAAGACAATTACAATGCTCTTACCTTTTTCTTTTCCCCGAAAGACTTTCAATGTTGGAAAATCATTATGAAAGAAATAAAAACATATCCAATGTGTCAATCACCTGAAATCTACATGGCTGCCACGTTTTATTTTTGGACGTGTGGACTCCAAACGTTAGTTATAGTGGTATCAAAAAGCTAACAAAGAAGCGGTGAGATGAGATCCAGAATTTGAATCCAATTCATGTGGATTGTAATCCAATCTTTGTCTTAGCAACCCAATTTGCTTGGACTTTGAAGAGCCAATGTACGTAGGAGACCTCTATCAAGTTTGAGAGATGAAGGGCATCATTCATGGAATGCAACCAAGCTACACACTCGCAAGAGAATTATTAGTTATGAGAAATCCAATTGTCCTAGTTCAAAGGAACCAAGATAATTTTGGCCTCTGCCACAGTTATTGATGAGCAAAGTAGAAAATCAGCCCTTCCGTCAACAACCTATCTATGAAAGTTAGTAACCATAACCCCTTATAATGTATCTTGATACATTCCAATCCAGTTGATATCCAGCTAAAATTCGACATGAGGTGGCACATATGATGAGCGGGACCCCTAAGGTCAGCTAGAAGAGACTCGTTGGGTTAAGCGAGAAGATGAAATTCGTTCGAAAAAATATCTTTGGGCCTGGATAAGCGTCTTACGGTAGTTATGATTAATCTTTTTTAAATACTAGTAGATATAAAATAATAATAAAAGCACTATAGAATTCTCGTGAAACTTAGCCTCCGCCCAAGGCAAGGCCCCTAGCTTTCCCATCCACATGCCACTTACAGTATTTTAAGTGTCATGGTTTTGGTCACCTAGCCAAAATGTCCAACCCCGTCTCTTCTTCTTGCTTCCCACCCTCTACCCTCACGCCTCATCTCTTACCCCTAAAAAATTGTAGATAGGCTCGGGTACCAATTATCAACTCACTTCTTATCTCAACAATTATGCTCTCAATTACAAACACTATGCTCTGGATGAATTTTCTTTTGGAAATATGGTAACTTTCTCCTCATTGATAAGTCTAGTTCTTCCTTTGTCTCTATCTATGATCGTACCTTATATTTATCTCAAATTCTCCATTTTTCTTCGGCCACTCAAAATTTTCTTTTGATTAATGCCTTTAATCATTATAATCTCTTATCTATTCATTTTGTTGATGATTGTTTCATCATTAAGGACACTCGGTCCCAAAATATTCTACACCATGTCGAAGTGAAGATGATCTCTACTCCATTACTTGCCCATCCTCTCTTGCACTACTCCTCGTGCTCTTCACACCACTCTCTCGCACTGGGACCAAAGGCTTGGACACACTCATTGTCGTGTGCTTCATGAAAATCTTCTCTCATTCTCTTTCTACTTCAAATAAATGCGACACTTGTATTTTCATGGTTGTAGTATTACAAAAATTCATAATCTCCCTTTTCTTTTGTCTACTATTCGTGCTCAAGGCCCCTGGATTTAGTTTGCAGTGATGTTTGGGATTCGCTCCAGATGCTAATCTTTATTATGTTCTCTTTTATGACAATTTTAGTAAACTCACATGGATTTTTGTCACCCGTTACTATTCTAATGTTCTCGACATTGCATTCAATTTTGTAGCCAAACGGAAAATGTTATGAATTTTTGCAACACTACAACCATGACAAATACGAGTGTCGCATTTATTTTAAACAGACCTTTGATGGAGTAAGAGAGTATGGTGTGAAGCCCATGAAGCAACCATGTAGAGGATGGTTAGAGGAACGAAGTATCGACTTGTCTCCTTAGTGGTGAAAGAATTATCAGCAAAATAAACATACAAAGGATTAGTACAAGTAAGGGTGTTAACCGAGATAAGATTTTGAGTAGTTGAGGTAACATGGATTCCTTGAGTTAAGTGTAAGTGATGATCACATAGAGATTAAAAGAACAATGGTGAGCAATAATAAGAGTGTTACCGTTGTTGAAAGAAACTTCATTCGGATCATGGTATCGAAAAGGAAGAGCAAGATTGTTAATGTCAAAAGTGAGGTGATAATTGGTATCTGAACCCATCAACCATTCTTGAAAGCGGGAGATGAGGTGTGATGGGAAGCGAGAAAAAGAAGTGGGGGTTGGAGATTGTTTGGCTAGGTGATCAAAATTGTTGCAATTATAACAGTGTAAGTGGCATATGGAAGACAAAGCTAGGGGCATTGCAAGGGCCTGAGGCATTGATACTATATAGTTTCGTGAGTTTCTTACAATGCTTTTATTGTTGTTTGTATCATAATTTATAGTGGAAATAGGTATATGGTTGATCATGTAATCAGTTAGAGAGAATTAAGGAAATATATGATAACACAAATAGGGATATGCAACAAATTACATGAGACTCGAGCTTTCATATAAATGTAGAGGTGGGGATCTCAAAATGTAAAAAATAAGGAGGACTCGTGGACTGGCTTGATAAAGACATTTTTGAGAAATCAGTTCAAATATGTTGTAGATACCTATTTATCGATTTTTAAGTAGGTGAAAGCAGAAGAAAATAAATTATTCATATTAAGAAAGATAGAAGAAAAAAAAGTTACAGATGTATTAAACTCACAAAAAAAAAAGAGAATTTTCTTGAACTACAACTTCCTAATTTTCCCCCTAAACCATGAAAAAGCAATTAATACTAAAAATCTAATATGAATATCATACATACAAGAGAGAAAAATGGAAAGTTTCTAAATACTAAAATATAATGTTATGTCTCTTTTACCTAGCCTTTTCTTTATCTTGTTTTTTTTTTTTTTTTTCTGGTTCATTCTTAATGTCAATTTATAAATTCAGATGACATGAAGGTAGAAAAACATCTTGCAAACATTTTTTAGGTATCAAATACAGGGGGAAAATTCCGCTAAGCAGGATCTGGAAAGCACTACTAATAAACAAAACATAGATCAATAATAGCAAAGTTTGAAGTTTCAACCTAAATATGGAGAAACAAGGCCACGGTATCATCAACCCTTCTTGGTGGATCCGATGATGATGCTTCGAGAATGCTTGACTTGGTTCGAGGCGAAGAGAAGAAGAAACAAGATGAAGTGTGATTCTTTGCGGTTTCTCAAGAACTCTTATATACGTGAACCTTCACCAAACCATAAGGAGACCGATCAAGACTTGAGACTTCATTTCGCCGATGAAAATCTCAACTTCAAAAAGGTTTTGAGATGGACTGAATACTTGAGTCAGCCATCCGACGATAAGATGTAAAAGACACGCTAATTGGAAGGCACCCCGATATCGGTTTGCTTTTTTATTCCTATTTTATTAAATAATTAGCATTTGTTGTAATTTTATTAAATAACTAGCATGTTTTGTTAAGAAAATGGTCTTTTTCTTCCCCGTGTTAAGTATCACGACCCATGACATGGTCGGGTTCTCCAGGGTACGTGTCTGACAATTTCTTCTAGGAACACGGCTAGGCAGCACGATCGTGTTTCGAGCCTGTGTCCGGTGCTTTGGAGAATATGGCAAATGACGTCTTGCAGGTTGTGCAAAGGTTATTGTCTCCGAGATCGTGACATCAACACGGAAACCGTGAGTCCGTCTCGAAACGGTGTGGTTGATGAAGATTGAAGAACACACCCATGTTCCAAGGCTGTGTTAGGGCTCCTTCAACTTTTCTCCAGCAGACCAATGAAACTCAACACTGAGAGGCGAACACGGTCTGATGACACGGTCGTGTTTACGGTCGTGTTCGAGCTAATTATGCAGACTATAAAGTCTGCAGCTGCCAATTGAGAAGGAGGATAGCTGGGTTTTCACCCAAAAATATCCAAGAGATGATTCTAGAGAGAGTGATCTAGGAGGGTTCTTGGAGCTCAATTGGAGATGCTATTCACCATTGGAGCTTGAGGATCATCCCCTAGAAGATGAAGATTCTAAGCCTTATACTAAATTATCTCTCCTCTCTATGAATTAGTTATCTTCATTTAGGTTGATGAACCCTAGATCTAGATGTTGGTTTGATTGTTGATGTATGTGACAAATCCTATGGTTGACTACTCTTATTATCTATTTGATTGATATTTATGATGAATTGCATGAGTCTTGATCCCACTAGATGTCAATTTTGCTTTGACCTAGGAGAGAGAATCTCCCACTAGGTTCATTAGAGCACCTTCAATCCTTCATTATGGGTCTTTGAGGGAGTGTGATTTGATTCATAGTGTCATATTGGGTTTTGCCCAATCGTAGGAGTTGGTTGTGAACACCTCAATTGCCTAGGTTAGTTTTATGGTATGCCTCTCCGGGTAGAGTAATTGAGAGGGGTTGGATAACTAAAAAAGGGAGTCCAATCTAGAGTAGTTTAGTTAGATTACTTTCTTAATCACTATTATTGTTTGGCTAGATAACAAACCAAAACGAAGTAACGGTACATCTAGAGACCTGTGAATTCAATAATTATATTACTTTACTTATCCTATACAACACTCGGTCGTTGGTTATACATGACTTTCAATTGGGAATGGGTAGTTAGTGCAAGACACCATCGAGGGTGAAGTAAGTGACCAATAAGAGAAGTAAATTTTGTGAGTGACAATCATGAATCTTTTTTACAAATTGAGTGACTAAACATCTAATTTACCCGTCCTTTAGGCCTGAAATATGGGATAAATATCGATTTGATCATCAAACTCCTTAGATGTATTCGACTGACACCAAATTCTTTATGTCTAAGAGGTACTCACAGTACTAGATTGTACTTGGTAGGAAACACCATTGGCTACATCATTCTCATCATTGTAACAAAAGCTGTAAAATTTTCTTAATTAGCTAACATGTCAGTTTTCCAGGCACCAAACCACCAGTTCGGAAGTCGTACTACTGCTAAACCGTTGCAACTAACTCGCTTCACCTTTCGATTCGAGGATATCCAGCCAGACCCTATAGGCTACTGTCCTCAACAGCAGGTCACTAGCCTATTACAGCAAAAGCAAGCTAAACCGTTGTAATTTCTCTCCATTTCATTCTAGTCCTCAAATTCATTAATTCACTGTGAATCAAAACAGAAGGCTAATGACTCCCTACATCTTCATGCCTTCCCCTCAATCTTTAGAAGTTATGACCAGCAGCCCCAATGCACCAATAAGTATATACTGTCCAACAACAACAAAGAAATGACAATTAGTCTGATTTTCATCAACAGTAACGAGAGAGAGAGAGAGAGAGAGTCCATTCACATAAGCAGGCAAACCTTGATAATAGGCTTCTCAGTCATGATGATTGTCACCCAGCCAACATACGGTAAGAATCTGCAACCAAACATCACATTCCAAGTTTGCCTCAGTTTCTAAGTTTATGATCCATCAGCCAGATCTCCGGTAACCGAAACAGATACAATATTCCATACAAAGAGCTGAACATTTGTAATCATATCCAAGTCACCAGGCAGGAATCAAATTATAAATAGGCATGAACAGATCAATTTTGTTCTCATAAATTTTGGGTTCTCGGTTTTCTACTCAAGCAAGCACTTACCCAACAGCCCTGCCCATGATATGATGCCGCTGCAGCCATAGCTGACCTTGAGCGTACAAAAGCCTATCATCCCCATAATTATTGTCTCCTGCAACACCAACAAATAAGTAGCAGGAGATGTACAGTTAGTTACTGAAACCCACAGATTACACCATTTGAAATGCATGAAGTACTATACTCTGAAGTAATCCCAGTAAACAAAAAATATAAATGTTAGGTTACAGAAGCTAGCAGCACCTTTGGTCAAAACTTCAACGTCCCCAGTTTCTTGTCTTTCATGAACCTGAATAACAAGTAGATACCAATTGCCACTGATCAAACTAAGTTGAGGTATTATTACAAGCACTCCTAGTATGAACTGAAAACAGCTTTACAGAGTAAGTACAAATGGAATTCCTACTGATATCGTGAAATGAATTTATACCTTAATCACACGGTGGACTATCGGAATTTCCCTGCCCTACACAATAATCCAAAAGCACAAGTTAGTGGATATATTAATAAACAACAGCTATAGTGGAAGCTACCAAGCTCAAAGCAACTTCATTTGATTACGCTCAAGTGCAGATTATGGAGAAAAGATGATTGAGATTGTCCTCAAGCTGAAATGTAAAAGGGCTGATTTAGAAAAGCATGTTGCCATCTGAGTATTCCACTAGGCTCTGGGATTACGAAAATGAGTAACTCACTAAGACAAAAACATGCTTGAAGTAAATGAATTCAATGAGCCAATAACTCAAAATATAATTTTCTTCCAACTAAATGCTCGGATGTTATATTCACTATATTCCTTTCCATTAATCAGCTTATGAAGATCTCAGCAAGACGAACATTTCTCAGTCTCATGCCATCATCCCACCTCTTGCATTACTGCCAATTGTAAGTTAAGTAGCAGTGCACATTCCTTTAGATGCAGTATCAGTTAAGAGGATCTTACATCAACATTAAAGACAACTATCTCGCCGGTACGGATAGGATCGTTGCTCATGTGCAGAAACAAAATATCACCCTGCAAAGAAACTCAAATTGTGTAAGGATTTTCAATAAGCACAGTAACATGCTGTCATACATAAAGCAGTAAGTGGGGTCTAACATGTGAAAGGTGATACTGAGCAATTAGTGGCAAGATGAATTTAAGACTTTCAATTTTATTGAGAAACAAACATTAGAGTTCCAAACATGATTCTCTCATCTCAATTGCAACTGGTCACTGAAACCACTTGATTTATTTTATGTATCTGCTACAGCAAGTGCAATAACAAAAACTAACAAACTGGACATCAAAGTGCTACTAAACACACTAGATATGCTAGCACAAGTCATGACAAGTATGACTACCAACCACACTAGATATGCTAGCATTAGATAACCTAGAATCATACTAACACAAGTCATGACAAGTATGAATACCAACCACACTAGATATGCTAGTATTAGATAACCTAGAAGTATAAGCACAATGATCAGGGAAATTCCATCCTGAAAAAAATACTTTCTGAAGTAGGCTTTAGTTCAATTAACCTTCTCAAGATACCGAAACATTTTGAGGTTTGCCTACTTCCAATAGAAATCATCCATTTAGTAATATTGCCTTAATCATTCTCTAAACAAAAGCTACCTTCTCAAGCAGTTGACACTTACGACTAAGGAAGTACTAGACAAGATCTATTTCGGAAGAAGAAACCCGTCAGTTTTAATACTAGCGGTGCCAAAAACAGGTAGTTCTTATCCTATCTTCATCCTTAGCTGTACCAAGAACCAAACTGGTTACCAGATTGTATTATGGTAAGTAATCATTCTTCCCATCCCTGATTTTACTTACAGATTCCGAACACAAGAATATGGATATGAGTATATATCACTGCAGACCTACAAAGTTTCACCTGGAGACATAAACAACAAACTCGACTCGCCCCAAAACAGTTGCCTAGCTGGTCATTTCCCATTGGAGTTTCGTTGGGTAAATATTGCCGGCACTCAAAGGAGAGCCGAGGAATTTCTTCTTTAAAATATAATAACAAAGAATCATTTCCTTTGGGGCATCATCGCGTTCAAGGGGTAATATCAAGTTGAAGTAACAAAATATAATTTCTACAGAAGGCTATCAAATGGTAACTGCAAATAGGAACATATCAGTGAAACATACAGATACACAGTCAGATTAGTAAAATATTTACACACCCTTTTGAATCCTGGTTCCATACTTCCAGAAAGCACAACCACCACTGGAGATTCGCTGCCAGTGAAGCACATTAACGCTTTCCATATTATTAGCGCAGAGGTAACAATCATACCTGTATATAAGATGAGAAGTTAGCAAAAAACCTCACAATCTACATGCACACAGCCAAATATCTCTATCATTCGGTTAACTCAAAACCATCATCTTACATTCGATGATACATGGAAACAGAATGAGCACTGAGTAAGGTAATAGATCCATAGGCTTTGAAATATCGTTGAAACTCAACTCAGGTACAGGTACTGGTCTTTAGTTTTCAATGTAACTGTAATCACTTGTAAAATAAAACGGTAGTCTCGCATACTTTCAGCATGCCACAGATGTCCATCGACCCAGAAGTAGCAAGAAACAATGAATGAAGCAAAAGTCAAGCAGTGATGAAATGAGTCTCATGTACTTAAGCATCTATGCTGTGCCATACTACTGCAGGAAATAAGATCATTCCAGGATCATACTTAGCTTTTCAGGGACACACCTGCTCATGCTCTACTTAGCTTTTTAGACACTATTAGAAGCTACAGCCTAAAATCAATGAGTAAACCTTCGCATGTTACAGGTAGATTCAAGGAAAGTGAGGATGACATTAGTTTGAGCATTTCCCAGGTGTTTGCTGCTCTACAGAATGACACAGAGTTCTAAAACCAGATCTAACACTTCCTCTCACTGTTGTAAAAGCTAAACCACAGTCTTCAGTACTCTTGGTCACGTATGCATTTAAGTAAAACTGTCAAGGATCGTCCAACATACAGAGAGAAAAGAAGGGGAAGAAACCCAATTCAACAAAACATAAATTTCAAATCTTACAGCCATTGTTTGGTAAATTCTCGTCCAGACGAGAAACCCAACCTTGCATTTTCCGAAACCACAACACAGCGAAACAATATTTGGCACATCAAGGCTTACAAACCCAAAATTCAATTAAAAATAGACTCCAGAATTCCAGCAACTGAAACAACTCTCTTCCATTCCCCGGCATACAATTGGGCAGTCAAAATCACGAACAGCGGGGGGAGCGATCATAGAGGTAAATTGAAGACGAGGTTGGCAAGACTTACCAAGACTAACGCCCTGCGAAAGGAGCTGGCGGATCTGGATGGACTTGATGGAATCAACGGTATCCCCCATCCACCCCATTCTCTCTACTGCTACTGCTTCTTCTTTTCTCGTCTTTGTCTTCCCCCTTTCTTTGCGCTTCCTCTCAGCTGACTACTCTAGGGCTTGTCGCTCCTTCTCTTTTTAAGTTTCTTGTATTTTCGTCTTGCCTTGCCTCTGCCGGCTGCCGCTCATATAACGAATTTGCCTTTTTCTGTTGTTATTTTTCCTTTCTATTTGATTGTGTTGCCATTTGTTTTGGATTTGGGTCCACTAAATACTGGTCATCCTATTATTTTTATTTATTTAGTAAAATATCTATAAGTTTTTTGTCCAAAACTCCAAATACTAGTGATCTATTGAAAAATATTATTTTATACTCATAATTTTAGGGAAAAAAGAAAGGTCAGGGAATATGAAAATTTTCATTGCTTAGAAATGTTGACTAACAATAAAAATGAAAGTCAACAAAATATATTATTATGCTTATTATATGTATGGGTTACGTGAAAGAAATTAAATTTTTTGGGAAACTAAATTTGTGAGGTTGTAGAGTTGGAGAAAATAAATTTGAAAGTTAAATTTAGGTATTTGAAAAGATGGTGACAAAATCATCAAATATAGTATAGTAAAGTTGAGAGCATTTTTTCAGTATTTCAAATTTCTTATTACAAGTGTGAAATTAGAAAGACTAGATTTTTCTTCACAACTATTTATTTATTTCTTATTCATAGAAAAAAATACATCAACCGGATGATTTGAATCATTGTCTCTTCGAAAAAATATACGAATCATTACTAATTGCAAAAACTATACAAATTTGTTATATCTTTCAAAATTAAAAACATACATAAACTAAATTTTGAAATTTATATTACTATTCCACTATGGTTATCTAGCTCAGTAACTCTCCCGTAAGTATTTCTTTGGTGTTTGATATTTCAATTTACATATTATGATTATATTTAACTTAGTTCAATAATTAATTTAATTTTTCATCTATTTTATAAATGGAGGAGGTTTTCGAGCTCATGGTTAAGAAGGGAAAGTATTTTTCAGGTGAAAAATGTAATATATGGTCTCAAGCAGTCTCTTCGAGCTTGGTTCGAGATATGAAGTTTGGTTATAACGAAGATAGATGGGTTTCCAGAGAAGGAACGCTAATCATTCATTGTTCATAAAATAGAAACAAATATTCATTGAAAAAAAAAGAAACAATAAGAAAGTATTGTTCTCCTATTGTACTCAATTTATCATATAAGAGAAAATAAATAAAATCGAGTCATATATGAAAGAAGAAGAAGAATCATTTCAGTCCACCGATTCTAGAAAGGTAGTTTCAAGGTTTTTAATCATTTGCTCTTCAAAAGTCGTGGCCTTCCGCAATAGATAACTAAGCATGCCATGACGTTGTTGGCTAATAGCTGGGATCCGACGTTGATTTCTTATTAAAATGGCAACTCAAATATCATTGGTTTGAATATTGTGTATTAAATGTCTAGAAGTGATGTTGAATTTTTAACTTATTTTTAATTTCTGGAACTACCATAAAATAATGATATTTTAGTGCAAACTACACCCATCTTTGAAAGTTTTACTTCGATTAACCAGAAAAGGTAATCCAACATGATTGGATCATTGGGTGAGTTTAAAAGAATACCGTTTCCAAAAATCAAATTTGTAGATTATTTTACTTATTTAATTCATTTATCTTATAGAGTAATTAATACTGGCAGATCCGGGGGTGGCCACCCCAGGCCCCGGCCCAGCCCTCCTCTGGATCCGTAAGTTATTATAGTCCTTATGAAATTTTTGATTTTAGACATTCAATCCAGTGTTATTCTATGATAAGATTGAGTTTAACTAGAAAAATTATCAAGTTGAACATATTCAAATCACTATTCTAAATTTAGCCTAGAAAATAGCCCCAAAGATTATGCGTCTTAAAAAAACAATGGAACCTAAAATTCTAAAAAGTTAAAAACGTAAAAGACTAAAAGAAATATGTGGTTTGTTCCCTTACAAATTTACTAAAGCAGCTGGTGTGCAGAGATGGACACAATGTAAATTGATTAGTCGATTGATTTATCTAGGGTTGATGATGCTCGTTTCAACGGCTACTACGAAGAGAACCTTTTTAACAATGAAACATGTGAGAACTGATTTGCTCAACAAAATGAGCGATGAATTTCTCGCCGATTGCTCAAGTATTTTATTTGAAACAGTGTATATTATTGGTATGGATGTAGACTTCATTATTGATGCATTCCCTAAATTAAAATACAGTTGTGTACAATTTACATTGCAAAAAACTATAATCATTATATTTTTTTACGGTTATAATTTTCTAATGAAATGCGGCCCAGTGCTCTTCTGTGTTCTGGATCCGCCGCTGGTAATTAATCATACGTATCATTAAGAGTGATTTGGCTTAATATGAACTAACCGCCGGAAAAGGCAAATCATGAAGTCGTCACGGCCACATCTTGCACCCAAACTCATCCTGATCTGCTGGGCCTATTCTGCTTGTGTCATCGTGACGAAGTTGATGGCGCCGCACGTGAGCTCATAATCAGGCGACATGATGAGAATTTGGCGGACGACTCCCTAGAAAGAAAGCTAGTTGATCAAGATCGATAATGAAGAACATATACATAGATGCATGAAGAGAAGTGGAAGGCGATGAGGGAGGTTGATTGGAGTGGCGAGAGGATGACGATGTTTTAGTGGCGGAGTGGTGGTTGACGTTAGAGGATGGTTAGGTTTATGAGGCGACGATTTTGAGAGGGTGAGGAGACTGGAGAGGGCTAGAGATGGAGGCTAGGCATGTGGTTGTTTGTGCCATCCAGATTTCGGTTTATAATTGGATTGGATCGGGCCAATTTTTATACACATTTGCATAACTGTAAACCAAATTGGATTATTCTTCACCGATTTTCAGTTGCAGTCGGACCAATTTATACATTCCAATTTTTGGATTAACCAAAAAATCGAGATCTGATTTCCAACAATTCTACCATCACAACAATAAAAAATTTGTATTAAACGGGATCTAAGTATCAAAAGTAGTTATATGTGTTATTTCATATAAGTTAACATATTGCATAAAAGTGATAGTAATGGCCTAATGGGGCTTGTGTCATCCATTAAGGTCGACATCAAAAGTCATACGTATACAAAAACTAAATAAACCAGGTAGTCAACAAATAGTCGACTTACCAATCAAATGGCTTTTATGCCACAATATGGGCAGGCCTATAAGCAGCTAAACCTGCAAAATGAACAAACACATAGAAAAAATAAATCAAAATGACACAAATGACCAAATGATCTAGCATCGAGCTGAGATCAGTCTCAACAGTCACGTGCCCACAATCCCGCCTCAACAGCTGCGTAAGAAAAAGTCCCAATACTTGACGCGACAAAGAATACACTCCGCCACTTGCTTCACCTACAAAAGCAAAATGAATACACACCGCTACAAACCCGTCTTTGGATGAGGATACCACTAAGTTATCCACTCCAAGGGTGTCACAAAAATCCCAAGTGATAATTACCCCCTCCCCCCCCCCCCCCCCCCCCCCCCCCCCCCCCGCGGCGCAGCTGTCACAAGGCCTGTGGATAAGAGCTACAACTTCATGCCAGCTGCCAGTCAACAAGTAAAGGAGAAATAAACACGACGTGGACTAGTCGTCGGAAGGAAAAATGCACATACGCAGACTCGCAAAGGCTGGGGAAGGTCACGGCAGCTCCGGAAGGCCTCCCTGGCCATGGTAAACCATTGGGAATAGATGGGACATAAGCTGCTTAACCTGCACCCATTCAACGTGGACCAAGTACCACCACATGCTTGCCCACCCCCAATGCCACCCCTATTGAGTAGGCACGAAGGAAATTCTGATGGACTCAAAACATCTAGAGCTCAGCAAGGGCGGCATGAAAGTCTAATTTTCCACAAGCTGAAGCCGAGATGACCATCTGGGGGTCATGTGGTGTCTAAGAGGCCACATCAATCACAAACAACACATGCTTGTGCTAAGCATACTAATTTGGCTAAGTGTGGAATGGGGGGCATGCCTCCAACCACTTGTAGTGGACATGGGGGCATATCTAACAAGTCACGATGTGAGAAAGCCATAAAAAGTTATTGTAGATTTGAAATTTTGGCTAAGTATGGACAAGGCATGTCCAAGAAGCCATATGAAGTCAAATACACACATGATTATGCTAAGCATGCTAGTTTGGGTAATTCTAGACAAGGGAGCATGGCACTCACCATGAAGAATGGAGTAGGAGGCATGTTCAATAAGACACAACACATCCAAGCCACCCATGGCTTACGTAAGTATAGGAGCATGGCCAAGAGCGGACGGGGGGGGGGGGGGGGGGGGGGGGGGGGGGAAGTCCATGTCTATGAGTAGTGAGTATTTGTCGCAAACCACAAAGGGAGGACAAGGAGGCATGTATAAGAAGTCACCAACTAAACATGGTGGCTTAAACAACCAAGGATGGTTGTTTGCTAAGTATGCAAGCCAACAAGGTTTAGATATTGAAACACAAAGTCAAGCATACCATATACGTGGCCATCGACTTGTCAAGTCTAGGCACCCAAGTCTTCAACGTGATAAGAGTACACATATGTTAACTTAGAGGCAGCCAAGACAAAGAAAAACTCATCGTGATCTTGACACGTCAAGTAAGGTGGCCAAGGAAAAAGAGTATGAGATCCCATTCAAGGCCACCAAGACAAGACATGTCGACCATGTACCATCCACTCGTAAGATGAAAAGTTCAAAACCAATATATGGAGAGTCTTCTCCTATGGAAGGAAAGAGTCATGTGGTCTATGGATGCTCGCCTGGTTTGATCCATGGATTGGGTAATGATTCTACACCTTTAGCGCATTGGTTGTTGCCAAAGGCTATAGAGAGCAGTAACGTGTGTCATTTGTTGCCATATAAAATAAATAAATTTATATAATGTACTTATTATATATTATTTATATAAAAAAATTGTAGCCAACCGTGTCTAAAAGAAAAGGTAGAGAGAAAATATCAAAGTAACAATATTGAGTCAGAGTTGTTAGACTTCGATATGAAGATCTTGCCACCAAGTCGTTGTTATGGGTTGACATGTCGAGTCATACATCAAGCCATGCCAAACTATGCTGTCTTTTCCCGAGTAGCCACGACCTAGGGGGCATGATGACTTGAAACGTGGTAGTGGAGGAGTGGTGACCATGATGTCTCTAGCAAGATAAAAATGAACATTATTTTTCTATGTAAAAAAGTTGACAGTTTGAGTTGTCGTGAGGGAGCTGCTTAGTCTTATGACGAGATGACCATTTTTCTTTATTGAAAGCCAATATTTGGCTAAGAGATGGAACAAGTTTTGACGACGAGTTACATCCCGACATGTTGACTTGACGTGGTAGCAAAATTTTGGCTAAGGCATGGAACAAGTTTTGACGACGAGTTACACCCGATCAGGTTGGCTTGATCAATGAAAACAAGATTTTGGATAAGGCATGGGACAAGCTTTGACGCGAGTTCCATCCGACCGTATTGGCTTGATCATTGTAAGCCAAATTTTTTACTAAGCTAAACATACATACGTGATTTGAGTAGTCAGTTTGCTGTCTAGCATGGTGGTGTCAACTATTTATTCCTTAATTCTTATGCACTAAGTAGTAGGGGGCATTTGTTTACGCCCAAAAAATAACCTTTTACCACATTGATTATTTACAAGGCATTAATTGTCTTTATAAGGTCAGATCAATAATAACAATTAATGTTATTTAAGTTGGGCCTTATGGTACTAGATTTTTAAGCCCAAACCACTAAATCTCCGTGAATGAACTTATCTTGTCGTGTGGATAGAGACTAAGTATGGTAAACCATGTTCGTTGCGAGTTTGGTAAACCAAGGTGGTCGCGAGATCTAGACTACGTTTGTTGCGAGTCTACTAGATCAGGCTCATCGTGAGTTTGGTAAAGCTCAGTGGTGGCGAGATCTAGACCACCCTCGTCGCGAGTCTACTATGTCATGTCCATCGCGAGTCAGTGATTTGGGTCCAATTGTAGACATTTTACCCCCCCCCCCCAAATTTCTTGATAGTTTGGCTTTGCATTTCATCGTCCCTCGACATATTTTACGCTAGATTGTGCTTGTTTTGATACATTTCAGGTCCTATCATGTGTGGAAGGTTTGAGGACGAGATTTGGGACGATTGGAGGTCGAAAAGCGCAAAAAACCGAAGAAAAGTCCAAAGACGGTGACAATTGCCCCGTGACCGTGAACCACGAAGAGTCCAAAGTGGTTTCTGAGGTTACTGACGCCAAAGCAGTTTACGGTAGCTAAGACCGTGAACTGTAACCATGGACCGTGAACCTTTGAAGTGAAGCGGCGCGTTTTGATTCAAGCATTGCAGTTGATAGGGCAAAAGCGTAATTCTTCAATTCCTATCTCGTAGTAGACTGGAAGTCCAGGTATCGTCTGTCAGGGACTGGTACAACCTTAATTTCCATCAATTCTATTTAGTAAACTGTAAGTGAGAATAGTTTAATGAGACTAATTTCTAAAAGAAAATTAAACTAAACAAATTATGTAAAATGAAAACTGTCGGGAGAAATTCAATGAAGGAAGCTCTGGGAGAAACACTGGGACTCGCTACCTATAATATCCAAATTAATTTACATATTCTAATCAGTTTAATCCAACTCTCTACAGCCAGCATATCACGAATGTGCTATCTATCCCTGTCGGGAATTACTACGTACTAAACAATTAATTCAAATCCTAGTGTCGTAGCTCAATGAATTAATTGTTTAGCTTGAAGACCGATATCCCAATCATTGTCGACTGTCGCTTCGATAAGTTACTATGTCACATGAAATAGGTTTAGTTATTAGGGTTTCACTGTCGCTAATAACCTAATTAACTACAAATCGATGTGTTGGTGGCCAGTCAACACAAAGCAATAAGCAATTCCATGCAATAGAGAATGAAAGAAAACAAATATAAATCAATCCATCAAGTCTAGAAATAGCTACATCATATAGTGTTTTCCCCACAAATTGGACTTTAGTTCATGACAAAAATAAAACATAAAATCATGTTCTTAATCATCATGATGCTAATGAAAGGAGAAGGAACAAAAATACTCAGAATTTTCCAAACAATGCTCGTCAATTACTTCTCCCCTGGCATATCGTGATTATTCAGACCGCTCCGCCTCTCTCGTCGCTACGCTGTTCTGGTCGCTCCGCGCTACTGCCTGCTGCTCCGATAAAACTTCCGCCAAAAGAATTTTGTTCCTCTTCTCCGCAGCCTTTTTTCTCCAGAATTGTCCCCGGTCCAAGTTTATATATTGTGCTAAAGGACAAAGAAGCTGGGAACTTTAATTCCCAAGAATGATCCTCCTTCCAATTCCCTCCAAAGAATCCTCTCCACCCTAGCTCTCCTCTAATTTTCCCGTTCAAAAAATATATATGCTGCCTCCGGTCCACGAATTGTCCCGGTCAGTCCAACTTCAATTCCTCCATCAGAGACAAACGAGTTGGGCCTCCAAAATAAGTCCACCTCCAAGTTAATTCCTTTTAATTCCCGACCCAGCTCCAATTCTTCTTCTTTTATACATTCTACCTTTTCTTAGTCCACTAAAGGAAACTGGACTTGGTCCATTAAAATACACCCATGGCAATTTATGTACTCTCTTTGATTAGTCTCAAACGCCGCTTTCCCTTCATCCAATTGGGGCATGTCAAGAATATGGTTCCAACTGGTTCAGTTATCGACTTATCTGTGTTCGACTTGTTTGCTACTTGTGCTTTAATCGTTTCTTGTTTCTTCATCTAAAATATATCAACATTCTAGCACAAGGTGGTAATGGCTTTACAACCATTCCATAGTCAATTGGCCCTAAAACAAGCATTATATTTTTCAAACATATCATGAAATAATCACATTAAGCACACAAAATCAATATGTTTTTGACAATTATCACAATCCCACACTCAATACTTGTTTGTCCCTAAGCAATGACTCACACAAGAGACCGATAATTGGAGGAAACACAACACAGACTAGGGAGACACGACCTTGCTCAAAACACACACCCACGACACACAAAATATAATATTTTCCTTGTACGGTGGCGGTAATCAGCAGTTTCTTTCTCAAGGTCTTGCAACCCATTACCATTGACTGACTCAAATCCATCAAAAACTCAATTAGCAACACTCAATTTCGATCTTTGGTAGTGGGTGATTAACAACTTATGGTGTAACAGTTATTAGGAGAATCTAACCACATCAGTGAGGTGCATATCTCGTGAGGAAAATCTGGCTTACTCAAATAAATCATAAGCAACCAACTAAGCACAAGAGTCTCAAAAACTTATAGGGGAAGCTTTTAGCAAATTTGGTTTTAACTTTAAGCACATCACTACCTTTCTTGACAAGGAGAGTCTTTCTCTCTTTCTGATTTTGCTTGCCGAGCAGTCGTATTTAGTATAAGTGGGATTTGTTTCTTACTACCAATGACCAAGCAAGAGCAATTTCTGCTTCTTAGCACCCGTGTAAGGGCTTCTTCCAACTCCTTTTCCTCAGTCCGTGTGGAGGGTCGCTGCACATCCTCAAACGATACCTCATTCAATGGGGGATCGTACTTGATAAACAACATCGTACGGTCGCGAACCGATGCTCAATTGAACCTTTCCTAATCCCCCTATGCAATGAGTGATTTCCTCACACGATTTTGGTATTTTACCCACATTTTAATTGTTATAGAAACTTTCTTATATTTTACTTGTCAGGTATGATTTTTTCTTTTATAAAGATATAGTTCATCCCATCTAAAACATTCAAAACAAAGACTCATTGACAAAATCAGAAACTCACAAGAGATGCAAGTAAGCACGATATCCAAACATATCGAATGGTCAATGCTCTCCACCTAACCACTTCACCATAAGGCATTACACTATCCTCCCAAAAGAGAATGTTGCTAAAAGAGTTTTCTAATTCAAAGCATATCAAGTCAGTCAAAACATCAAGCTCATTGTGAAGAACTTTGCAATTCAACACTAGTGGGGTGATTTTTGATGATTTTATTCATGCACAAACTCATTTCACACGTCATGGTCATTTATATCATTTTACCACAAGAGTACAAAGTTTTGCTTTTAATTTTTCTTATTTGTAGGTGTTTTTTAGCCATTAGGTTAGCACAGTCAGACTGAACTAGCACAGGTAGACTGCATGCAGTTTGGCTGTGCATAGCCATGATAGTTTTTCCAAAAAAAAAAAATTAGTGACCACATGACAAACAGGAACAAACACACCCTAAGACTCGCCACTCCACACTCAAGATAGAACATTGTCCCTAATGTTCAACTCTTATTCTAAACATGCACGAGTTTGACACAACTAAAAAGAAAAATAAAGAAAAGAAAACTCACCTTGGGTTGCCTCCCAAGAAGCGCTTGTTTAACGTCCTCAGCCTGACGTTCATGGAGCTTTCAACCAATGGGTATGGAAAGGTATCCAGAATACCCTCCCGAGCAATGATAGAACGCATAACCTCCATCCAACATATGAGTCACCTCTGTAGGCCCAGGTGTGCGAAAATTTGGTATGACCTTCTTAGCTTGCATGTTGGACCCCTTGGCGCGGCGTAGGTGGTATTGTAGTGCAACAAGCAAGTACTCTTCATGTTTCAATGTCAGTGAAGAAGGAATAATAACATGAAGATTAAAATCCTTACCCAAATATCTATACTTGAGGTGACCTGGCAAGGATTTCTGTCCTTGCTTTGATTTTAGAAATTGAGCAAATAGGACATGTGATAGTTCTTCAGGTTGTCCACTATCACAAGAGGAGGAATTTTTCCTTTCTAGAGCTCTAATTTCAAAGTAATCAAATGCATTGTGATTATGATCAACTTGAAAGACATTAAAAATTTGCTCCTCCTTACCTACTCGGAATGTCAGTTTGCCTCTCCCAACATCAATTAGTGCATCTCCAGTTGATAAAAAAATTCTACCAAGAATGAGAGGCATTCCCCTATCTTCTTCCATCTCCAGAATTACAAAATTTGTTGGGAGAATAAACTTCCCCACCTTCACCAATACATTCTCCACCACTCCCTTTGGAATTTTCACTGATCGATCGGCCAATTGGAGAGTGATCCGAGTAGGCTTAAGAACATATCTCAATCCCAATTTATTGTTAGACTGATTATGGCATTAAATTAATTCCTGCTCCAAGATCACAAAGTGATTTATCGAACTCTGTACCTCCAATGACACATGGAATGGTGAAGCTTCCTGGATCATCCCTCTTTTCTGGTAATTTATTCTGAAGCACAACACTATATTCAGAAGTAATGGTTACCTTCTCTAGACCAATTCCTTTAAGAATTTAGTATATGTAGGCATAAGTTTAAGTGCCTCCGCTAGTGGTATGTTGATCTGAAGTTGCTTGAAGAGATTCACAAATTTTTTAAAGTTTGGGTCTTCCATGGGCTTCATTAACCTCTGAGGAAATGGTACGGGAGGCTCATAAGGCTTTACCTCTTCATTATTGAATTTTTCCACCTTTGGGGGTGCACAGGCAGAATGCTCATGCACAGGCAGATTGCATGCAGTTTGCTTGTGCAAGTCAGATATTTCACCTTTTGCACTTTCTTCATCCTCTACCTCTGCAACTCCTTTTTCTGATTTTGTTGACTTCCTTGAACTCTCTGGATCCTCCAAGGCCTTTCCACTCCTCAATGTGACAGCTACATCCATGGCGTCCTTCAAATTCCTCTCAGTATTTGCTGGTATAGTCCCCGAAATCCTACCGTGAATATCTGCCAAAGTTTGAGCCATCTGGCCTATTTGCCTCTCCATAGCTAGTAGAGATGATTGCACATTGTTGTTGATAGCCAGCTTTTGAATGACAAATTGATCCAAGCCCTTCATATTATTATCTTTTTTCTGCATATGAGCCAAAATCAACTCCTCCCGCTGTGGCTTCTTCTTAGTTTGAGGTTGCTGCTGCTGAAAACCGGGAGGTAGGATGTTTCAAACACCAGCTGCGTTACTGTTTGACCATGAAGAATTAGGGTGATGTCTCCATTGAGGGTTGTATGTATTTGAATACATACCACCCTGTCCTTGACTTTGTGGATTATTGATATATCAGACATCTTCCAACTGAGCAGCTCCTAGTGGATACATACCACCCCTGTCCTTGACTTTGTGGATTATTGATATATCATGCAAGCCTCCTCTTCTTCGAATACTGGTCTCACTACCCCATTCAGTGTCTTTGGAACATATCTTCTCTACCCGTTTATATGATGCTGGTGCCTCCATCTTTGTGAAACCATTTCGAGAAGCATTATTCAGGGCATCACGGTACTCCCTTCTAATTCCAATGAAGAAAATAATGATCACGTTCCAATCCTCAAGACCATGACTTGGGCATCTCATCAACAACCCCTTGTAGCGCTCTCATGCCTCAATCAGACTCTCATCATCAGCCTGCTTAAAAGTAACAATCTCTTCTTGCCTCTTCATTTCCAAGGGAGGTGGGAAGTACTTATCCACAAAAGCCTTCTCAATTTGAGCCCAGGTCATGACGGTACGAGGTGTCAAGTTTTGTAACCAGTGTGATGCATTCCCTAATAGAGAGAATTAGAACATCCAAAGACGGATTGCATCATCAGACACATTTGGGCTCTTCATCGTATCGCATATGCTCACGAACTAGCAAAGATGTTTGTGAGGATCTTCATTTATGGCCCCGGAGAAATTATACTTGTTGGTGATCATGTTGATGAATGTTGGGGTAATCTCCATGGTTGCATCCCCAGCCGGAATGACAACACCTGAAGCTCGGGATCCAGTCCTTTGATTCAATCGAGCCCCGATCGAACGATCTGACTTTGCAATTATGATCTGCTCGATGTCGCGCGGCGGTGGTGGTGGTGTGGATGGTGTAAGGACGACAGGTGATGAAGCCTACCCTCTCTGTTGACGATTCTTGGTTAGGGAAGGCGTAGGAGTTGTGGTTGGCTGCTTCCCTAACTTGACCTGTTTCCTGTCCTGTGGGCAGGTCTTCTCGATTTTCGGATCTAGTGGCAGTAAATCGCCGGTTGTCCTCCTAGGCATGCACAGAAATGATCAACCTAAAAATTCACCTGCAGAATAGCAAACGGATCAATAGTTCACTCACTAAAATCAATAAAAATAAGATATCGCAGTCCCCGACAACGGCGCCAAAAACTTGATAGGGAAAAAGCGTAATGATTCCATTCCTATCTCGTAGTAAACCGGAAGTCCGGGTATCATTTCTCAGGGACTTGTACAACCTTAATTTCCATCAATTCTATGGATTAAACTATAAGTAAAAATAGTTTAATGAGACTAATTTCTAAAAGAAAATTAAACTAAAAAAATTATGCAAAATGAAAATTGTTGGGAGAAATTCAATGGAGAAAGCTCTAGGAGAAACACCGGGACTCGCTACCTATCATATCCAGATGAATCACATATGTGCTAGCTATCCATGTTGGGAATTGCTACGTACTAAACAATTAATTCAAATCCTACTGTCGTAGCTCAATGAATTAATTGCTTAGTTTGAAGACCGATATCCCAATCCCGATCGCATAACAACTTATTTAATCCACTATCGCTTCGATAAGTTCCTATGTCACATGAAACAGGTTCAGTTATTAGGGTTTCACTGTCGGTGATAACCTAATTAACTACAAATCCATGTATTGGTGGCCAATCAACACAAAGTATTAAGCAATTCCATGCAATAGAGATTGAAAGAAAAGAAATATGAATAAATCCATCAAGTCTAGAAATAGGTACATCATATATAGTTTCCCCCATAAATTGGGGTTTAGTTCATGACAAAAATAAAACACAATCATGTTCTTAATCATCATGATGCTAACAAAAGGACAAGGAACAAAAATACTCAGAAATTTCCAAACGATGCTCGTCGATTCCTTCTCCCCTAGAAGCTCGTGATTATTCAGACCGCTTCGCCTCTCTCGTCGCTCCGCACTGCTGCCTGTTGCTCCAATAAAATTCCGCCAAAAGAATTTCGCTCCTCTTCTCCGCAGCCTTTTTTCTTCAGAATTGTCCTTGAAATAGGAGTCGGAAGAGATTTTAGGGATTTTGACTAACACAAAGAAAAGGAGACCGATGAAATCTGCGAAATGGGAAAGGAAAAAGAAGACTCAGCAGTTGTCTTCAGATCGTTGTATCAATCAACAAATTCCCTTTGAAAAGGGGCCAAAAAATAAATAGGCCCAACTGATAAAAGTCCAACAAACTGACGAAAAAGGTCGACCAGAAATAAGACAGGCTTTCGGTCGAGTCTTGCTTCTCGGCTTTACACAGACAGTCTCCCGATCAGTTTAAGAAAGACAGGGAAAGAAGAACAGAGAAGAGACAGAGCAAAAAAGAAAAATGCAGAACACAAAGAACATAGGAAATTTTTAACGTGGTTTGCCCAAGTGCAATGGTGTACTTCCACCTCCCAGAATACACTCTAGGAGACCCTTCTGTCGATTGGTATAAATAGCTAGCAGTGACTAGCCGTTGGAGACGATCTCGTCTAATTCCTACAATGAAGCATTTTCCTTCTGAGGCAAGGCTCCTTCAAATCAACAACGGTCTTGGATCAAGGAGGGAGTCAATTATGACTTGTTATATTTCAACAATCTCTCCCTAAGTCAGATATTGACGATTGCCCAAACCTGTAAAAGAACTGACCACCAGCCAACCACAAGAGGCACAAGCAAACAAGCAGACAAATAATTTGAAGTATAGACACAAGCCAAAAAACTCTCCCTGAGAGCAAGCATCCAAAACAAAGGAAACTGTCAGATCTCTCCCTGAAATCAAAACAAAGCAATCATCCCTCAACTATCCGACAAAAACACACTACTCAACACAAAACTCTCTGCTCACGACAGATAACAGTTAATCATCTATTCCTTCACCAGACATTAAATCGTCGAGAGTAGCATCAAAATCTGATCTGGCATGTTGGCTTGGTGCAGACTCATGATCCGTTTCATAGAGTTCCAGAAGAGCAGCAACAAAGGGTTCAATTGGCGCAGGAGTAGGAACAAGGCTATCGCCACCAAGGTCAGAGTCATCAGAGTCGGAGTCAGAGTCACTAATCTAAATCAGGTTCATCTCTCCCTTAATCGCAATATCCAGGTCATCAAGGATATGATCAACAGTGAGCCAATGAGTGGGAGATTCAAACCGAAAGAAGTTGAGATTAATGGGAAGGGACAGCAATAAGCGAGTGATCATAGCACCAAAAGGTAGGGGAGCATAAGGATTATGATTAATGAAGGGAATAAGCGCCCCAAACAGGAGTTGAGAGTAATCTAATGGTACCGTAGCAACAACATGTGCCATAATCCAAAGATCCAGCGGGATGACTTGATCGAGCAGAGTAGAGCGAGGAAGGAACATCCTGGTAATGCAGTAGTGAAAGACCCTCATTGAGGGAAGAAGAATCGTTACTGGAAGAGTGAAGTCTTCATCAGGATAGTGACCAATCAGCTGAACAGCCTCCTCGGCAATGTTGAAGTTGAAAAGTTGCAGCTCTGACTAGTGGGCGAGGTTCTCACCAATGGCAGGAATATCAAGCAGACTCCCAATATCTTTGACAGGAAGGGTGACCATATGACCAAACTCTAAGGTCGAAAGGGTTCGAGACTGGAGACCAAAATATCACAGGTTTGAAAAGAAAAGACGCAATGCTTCAGGACAAATAAGGGCAAGATAATTTTCAAGAAGGAATTCCCACCCAAGATTGTGCACCCAGTGACGAACTTCTAGAACATGAGCATCTAACCCAGGAAAAGGTATATGGAGATAGGGGAAATAGGGCGATGAGCAAAGGACTGGGTATGACGATGATAGTTCAAGTAGATGGGCTCATGAAAAAGGGTACCAGAGTAGGTAAGAGCGAAAGAGTAAGCCATAGCGAGAAGGCATAGAGGCTCCAAGCACACATAACACTAAAAAAAACTACGCACAGAGATGAAGACTAACCACACGAAAGAAACAAACTTAAATAGAGAGAAAAAAATAAGGTAAGAAACTCAAAGAGGAAAGGAGCAATAATCACCCAAAAAAATAGAACAAAAACAACGAAAGAAAGGAAACTAAAACGACGAACAAAGGCAAGAAAAAAAAGCAGAAATAAGAAAGATGATCAATCAAGGATGGATTGAGCATATCTCAATCCAATCTCATATCAAAGGAAAGTGAATCGATCTGTAGACAAAGATTTGGTAAACAAATCAGCAAGTTGATACTCTGTGCTGATATATTGGAGATTAATGGATCCTACTACACTAATTCTCGAATGAAGTGATATTTAATGTTTATATGTTTAGTACGAGAGTGATTCACATGATTTTTTTATATGCAAATAGCACTAGTGTTATCACAAAAGAGAGGGACAGATGATATATTGACACCATAGTCAGTGAGCTGGTTAAGCCATATAAGTTGAGTACATGTGCTACCAGCAACTATGTATTCAGCTTCTGCAGTGGATAAAGCAACAACTCCCTGCTTTTTACAAGACCAGGAAACAAGAGATGTGCCAACAAATTGGCAGCTCCCTGTAGTACTACGTCGATCAGTGAGACTTCCAGCGTAGTCTGAGTCACTGTAACCTATGAGATCAAAATTGTCATGATTGGGTTACCATAATCCTACATCTAAAGTACTTTTAAGATAATGAAAGATTCGTTTCACAGCACTTAGATGAATCTCTTTAGGATTACTTTGAAACCTAGCATACATGCATACACTAAATTGAATATCAGGTCTGCTGGCAGTGAGATATAATAAAGATCCAATCATCCCTCTAAATTTTGATTCATCGACTGGAACGCTAACCTCGTCTTTGTCTAATTTAGTATTGGCAGCCATGGGTGAAGGTGCATAATTTAGCGAATGCATATCAAATTTTGACAACATATTCGACACATACTTGGAAAGAGATATAAAGGTACCATACTTTGTCCGCTTGACTTGCAGCCCAAGGAAGTATTGTAATTCCCCCATCATACTCATTTCAAAAACTTGTTTCATGGAATTGCAAAATGAAGCACACAAATCTTGATTAGTAGATCCAAAAATAATGTCATCAACATATATTTGAACCAAGAGAAGATCATGTGACTCTCGCTTAGTAAAGAGGGTTTTATCAACAGATCCTTGTTTAAAGCATTGTTCATGAAGAAATGAGGTTAAACGCTCATACCAAACGTGCCACATGGGCAAACGTTTCATCATAGTCAATCTCTTCTTCTTGACAGTATCCTTGTGCTACTAAACAAGCCTTATTGCGAGTAATGATACCTTCCTCATCAGTTTTATATCTAAATATCCATTTGGTTCCTATAATGGTTTGAATTAGAGGACGAGGAACTAGATCCCATACATGAAGAAAATAAAACAGAGTTAGTTCTTCTTGCATAGCAAATAGCCATTCCTCATCCTTTAAAGCTTCCTTATAGGTCTTAGGTTCAAATTGAGACACAAAGGCGTATTGTCCAGGAACATACTTACCTCGAGTTCGAAGCTTGTCATTTAGATCTCCTATGACTTGATCAACGGATGCCTTTTTTGTATGTGAGGAGGGGTAGTTGTCTGAAGTTCATAGGAATTCTGAATTTCTTCAGTTCTTGTTTCAGGCAGAGCTTCTGCGATTATGTTGCTGGGTTCTTCCTCGTGGCTTATGTTTTCAATGCTTCGTGTAAGCTCAAGCATGTCATAAATTAAGGGATCCTACTCAGGATTCTCAAGGTAGCCATTAGTATCATTAAAAATAACATGCACATATTCCTCAACTTTCTTAGATCGTTTATTATACACACGATAAGCTTGACCCTTGATAGAGTATCCAAGAAATATGCATTTATCTGACTTGGCATTAAATTTACCTAGATAATCTTTATTATTGAGAGTAAAATAGGGAAAGCCAAAGGGATGGAAGTAGGACAAATTTGGAGTTCTGTTTTTCATCAACTCATAAGGAGTTTTTCCTAGACCCTTATGAATTAGAACCTTCTTGATAACATAGCAAGCTGTGCTAACTGCTTCAGCCCAAAAATACTTAGGCAGATTATATTCAAGAAGCATGGTCCAAGCACATTCTATGATGGTTCTATTCTTCCTTTCAACCACTCCATTTTGTTGAGAATTTCTAGGGGCTGAAAAGGTATGAGTTATCCCAGATTCATTGCACAGAATCTCAAACTCGTCAAAAATAAATTCACCTCCATTGTCATTTTTAATGGTTTTAATTTGACCAGTGATAACATCGGATTTGCACATGTTTGCACCCTCGTTTCTTGATCATTTTAGCTCGAATTTGTTATTCCTTGGCCTATTTTACGCTAGGTTGTGTTGTTTTGGCGTGTTTCAGGTCCTAGCAAGTAAAGAGGTGCATAGGCGCAAGTTTCGGGTCATTTGGAGGTCTGATTGCGCTTTAAAGGGAAAATTACGGGCAGCCCCTACACAATTACGGTCGTAATTGTCCCTGGCATGCCCGTAATTTCAATGCCGAGCCTAATTTCCAGAATTCCTGTGGCAGAGTCAATTACGGGCAAGAGTCACTTGAATTACGGTCGTAATTAAGTAATTACTGGCGGTAATTGGAAAATTACGACCGTGAATACCTTCTTCCGAGTCAAGCAAAACGCGCGTTTTGGGAAATTACGGGCAGACCACAATTACGGTCGTAATTCTACACGTAATTCGCCCAGAATCGGGTTTTTGAGGCAGATTCGAGCAAAAACAGAGGGAGTCGACTTTTTGGAGCAAAAACAGAGTTTTAGAGAGAGAAAGTGCAAAGAACAAACCCTAGGAGCTACTTGGAGTGGATTTCTCACCATTGAAGCCCAGATTGCGTCCCCAGGAGTGAAGATTGACATCCCAGAGCAGATTTTCTCATCTTTATGAGTATGACTACTCTGATTTCTGTTTTCCTCTCTCTCTCTCTATGGAGTAGAACCCTTCTCTCACTTGGGTATGAAGAACCCTAGCTCCATGTGTTAGGGATTTGATTGTAATGACTTGGGATGATTATACTGTTTGGTTTTAATCGAATGATGCATGTTTTATTGAATTGATTGAAATCTTATCAGCTTTTCTTGATTTATGCTGCAACCTGAGATAGATAGAATCTGATTAGGTTGTTAGAGCTTCATCATTCGTTAGTAGGAGATTGGCTATACGAGAGTTAGCCAGTTTACTGCTTTGTACTGGAATCCAATTCCAGTAGTGGAGTTCTATGCTTATTGCTTCAGCTTTCTATCCCGGTGAAGACTAGTCGTCTGCCGGGTAGTTAGACTGAGAGGGCTTGGTCAGCTTAAGAGATTCCAAGCTACTGTCGGATCTTTCGTAGTCTAATCAACAGTAAATCAACCTAGGGTAATTACAATTGAGACCTAACTAAGGAGCTAGGGGGACTCATTCCCGAGTGACTCTTCTTTGCTTGAGAAAACCGTACCAATTCCTGCTTTCTTACCGCTTTTGCTTAAAACAACAATCACTTGACTTAGTTGGCTAGATAATAGATAATCACGAAGTAGGCAGTAGATCTAGACCCCGGGTTGATAATAGAACTTGCCACTTTACTGCATTCCCGGACTGCGATTACACTTGGTCGCAGTTTGGTGTTGTGTTTTAGCGTGTCAAGTTTTTGGCGCCGTTGCCGGGGGCACTCTAGGTTATTGGAGAAACGTGAAAATTTGTTACTCTAGCTTTTTTCTTTACTGCATTTTCTCTCTTCCACCTGTGTGCCTTCACGGGTTGTTTCTGCTAATTGTGTGCAGGTAGTGCATGACCCGTAGCCAGTCAGGAGATCTACTACCATTAGACCAGGAGCTTGAACGAACCTGCAGGAACTTCAAGTGGGCTCTAAAGGCGAGACTGGCTGCGGAGGAGGAGCTAGCACAGCTGCAGATCGCTGAAGAAGAAGAGATGGGTGATCCACAGGACCATGATGTGGTCCTTTCCGAGGAGCAGACCATGGGATATTACTGGACCGCCAGGGCCGCGGACATGAGGTCGCCCATTCAACACCCTCATGTCCCAGCCAATAATTTTGAGGTGAGCACCTCCGTCATCACCATGCTGCGCGGTTCGGTAGTGTTCCATGGCAAAGAGGGGGAGTGCCCCCAATCACATCTCAGGCGATTCCACGAGCTCATCGATGGAATAAAGATAAATGGGGTCCCAGCAGATGCCATCCAGCTGAGGTACTTCTCGTTTACTCTGGAGGGGCAGGCCAAGGAGTGGCTAGACACTCGACCTCCAGGCTCTATCACCACGTTCGCCAACCTGGCGGACAAGTTCCTCACCCGCTACCCTCCTCCGTCCAAAATGGCGGACTTGTAGAAGCAGATCATCCACTTCATCCAGGATGAAGATGAGACCATCCGGGACGCATGGGAGAGATACAACAGTCTCTTCCTGAGGTGTCCCAATCATGGTTTCAATGATGCTTTCAAGGTGGGCACCTTCTATCACGCCCTCTTCCCAGAAGACAAGCAGCTGATTGACTCGGTTTGTGGCGGGAACATGCTGACCAAAACACCGTCATAGCTGAATCAACTCTTTGAGTAGATGGCAGAGAACGGGTATGATTGTGGCACTGCTAGGAGGTCGAGGAGAGCACCAGGGCGGGGTGTGCATTCTGTAGCCACCCAGTCATCTGATTTGGTGCAGGTGGTGTCGAAGCTGGTGTCAGCCATCAATCGCTCTGGAATGATTCCAGGGACCGCACAGCAGCAGGCGATGCCTTGCCAGTGGTGCGAGAGCACCCATCACACGGTGGAAGACTGCCAGGCGATGAAGGAGTCGACCACACCCCAGGAGCAGGTGAACTTCATCAATAATGCTAGGCGAAATGACCCCTACAGTAACACGTACAACGAGGGGTGGCGCCAGAATCCCAACTTCTCCTGGGGTGGGGCAAATTCTAGACCACAAGTCCCCTAGGGACCACCTGGCTTCCAGAGGCCGCCATATCAGCCCAGAAAGGGGCAATTCCAGCAGCAGCAGTCTCTCTACCAGCCCATGCAGGGGAATGCTGCTCAATCATAGCCGCAACCTTTCCAGCAGCCAGGTGCAGCCCCTGCCACCCCAGTGCAGAATGATTCGATGGCTGAACTGCGGGACTTGGTGGGCTCTCGCCAGTTCTAGTGCTCAGAAATTCAACACTATCGAGCAGTTCATGGAAAAGGCCTCGGGTAAATTCCTGGCTCTTGAAGCTGGCCAGAGGAACACACAGGCTGTCTTTCAGGATATCCAAACCCAGCTGGGGAGCGTGGCTCAAGAAGTGGCGCAAAGGGCTCTAGGTACCTTGCCAAGTTATACCATTCCTAATCCGAAGGACCCGAATGCCCACTGCAATGCCAACACAACCAGGAGTGGCAAGATGACTACTGATCCACCTATTCGGGCACCGGAGAAAGAGATCCCTGCCTCAGCATCTCCAGCGGCTGAAGAAGAAGAAGCGGAGCAGGAGGTTGAGGTGCCTGCGCCTAAACCGCAACCAGTAGTGAAGGAGTATATCCCTCAACTCCCCTTCCCTTCTCGGTTGCACAAAGACAGGCTAGAGGCAGAGTTCGGGAACTTCATGTCCATGCTTAGGAAGCTGAATGTCCAAGTACCTTTCCTGGAGGCACTATCTCAAATGCCGAAGTATGCGAAGTTCCTGAAAGATCTTCTCTCAAAGAAGCAGAAGCTGAGCGAGCTGGCCACTATGGAGCTCAGCGAGGAGTGCTCGGCCATTCTACAGAACAAGCTTCCGCCGAAGCAGAAGGACCCAGGTAGTTTTACTATCCCGTGCTCTATAGGTAAGTTACATGTAGAGAGGTCCTTGGCGGATCTAGGTGCTAGTATCAATGTCATGCCATATCAATTATTCAGGAAACTAGGCCTAGGTGAACCCCGTGCAACTAGGATGAGTCTTCAACTAGCTGACCGATCTATCGTACATCCTAGGGGCATAGTGGAAGACCTTCTGGTTAAGGTGGGCAAATTCCTTTATCCTGTGGATTTTGTTGTCTTGGACATCAATGAGGACACAAAAGTGCCCCTTATACTGGAAAGGCCTTTCCTAGCCACCGCCAAGGCTCACATAGATGTGCATGATGGGACCTTAGTTTTGAGGGATGGCGAGGAGCGAATAACGTTTTCAATTGCTAATAATCTCCCTGCTTCGTTACCTTTGCATGCTGTTTCTCACCAGGAGCACGAGTCTGTCGTGTATCCTTCTGTGCTTCCCATTTTGCAAGATCCGCCTCCCATACCTTCGGCGCCACTCCCGTCAACTCCATCACCGAAAGAACAGATCAAGGAGGAGTGGCGGCCGAAACTGCAGGCAGCTAAGCCTGCTCGAAAGAAAGCCGGAGATCACTATGAGCTGGTCCCGCCCCCACCTTGGCCATCCGAGTATTCACTCGCTTGCATCTTGCCGGATGGCCAAGTCGAGTTGGCGAGTGCTGGTGGTCACACCCGCCGTGTGCATGGCCACCATCTGAAGTTGTACCTCAAGAGCGATATGGATCCGCTCTTGAAGGAACTTGCTCCCACACCTCTCTGAGCATCCTCCTACTGGCGTCCAGCTAAAAGACGGTAAAGAAGCGCTTGTGGGGAGGCAACCCCACTACGGTTTGCATTTCTATCCTTTTTCCTTTTCAATTTTTTTGTCGGTTTTTGAGTATGTGAGTATGTCTGGAGTCTTTCTTGAATTTTCTCGTGCCCCGGATGGTATATTTTTGTCTGTGGTGGTGTCCATTTTCAAGCCGGGGCACGAATGGTGTTGGCCTTTCAAAATTGTGGTTTAAAATTCTGAGAAAAGGGTTGGCGGCAGTAAAATTACGGGCACGGGGGAGTAAATTACGGTCGTAATTTGTCAGTCCCCTGCCCGTAATTATCCCAGAAGAGGGGATTTGTCTCCGCATTAAAATTACGGGCAAGATAAGACTAATTACGGTCGTAATCCTTCCCGTAATTAGTACAGGGGAGCAGTTCGCTCGCGGCATTAAAATTACGGGCTGGAAGGGGGCAATTACAGTCGTAATTCTGCCTGTAATTACCCCCGGACTTTTCAATTCCAGAAGACGCCCGTAAATACTTTCTCTCTCCTCATCTTTCTGGTCGCCCTCTCTCTCTCCTTCACCGGAAAATCGCCCCCCTATTCTTCTCAGCAGGTTTTCCAGCCATAACTCCCTCACCAGAGCTCCAAATAAAAATCCGAGACCACCCCCGTGCTCCTCTCGTCGGCACGCTCAAGCCTATACCAGTGGGGTCGAGTTTGGCGGTGGTTTGGGTCGCTGGAAAACCGCGACCCTTCGGTGTTCTTTCGGCCCGATCTCCCTCCTCCGACCTCCAATCGGAAAACCGCGACCACCATTGCGTTCCTGGCATCCGGGGCCTCATTCCCCAAAGTTTTGGGTCTGTTTGGCGGTGGTGAAGTCGCCGGCGACGAAACTCCGGCGAGCCTTCCAGCGAGTTTCCCGGCGATTTCCGTGTTCTCTCGCTCTTCCCTCACCTTCCCCGCGATATCTTCTTGTGCCTCCAGGTGTGCTTCTCTATTTGTACTTGTCATTTGTGGAGGATTGATATTGTGGGTTTATTGAGGAAATTCAGAGATTGGATTGTGCTTTAATTAATTCGGTAGGCCTACGGTATTGCATGCTTTGTTTGTTCCTCCTTTGGTTGGCCTACCGGGTAACGTGAGTTGTGATTGTCCCACTTGGAGCCTAGTTTGCTGTCCGGGTTTATGATCCGAGGGCTCCAAGTGCGTTTGAGTTTGTGTGAATGGTGAATGTTTTTGATTGGTTTTGAATGTTTTTCCTCTCTTGGGGCCTAGTCCACTGTCCGAATTTTTTATTCGAGGGCCCCGGGTGAGGATGATTGTGAACTCACCATTGACAAATTTCCATGTATGTTGTTGTGTTTTTGTTGTTTTGTGGCTGCAGGAAAATGAACACTTACTTGAACATGCTTGACGCAGACAAGAGGAAGACTCTGCGGGACATCCGACGCCGCAAAGTCATTCAGCACCACTACCTCGATTGGGCGGTCTTCGAGGCGCTGGGTGCTCGCGAGGCAATGGAGGCTGCCATCCGCGCTTACTCTTGGCGCCGCCTCCTCTGCCTCGCTGAGCCGAGCTATGAGGAGCTCCTCTGGGAGTTCTATTCCACCTTCGAGCACTTCTGGACCCACTCGGGCGCGCACGGCAATGCCATTCAGTTCCGAATTGGCGGGGAGTCTTACTCCCTCAGCTATGATGACTTCGGTGGGACTCCTTCCACCATTCGCCTGCCACCTGGCCATCGAAACGCCCGACAGTCCCATCTTTCGGGACCAGCAATTCTTCGAGAGGATCTGCCTCCCAGAGTTCGCAGGCGCTGTATTCACACCGGGCTACACCACGGCTACTCAGCTGCGCCCAGAGTGGCGCATCCTCAACTAGCTGTTGGGGAAATCTTACACCCTCAGCGAGGGCTCCACCAGTCATCTTCAGCTCCGCACCTTGCACTGCCTGCACTCCATCAGCCAGGAGGAAGACAATCTTCATTTGTCCTCTCTCATCGCTAGGACGGTCGTCAAGGCTTCTCGTTGTGGTCGTGCTCTGGCTTGTGGGCCGGTGGTCACTGCCCTGGCCCGGTACTTCAACATCGACCTCTCCGGGTTCACTCTCCTCTTTCCACCGACACCCTTCTCCAGGGACACCCTCCGGCGCCAGCTGATTCTGCAGGGGGATGGGGACGTGACCTGGATCCGGGGGCTTCCTCGTCCTGTTCCCAATGCACCAGAGGGCGAGGATATCCCTGAGGGGAGCGATGCTACAGCTCGTCGGACCACGCCTTCTGCAGCTGGCGCATCCACTTCTGCTGCCGGCTCATTTGCTGCTGCACCCACCTCCTACATTGCTGAGCAGCTGGCCAGCATTTCTCGCCAGAACGAGCAGATCCTTGCTGGCCAGGAGCACATCAACGCCCGACTCGACCGCGAGCGCGATGGTCGGCGCCGCATCATTTCGGCTCAGCATTACATGATGAGCAACTGGAACATGGACCCTGCTACTGTTAGCTACCCTTGGGAGGCTTCCCCGGGGCATGAGGACTTCTACCCGCCTCCCACTGGCGATGGAGGCGATGAGCACTGAGCTGGCTCTGTCTACTGGCCCATCGAGTGGGGCCATGCATTTGTCTTTCTTTCCAGACTAAGACTCCAGATTGTGTTTCCTTTTCTCTTGTCTTGTTTCTTTGGATTGTAGACTTGGAACTATGGTATCTTTCACCCCATGTGTGTGTTTTGCTGACTATAGCTCTGTGTCGTTGGACTGGTCCTTATCCAATCCTCTGCTATTGACTGGTCCGCCCTCCAAGTCCCGTTCCTGACCACTGTTTCACGGTAACATCGTTCCCCTTCCCTCTGCTCCATTGAGGACACTGTCGCATTTAAGTGTGGGGGGTGGGGGGGTTCTTTGTATTTATTGGAACGTATATATGTGTGCTTGGAGCCTAGTCCGCTGTCCAAATCTCGAGATTTGAGGGCTCCAAGCACTGATGTTTGCATGATCATATTGGCACTGTGGTTTAATTGGTGAATCGAATGGCTTTCGAATTAATGCATGCCCAGAAATGTGACTAGGACAGCCTATAATGATGACTGAGACGTGCAGTAGAATTGTGTAGGAGTTTAGTTTTTCAACTGTTTGCTTACCGACTGTGACTTGGATTGATCACTTGTTCTTGATAGTCGTTTATGCATCTAGTTCAGGGAATCAGAATGAGAGATAGAGCATATAGGTAGCCATGTGAGATTTGAGCCTGCTCGTTTGTTTCTTGTGTGATAGTTCCCTCTTCCATTAGCATTCACGTTGTCATTAGCTAAGATGATGGAGGCATAGGATTAGCCCACGACCAAATTGACTGTCCTGGTGTGTCATACCCCCTAGTCAGCCCCTTTGAGCCGTGTGTTATTCTTTCTTTCGGTCTAAATGAAAAATCACCCTTTTGCATCTCTTAGAAGGTTCCACAGAGTGGTTTTTACATGTTCTCTGCTGTTTCTGCTAAATATAATGTGAGGGTTGGAGGTAGTGCTTAAAAATTGGGCAAGTGTTTGAAAATGTGTAGAGGTGGTGGTTCTCTTAAGAAATGAAAAAAAAAATGAAAGCAAAACAAAGAAAAAAATGAAAGCAAAAGAGAGCCACCACCAAAAATCTGAATAGTGCCCATTAAGTAGTGTTTCTTAGCAGTCTGGCTTAGAAATACTAACATTTATGTGACCTCCTTCGCTCTTGTGCTCTAGAGAATGTGAGTAATGCAGAATAGCAGAAAGAAAGTACTGGTTTGATTGACTGTGAGTTTGTTGGGTTTGGAAATGTGGAACCTTGTGCTATGAATACTTCCACCACCTAAAAGGCCTTTTCCCCATGTCCAAGACCCTAGCCAGTGATTTGAACCTGTGTCTAAGACCTCCGGATTAGTTAGTGATGACAACTATTTATGTGAACTCTAACATTTAGAGGCTGTCGTCATGGTGAAGAGATGTTAGGAATTGAGAGAATAAGTATGCGCGTTTTTCGCATCAAATTGTCCTGACCCCACTGGTCGAGAGTGAGTGATTCATTTCCTTGTTCTTTACACTCTTTACCCCGGTGAGGACCTAGATGGCTCGGTCTTGATTCTGTTGTCTTGAGTTTTATGCATGAGTTGACTGTCTTGAAGAAGTGGTTGAGTCAAGTCTATGTTGATTGATGAACAAAAGGGAGACTCCTCCTTTACTCGATTTTGCTGCACTCAAATGTCCTCTGATGTGGTTGTCCAGGTTGCAGTTGAAGTTGTTCATGTGTTGATGTTTAAAAGCCGGTGTAATTCCCATGTTTTGTGCCTATATGATTTGTCCCCCAATGTTCGTATGATTGAAATTGTGAGCTTACCTTGTGTCTGACTTGGTTTGCTTGGGGACAAGCAAACGGTTAAGTGTGGGTGAGTTTGATAACATCGGATTTGCACATGTTTACACCCTCGTTTCTTGATCATTTTAGCTCGAATTTGTTGTTCCTTGGCCTATTTCACTCTAGGTTGTGTTGTTTTGGCGTGTTTCAGGTCCTAGCAAGTAAAGAGGTGCATAGGCGCAAGTTTCGGGTCATTTGGAGGTCGGATTGCGCTTTAAAGGGAAAATTACGGGCAGCCCCTGCTCAATTACGGTCGTAATTGTCCCTGGCATGCCCGTAATTTCAATGCCGAGCCTAATTTCCAGAATTCCTGTGGCAGAGTCAATTACGGGCAAGAGTCACTCGAATTACGGTCGTAATTAAGTAATTACTGGCAGTAATTGGAAAATTACGACGTGAATACCTTCTTCCGAGTCAAGCGAAACACGCGTTTTGGGAAATTACGGGCAGACCACAATTACGGTCGTAATTCTGCACGTAATTCGCCCAGAATCGGATTTTTGAGGCAGATTCGAGCAAAAACAGAGGGAGTCGACTTTTTGGAGCAAAAACAGAGTTTTAGAGAGATAAAGTGCGAAGAACAAACCCTAGGAGCTATTTGGAGTGGATTTCTCACCATTGAAGCCCAGATTGCGTCCCCAGGAGTGAAGATTGACATCCCAGAGCATATTTTCTCATCTTTATGAGTATGACTACTCTGATTTTTGTTTTCCTCTCTCTCTCTCTCTCTCTCTCTCTATGGAGTAGAACCCTTCTCTCACTTGGGTATGAAGATCCCTAGCTCCATGTGTTAGGGATTTGATTGTAATGACTTGGGATGATTATACTGTTTGGTTTTAATCGAATGATGCATGTTTTATTGAATTGATTGAAGTCTTATAAGCTTTTCTTGATTTATGCTGCAACCTGAGATAGATAGAATCTAATTAGGTTGTTAGAGCTTCATCATTCGTTAGTAGGAGATTGGCTATACGAGAGTTAGCCAGTTTACTGCTTTGTACTGGAATCCAATTCCAGTAGTGGAGTTTTATGCTTATTGCTTCAGCTTTCTATCCCGGTGAAGACTAGTCGTCTGCCGGGTAGTTAGACTGAGAGGGCTTGGTCAGCTTAAGAGATTCCAAGCTACTGTCGGATCTTCCGCAGTCTAATCAACAGTAAATCAACCCAGGGTAATTACAATTGAGACCTAACTAAGGAGCTAGGGGGACTCATTCCCGAGTGACTCTTCTTTGCTTGAGAAAACCGTACCAATTCCTGCTTTCTTACTCTTTTGCTTAAAACAACAATCACTTGACTTAGTTGGCTAGATAATAGATAATCACGGAGTAGGCAGTAGATCTAGACCCCGGGTTGATAATAGAACTTGCCACCTTACTGCATTCCCGGACTGCGATTACACTTGGTCGCAGTTTGGTGTTGTGTTTTAGCGTGTCAACCAACATAGAGCTTGACAAAGGTTTTGAATTTGCGTAGGGCTTCATCCTTATGAGATAAAAAATACACCCAGGAATAGCGAGAATAGTCATCAACAAGAACCAACACATTATTCTTTCCACCTAAACTGGTCACATTGCAAGGACCAAAAGGATCCATGTGAATCAATTCAAAAATACTTTTAGTAGTTATATCAGGCTTAGGTTTAAGAGATTTTTTTCTGTGTTTGCCAGCTATGCAAGTTTCATAGAAGAAATTGGTTTTTTCTTTCAAAACAGGAACTCCACATACACAGTTTGATTTGGCTAGCTCAACAAGTTTAGGAAGACTAATATGACCCATCTTTCTGTGCCAAGGTAGCTCCTACTGACTTAAAACCACAAAACATGTTCCATTGAAGGCACTTTAATCAATTAGGTCAATAACATACATGTTAATTCTATTACCTACAAATAGAATCTTTCCATCTTTTATTCTTTCAACAATGCAATCATCTTCCTTGAAGGCAACCTGATTTCCATTGCTACACAGTTGACTGATAGATAAAAGATTATGCTCCAAGCAATCAACAAGTAACACATCTCGAAAAGATGGTAAGGGCTGTTGGCCTATAGTACCACATCCTATGATGTTCCCATGACCATCATCTCAAAATAAGACTCTACCACCATTCATAGGTTTTAAAGTAGTGAAAAGAGACATCTTACCAGACATGTGTGTGAGCACGCGCTGTCTAAGTACCATTTTCTGTCATCAAGATCAGGTTGTTGTGAGTGAAGGGCAATCTCCTCTTCTGTCTTGGTCATTTCAGTTGCCATGTATGCTTCTTCATCAGATTTAGATGCTTTTGGTTCTGAGTCGTAGTCACTCCATGAAGCTTTCATCGCCCTTTCTTTAGCTTTCAGAGTTTGTGGACAGTGTGCCCTTATGTGTCCAAACTTTCCACATTTATAGCAAGCCTGAGGTTCCCTTTCCTGCTGACCTGTCTCAGGAAATCTGGTCTGCTGTTGCAGCAGCCTATCTTGATATCCATGTTTGTTACGCTCATAGAAGGTAGGTTTCAAATCATCAGAGTATCGCTTCTGTTCATTTTTATATTGTAACATACGATGAAATTTTTTGCTCACCAGAGCAAATTCCTTACAAAAGTCATTCTCACTATCAGAATCATAACTAACAGTTTTGGATTTAAAAGCTAAGTTCTTTTTACGTTTTTCATCTTCTTGCCCGACTTGTCTAATCACATGTTCATGGCTAAGTAATGATCCTATTAGTTCATTAATAGGTAGGGTTGCCCAATTTTTTGCTTCCTCAATAGCATCACGTTTTGGCAACCATTCTTTAGGCAATGATATAAGAACCTTTTTATTTAGATCCTTAACCTGAAAAGTCCTCCCTAATCCCTTTAATTTATTTATAAGAACAGTGAAACGAGAGTACATTTGATGTATTCCTTCACCATCTAGCATGTTAAAAGTTTTGTAATCATGCATTAGGAGATCATACGAGATTCTTTAATGTTAGAAGTACCTTCATATGTGATTTCCAGTGCAATCCAGATCTCTTTCACCGTCTCACAGTTCTCGACTTGATCTGCCTCATCTGGATTCATTGCAGACTATAGAACATGCATTGCCCTCTGATTTAACTAGGCGCTCTCCTTTTGAGTTGCTGACCACATTTCTTGCTCATTAACATTCATTTGAATAGGTCCATTTTGGACAATCAGCCAAAGCTCTTCATCTACTCCCCACATGAATTGCTTCATCCGCTTTTTCCAGGCAGTGTAATTCGATCCGGTTAAAATGGGCGGATGATTTAGAGTAGCTTGCCCGAACCCAAACACCATTGAATCGAATACCTTGGCAGCAGTGAGCTTCGTCAAGGCACGACTCTGATACCACTTGAAATAGGAGTTAGAAGAGATTTTAGGGATTTTGACTAACACAGAGAAAAGGAAACCGATGAAATCATCGAAATGGGACAGGAAAAACAAGACTCAGCAGTTGTCTTCAGATCGCTGTATCAGTCAACAAATGCCCTTTGAAAATGGGTCAAAAAAAAAAGGCCCAACTGATAAAATTCCAACAAAATGAGAAAAAAGGTAGACCAGAAATAAGACCGGCTTTTAGTCCAGTCTTGCTTCTCGGCTTTACACAGACAGTCTCCCGATCAGTTTAAGAAAGACAAGGAAAGAAGAACAGAGAAGAGACAAAGCAAAAAGAAAAATGCAGAACACATGACGTTTTTAACGTGGTTCACCCAAGTGCAATGGTGTACTTTCATGTCCCAGAATACAGTCTGGAGACCCTTTGTTGATTTTCTGTTTTTGACTTAAAAGCACAAATACTACACAATGATAAAGAAGACTTGAAAGCAAGAAAATAGGCTCGAACAGCCAGATCACAGCATGATCAGATTCAGCCACAACACTAAAGATCCTCTAGCTTAATCCTATACCACAAAGCTTCTTCTCCACAAAAGTACCCAGAAACGCTTCTGTCGATTAGTATAAATAGCTAGCAGTGACTAACCGTTGGAGACGATCTCGTCTAATTACCACAATCAAGCGCTTTCCTTTGGAGTCAAGGCTCTTTCAAATCAGCAACGGTCTTGGATCAAGGAGTGAGTCAATTCTGACTTGTTATATTTCAGTAGTCCCTGTCAAGTTCATATATTGTGCTATAGGACAAAGAAGATGGGAACTTTAATTCCCAAGAATGACCCTCCTTCTAATTTCCTCCAAAGAATCCTCTCCACCCTAGCTCTCCGCCAAGTTCCCCGTTCAAAATAAATATATGCTGCCTCCGGTCCGAGAATTGTCCCGGTCGGTCCAACTTCAATTCCTCCATCAGAGACAAACGAGTTGGGCCTCCAAAACAAGTCCACCTCCAAGTTAATTCCTTTTAATTCCCGGCCCAGCTCCAATTCTTCTTCTTTTGTACATTCTACCTTTTCTTAGTCCACTAAAGGACAATGGACTTGGTTCATTAAAATGCACCCATGGCAATTTATGTACTCTCTTTGATTAGTCTCAAACGCCGCTGTCCCTTCATCCAATTGGGTTATGTCAAGAATCCAGTTCCAACTGGTTCAGTTATAGACTTAGCTGTGTTCGACTTGTTTGTCTACTTGTGATTCAATCGTTTCTTGTTTCTCCACCTAAAATATATCAACATTCTAGCACAAGGTGGTATTGGCTTTGCAACCATTCCATAGTCAATTGTCTCTAAATCAAGCATTATATGTTTCAAACATATCATGAAATAATCACATTAAGCACACAAAATAAATATGTTTTCGACTATTATCAGTAGTTCACGGACGCGTTCTGATGTTCACGACCGTGAACTGGGACCGTGAACTAGGCGCGATCTGAGTATAAATGGAGAGCTGAAAGGAGGAAGAGGGAGAGCTTTTTAGAGGGTTTTAATTTTTAGAATAAAGGAGGGTTTCTAGTGAGAGATTAGGTTTCCTCTTCCCATTCATAGAGAGAGAAAGTGTCATTCAAAGGAGAAAGAAGGAGATTGGGCTCAATTCAAGGTAGATGATAGAAGATTTCTTCTTCTCAAGGGAGATTCAAGCAACAAGGGAGGAAGATTTTCACCTCTCCACGGTTCTTTCTCTCCTTTTTGTTGTTTTCCTTTGCCTAGCTATGAATTAGCCTACCTATTCACTTGGGTGTTGTGAAACCTAGCTTGAAACATGTGAATGCTTGTATGTGTAGAATGATTTGTGTGTGGTTGTGTTTAATGTGAATGTGGAGGTATTATTCGTGGTGATTATGTGTGTTATGTTGACCTAGTTTAGAGAGGAGACCTCCTTAGGTTAAGAGGCTCAATTACATATGGGTGTTCTTGGGCTTTACAGGCCTCCTAGGCTAGTTTAGAGAGGAAACCTCATTTATCCAAAGAGGCTCAATTTGAGCTGGATTTCCTTTGGAATTTAAGGCCTCCTAGACTAGTTTAGAGAGAACCCTCCTTAGCCTAAGAGGCTCTATTAGAGATGGATTTCCTTGGGCATTTCATGCCTCCTATTCTAAGTTAATTAAGGGCAAACCTCCTATTTCGTATAAGCACTTAGAGTTTGGCTGTGGGTGGCCGTCCAAACTCCAATTCGAGGGTGAAGTCTAGCCATTCCTTAGTCGATAGGTCGAGAGGGTCGCATTAGCGGCTTGGATCATATCCCATTTTTACAACCTAGAGACTAAGAGGGTGGCCTTGATTACTTGTTAGACTTCCCTGCGGTTTATCACCCCCTAACCACACACGCTCGTTCGATTCTTCAAGTCATAATTGTTAGCTAGGGGGAGCAACACCCGGGTGAACTCTTCTCTCATTAGGACAACCTCGATTTACTTTATTTGCTTGTTTTCGTTTGTATTTTTCTTAGTTTTAAACCCAAAACTGTTTTCCTTGATAACAACCTAAGAGATTGAAGTAGGGGTATATGGACCGACCCGGGTTTGACGATTAAATACTTGCCCAATATTGCACCCGGTTAGATTTTAAAACTTGGGCTCTAGTCGGGATTAATTCACGATGTAGTTTCGTGCGAGTCATTTCGCTGGACCAAGGTGGTCGTGAGATCTAGAGCATGTCGTGAGATCTAGACCATGTCCAAGATCTAAACTAACAAATTGGAAGTAAGAAGGCAAGCTACGTGCGAGAGGAAAGCCACAAATATACTAAGTTAGAGAGTTAGACCACGTTGACGTCAAGTCTAGTAGAACACGATGGTCGCAAGTGGGCATCGTCGCGTCAAGTTTGGTAGACCCGGAGCGTGGGTACTACAAATCTTTGAAGAACATTGTATCTAGGGATAAGCTTTTTTTTACTGAACATTTGAAATTCATAATTCACAACCTGATCTTGCGTGTCTTCATCACCACTGTAAAATGGCTCAACACAATCCATGAATGTGGTAATATATCCATCATAAAAAAAGGACTCGTCAGCATAACTGTAGAGTGGATTCACGAATCTTCACATAGAAACATACACCGAAACTTTATAAATCATCATTTCAATAGGCGATAAGGGAACAAACTTTGCAAATATTCCCTGTGGCATGACTCAAGCTTGGATAAATGAACTATCATGAATAGGATATGTCAAATATTAAGAATTTTAACATTATCATGTTATAGATTTACCCAAGAGTTAATATTTACTATTAAAGATTTAACATCTTCACTTAGAAATGTCATGGCTAAATATCGTTAAAAAAGTATCGAATGTTTAATTGAAGAATTATCTTATATACAAGATAATCTCTCGTAAACCTACAAAATTTTTATTACCCAAACCTACAATTTGGGTGTAATACACGAAATATCACAAATATTTTATGAAGCATAAATACAAAAATAGTTTAACTATAACAAAAATAAGTGCCATGTATTCGTTGGAGAGTGATAATTTCAGACATATCAAGAAATATACCATTTCAAAAACTACTTAAATCGAACCAACAGCCAACGATCGTGTTCAAAGTTAGTACACTGATATCCATTTTTATATAGCTTGAAATAATATTTTTCAAAGAAATGGAAACTGTCATGTATTTACAAGTCATATTCCTATTATAAAGTTACTAAATCGTATCAAAATATACAGGTTTTCTATAAAAAAAATCATTTCAACAAACCGTTAAAGTATGTATCACAATAATACATGATAGTTTCATATACCACCACAATTCACAAGCATGTTACTCCTCTACAGAGTTAGTAATCTATACCACAAATTGTCCAGTTATATACCATCATAATACATAATCTTTTTAACGTGTATCATGACATTAGCATTGAACGAATTATTTTAATAAAAATGTTTGTCTTCCGACCACCTGGCCAGGCTCAAGGATATTAATTAATTAATAAACCTAAAGTAAGGTTACTGTTGCCTAAATTCCCTTAACATCCGACTAATTCCTACACCAGCTAACTAATGGCTTCCGACTAATTCCTACACAGCAGCTAACAAAATGCGTTTCGTTGTATTTTTGGGCTTTGAGTAACAGTCATTTATTTTATGGGCTGCAGCAGGCCCTTCAGAATTTTCTTATGCGGCTTTGTTTTGTTTTTTGGCCAGGCAGCAGAGCTGTAGAGATCATTCGCCTTCTTTCATAAAAGTTTTTATCTGCTTTTTGCTTCTCTGTCCATCTGGGGGGTTTTGCTTCTTCTCTAGGGGGATTTCTGCTTCTTCCTCTTTCCATCATTGTGATTTATCTTTCTATCATTGCGATTTAGTTCTCATTCTGGTTGGGAATTAACCCATGTGACGAGGCAGAGGTTACCCTTGATTATACAGGTGTCGATTATAGGGTTTCTCTCTTTCCATCATTGCGATTTAGTTCTCATTCATTCAGGTTTGGAAATTTACCTGCGATCTCATTCTTGTTGGGAATTAACCCTGTGATTAGACAGGGGTTAGCCTTGATTATACAGGTGTCGATGATTGGGTTCCTCGTTATGCAGGTGTCAGCTTAAGGATTAACCAGCAGCATGTGCTGGCCTACAATACAGTTAGTGGTTCAATGGTTGCGCCTTTTTTTGTAGGTTAAGCTTCTGTAGTGTTTTGAGGTCGCCTATAGATTGTGGTCGGCATGGGAGTTTTTCTTCATCATCGCATCTATTTGTATCTCCTTCTTTGGTTCAATTATACTTTTGAGTTTCTAATCATGGCTTCTTGCCTGTTGTCTACTTACTCTTCCTGATGATCCACGAGATTATGTACGTTCTACAACTTGGGCTTTTTCATGCGTGGAAGTCTGGGGATCCTACTGTTCCCGATCAGTTCTTTGCGTTCTCAACTCTCTAGGTTGATGCCTCGGTAATTTTTTTGTTATGTTTTGTTATATATATTGTCTCTTTTTGTATTCCTAGGTTGAGTTCCATGTTGTACTACATGTAGAGATCACAAAAGGTTAGAGAAGAGGAGAGATCGCCGTGGTGAATTCGTCCAATAAGCAATTGTTACTATTGGGTTGGTTCTTGGGGAAATACGGCGGGTCCTTTGAATAAGTTTTACTTCTTTTGGGTTCTAAACAAACTATATTAGTTCACTGAATCAATCAATGATTTTGAGAATTCTGATATGTGATTCGAGAGTTTGCAGAAGCCTTGAGTTGCTGTCTCAGCATTGGCTCTGTGTATGTGATTCGAGAGTTTGCAATATGTGATCCCCAGGCTGCTTTTCGGGCATGGAACTTCCATCGGTATTTGGTGATCACTCGAGCAACAAAACTTGAGGATGTAACTGCAGCAAGTTCAATTGGTTTCATCAATACTTTACTTGATGCACGGGCCTTGGTTGACCTCGATCATAATGACTATGTTGTGTTGGCGTTTCGTGGTCTCACTATTCTTTTCTGTTTGATTTTTTGCGGTATAAGCGTATTGCAGGAGTGGTTAACGGATCTAGCACTTCTGCCACACGTGTAGTTGTCAATCTACTTATTCATGAGGCTGATGCTCTAAAACTACGGTAATGCGTGAGAATCATCGTGATATCAAATGGGTTGAAGGAATGAAATATAGTTTGGGTTTTTTTCATTTATAAGATTAGATAATGGGTAAGGTTGGTGTTGGTGGAGATCTGAGTTGGACAAAGTAATCGGGAGAGACAGATAATGGGTGGGGATAACTCCTGCAAGTTTTTCATTTCCACAAACTCTTTTGTTTTTATTTAATTAAATGTTATTTTGTTATCACTTTATGAGGTTTCTATAATTCTATTGGGAGTATGCTTTCAAGAAAGAGCTGTCAGCAAATGCCCAAAACAATATTGAAAGAAACGACCTCTATATATATAGGTTTATACATGTTTGTAGATAATTATGTTTAGTTTGTTAGTATTTCTATTAGTTGCTACTTCACACACGTATGATAATAATCGTACTTGTTAGCAAGTTGAGTATTTTATTTCAAACTGTGGTTAAAGGTGGGTAATTTTTAATTTGAAGCTCTGTATCTAATCAAATGTATGTAATCATAAATAGTCAAATCATACTCAAGCTAACATTTTGTTTCGCACTGCATTGTCGCTGCCAAGCGCGGCACACCCACCTGGTTGCATTTAAAATTTAAGTGAAATTTAATGGATTCAATGGGAAGAAAACACTAAACGGCTAGGAAGTGGTGGTTGATTGTATTTGGGCTGATTTAATAAAACTAACCAGCGTGACATCACTTTTTTCGTGAACCAATTGTAACCAATATTTTAGAAACTTATTGTACCGATCTGTCAGAACAAAAATATCGAATGTCAGCCTAAATCAGTAAGCGAGTTTAACGATAGTAAACTATTGAATCACAATTTCAATACAAAATATCAAAAGATTGACTTTGCTAGTATGACCACTATTACGAGTGTCACAACCCTTGGTCATAACTAGTAGGGGCACTGGGCTCACACTTTTACAACATCATCGTAGGCTTCGTAGCATTGGCCCTGCAATGGAAGAATAATATATCTAAGCCCAAATAAAGCAGGAAATAATTTTTTTTTTGTTAGCATAGATAGGTTAGTAATAGATATTACAAGACTCGAAAAATCCGACGCGACAGTCGATACTAATCGATCAGTCGATGAAAGAGCCATAGTAGCCACTAATGGGCAGCTCTGATACAATCTTATGAATAAAATGACAAAACCGAAAAGTCTATTAAGAGACAGCACTACCTAATGATCTAGAACATTTCATCAGCTCGCCAAAACCACTTCTCTTGCAAAATAAAACAGAGACACAACTCAGACTAGGCCCATAAAATGGAAGAACCCAATGAAGCCACATAAAAGGATACAAACTTCAATCCCACCGGCTTCAAACACCAACTAGAACGACCGAATTGAAGCTAGGGCTGTCAATTTGGTTTGGCGGAATCCTAAATTGTTCCCAACCACCATTTCCCATGGCCCCTACTAAGATTTTTGTATCGGGACCGAGTTTCATCCTGTTTAGTGATTTTTTCTTTCTTTTTCTCCTTTTTGTTGAACATGATCACGATTGAACCCAAACACATATGTATCCTAACTTGAATACAAATCGTCGCCTTTGCCGACCATTTTATAGCCTATCGAAATACTATCGGCGGAATCCTAAGTTCCCCATCATCGTTTCCCAAGCCCGCTACCACAAATTTTGTATCTGGACCGAGTTTCATCCTCTTTAGTGTTTTATTATTGTTCGCTAGGTTTTCGTCTATGGCTTATTGCACAAATTATCGCCTTTGCCCACCATTTTGCAACCCATCTCGAAATACTGTCGGCGGAATCCTAAGTTGTTTCCCACCATCGTTTCCCAAGGCTGCTACCATGAGTTTTGTATCAGGACTGTGTTTCCTTCTCTTTAGTATTTTTTTTCTTTTTTGTTGAGCATGATCACAATTGAACCCAAATCCACGGGTATTTAACCTAATTCAATCCAGTCAAAGCGACTTGAAACCGACTTTAGCTTTTATAAATTTCTTTTTTCTTCTTCTTTTGGTTGGGAAGACAATTGAACCTGAATCTATGGTTTTGACGAGTGTTGTATTGTGAACGAGCTTTATCCATTTTTGTTGTTGGCAAGTAAGACCAAGTCATTACGGAAGCCTTACGTAAAGCTACTGATTTAACTGTTACGCAAGAAGTAATTGTCGTTACGTAACCTTTACGTAATGGAAGGTCTTTTACGTGATGAGTATTAACCTCGCGTTACGTAAAGTGTAAATCAATACAAAAGCTTTACATAACGCTTCCGATTTAACTGTTACGTAAGAAATAACTATCGTTTCGTAACCTTTACGCAATTAATTTGTATTTTACGTAAAAGTTGTAAAATGTCATTATGGAAGCCTTACGTAATGAAAGGTCTCTTTACGTAATGAGTATTAATGTCGTGTTACGTAAAGAGCTAAGTCATTACGGAAGCTTTACGTAACGCTTCCAATTTCACTGTTACGTAAGAAATAACTATCGTTTCTTAACCTTTACGTAATGTAAGGTCTTTTTACGTAATGAGTATTAACCTCACGATACGTAAAGTGCTATGTTATTACGCAGGCTTACGTAAAGCTTCTAATTTAATAAGAATTAAAATATGGAAAGGATAAAATAAGAAAATCAAATAAATGTGAAAAATGTTACGAGAATCTAGCCACTGTAATAATTGGTCCTCGTTCTGGGCTTGCGTATCTTTATTATTAGTATTTTATTGTTATTAGTATTCTTTATTGTTTCATTGTTATAGTAGGTTTGAGATTACCTTTTAGTACATTGTTTAAGGATTAGTAGTTGTTTTCTTGTGGTAGAAGTAGTCATGTTCTAGGTAGGAAAAGGTAGAGGCTTCTGTGCCTATAAATATGTACTAGTTCATTCATTTAATGGAATGAAGAAGATTGCAAACCAAATCTAGTTTATTTTCTTTCGTTTATCGCAATTTACCGCATTTTTTCGTATTTTTATGGCAAGGAAGTTACGAGACAAGAATTCTTCAATTTCGTGTCACGTAACAAAGAAGGAAAAAAAAAGAAATGTAACTTGCATTGGTGGTGACGGGAACCCCCTGTAGCCATTGATTTTTTTTACATTTTTTTATTTTTTATTTCTTTAATCAATTGTTTAAAATAAGTCTGATCGATTTTAACGGTTTAGATCTATACAAGTTACCTAGAAATTATATCCAAGTTACCGTAGGAGGTCTCACCAACATATTGTGTTTCCAAGGTCTTTCCCCGTTCCCCGATACATGCAGCTTTTTGTCTCAGGAAATATCCTCTGCTTTCGTTTTCTCTGGTTTCCAGTAATTTTGAGTTTGTGACGATCATCGGTTCTGATAATCAATCGAAAGACCAAAGGTAAGAGATAGCTTAACGGTAAGTTGCCACGACAGTGAAGGTTTGGGAGTTGCAAATCCCAGGTTCGAATCCAAACGAGGCCCGTTGGTGTTCCCGGAGGTACAAGGCTGATGGGGGCGAAGTCCCGTTGGCGTCGAAATTGATTGCAGGTGACCCTCAAATTTAGTAGGACTCTCTGTCACAAAGTGACACGTGGGGCTTAGATTCCTGGGTAATCCTAACACTAATAGAAAGAGGTTCTCCATGAGAAGGAGCTTAATTCAAAATATCCAGCCTTCTGAGTAAATTTAGGAAAGATAGTTTAGTCCATTTAACTATTAAAAACTCCAACATACTATGAAAATAATAGATTTTGTTGGATTTTTTAAACCAACTATTATATTGTTTAACTCATTCTCTTATTCTACAGTTGTACGTGTGATCTATATGTGGTTTACTTTTTTAATTCAATGTTATTTTATTATAAGAGTAAATGTTTGAGACCAATACGTATATGTGTAACTCTGCTATTTAACTAATTCTTAATAACTTAACTTAAATAAACAAACCAAATAATTTTCAATTATATTTTGGATTTGAGGGTTTTCAGAAAAAGATACAAAATCAAAGTTCAACGTTTTAAAGAAAATTGATAATGCCATAATGGTGAGGAGGTTTATGAATATAGTTATCAATGATTGTTTAATTAATGATTAGGTATTCCTCAATTTTTCTTTTAAGTATTGGTTTTTTTAGAGAGATAAAATATATATCACAATCTTCATCTAGAGATTCGAAGTTCAAAGTTTTAAACTAGCAGGTAGATAATTTCTTTCATAGGTTCTTTTTATGAGAAACAATAAAAAAAAATTATGAGATTATACCACCTTAGATCTAGGTTTGTGATGTATAGTTTTCTTTTACCATAACGGCAAAGCGACAACTCCGTTTGCTTTGTTTTTTCATAATTTGGATTAGTTTTGATCAAATATCAGTGAAAGAATTATATATTACGATGATAATTCTTATCAAAATTTCATTTGACAGTAACATATTATTTTGTTATGTTATAACTGCTTGAGTATTATTTTGAGGTCTTAAGTTAATTCATACAATTATTGAGTACTATATTTGTTGATTCTACGCCTCAAAAATATATTCACCTTGGAGGATAATCTTATCGACAAACAGTATTCCAGTGCAATCTTCAACAACCAAGTAAAAGAGACAGAATTTTGGTGCAAACCCTCCATTAGTTATAGCTGCCAAAAATCTTAAGAACTATAGTTAAGAGATTTTCAATTTCTCACAAATTTAGCGGACTATATCTCATTCATTTCAACTATGATTTTAAATGGGTTAGAAAAACCATATTAATTGAAACTTGGCAAAGAAAAGTTGAAGAAAACTATGATAAGCAATTATATAAGAATTATACAACAACATCAAAGACAATAGTAGTTAGGTAACAATCTACCTAACATATTAGTTGTGAGTTGTAGACAATATTTTTTTCATATAACTTTATTGTTCTATATCACGAGGAAGCTAGATTTTTTGCAATGTTTTTTTGAGAAACTACCCAAAGATAGTAACAAAATGAGAGAACCTTCACCTCCTCATATAATACAAACTGAGAGCATGAAGTTAACGTTTCATATCAAGCTCACCAATTACAACATCGCGAACTCCACAAGTGGGTACACAGTTTTGAAGATAATGAAGGGTAAAGAAGAGGAATATTAGAAAAAGTTCATGACATGTACTAGGTAAATTTAAGTTATTGAAAATAGACTTTTCATAATTCCAAAAAATTTGCAATTAAACTTTTGCATTAAGTGCAATGCAGGAGAAGAAGGAAGAGTACGCTAATAGTAGAGGTAGTGAATTCAGTGATGGAGATAATAACGTTATTGAGATAAAGAAAGAGATTATTGATGTTGGATATAGATATATATGTAATGGGAGGAAAGAGTGAAATTTAGAATATTTACTATTTGTATGAGGTAAAATTCTACCACCGTGAAAAGATGTTCCATATTTTCAAATATTTTACCATTAAAATTTGGTTTTCAATGAAATGCATGAGAAGAAGGAAAAAAATCCTAATTTTTTTTGAAGTAATTTCTAATAGCGAAGAGTAAATTGAAGTGCATTTTGACTATTAAGTTTTTGAGTGGAGAAGATGCATGAGTTGTGTTATTTACTTTTGATAAGAATTTTTGTCCATAAATGATCAACATGTTGTAAAACTCATAATGTATATTGTTTTGTGATAATTTTAGTAATTGAATAATTTAGGTTTTTTCATGATACCGAATAAATAATTCATATAATTATTATTATTATCATTTTATACTATTGATGTAATTCATCCGGCCAACGGGCCGGATCTGGTAAAAAAAAATGATAATCAATCGAAAGAGAGCGGAGGCGGGAACTTAGGAAGAAACAGAATTGTGTGTGGTCTACCCTCTACGATTCTATACGAATGGGCTCCGGCCTCCGGTATTCGCGATACAATTTGAGCCCAAGACCACTGCTAACCAGACTAGCAGTAATGGACTAGAAGACTACAAAAAGGCCCATATCTCTAATCTCCTCAAAGCCCAACACCCCCAACTTGGAGAACATCAGCCAGCGGAGTCGCGAAGAGGGAGATCATCAGAGCTCACCCGCTGCGCAAAAGCTCAGAGAGACATCATCGCGCTAGATTGACTCAAGGCAAGAGGACGAGATGGGGAGGAAGAAGGGCGTCGCCGAGTTCGAGGAATCGCCGCCGGATGACTTCGATCCGTCGAGTCCGTACAAGGACCCGGTGGCGATGCTGGAGATGAGGGAGCACATCGTGAGGGAGAAGTGGATCGCCATTGAGAAGGCCAAGATTCTGAGGGAGAGGCTCCGCTGGTGTTATCGCGTCGAAGGTGTCAACCACCACCAGAAATGCCGTCGCCTCGTCGACGAGTACCTCGAGTCCACCCGTGGCATCGGCTGGGGGAAGGACCATCGCCCTCATTCTTTTCACGGTTTTGCCACCACCTCCCTCTTTGTCCAATCTTGATTCTGAGATTCTCATGTTCTTCGGAGTAGTTTGTTTCTTTGAATTGAATACTTCAATTTTCCCTGTTTTCATTTGTGGATTAGGTCCCAAGGCCGAAGCCGTGGAGTCCGAGGAGTAAAGGATTGCTTCTTCTCAAGGTACCTCTTTGACCTTTGTATTCGAATTTCCCCTTCTCAATTCTGTCATTTCCCAGTTTTTTTCCGATGTTATGGATGAATGTTGTTTCTCTGGTCATAGAACTATTCAGAACTTGATTTCTGTGAGTATTAGTTGTTTTCTAATGATATGGATGACTATCATTAGCATAAAACTAACGGGGAAAGTGAGCTCCTTTTGCTTTTGTTTGGTGGAGCCATTCTTGTGTTTGTAGTTAGATTTCAAGTCTGAAATGTTTATTTGATGGCGAGAGTTTGGAAGCAAGTGTAAACTCAGGTGAAAACTAAGTAACTCGTCTTACCCTATGAATTGAATTATGCTCAGGTTCTCTTCTAAAATTCGATTCTCCATTTTAGCTCAATGAACATGTCCTGAAGAATTGTTAATGAACTTTAGGCTTATGATATCGATGTTGAGGTGATTGATATTTGGATGTGAATACTGATGGTCATCATCAAGTCTCCATGAGATACTTATGTATCAGGGTATTATGTTGGAATGTAAACCAGAGAGTGTAAAAGCAAATCATGACTAGCAAGGCAAGCCCTTAGTAGTGACTTATTGTTTTAGTGGTGGTGCGTCATACTGTTTGTTGTGTTCAATGTGTGGCTAAACTAGCCATGATTCATCATCTTGTCTGTATGGATGATTCTATTGATTGTGGGAAGTTCTTGGTTCCTTTCAGACTGATTCCGAGAGTTTATAATCGCTCAGAATTTTTGGTGGAAGGATAAGTGATTTTAAAATGATTGCTTAATTAGTCAATTGTGAAGACCAGTGTTAAAAGAATGCAATGAAATTTAGAAATCTGTATTGATGGTTGGGGAGGATAATAAAGCATCCATGTTGTAAAAATGTTCACCTAAGAACTGCTTGTGGATGATGAGGCTAGGCATCTGTTTAAAATGTGAAACATTGGGTGTTGCGGGTTCACTAATAGATAACTCTATACAGTTGAATTTTTCAACAAGAAAAGAGCCAGAAGTACTGGATATTCCATATGGGGGTTTTGTACCGTGAAACAGTAGATAATACCCTACACCTATTTGTATTTACCTTTTTAGTAAATTGAGCTCCTTCTTTGTTTGAAGACGAAGAAGTGAAGAAACAAAAAATCACCTCAGATTTTGGGTTCACATAGAATAATATAGGGCAGTGTTGTTCTGTATGATCCTGTAGATGTGGTAAGAATGGTGTCTGCACATTAGTGTTAACCCAGTTGCTCGTATGCACAGTAGTCCAAGCAAAGCGACCCGGTTGATTAAGATATACAATTTCATTACGCCTCCAACAAATGCAATTCCAAGCTCTATTGAGACAGAAAAGAAAGTGATTCCTCAATTATGGGTGTGGAGTCTCAAATCTGAATTAAAATTTGATTGTGCTAGGCAGCCTTCAAAAGAGGATAGGCTATGGGTCACTGAGCCCCATTATCAACGCCATGCTGTGTTGCATTGGCTAATAGATTTCCCCTGGTTATGCTTTGTGACCGAGAAAAAGATGCTTCTGTAGTTCTTCTTGTTGGCTTGTATTTGGTCACTTTTTTTAAAAAAATCCTGTCTTTTTTTCCCCTTCTCATTCTGATGTCTGCATGAGGGCTGCACAGCCTAGCTACTTACGGAAGATGCCTGATGATATAGTTAATGGTTACGATTATGGTTATTTGGTTAAACTTATCAATGCCGTAATAGATTGAAAACGTTGCCTTCAGTGGGAATCTTGGTAACTATTTGAATGGCATAATGCATGTGAAGTTTTGAACTATGGGAACTGAACTTGGTTCCAAAGCAGAGAAACTAAATCCGTGTTGATTTATTTCTGTTGCAGATGGGCCACAACGCTTAGAGATCAATGATGGGGACTGAAGCAGTGCAATCCCTTACTATTTTAAGTTTGATATATTGTTGTTAATGTTTTGCTTCTTTTGGACTTTGACTATATATCCGCAAACATTTCTCTTGGACCTTGATCTAGGCTGGGATTCTGTCATAAGCTGGATTACTAGCTACGCAGCTGTAAGGATGGAAATCACATCTTTTGTGTGGATAAACCTTCTTCATGAATGAATGTAGCTCAGATGAATGAACTTCTCAGTGATGACCGCTTGTCATGTTGGTGTTTACTCTAATCATGTTCTCTGCTAATTTGGGATGGTTGGGATTGCCCTCGTTGCCCGTGGAGGCGGGGATCTCAGTGATATCTAATGTATTGCAGCTGCTGCTGGAATTTATCACTGATGGAAATGTCTTTTGGGAAACTATTGTCAGCAGAATGATGGAGTTCTGGTTTGGTTTTCAATATTTTTTATATGGGTAAATGCCACATTTGATCATTGAGATTACTAAATTGTGTCATTTTTAGTCACTAGAGAAATTTAATATCAATTTTGGTCACTCGAATTACTGGAACAAGTCAGATTTAGTCACTTTCCCGTTAGGTTCCATCCAGCTCCATTAATGGGAGAGTGACTAAATGTGACATGTTTCAGCAATTCGAGTGACTAAATGTGACATGTTTAAGTAATTTGAGTGACTGGAGTTGGACGGAGGCTAACGGGAGAGTGACTAATTGTGAGTTTGTGACATGTTTCAGATATTCGAGTTATCAAAATTGATATTAAATTTTTCTAGTGACTAAACATGACACGATTTAGTAATCTTAGATATAATGTTGAAAGAACGTTACAGTTACAACCTAGTGTGCAAAGAACGAAAGGCAAAGTTAGGCCTGTCGGTTCGGTTCGGGTAACCGAACCCGAAAACCGCAAAAACCGAAAAATCGAAACCGGCTCCCACAAACCCGAAACCGAAACCGAGCCTTTGGTTTGCAGGTTGCGGGTTCAGAAACCCGAAAATAACACTGTTGGTTTGGGTTCGGGTGAACCCGAAACCGAACCGGTTTAATTTTTTTTTAATGCTTTTGTAATTTGAATTTTATATTTTTTTGTTTGTACAAACAATTTTATCCTTATTATTTGTACATTCTTAAACATAAAACATACTATTTTATTCTTATTAGTTAATTATTAAAATATTATTCTTATTGCTGCAATTTTCCCCCTCCATCCCATACGCCCCATATGGCCACATCCGGCCAAAAAAACCAGAAACCTTGATTTGCGTTCCTCTGTTCAGTACATCGCATCTCACCACTAATCCACCATTCAATTCCTCCCCTGCTCTCTCCCTCTCTCTTTATCTGCCTATATAAATTGGAGGAACACCGCAAATTGATAAGCAATTCACCGATCAAACCCACAAAAATGATGCGCATTGATAAAAACAGAGGAGTGGTGGTGCTGGTGGTGTTGGCGGCGGTGGTGGCCGGAGTGGACGGCCGGCGGCACAGGGGGATTTTGGTCGGGGCGAGGAGCGAGGTCAAAGACGTGAGGACCAACAGAGAAATTCAGGAGCTGGGTCGATTCTCGGTGGCAGAATTCAACTTCCAGCAGCAGAAGCAGAGTATTGTGAAGCAGAGTGGTGGTAGTGAAGAGGAACAGAAGACTGCGGCTGCTTCGTTTGGCGAAGACGAAAACAGAGGCTCTGTTACAGAGCTAGGGCAGCCTGAGGAAGACTCTCCTTCCCAAAAACGACAGCGTAAGTCCCGGTCTGGCCGAGTATCTACTTGCGGGTTTGCGGGTTGCGTTTCGGTTTTGCGGATTTCAGTAACCCGAAACCGACAATTGATATCGGGTTGGACCCGAAAAGAACCAAAACCGAGAATGAAAAAACCGGTTCGGGTTCGGGTTAACCCGAAAACCCGAAACCGGATTGACAGGCCTAGGCAAAGTTATGCGCCATTGGACCATATGCTCTTGATCCTTATTTTGCATGGGGTTAATTGTGACATAGCTAGACTAAGAGAGAGTCGAAAAAATGAGCCGAGTCGAATTTTGTCTTGTTTTAAATTTGGTTCGTTAATAAACAATTTAAGTTTGACCTCGGATAACTTATTAACGAGCTGAGTTCGACTAAGCTCGAGCTGACTCATTATAACCTTGGCTCTTCCTTAAAATTAGGAGTTCCACTCAAACTCAATTTTAAGATAATTTTAAATTTATTATGTCATATATGATACATCTGATTAACTGATCCCATAACATATATGAGACATATTTGCTTAAATACTCAAAGTCACATCATGAAGTGAGATATACAATTTAATAATCCTATGAAGCATCAACAAGGCAACTCATAAGACATAGATAGATTTTCTCATAAGCCGACACTCGAGTTGTCTTGCTAGTCACAATGTTGAGACATCTCATGAGCTCAAAACGAGTTAATTCACGAGTTGAGCTCAACAAACCACCTAATCGAGTTGGCTCACGAGGTGAACAAGGTATCAGTCAAGCTTGGCTCGTTAATAAATGAGTCGAGGTTTTTCTGAATCAAATGATTTTTTCCTCGAGTCGAATGTCAAACCATTCCTGAACAACTTGTCTCAATAGTAGCCCTAGGTAATGCTACCAATAGGAACGAGTTGCCAAATAGTAACTAGCTGGTGGTGAAAATTGATTTAAGGTCGACCTGACAAGTATGAGGTTACTAAGCCTTCTCAAAAGACAGTTGGCGACCACTATGCGCTGGTCCCAGACCTTGAGCAACAACCACCCTGGCCATCCGAATATTCACTCGCTTGCATCCTGTCGGATGGCCAAGTCGAGTTGACATGTGCTGGTGGCCACCTCCACCGTGTGCATGGCCACCATTTGAAGCTGTACCTAAAGAGCGACATGGATCCGCTCTTGAAGGCACCTTACCCTACTCCCCTCTGAGTATCCACCTGCTGCGTCTAGCTAAAGAAGTAAAAGAAAGATTTGTGAGGAGGCAACCCCGCCACGGTTTGCATTTTCTTTTCCTTCTTTTATGATTTTTTGTCTGTTGCATCAGTCTGTGCATTTTTCGAGATCTCATTTGGGATGAAAACCACCCCTAACAAACAGTGATCTAGTGGTTGTTTTTAATACCCTCTCTTGCCGCGACTGGTCCCATCTCTAGTTCTCCGCCTTGACTGTTTCACTCTATAGTCCTGATGCAGTATGTTCTTACTAGTAACATCATTCCCCTTATTTATAACCTGCTTAGTATACTTTGAATTGACAGTCTTTGTGGTAATATGCAACTTAGGGAGGTAGTTGTAGCCCTATAGAGGATGTATAAGATTTGTCCTATCTTTCTCTTTGTTGTGCCGGTTGATTGTGTGAATTAGTGAATTTAGAACTTTTGATTCAAGTGGTATCGATGATTCCCTTTTTGTTGTGTTATGGACTCATGTATCGTAAAAGGGTTCTCAGTGCGAATGAAAATCAGTTGGTCCTCCATGTCGAAAAATTGAAAATTTTAAACATGGGGTAAGCCCAAGCGGTAGGTAGCTAAGCCTGCTCAAAAGAAAGCTGGCGACCTCTATGAGTTGGTCCCAAACCCCGAGCCACGACCACCCTGGCCATCCGAGTATTCACTCGCTTACATCCTGCCGGATGGCTAGGTCGAGTTGACATGTGTTGGTGGCCACATCCGTCGTGTGCATGGCTACCATTTGAAGTTGTACCCCAAGAGAGATATGGATCCTCTCTTGGAGGCACCTTACCCTACTCCCCTCTAAGTATCCACCTGCTCCGTCTAGCTAAAGAAGTAAAAGAAAGCGCTTGTGGGGAGGCAACCCCGCCATGGTATACATTTTCTTTTCCTTCTTTTATGATTTTTGGTATGTTGCATCGGTCTGTGCGCTTTTCGAGATCTCAAATGGCATGACAGCCACCCCTAATAAACATGGTTCTGGTGGTTGTTTTTGAACCCTCTCTTGCAACGACTGGTCCCATCTTCAGTTCTCCGCCTTGACTGTTCCACTCTCCAGTGCTTATGCAGTATGTTCTTACCAGTAACATCGTTCCCCTTATTTCCCCCTCTTCTCCATTGAGGGCAATGTCGTGCTTAAGTATGTGGGTGGGTGGGGGTGGGGGGGTTATCTTTGACTGCATAGATGTGTTTATGTGCTTGGAGTCTAGTCCACAGTCCAAATTTTGATTTGAGGGCTCCAAGTATGTGTTCCTTGTAATAACCTACTCAGTATGCTTTCAATGGACAGTCTTTGTGGTAATATGCAACTTAGGGAGGTAGTTGTAGCCCTATGGAGGATGTCGAAGTATAAGTTTGTCCTGTCTTTCTCTTTGTCATGCCGGTTGATTGTGTGAACTAGTGGATTTAGTACATTTGATTCATGTGGTATTGTTGACTTCCTGTTTGTTGTGTTATGGACGCATGTATCGTAAAAGGGTGCTCAGTGCGAATAAAAAGTAGTTGGTCCTCCATGTGGAAAAATTGGAAATTTTAAACATGGGGTAAGCCCAACGTGTGTGGCACCATTCATTGCACAAAATCGGGTTTTGGCAGAGATTTTAGTGATCGTTAGTGGGGTAGGCCTATTGTCTCTAGTACAAGTAAAAATTCTACCCGTTGAATGGTTTGCCTACTCGAGGATGTATTTTTAAGGGAACAGATATAGCTTCTGACACCGCTTAATTTCATTGACCCTCCACATGAGTTAAGGGAAAGGAGTTAAAATAAGTAGTTTGGCGAGTCACAGATGTACAAAAATTGCTTTTGCTCAATCAATAAGGGTCGACCGCGCATAAAACTGCAGTTTGGAACCACAGAAAAGCGAGAATGAGAAAAACAAAAGAAAAAAGTACGAAAGGGGTTTCAACGACTGAAACAAAGTGAAAGAGCGCCTGATACAAAGAGTCATTGGTCGTTATGTGGGTGAGTCTCTTCATCCATGAATTGTCTATCCTTGTTCCACTGTTTCTCATGATCCTGGCTTGAGTCTAGTACACGCATTGAGAGAAATAGAGCATGTCTTAGAAAGCCGGTTGACCTCGTAAGTTGATAAATGATATAGGAAATCCTCTACCGACGATCCTGGTTGCATGTTGCTATAAAGGTCTGGAGAGTTGCATTTGTTTGAGTCAGGTTTGCTTGGGGACAAGCAAACACTTAAGTGTAGTGGGAATTTGATAATTCTGTATTTTATTATGTTTTCCCTTCTTTTCTTGACCGTTTGAGTCTGGTTTATCGCTCTCATGGCCTATTTTATGCTTGGGTGTGTAGGTTTATGATGTTTCAGGTCCTAGTGCATGAACGGGTTTGAAGGAGCGAGGTTCTGGACGTTTTGTAAAGAACTAGGTAGCAGACAGCTGAGAGTTACGACCAGACCCTCAAAGTTACAGTCTGGCCCATAACTTTCCATGATGGCCCGTAACTTCCCAAGGAAAGGAGAAGGATTCAGCAGCTATCTGAAGTTTACGGCCAGACCCTTCAAGTTACGGTCTAGGCCGTAACCTTCTCCCTTTGCCTGTAACTCTCAGGTAGTGGACCATAACTCCTCCAAAGAATCCGTAACTCTTAGTTTATGGAGCGTTGGAACGACTTCATTTTCTGGAGAGTTACGGGCGAGCAAGCCAAGTTACAGCTGTAATTTAGGCCGTAACTCGCGGAATCTTAGCCATTTAAGGACTACTCAGGAAAAAGGCAAGGGATCCGGATTTTCTGAGTTCTAAAGGCTGAAAAAGGACCCTAGGGAGAGAGTAACGAAAAACCCTTGGGCAAGGATTGAAGCGATCTGAAGACTTCGGAGCTCGATTCCTCAACCTCGGAGTACCGACTAGCTGCCAGGAGCAGATTCCCATTGTCGTTTTGAAGATGTCTTCTCCAAGCATGACGTTCCTACATCTCTCCATGGAGTAATTTTTCATTTCATCTGGGTATGATGAACCCTAGCTGTGTATATTAGGAATAATTGTAAGAACCCCATTCGCAAATGATTGTTTTGATAAATTCAATTGAGGATTAATCAGAATTGCACGGTCCTGATCAAACCTGTGTAATTCCTAGTTTAACCTAGAATGATAGTCTCTGCATAGGTTAAAAGAGCAACCTTGAATTGAAATGGTGAATCGACTGCTTTAGTCGATAATGCGATTCACTACTTCGTATTGGAACAAGCGCCAATAGAGGAAGTTTTGTGTGATTAACCTCACTTAGTGTATTCTGGTGGAGGTTAGTTGTCCGTCGCGTATTCGAACCGAGAGGGTCTGGATAAATTTAGTCGAGAGTCCAAACCAGTAAAAAACTTTCTGTGATTTATCTATCAATCTAAATAAATTGGGAACGTATAACCTAAACTAGCTGCACACTAGGGGAACTATACCTGGATGACCTTTAGCACCTGAAGAGAACCCGAACATTACTTTCTTTTCATTTCTTTAGCTTTGAAAACACTTCACTCACTTAGTCTTGCTAGATAATAGAAGTTCACGGAGTAGGCAGTAGATCTGGAGCCCGGGTCGATATTAAAACGAAACCACTATTCTGCATTTTCATTATGCGATTGCACTTGGTCGTAGTTTGGTGTTGTGTCGTAGCTAGTCAAGTACACAATGAATGATGAAGTTTGAATTAAGCAATCTCTTTTGGTCGGACTCCACATCTAGAATAGATTACCATTTTTTTGGGGATGTCTTGGCGTTTGATGCCTACTACAAGCATAACAAGTACAATCACCCATTTTTTTATGATTGTTGGTGTAAATCACCACCACCGTAACATCATATATGGTTTTCCCAGTTAGATAACGAGACAATCACCAACTAAGTTTGGTTGTTGAATACTTTTCTTGAGTGTATGAACTCTAAGATGCCGACTTCAGTGATCACAGACAAATGCAAGTCTATGCGTGGCGGTGGCGCCATTGCTACTGTACTGGTTGGAGTGCTTCATCGACTGTGTATTTGGCATATTGAGACAAATGCGAACACAACCATTCGTAATAGAGAGATCGTTAGCGCATTCACCCACTTGTCGAAAGCACGTATATCAACTGGGGAGTTTGAGAGCCACTGTGAGCATTTGATTACTAAGCATGGTTTGTCTACAACTATGTGGCTGCAAGATTTGTACGCTAACAAATTACTTTGGGTATAGGCATACTTGAAGTATATTTATTTTGGTGGACTCCAATCAACCTCGCGATGTGATTCATGTAACCATTGGATAAATGGTTATGTGGGAACTCAATGCAGCTTGCAACGTTTTATTGAGGGTATTGATGAAGCACTGGAGGGGATGCGTTTCACGGAGGTGTATGATGATTATTCTTCTAGGCACATGAGGTTGGTCTGCAAGCATGACCTTCGCAGATTGGAAATGCAAACTGAAAGTATCTACACACATCGTACATTTGCTATCTTTAAGTCTGAACTAGAGAACGAAGCTTCTTATGTGTTAGCGGAGACAAGAACTGAATCAGATGGGACAGAGACATTCATTCTGAAGAATTCCATGAACCCGAATCGAATAAGGAGGTTAACATTTACTACGACCAATCAACATCTAAAATGTGAGCGTGCATTATTTGAATCTAAGGGGTTTCCATGCAAACATATGCTTCCAGTCATAGAAAATAAGCGATTTACAACACTACCCTCGACGTTGTTCAAGCTTAGGTTGACCCAAAATGAAAAGACACTATCTCGTAATCTTGGAGTTGGAGGTGATGTGGCAGAGAAAGTTGGTCGACTTATAAGATATGGGGGATTGTCACTAAAGTGTAAGCGTTTGTCTGACATCACGTGTGGTAGTGAAGCTGCTTTTAATCATGTCTCTAAGGCGTTGGATGACTTTACTCAATGGGAAATTGAGTTCTCGAGGAAGAGAATAGACACCAATGCACCTGCAAATCCTCCAACGCTACTTCCAAGTGTGAAAAACCCAAAAAATGGGAAGATGATTAGGGCTCAAATGTACACATTTTATCCCTCACTTCTTATTCGTTTAGCTTAGTATTTAATCGATCCTCGACATATTTTACGCTAGGTTGTGCTTGTTTTGATACATTTCAGGTCCTAGCACGTGTGGAAGGGTTGAGGACGAGTTTTGGGATATTTGGAGGTCAAAAAGTGTCAAAACCGAAGAAAAGTCCGAAGTCACTATTTGGACGCAATTTTCGCGTGAGACTTGTGTCTAAGGGACCGAATGATTGAGCACCAAGGTAGCCATGTGAGACTTGTGCCTTTCGTTTCGTTCTTGTGCGATAGTTCCCCCTTTACATGATGTGTAGCATTCACGTTATTGCTGGCGAGGAAGATGGAGGCATAGGATTAGCCAACGACCCAAAAGTTGACCGACCCGATCATATTATCCCTTAGTCAACCCTTTTGAGCCGTGTGTCTAAGGGTCGTTCTAGTGTTAGGTAGCTCGCGCTACTTGAGCTTGATTGATTTAGATAGAACAATCCTCCTTTTTCGTGTCTACACCTTATCGAGTTACCCTTGTGTTTGGAAGCTCCATTCATACCATTTGAGCTTAAGCGAGGTTCCACATGAGTGATTTGTGTATGGTTTTGCTAAGAGGCGAAGTGAGTGTGGAGGTAGTTTTTCAAAGTGAGCATTGTTCATTAAGTTCAAAAATGTGGTATGTTTATAGCTCTCTTTAGCCCCCAAAGAAAAGATAAGAAAAAGACAAAAAAAGACAAAAAAAAAAAGAGATCAATAAGAGGGCAAAGAAGAAAAGAGAGTGGGCCACCAAAAGTATAATAAATGTTGAACATGCTCTTAGAAGTTTTGCTTAGCATGAAAGCTTTAGGAACACTCACAAGTTGTTTGCCTACCACACTCTTGTGCTTGAAATTGAATAGCAAAGGTAGCATGAAAGATTGTTGCGAATGGTTTGGTGATTGGTTGTGGTTTGGAATCGAGGGAAGTTTGGTTTTTGGCCGATGCTAGTGGCCATTGAATATAGGAAAGGGTTCTAATCGAAACCTTAGAACCTTTTGTGGTTTTAGGATGGAAATGTGGAACCTTGTGCTATGTTTGCCACCACCCAAAAAGCCTTTTCCCCATGTCCTAGACCGAGCCACTCATTTGAAACTGTGTCTAAGACCTCTAGACAAGCTAGCAACGACACCCATCTTGTGAACTCTAACATTTAGAGGTTATCATCATGGTAAAGGGACGTTAGGATTGAGCGTGAATATGCACATCTTTTGCATCAAATGGTCTTGAACCCACTGGTCGAGAGTGAGTGATTCTTCATCATGTTTTGTTCATTTTTTTTACCCCGGTGAGGACCTAGGTTGCTTGATCGTTCGCTCCTATAATGTGATCTTCATGCATGAGTAACTGTGATTGGTGTGTCGTCGAGGCATGTTGCGTGTGGGTTCGTGAATAATGTGAGAACTCTTCTTTTGCACAATCTTAATACAGTTGAATGTTATTTGTGGTGGTTGCCAAGATTACTTTGTTTTTGTCCATAGGTCGGTGTCAAATAACCAGTGTGATTCATTCGTTTTGTGCCCTATGACATGCCCCAAAAATTGTGTTGAAAAAGAAGTTGTAAGCTTACCTTGTTTTGTACTTGGTTTGCTTGGGGACAAGCAAACATCTAAGTGTGGGGGCCTGATTAGGGCTCAAATGTACACATTTTACCCCTCACTTCTTATTCGTTTAGCTTCGCTTAGTATTTCATCGATCCTCGACATATTTCACGCTAGGTTGTGCTTGTTTTGATACATTTCAGGTCCTAGCACGTGTGGAAGGGTCGAGGACGAGTTTTGGGATATTTGGAGGTCAAAAAGTGCAAAAAACGAAGAAAAGTCCGAAAGACCGTGACAATTGCCCCATAGTAGTGAATTCAAGGCGTCCAAGAAACAGCTGCAGTTCACAGCCGGACGAGGCAGTTCGCGGTCTCCTAAGACTGTGAACATGGACCACAAATCGTGAACATCGAGCAGTCTAGCGGGGCTCATGAAGTTACTGACGACAAGGCCGTTCACAGTCTCTAAGACCGTGAACTAGGGCCATTGACCGTGTACCCAGGCGAGTGAAGCGGAGCGTTTTGGACGATGCTGAGTTCACGGACGTATTTAGGTGTTCACAGCCGAGAACTGGCCAACGCATCTGTGAACTGATCGCTTTCGGGCAAATATGAAGACAACAGCGGGGAGAGAGAAAGGAGAGCTTGTTTTTCTGAGAAGAAACATTTTCTTTCTCTAGGTTTTCAACCTAAACATCAAAGGCGAGTTCTAGTGAGAGAGAGAGTGCTAGAGTGATCTTGGAGCATCATTGGAGGCTTGGGTGGAAGATTCAAGCCTAGAAGAAGAAGATCTTGAGCTCAAATTTGTAATCCCTCTCCCTCTCTCTCTCTCTCTCTCTCTCTCTCTCTCTAGAAACTCACTCTTTTCTCTTGGGTGTTGTAGACCCCTAACTAATACTTTGTAATTACTTGTTTAGATTGAATGATTAATTGTGGATTTGCATCAATTTGAGTATTAGAGGTGTTTTCATGGTGATTGTGCATGCTCGTGCTTAGAAACCTATAGGTTGTGCATAATCGTGCTTAGCACCCTTAGGTTTGTGCATGTAGGTGCTAGCAATCTAATTAGCCACCTTAGCCTAGCTTAGAGAGGAAAATCCCCCTTCTAAGGGAGACTCAATCGAGTTGGTTTTCCTTCCACTTTCTGAGCCACCTAAACTAGGTTAAGTTAGGGAAACCCTCAATCTTGAGTTAAGCAAATCAGTTAATCGGATTAAGCCGTCCGGCCTTAGAGTTGAGTGAGGGAGTAAGTCGATTACCAATTGTCTAAACCGAAAGGGTCGAGTGACACGACCTTTCATGCTTACCTCGGTTTAGCAATTGAGACTATGGTCTCCGACCACATACGCTTTCCTCTGCGGTTTGTGGTTACCAGTTTGCATCTAGGTTGGTTGTCATTAATCCGCTTAAACTCCAGTTTGAGGGAGAGACCTAGGGAACCACTAGTGACCGAGCGAGAGGATCGATCCCGTAACAAATCGACCTCCAGTGAATCCATCCCGTGACAAATGGATCGCTAGTTGCTCCTCCTAGTGGTTCCCCTATACTTGGTGAGTGGATCGATCCCGTGAGAAATCGATCGCTAGTGAATTCATGCCGTGACAAATTGATCACTAGTTGCTCACCATCCGCGGTTCACAACCACCTACGCCACACGACGATCCATTCAATCCAACGAGTTATGGTAGTTACTTAGGGGGAAGCAACTCCCGGGTGAAGCTTCCTTAGTTAGACTTTTCCTTTATTTACTTTTCCTTGATAGTTTACTTTGTAGTTCCATTAGTTATAAACCCAAAATTTGCTTGCTAGATAACAACCTAAGAGATTGAAGTAGGAGTACATGGATCGGCCCGGGTTGACAATTTAAATACTTGCTCTATACTGCACCCGACTAGAGTTTAAAAACTTGGGCTCTAGTCAGGATTAATTTGTAGTGTGGTTTCGTGCGAGTCAGAAGACCAAGGGCACATTCAAGTCAGCGCGAAGTGCTTCGGGCAAAAGTTTAAGAAAGTGTTCAAAATGTGGAAATATGGTAATTTTCGCTCTAAGTATCCGAAAAAGGCCCAAAAAAGAGCATAAATTTCTAGTGCCGTTTTTAGGAGTTTATTTTTTGTAACTTTTTTTTATTTTCGCATTTATGTATTTTTAAATTATCTTCATAATATAAGCATGTATTATTTGGTTCTTGAAATCACTGGAAATAGAGTGAAAGGTCGACCTGATGGAGAAATAGATCGACCAAGGGACTATAGGTCGACCGAATACTATTCGGCTGACCAAACCAAGCTGGTCCGGTCTAACTCTATATATCATACTCCTTTTACTTTTCTGTAGCAGCCCCTCTCCACTTATTTTCTATCTTCATCTCTTCCTCAATTTCTACCTTTCTCTCCTATCCCTTTTTCTTCCACCCCAAAAAACCCTAAAAGGAGCACAAACACCTCCAATCCTTCCTTCTCTAGCTGCTCATAAGAAGAATAAGGTATGTTTTTCATTTGTTCTTATCATTTGGGTTAGTTTTTGTTTGTTCATATTAGAATATACCTATTAACCAATCCCCCAAATCTGTAAAAATTTGATTTTATGATGATGTTCGGAAGAATAGGCCAGCCACATGATTTTCTGTTCGACCAGTCTTGTTTTGATTCGAATACTGATTTGTTGCGATTTGTGATATGAAACACCCAAAACATGCTGGTTTTCTCGTCATATAGGTCAACCTTATTCACCCATGGTCGTCCAATAATGGTTGATTGAAACTCGGTTTTAAATCTACAAGTTAAGGGGTTTTTTCGTACTGTTATTCTCAATCCCAAAATTGGTCGACCTATTCTATTTTGTTTCGTTAGTCTAAGTCAATTGGACTCATTTGTGGATGTTTTGTTGCTTTTGCTTGGTATAGATAGGTCAACCTATTTCCTATGAGTTCGACTTAATTCTTGTTTGGTTTCGTCAATCCTATAAATTGGAATTGTCTTGGATGTTTTTTTTTTGCTTCTGCTTCGTACATGAAGGTCGACCTAATTTATGGGAGGTCGGCCTAAAATGTTTTGTTTCGTCAATCTAAGAGAATTGGACTCCTTTTCTGGATGTTTTTTTTTTGCTTCTGCTTGGTACATGGAGGTCGACCTAATTTATGGGAGGTTGACCTAAAATGTTTGGTTTCGCCAATCTAAGTGAAATGGACTCCTTTGTGGATGTTTTTTTTTCTTCAGCTTGGTACATGGAGGTTGACCTAATTTATGGGAGGTCGACCATGTCTGTAGTTGTATGCTTCTGTTTGGTAGAGTCGACCAATATGCAGTGAGGTCGACAAAATCAGTTTTCCTTTGGCTAATGTGAAGAAGTTATTCTTTGATCTCAGGATGTTTCAAGGAAAGAAGAAAAGAAAGTCAGACAAAGTTGCTGCCTCATCAGCTTCTGAATGGGAAGAGTTCAATCCTACGTTGTATCAGACCAAAATTCAAAGCGACAAATATGAAGACAACAAAATGCAAGGTTGCTTCGATACTTCCCCTGAAGAAGACGTGGCAATGTGTTTGGTGTTGCTGTCGAGGGACATCAAATGAAAGCGAAGATTCAGCAATGAAAGCGACGAACTTAAAGAAGAAGAAGAAGAAATGAGAAGATAGGGGAAGCGTCGTGGCGGAATAGGAAAGAAGAGAAAGGGGGGAAGGAAAATAAAAATTAATTAGTTAATTATTATTTTTTTCCAGTTAATTCCACCTCATATTATTATTGATGAAATATCACCAACTTAGTATTTTCCGTTACTCTAGTCATACCGTCAACTAACACTGTTAAAAGAATGGACGGAATTGGCTATGTTGTGTTTTCCTAAAGTTGTGGCTATATTTGTCACAAATGTGAAAGTTTTTGCTATAGAAGTGTATTTTACCTTTTTTATGCGCAATATCACAAAGTTTTATTGAAGCTCGTACATGTATTAATTATTGACCTTTTCTTGAAATGACATTTAAGAACTTATCGACCCGCCCAGTCCCGTACTCGTACATGTATTACCCTATCCGACCCGCATTTAATATGGGATGGATGTAGATATCAAGATTCCTGTCCCACCATGTCATTGCTATCACTAAATACGAAATATGAAACATAATGTGGTATTTGTAGAGTCAAATAACTCATTAATTGTTCATGTGGTATTTCGATGTTATTTTAGTGGTAATTGGATTAAAGGGGTCGTTTGTTTCGTGGATTTGAAAAATGAAGGTTTTGGTATAACTTGGATTTTGACAAACTATGGATATATGAGGGGTTTTGCTTCATTATGGATTTAAAAAAGACCATTGTTTGTTTCATGGATTTCATTATGGATTTTGTTAATTAAATTTGTATGTATGAAGTGAACTTTACCTTTATTGTCATCAATGATATAAGAAGAGAAAGAAAATATGAGGGATAGGTTGGTACCTCTAAATATTTGAAGCATACAATGAATTTTGAAGAAAGTCCATCATGAAACCAAATCCTTCACCAAATCTATCAAGCAAACAAGCCCAAAGCATCTCATTGTTTGAACCATACACATGTGGTATTTGGCAAGTGGTATTTAAAAAAAGCAGAGAGACAAAACTAGTTATTTTGAAATAACTAGAAGGTAGGAGTTATTTCAAATAACTCGTTTTAAGTTATTTGTAAATAACTCACATCCCCAATAATTCATTTGAGTAAAATGTTGCAGTTATTTGGACCCAAATAACTCACTCAATTACCTCATCCAAACGAACAAAAAGCTGAAAGATGAATTAAACTCACGCTATAGATTAATAAGATGAAAAAATTTCAAGGGGTCGCCACTTTTAATCTCGTTGACATGTTTATTAGAACAGTTAGACAAGGTGTCATACTTTATTTCAAGATTGAAATTTGTTATTTTTATAAGAGTGATTTTGTAATTAAATTTTATTTAAAAAATTCGAATATGAGACTTTCAGATTCAAGACTAATGGTATTGCGGGACTGAAATTTTTTAGGCATTTGTACGTGAAGTGAAAAGTTTGATTAAGTATATGAATATATTGAGTGATGTAGTTGATGAACACTTGTGTCTTTGGTGGAGGTGTAGTTTAGTTGTTGTGATGGAAAATTGAGTTGTCCATGACGGTGTAGGTTGTGATTTGTTCCAATGGACTAGCTAGTGTCGATGTGCCTAAGGTTAGGTTTTATTAATAATAAATTCATATATGACCACACTTGATCGGGAATCTCCTCTTGATTATGCGAATAATGCAAGGAATCTCGTCTTGTTTAAATGGGAAATACAATTGACGGCAAACGTGATTGAGTTGAAAATGTGATTTAAGTGCCCTGCCTCTAATTATCAATTGATGGAATTATTGAAAAAGTAGAAAATATCTTAATTAGGAGTGAATGATTGAATTTGACCCTCAAGAATGGTTAAGAGCCGTTAATTCATGTAATGGATTCGCTTTCATATACAATTGAGCGTAAACAATACGGCTTCCTTTTACTTAATTAATTCACTATTATAAAAAGACTAATTCCACTATATATCAACGATCTACTTAGGTGGACGAAGTGGAAGTTTGTGGAACAATGGGAGCTAAATTATGAGTGTGATGATAAATTAAACTAATTATATATTAATTATAAGAGAAAAGACGTAGAATTGGGACGTGAGTAGGGTAAGGAAGAAGGTCTCTCTCAATCAATCCATTGGCGTCTGTCGCCGTCTCGCACTGTTCCGCATGCGTAATGATGAGATATTTGTTTTGCCGAAACTCCACGTAATTGGTTCCCTCTGTACTGTAGTGGGCACGCAGCTCCGCCACCTAATCTGCGCTCTGCCGTCTGCCTATATATATATATGCACTCCGATCCTCTACCAGATCTGATCAGCGAGAAGTAGTAGCTAAGCGATGCGAGCGATGGTAAATGGCATGCGATGCGAGCGACGACGAAAGCTAAGGGAGCTCCCTTTAGTTCAATGAAGGGGGCAAAGAAGCGGCAAGAGCTGCCATCTCATGCATCTCCGGCCATGCTACAACAATCCATCGTCATGCCATCGGCGTAAAGCGTGGCCCGGTGTGCATGGGATTGGGGAGCAACTCCCTTCCGCTTTCGCTTTGCTCGCCTATTGGACTGAAGGGAGCTCCACTTCCCTTCATCTCTTCCAACCCAACCCACGCCATTTCTTCATTTCCTTTGATCGCATGCAATTTCTTTAACGCCCGGCCCATATACATCTATTTTTTTTTATATATCTAATTTCGTTGCTTTCTCGCTTCTATGTACACGTAGGACGGACGGACGGACAGAGGACTTCTGCAGCGACACCAAGTTGGCCGGCCCGTCAAGATATCATATCATATGTCTCAGCTGGCCGAATGAATCGTATTTAGCGAGAGAGCTAGGCCTGGACAAAATGGCAATTGCGAGCCTCGTGACGTGATCTTAGGCGGTTGGACCAAAACCCACACCATGCATTAGATGGGATGTAGTCATAGTCCACCCAAATGCCTCTCTTCTCCCTCAAACTAACTTTAATTTGTTTGGCCAAAACAGAAAGCGGGGGGAGCACCCACTTGCCACTTCCCTTCCTTGAGTGTATGCATAAAAATATAGTTTGTTTTTTCTTCAATAATGCCGTCGTTTGTCGTCGTCTTCCGTCTGAAATGTGGGAGGAGGAAGATAGTATGGTTTTAATTAATTTTTCTAGCTAGTTTTGATTTTTGACCCATTAAACTCTTTTTAAATGGCACTGCGGTGGCCGCGCCTTCTTATCATGGGTTCCTTTAGATGATCGACTTAGATGTAATGGAAAATGAGGGTCTATTAAACGAGGTGTTTTAATATGCTATATAGCATGGGTGCTTTATTATGTTTATAGTCCTTAGATCTTGTTATAGAATATTAGCCATGGGATTAAAGTTATTAAATTTTTTTTTCACCCGTTGGAATGGTGACCTGTTGCACCGGTTTGTTGCATAATAATTAAAATAAATTGAAATTCCAGTCGGGTAAAGCGATTGAGCTCGTCGAGAGCCTCTCTTCCGCGGTGGGATTTCAGAGCGTCTCTTCCGCGGCGGGGTTGATTGGCGGTGACGACGATGGCGAAACTGCATCTGAATTAGGGCGACGGCGACAGCGAACCTGCATCAAGGGGCAATTGCGACGGCGACGCTGTGAGAAGAAAGAGATTGGGGGTTTCAAGTTTGCTCTTCCGCGGTGGGTCTCTTTGACGATATTGAAGTGGTTGAGCATCGGCGACGGGAGCGGTGAGATTGGGTTTCGCGGCGGGTCTCTTCTGAGTGTGCTCTTTCGCGGTGGGTCTCTTCGCCAATAGTGAAGGGGTTGGTTAGCGGGTCACCGGAGGGAAGAATTGGAACAATATTCAGAGCTGCTTGATTGAGGGCAAAGTCTGCTCCATGTTCTCTTCGACGACGATGAACGCGGTGAGCAGAGGGTGACGGCAAGCGAGTGCGACGAGTAGGGTTTTGTAGTGTCTCCAGTCGATAGAGAAGGGGGTGGGCAGGTCGACGGTGAACCAGATTCTGAATTAGGGTTTTCGCGGTGTCTCCTCTCCCGCGATTATGCTTCGTCGCCTCTTTATGTGCCGTCGGCGCGAACACAATGGTGGCTCTACATTAGGTTGACGACGACACTATAACTAGGGACTGAGCAGGGGATTCATCGGGTCTTCAATTCGTCGCAGCTTTGCTGTGTTTCTTTGTTCAAGCTTTCAGGTAATAAAGATGATTCTCAGATTCTGAATGTTTCTCCATTTTTCACTTCAAATTTGTCTTCCTTTGCCTGCTACATTTATCTCATCGTCTGACTAAAAGAACCCTAAACTCGACCCTCATATGTAGAGACAACTATACCTTCTTTTTTCATAATTTTAGCTCACTATAAGTTTCAATTATGATTGTTCTTGTATAATGCTTCTGGGGTTCATGAATAGTGTATTAAAGATGATGAATTGGTGATCATCATTAGGGAATTGAAGATGTTCTGTGATTGTTGGGGTTGTTTGTGTTTTGCGCAACTTGGCCATCGGGTGGGATTTGGAATCTGGAACTGGATAATATTATTTCCTTTATCCATAAACAAGTTCTAAATACAAGTGGACTTGTCATTTGAAATACTAGTAATTAGCTCTACTTTGACTATTTCCCAGTTGAGTTCTGATGAAATGGATAACTATGCTTTGAGGAAATTTTGGTTCTATGGTCGTAAAACAATTATGAATTTGAGTTGTGTGAGAAAAGTGAGCTCATATTGATAGTTTGGTTGATCGATTTTGGTTTGTAGTTTGAAATGTTGTTTCAGCAGTGGAGTCGTTTGAAGTATTTGTTCGCTGAAAGTGCGGAATGAGTTAATGTGCTGGTGTAACTAGATGTGTAAAAGAAAGGAAGTTCATCTTAGCCAATTTGAATTACTCATAGGTTCTCTTCTTAAAGTCGACTCTCCATTTTAGTTCAATGAACTCTGAAGAATTTGTTGACAACAGTAGGCTTATGATAGAGATGTTGAGTTGATATTTGGATGTGAATAATGATGGCCGTAAAGTCTCCATTAGTACTTAGGTTTTTGGGTATTATGTTGGAATCGAAATCAGACAGTGTAAAAAGAAGATCGTGACTAGCAAGCCAATTGTTAGTTTTGACTTTAACGAAAACTTGTCTTAGTGGTGGTGGATCAAGATGTTTATTTTGTTTAATGTGTGGCTAATCGAATCACGAATCACCATCCTGTATGTATTGGGTTAATTTGTTGATTGTGGAAAGTTTTTGGTTTCTTTTAGAATGGATTATCTAGTATTCACAATTGCTTTGAGACTTAGCACAGTTGGTGGAAGGATAAGTAATGTCAAATGGCTGCTTGATTAGTAATTAGCTCTACTTCTATTATCCAATCGATTCATTGACATCATGCAACTCAATTACTACTAAGCAACCAAGAAAGCAAGGGACTAATACACAATTTAATGAGATAAAGTTCAAGTAGAGAAGGTGTTGATATTCCCCTAGCTAGTTGTCATGCATAGACCAAACAAAATTTAGACTCAATGCTCTTTCATTGATCGTAGGAATTCCCAAATTATGTTCTCCAAGATGCTGAACAGAGTGCCCCGTCGAGCATTTCCCTTGTCAGCTTAATCCCTTGTTGTTTATTTGACCAGGTGAAGTGTTGAGTCTTGGATTCGAGGTCAATTAACGGATAATGGAAGATGAACTAGGAAAAAAGCAAGCCTGAATTACTTAATGCCCCATCCGTAGTACGTAATGGTTAATACAGTAGGAATCCTTTCTTTCTTCTAGGATGCTTTTGTATTGCCACAAGGAACTGCAGTATTAGCATCACCTTAATCGTAACCTGTCTATGATTTTGATGATTACGTGAGTTGACTTTCACTTTTTGTATTATGTGTAGGGACTTTGATCTGGTAACTCTTTCAGCTACTACACGTTGGATTCAGAATTCAATTTCTCTTGTGATAGAGTTGCAATCTCAGTCTTCAATTCCAAGCAAGTTACTGAAATCTTGCCCTTTTAACTTCAGCCGTGAATTGTTATTCAAGATCGTTTGTCTGTGCCTCTTTGCTTTCTACTCGTGACACTTACCCTGATGTTGATTGTGCTTTTGATAAACACAATTTGAACCTGCATATTTGGTAGTAGTTGTACTTTGCTGTATGTAAGAGCTACTGTGTGATTGATGGTGTGCATTTACTTGGTACTTTTATGTAATAGATATGCTCGTGGTTTTTGATTGTTGGTGTTATGTTGCCCAAGTTAGTAGGGATATCAGATGATTTTTTCAATGTCAAAGCTTGCTGAGATTGAATGAGATCAGAGCTGGGAAAAGGAAGTATTTTATTTTGCTTATCTCATGAAAAGATGTCACGGCTGTGAAATTTCCAGAATTAGCCGTGAGAATGTTTAGTGGAATCTGGGTGTTTTTAGTTTCACGACTTAGTTTAACGGCCGTGATTTATGAAGCCAAAGCCGTGAGATTGCCTGGGGATATGAAAACTGCTCTTTACTTCTCACGGGGCATGTCACGGCCGTGAGAATTTGAGAATGAACCGTGAGAACTCTTTAATGAAAGATGGGTGTTTTGGGTGAAATTTATATATGCCAATGGCGGATTACATGGTTAATTAGTGTACCCAGGTATTGAGGTAGGGGTTTCCAATTCTTCTTGTAGTTAGAACTTGATACCGAGGCAAGTGTGCTTGTGAGCTCTGGTATAGTCTTGCATTTTTTCAATATTGACAGAAGCCATATATTGAAAACCAGGATTGAACTCATTACCTGGAGAATGTGTTTACCAAATGATCAAATGATCCTTTTCTAGAATGAAACTTTGTCATAACCATGTTTTCTAGAATGTGTTTAACTATGAAAGTTGCTTCTTTATAATTTTGTTGTTTTAATTTTGCAGTTTGTTAAAATTGTTCTGTAATGAAGACGAAGAGGCATGACCTTTTTAGCACGCGATGTTCTCCGAGGAAAGTATTCTCCCTAGTCTCAAATTTAGAGGCTTGTCAATCAGCGGACATTAAGAGATGTGGCTTTGGTCGGATTCTTGAATTCAAAGGAAGAATGTTACAACGTGAGTTGTTGGAGAAACTTTTAAAGAGCTTTAATCTGGAAGAAAGCACAATTAAGGCGTATGGGCTGAAAGTGCATATTTAGGCCAAAGATTTCCAGCGAATTATGGGTGTCCTCGAGGGAGGGACAGATATCGTCTTGGATGGTGAAGAAGTGGTTGGAAGATTCGAGGAACTGAAAGAATTTAGAGTGTATTCGACTTGTGACTGGGATCCACAGGCGATTTCCACAAGCTTAATGCGAAAGACATTGTTGAAGATAAAAGAGAGCAGCGACCTATTTGTTAAAATTTTTATGTTGTACGTAATGGGGGTGCTATTAGTACCTACTAGAAGAGATGACATTTCGTTATCTTCGGTATGCGTTGTCACCGATGTTGCGGACATTCCGAAGAAGAATTGGGCATCCTATTGCTTCAATGAATTGGTGAAATGCATCTGCAACCATAATGCTGATGGGAAAAAGTATATACATGGTTGCTTGCTGTTTTTGGAGGTAAATAATTGATACTCCCTACTTTCTACATATTCGTAATGATTAATCATCATGTTGATTATAGCTTTTTTGTAGTTAATATTCTTGGAGCATGCAAATGGTATTTTCCACACCATTGATGGAAGTTTGGATTTGATGAGTTGGGGCAGCTGAGACGTAGAGTTATTGTTAATGAAAGTGGTAAGACTGATAGTGCAAAATGGTATATTTGATTCATTTGACGAGTTGGAGCATGCTAATGGTATATTTGGTTCCCTTTTTAATTAATTTATAGGTTTCCAGCAGTTCGGGGAAAAGATCATCTGAGGATGCATGTTTGAAATCACCTCCAAGGAAACGGGAAAAAAGAGACGGGAAACGGCACAAAACCGACGGGGATGATCTGCTTCTCTGTGAGCGTATTGATGCTCGGTTTAGTACCATGGAGGCTAGATTTGACAACTTCAGTCAAGAATTTAAAGTCGGAATGGGTGATGCTGCTTCTAGAGATGAGGAGCTAATGGTTCGGGTTATGAAAATGGAGAATGAATTTCAGGCATTTAGAGACGAAATTGGTACTGCAGTGAATTCAATTATAGAGGCAGTGAAAGCAACTACAGGTGACCCGTTGTCAAGGGAGCAGCCTACTGAATTGAAAAAGAATGATCAGAAGGATGCGGCTGATAATGTGAAAGCTTCTGCAACTGTTTTGTTGCCAACGGTTGAAAACCCAAGTGAACCCATTTCTCCTACCTCCGAATGTGTCAAGGCTCAAGGGTTAGGTGTTAAGAATTGGGGAGAGGCTGAGGGGGAAATTGGAGATGACTGTTGTTCTGAATATCCTTCTGTCAAAGTTGTGAAAAAGTCTCCTTGCAAGCAGGCGAAAGCGTCTAAAGTTGAGAAATTCATACTGTTGAGTGATGAAAGTGTTGCTGCTAATGATGGTTGTGCCAAGACTGTGAAGGTATTAAACTTTATTAAGTTTTCTAATTATTTTTTCTTATGGTGTGGTTACTAATGAGCTGGGTTTGTTTTTATATTTTTGAACAATAAAGGGGCGAAAGGGAGGTGGACTACATAGTGTATCTAAATTGAAGCCTAGTTTGTATGTGGTCTCTCCATTTGAACGGGCAAATCCCAGAGCTAAGAAAGCTCAACCTTTGTACCTTGCTCCTCCCTTTGTTGTTAAGACACCATTGACTCTGGAGGCAGTAAAGATGATTCAATTTGCTTTTAGTAGTAAGCTTCCAGGAAGGTACCTCCCGAAATCATTACAAGTAAGATTGGATCATATTTTTAGGATGTTTTTGGTATTTGCCTTATTCTAATGTTGTGGTGTTTGAACTTGGTCTTGTATAACAGTGACATATTGGTTAGTCTTGATGGTGGGGTTCTTCCCTTGGTCCGTGAAGATTTGGTCCAGCTTTTGCCCAAGACCAAACTTTCAACAAGGGTGAGTTCCTTTATGTGTGTAATTTAGTAGATTGAACTTGTATTGCTGACTTTGGTATATGTGATGATGATGCATTAGATTATAGAAATGGTGTGTATGTGCAAGACACTAGAAGAACGAAGTTGTAGTTGTAGTGGTGGCTTGTGTTGGTTCTTTCCACCTTCAGTTTCGGTACAGTTGTCTGCTTTGTCTATTCTAGGATCGTGCGTATCATTGCAACGAGGAGCAAATTATGGCTACCATGGGTTCATATAAGATACTTGAGCGATACCGTATAAATGAGCTACTTTACTGCAGTAAGGTAAGTTGTAATGTTATTTTATAAAAGGAAATGGCTTAACCCTCCCATGTTAAATTGTTAATTATTGTTTGTTTGTGCATTATTTCTGATTCATGTCCCAATTTTCAACCTCACGGTGAGCCACTTCTATCTGGCGGTCTTTAACTTGGATACTGACACGCTACGACACAACACCAAACTGCGACCAAGTGTAATCGCAGTCCAGGAATGCAGGAAAGTGGCAAGTTCTAATTATCAACCCAGGGTCTAGATCTAGTGCCTACTCCGTGAATATCTATTATCTAGCCAACTAAGTCGATTGATTGTGGTTTTAATTAAAAGCAGTAAGAAAGCAGGAATTGATTCGGTTTTCTAAAGCAACGGAAGAGTCACTCGGGAATGAGTCCCCCGAGCTCCTTAGTTAGGTCCCAGTTGTAATTACCCTGGGTTGATTTACTGTTGATTAAACTGCGGAGGATCCGACAGTAGCTTGGAATCTCTTAAGCTGACCAAGCCCTCTCAGTCTAACTACCCGGGAGATGAATAGTCTTCACCGGGATAGAAAGCTAAAGCAATAAGCACAGAACTCCGCTACTGGAATTGGATTCCAGTACAAAGCAGTAGACTGACTAACTCTCGTATAACCAATCTACTACTACCGAATGATGAAGCTCTAACAACCTAATCAGATTCTATCTATCTCAGGTTGCAGCAGAAATCAAGAAAAGCTGATCAGACTTCAATTAATTCAATGAATCATGCATTATTCGATTAAAACCAAACAGTATAGCAATCCCAAGTCATTACAATCACGATCCCTAACACGTGGAACTAGGGCTCTTCATACCCAAGTGAGAGAGCGTTCTACTCCATAGAGAGAGAGGAAAATAGAATACAAAGCAGTCATACTCATAACAATGGGAAGAATCTGCTCTGGGATGATGATCTTCACTCCTATGATGATCTCCAAGCTCGATTGATGAAACCCAGCTCCAAAAGCACTTCTAGGATGTGTTCTTCGCACTTTATCTCTCTAGGGCTCTGTTTTTGCTCTGAAAAGTCGATCTTCTCTCTTTTTGCTCGAATTTGGGTTAAAACCCAGAAAATCCCGACCACACGGGCAGGCCACACGGTCGTGTGGCTTCCACAGCTGCCCGTGTGAGTGTCAAAACGCCGAGTTTCGATTAAGTGGACTTCATCCATCCTACACGGCCACAACCACACGGCCGTGTGGATTTCCAAGATGCCCGTGTGAGTTCCCTGGAATTTCCACACTGCCACATGGGTTCCCTTACACGGCCGTGTGGCTTTTAGGCATGTCCGTGTTGCTTCTCAGCTTTTCGCCAAACGTCCAAACTTTGTCCAATCGACCCCGAACTCGTTCCCAAACCTTCATTCACGTACTAGGACCTGAAATATCACAAACAAGCACAACATAGCATTAAAATCGGCCTAAAACACGAGAATCGACATCTCAAACGGCTCAAGAATAGGGTTAAAAACATATGCAATTAACGGTCTATCAGATACCAAAGAAATTGAAATCTGGGCCTCATTACCAGGAACTCATAACCAAGAATATGATGCAAGGATGCAGAAACTGGTTTGCTGCTTGTCTTGTTCTTCAAGTTTTCAAACTTGACTTATCGCTTAGTTGTTAGTTGTTTTTCATTTGCCGACTTTGTCGTTAAATATCGATGAGGGGGATGTTTTCATTTGCAGAAATTGGGCCTAGACTGGTTGCTTAAGGATGATATCTGCGGGGAGTTTTCATTTGTGGACTTTGTAGTTAGATATCGCCAGGATGTTGCTTGTCAACCAAATGGGTACCCTCTCCGGTAATTATTTGTTCGCATCATGACCATGGTAATTATTTGTTATATAACAGATTTGATTGTGGACTATTTGTCGCCAATTACTTGCTGGATCCAGATCGATATTCCAAGAATCTTGACCAGTTCGACAGTGACTATGAACGGGCACAACTTACAATGTACTTGCTCACTACGCGTTTGAATGAGGTGCAAGCTACAGTTAAGGCACAATCAGATGAATATTTTGAGAGTCATGCGAGACCTGTCCAAATTGAGACCGAGAAGGTGAATTTCAAGACGAACTTACTCAATCGAGGTAGAAAGCCATTGCACACGCATGGGGAGAAAAAGGGTAGAAAGTCTAAGAAGCATTGAGAGTTGTGTTGTTAATGTAGAGTTTAGTTAATGTGGATGTTGAATGAAGTTTAGGAAAATGTAGATGTTGATTGAATTTTAGTGAATGTAGATGCTGAATGAAGTTTAGGAAAATGTAGATGTTGATTGAATTTTAGTGAATGTAGATGCTGAATGAAGTTTAGGAAACTGTTGAAATTACAATGAAGTTATGAATGAAGCATTATTCAGCGATATTCTCTTTTCTCTATATTATGTTTAATGTGTCGACAAGAAAGAATTTAGGAATGATCATATACCGAAAAATGGTTGAAAATGATCCTTATTCACCCTACCAGCAGGCTGTTTCACGGCCTCAATAATCCATTCTCACAACCGTGAGATTGGGTCGTGATATGGTGATTTCCCTGACGCCTTAAGGATGGACCTTTCACGCTCGTGAGACTAGGCCGTGAGATGGGTTTTTCCTAAAGCCTTAATGATGGAATTGCACGCCCGTGAGACTGGGCCGTGAGAATGAAAAAAACATTCCCTTTAGTTCAGGGAACTTCACGGTCTTGAAAGGTGTATCTCACACCCGTGAGATTGTGTGCGTGAGTTAGTGAATAAAAATGTCATTTAGAAGGATCGAACCCGCGCACTTGGAATAATCATTCAGTGCATTAACCAGTCAGACTACCTAACATGTTTTGTAAAATTCATTGTCCGTTTTCCTTTTACTACATATGGTTGAATGAGCGTTTGATTATCGGTTTTGGGTTCAACCCATGTAACTGTAAACTGATATGAGATTGAGGTTAGGTATATGGTTGATTGAGTGTTTGATTACGGTTTTTGGTTGAACCCATGTAATTGTGAACCGATGTGAGATTGGTTGATGATATATGGTTTAGTGAGTGTTTGATTACTGTTTTTGGGTTGAACCCATGTAATTGTGAACCGATGTGAGATTGGTTGATGATATATGGTTTAGTGACTGTTTGATCACGGTTTTTGGGTTGAACCCATGTAATTGTGAACCGATGTGAGATTGGTTGATGATATATGGTTTAGTGAGTGTTTGATTACGGTGTTTGGGTTGAACCCATGTAATTGTGAACTGATGTGAGATTGGTTGATGATATATGGTTTAGTGAGTGTTTGATTGCGTTATTTGGGTTGAACCCATGTAATTGTGAACCGATGTGAGATTGGTTGATGATATATGGTTTAGTGAGTGTTTGATTACGATTTTCGGGTTGAACCCATGCAATTGTGAACCGATGTGAGATTGGTTGATGATATATGGTTTAGTGAGTGTTTGATTACTGTTTTTGGGTTGAACCCATGTAATTGTGAACCGATGTGAGATTGGTTGATGATATATGGTTTAGTGACTGTTTGATCACGGTTTTTGGGTTGAACCCTTGTAATTGTGAACCGATGTGAGATTGGTTGATGATATATGGTTTAGTGAGTGTTTGATTACGGTGTTTGGGTTGAACCCATGTAATTGTGAACTGATGTGAGATTGGTTGATGATATATGGTTTAGTGAGTGTTTGATTGCGTTATTTGGGTTGAACCCATGTAATTGTGAACCGATGTGAGATTGGTTGATGATATATGGTTTAGTGAGTGTTTGATTACGATTTTCGAGTTGAACCCATGCAATTGTGAACCGATGTGAGATTGGTTGATGATATATGGTTTAGTGAGTGTTTGATTATGGTTTTGGGTTGAACCCATGTAATTGTGAACCAATGTGGGGTTGGGTTTACGGTATATGGTTGATTGACATTTGATTATGGTTTTGGGTTGAACCCATGTACTTGTGAACCAACGTGGGATTGGGTTTACGATATATGGTTCATTGACGTTTGATTATGGTTTTGGGTTGAACCCATGTACTTTATATGGTTGACTGAGCGTTTGACTATGGTTTTGGGTTTAACCCTTCTAATTATAAACCGATGTGAGATTGATTTACGATATATGGTTTAGTTAGTGTTTGATTATGGTTTTGGGTTTAACCCATCTACTTGTTAACCGATGTGAGATTGGTTGAGAGTATATGGTTTAGTGAGTGATTGATTATAGTTTTGGGTTGAACACATGTCTTGTTAACCGACGTGGGATTGGGTTTATGGTATATGGTTGATTGAAGTTTTATTATGGTTTTGCGTTGAACCCATGTACTTTATATGGTTGACTGAGCATTTGAATCTGGTTTTGGGTTTAACCCATCTAATTATAAACCGATGTGAGATTGATTTACGATATACGGTTTAGTGAGTGTTTGATTATGGTTTTGGGTTGAACCCATGTACTTGTGAACCGACGTGAGATTGGTTGAGAGTATATGGTTTAATGAGTGTTTGATTATGGTTTTGGGTTGAACCCATGTACTTGTGAACCAACGTGAGATTGGGTTTACTGTATATGGTTGATTTTCGTTTGATTATGGTTTTGGGTTTAACCCATCTAATTATAAACTGGTGATTTTTTTGGGTCGGACATAATGAAGAAATTCCTAGATCCTAAACCCTCACCGTCGTAAGTCGTAACAGTGATGTAGTTTCTTCCTTCTCTTCCTTCGTTGGCGCCAAAGGACTGATCCTCGGTTCCTCCCTGTCGGCTTCTTCCTTCCTGCTTCCCTCCCTCCATCCCAGCCTCAGTTCTTAATTGTCGTCCTTCGTCGGCTCCTTCTCCACCAATATTAAGAAACCAGATTCTTCCTATCTCCCTTCCTTCGTCTTCCCTTCTCTACGCAAACATCGATTTTCCATTCTCCCTTATTCACCAATCCTTCGCCACCCATCCTTCGCGACGGAGACAGATCGTTTCTATCCGAGACGGCGACGAGGCAGAGAGAGCAAGTGGGTTTTAATAGGTAAGGGCATGCGTGATTTTTCGTGGGGGGTTTGAGTTGTTAATGGTTCTTATTTGGGTTTTCTGTTTTAATATCTGGGTTGAATGGTTCGGTTGAGGGGAAGAGATGGAATTAGTGTCAATAGGAGGGTAAGGAAAGCCTACCGCCGGCAGCTCTGAGCTTCGTCGACGGCAACGCCAATGACCAAGGGGAACTTTCCTTGTGGGTTTTCGGAATTTTAAGTTTACTACTAGTTGTGTGTTGAGATTATGCCTATTGTGTTTGCGAATTTTGAGAAATCGTGTATGTATAGTTGGGTTTTGAGACTGAAATTATGATGGTTTTGGGGCTGGAAATTGTGTTTAAGTTTAGATGTGGTTATTGTGCATAGTTTGGTATGTGGAAGTTTGAAGCGTGTGTTTTCTGGTTAGTATTCTTGCTCCTGCATATAGCCAGGGAGGCAGAAAAAGCAACTTTGACTTCATGTCCTGGATTTTGGTTCACATTCTTTATCAATCATTTTATTTGAACCATTTTTATGTGTGATTTGAGGATCTGCAGAATCATAAGTAATGAGGGGGGGTGAAAGGGCTGCCTTTTGAGGTTAACATTGGGCTTGGAGGATTCTTAAAGATGCACAGAAACTATGTGGCTTATATGCATATGCCTCTAATATTTTTTTGTTTCTTGTTAATTGATTAGTGAAGTGTTTGATTCGGTCGGTTGTGGGTGGTGAATATGTGGATTTCAATTGTCTCTAAACTTCATTTTGTTGGTTGTTTTCAGTTGATCAACTATGGAAGGGTTGATGGATGATATGAGCACATGCAAGGACACAGGAATTGACTTGAATGTTGGTTTAGATTGGGAAATGGATTATGGAGATGATACCGGTGGTGTTAGAGATAGTGACGATATGGAGGACAATGTTGGCACCAGCGATAGTGATTCTGAGGATGATAATAACACTAACATTGGTGATGATGATAAGGAGAACATCTCATATGAGCATTTGCACAGCTTCGAAACACAGCCACACAGCTCATATGCACCTCTACACAAAGATGCTGCAAATCCAGCCATGGCTCCACCATACTCGAGTATGTATGACTGGACCCTGCTTGATAAAGTCGGGAATGGGAAGCCATTTTCTAAATGGGAGTCGGATGATGTTGTGGGTATTGAGTTTGAAACCCTTGTGGAGGCTGGCAAGTTCTATTCAACTTATGGTTGTGCCATGGGATTCAGCGTATGAAAGAACACTCACATATATTTAAAATATGGAGTTAGAAATATGCAGCGATGGGTTTGCTCACATGAGGGGGAGCGTCAGCCAGTGCACAATGACAAGGAGAACAAAAAGAGTGAACCTAGGCCTGTAACAAGGCTCCATTGTCCGGTTGCTTTCAAAGTCAGTTTTGTTGAGGCAACTAACCGATTCAAGGTGAAGCAGTTTGTACCAACACATTTTCATCACTTAGCTGGAGCACATGAAGTGCACTTTTTGAGTTCTCATCGCAAGGTAGATGACACAAGTAAGGCTCAGATTCGATCACTTAGGGCTGCTTGTGTTCGCACCAATCAAATCATGGATTATCTAGTGAATTGTGCGGGAAGCTTTCAGAACTTGGGTTTCACTAAGACCGATGTCTACAATTTTGTTAGTGCGGATCGGAGGTCAGAGATCTTGGATAGAGATAGTGAAGCTGCACTTGCCTACTTACAAGCACGGGCAACTACCGATCCTCGTTTTTATTGTAGATATATAGTAAGTTATGGTGGTGAACTTGGCAATATGTTATGGGATGACTCTACTTCACCATTGGATTATAGTCTCTTTAGAGATGTTCTTCTTTTTGACTCGACGTACAAGACGAATGCATATAATCTTCCATTTCTTCTATTCATTGGTGTGAATAATCACAATGCAAGCACCGTTTTTGCATGTGCTTTACTTGCGGATGAAACGGAGGAGAACTACGTATGGATTCTAAATGCTTTTTTACATTGCATGGGTGGTAAGAAGCCAACCGCAGTTATAACAGATGGTTGTTCTTCAATGAGTAAAGCTATCAAGTCGGTTCTCCCTGGATCCCTACATCGGTTATGTTCTTGGCACTTGGACAATAATGCAGAAGCGCGTGGCCATGCGGAAGGCTTCCGAGAGGATTTCAAACAATACATGCTAAACTGCACTTCTATTCCACAATTTGAAGCTACGTGGAAGGGAATTTTGTCCAAGTATGACCTGGAGCACAATGCGTGGATGAAGAAGATGTATAGGCGGCGAGCTCCTGAGGATGAGGCCACTGAGGATGTCCACCCTGAGGATGTGGACACTGCTGTTGCTCCGCGCCAGACCACCTTCGAGTACAGGTAGCAGTTCCACTTTCCCAGGACAAGACTACTTCACTCACCAGTTCCAGCAGCTGAGTACTCGGCTCACCAGGCCAAGTATAAGACCAGGATGGATGCTTATAACGAGCGCCTCGACCGTATGGAGACCCAGCAGGGGGTGACCCTTGCTCACATGGAGAGGGAGCAGGGCCGATCTCGGAGTATGCAGGAGGTCCAGCAACACCTGCTCCAGCTGCTACCGGGCAAGCAACCAATCTGGAGGACTCCATGGAAGGACTCTCCACTTCCACCCCCGCCAGCTGAGATGATGCCTTCATGAACGATATCGATTTGGACAACCTTGGCGACGAGTAGTCTGTACTCGTCGCCCCTCCGAGTGTATTTTGTTTAAGACTTTTCGTGTTTGCTCCATGTGTGTGTGGAGCTTGAACTGAGTCTGTCGTTTGTTTTTGTCCTTTTTTCTTTCTTTTGTGGATTGTCTATTGTGTGGCCATCTGGGCCAACTCTGATCCCTAACTCACAGTGTGCTAGTGTGTTCTTTATGTTCCCTTCGTGTAGAACTGCTCCGTCGTTCCATATGTTTCCCGTTGACTGGTCCACTTCCAGTCTCCTGGCAGTATTTCAATCTGGTAAAATCGTTCCCCTTATCTCTCCCTCTACTCCATTGAGGGCAATGTCGTGCTTAATTGTGGGGGGGGGGTGCTTTGTATCGGTTGGAATCTATATATGTGTGCTTGGAGCCTAGTACGCTGTCCAAATCTCAAGATTTGAGGGCTCCAAGTAGCGATATTTTCATGATCATATTGGAAATGTGATTTGATTGGTGAATCGAATGGCTTTTGAACTGTGTAGGAGTTCAGTTTTTCAACTGTTTGCTAACCAACTGTGACTTGGATTGATCACTTGCTCTTGACAGTCGTTTATGCATCTAGTTCAGGGAATCAGAATGAGAGATAGAGCATATAGGTAGCCATGTGAGATTTGAGCCTGCTCGTTTCTTTCTTGTGCGATAGTTCCCTCTTCCATGATGTGTAGCATTCACATTGTCATCAACTAAGATGATGGAGACATAGGATTAGCCCACGACCAAATTGACTGTCGTGATGTGTCATATCCCCTAGTCAGCCCTTTGAGCCGTGTGTTATCCTTTCTTTTGGTCTACAATGGAAAATCACCCTTTTGCATCTCTTAGAAGGTTCCACAGAGTGGTTTTTACATGTTCTCTGCTGTTTCTGCTAAATAAAATGTGAGGGTTGGAGATAGTTCTTAAAAATTTGGGCGTGTGTTTGAAAAATGTGCATAGGTGGTGGTTCTCTCAAGAAATGAAAAAGAAAACAAAAAGAAAAAAATGATGAAAGCAAAAGAGAGCCACCACCAAAAATCTGAATAGTGCCCATTAAGTAGTGTTTCTTAGCAGTGTGGCTTGGAAATACTAACATTTATGTGACCTCCTTCGCTCTTGTGCTCTAAAGAATGTGAGTAATGCAGGGCGTATGTTTAAAAAATGTGCATAGGTGGTGGTTCTCTCAAGAAATGAAAAAGAATATCAAAAAGAAAAAAAAGGAATGAAAGCAAAAGAGAGCCACCACCAAAAATCTGAATAGTGCCCATTAAGTAGTGTTTCTTAGCAGTGTGGCTTGGAAATACTAACATTTATGTGACCTCCTTCGCTCTTGTGCTCTAAAGAATGTGAGTAATGCCAAATGGCAGAAAGAAAGTAAGTGGTTTGTTTGACTGTGATTGTGTTGGTTTCGGAATTGTAGTACCTTGTGCTATGAATACTTTCACCACCTAAAAGGCCTTTTCCCCATGTCCAAGACCCTAGCCAGTCATATGAACCTGTGTCTAAGACCTCCGGATTAGATAGTGGTGACACCCGATATGTGAACTCTAACATTTAGAGGCTGCCGTCATGGTGAAGAGACGTTAGGGATTGAGAGAATAAGCATGCACATTTTTCGCATCAATGTGTTCTGACCCCACTGGTCGAGAGTGAGCGATTCATTTTCTCATATTCTATATACTCTTTTACCTCGGTGAGGACCTAGATTTCTTGGTCTCAATTCTGATCTCTTGAGTTTGATGCATGCGATGATTGTCTTGGCTATGTGGTTGAGTCGAGTCTATGTTGGTTCATGAACAGAAGGGAGACTCTTCCTTTACCCGATTTTGCTGCATTCGAATGTCTTCTGTGGTGGTTATCCAAGTTACTGTTGAAGCTGTCCATGTGTTAATGATTAAAAGTCAGTATGATTCACATGTTTTGTGCCAATATGATATGTCCCCAATGGTAGCATGATTAAGATGTTTTGAGCTTACCTTGTATCTGACTTGGTTTGCTTGGAGACAAGCAAACAGTTAAGTGTGGGGGAATTTGATGACTTGATATATACACACGTTTTGTCCACCATTCTCATACTGTTTGAGTCTTATTTCTCGTGTTTAAGGCCAATTTCACGCTAGGTTGTTCTTGTTTGTGATATTTCAGGTCCTAGTACGCGAATGAAGGTTTGGGAACGAGTTCAGGGTCGATTGGACGAAGATTGGACGTTTGGCGAGAGGCTGAGGAAGCCACACGAGCATGCCTAAAATCCCACACGGTCGTGTGACTTGGCCGTGTGGCATCATTTTGCACGGGCAAGCAACACTGGCCGTGTAGGGGACCCTTTGTGGCCATGTGGAAAGTCTAGGGAGCTCACACAGGCAGTTGGGATTTCCACACGGCCGTGTGGTCGAGAATTTCTCGGTTTTAACCCAATTTCGGGCAAAAAGTGAGGGAATCGATTTTTTGGAGCAAAAACAGAGCCCTAGAGAGAGAAAGTGCGAAGAACACCCCCTAAGACTGGTTTTGGAGCTGGGTTTCATCAATCAAGCTTGGAGATCATCCTTGGAGTGAAGATCATAATCCTAGAGCAGATTCTTCCCATTGTTATGAGTATGACTGCTTTGTATTCTGTTTGCCTCTCTCTCTCTCTCTATGGAGTAGAACCTTCTCTCACTTGGGTGTGAAGAACCCTAGTTCCATGTGTTAAGGATCTTGATTGTAATGACTTGGGATTGTTATACTGTTTGGTTTTAATCGAATGATGCATGATTCATTGAATCAATTGAAGTATGATCATCTTTTCTTGATTACTGCTGCAACCTGAGATAGATAGAATCTGATTAGGTTGTTAGAGCTTCATCATTCGGTAGTGGTAGATTGGTTATACGAGAGTTAATTAATCTACTGCTTTGTACTGGAACCCAATTCCAGTAGTGGAGTTCTGTGCTTATTGCCTCAGCAGTCTATCCCGATGAAGGTTAGTCGCCTGCCGATTAGCCTGCTTAAGAGGGCTTGGTCAGCTTAAGAAATTCCAAGCTACCGTCGGATCTTCCGCAGTTTAATCAACAGTAAATCAACCCAGGGTAATTACAACCGAGACCTAACTAAGGAGCTAGGGGGACTCATTCCTGAGTGACTCTTCCTTGGCTTTAGAAAACCGAACCACTTCCTGCTTTCTTACTGCTTTTAGTTAAAACCATAATCAATCGACTTAGTTTGCTAGATAAAAAATATACACGGAGTGAGCAGTAGATTTAGACCTCGAATTGACAATTAGAGCTTGCCTGTTACTGCATTTCCGGACTGCGATTACACTTGGTCGCAGTTTGGTGTTGTGTTTTAGCGTGTCACTTATACTTATGCATAATTCTTTTCCCTCTCATTCACTAAAGACTAAATGTGCTTAGTTGGTTTTCGTAGGAATGGGGAAAGCTAAACAAAAGACCATGCAACCATCAGCCTCACATGCCAAAGTGAAGGCTCCTTATCGTCATCGCCGCCAAACCCAACAATGAGAAACTCCCCCCAAACGACAACGCAAAAACAACCAAGGACGGGCACGTCAACCATCTCCAGCACCACCACCACCACAAACGGAGGCTCAACTTGGAGGAGGGTTACTGCACGGCTTCCTCCAACTACCCGACGAACATAGGAGGTCTTTGGAGCGCTTCCTTCCCCTCCCATTTTGGCAGCAAAGATGCTTTGATTGGGATCTCCTAGAGCGCCTCGGAGCAGCGGACCCCGTTTGCACATGCCTCCGTCTCCCGGCATGGTGTGAGGTTCTCTCCATCAATGAGGTCATCTACCGAGAGCTTACCATTGATGTCCTCAACACTCTCTCCATCAACTATATGTCCAAGTTTAACCTCGACAAGCCCGAAGACAACATAAGTTTTCGCCTTGGATGACAGGCGAGACAGATGAGCATCACTAAGTTCACAGAGGAACTCTAGATACACCCACCAGGATTTCTCACTACAGATAGACATGGTTTGATTTCAGAGAAAATATATTCACCAAGAGCACCATTGGTCAATGCTATGTGGAGAACGGTAAAACAAAACCATGTGGCAAAGTCTGACACTGCCCACTATAAAGGGAATGATCTTCTTCCCCCCATGGCGTATCATCCACAACATTATCGCTCATTCTGTGGCAGCTAGGGAGGGGAGCCCTGGGAGTGTGACTGATAACGATGTAATTGCACATATTTGCACCCCCTAGTTCTTATCCGTTTGTGGGGCATAGTAGTGTATTTTTGGCCTATTTTACGCCGGGTTGTGCTACTTTGTCATATTTCAGGTCCTAGACGTCGAAGGAAAGGCTAAGCACGAGTTTCAAGGCATTCGGAAGTCATTCGGACAAGCTGGAGCCAAAGCACGGGCGCGCCTAAATCAAAGCACGGCCGTGTTCCTGGGCTGTGTTTTTACTGCCGAGGCTTGATCCAAGATTGTCCAACACTGGCCCAAAACACGGGCGGAACTGAGGGGATCGACTTTTGAGAGCAAAAACAGAGTTTTAGAGAGAGAAAGGGCGAAGAACAAACCCTAGGAGCTATTTGGAGTGGATTTCTCACCATTGAAGCCCAGATTGCGTCCCCAGGAGTGAAGATTGACATCCCAGATCAGATTTTGCTCATCTTTATGAGTATGACTACTCTGATTTCTGTTTTCCTCTCTCTCTCTCTCTCTATGGAGTAGAACACTTCTCTCACTTGGGTATGAAGAACCCTAGTTCCATGTGTTAGGATCTTGATTGTAATGACTTGGGATGATTATACTGTTTGGTTTTAATCGAATGATGCATGTTTCATTGAATTAATTGAAGTGAGATCAGCTTTTCTTGATTTCTGCTGCAACCTGAGATAGATAGAATCTGATTAGGTTGTTAGAGCTTGATCATTCCTTAGTAGTGGATTGGTTATACGAGAGTTAGCTTCATCATTCCAGTAGTGGAGTTCTGTGCTTATTGCTTCAGCTTTCTATCCCGGTGAAGACTAGTCGTCTGCCGGGTAGTTAGACTGAGAGGGCTTGGTCAGCTTAAGAGATTCCAAGTTACTGTTGGATCTTCCGCAGTTTAATCAACAGTAAATCAACCCAGGATAATTACAACTGAGACCTAACTAAGGAGCTAGGGGGATTCATTCCCGAGTGACTCTTCCTTTGCTTGAGAAAACCGAATCAATTCCTGCTTTCTTTCTGCTTTTAGTTAAGACCAAAATCAATCGACTTAGTTTGCTAGATAATAGATAATCACGGAGTAGGCAGTAGATCTAGACCCCGGGTTGATATTTAGAACTTGCCACTTTACTGCATTTCCGGACTGCGATTACACTTGGTCGCAGTTTAATCAATCGACTTAAGAGATTCCAAGCTACTGTCGGATCTTCCGCAGTTTAATCAAAAGTAAATCAACCCAGGATAATTAGAACTGAGACCTAACTAAGGAGCTAGGGGGACTCATTCCCGAGTGACTCTTCCTTCGCTTGAGAAAACCGAATCAATTCCTACTTTCTGTCTGCTTTCAGTTAAGACCAAAATCAATCGACTTAGTTTGCTAGATAATAGATAATCACGGAATAGGCAGTAGATCTAGACCCCGGGTTGATATTTATAACTTGCCACTTTACTGCATTTTCGGACTGCGATTACACTTGCTCGCAGTTTGGTGTTGTGTCGTAGCGTGTCAAGTTTTTGGCGCCGTTGCCGGGGACCTCTAGGTTATTGGAGAAACGTTAAAATTTGTTACTCTAGCTTTTTCTTTACTGCATTTTCTCTCTTCCACCTGTGTGCCTTGACGGGTTGCCTTTGCTGATTGTGTGCAGGTAATGCATGACCCATATCCATTCGAGAGATCTACTACCATTAGACCAGGAGCTTGAACGGACTTGCAGGAACTTCAAGCGGGCTCTAAAGGCGCGACTGACTGCGGAGGAGGCGCTAGCATAGCTGCAGATCGCCGACGAAGAAGAGATGGGTGATCCACAGGACCATGATCTGGTCCTTCCTGAGGAAAAGACCATGGGATACTACTGGACTGCCAGGGCCGCGGACATGAGGTCGCCCATTAAACACCCTCATGTGCCAGCAAATAATTTTGAGGTGAGCACCTCTATAATCACCATGCTGCGCGATTCGGTGGTGTTCCGTGGCAAAGAGGGGGAGTGTCCCCGATCACATCTGAGGCGATTCCACGAGCTTATCGATGGAATCAAGATAAATGGGGTCCCAGCCGATGCCATCCAGCTGAGGTACTTCCCATTTACCCTGGAGGGGCAGGCCAAGGAGTGGCTAGACACTCACCTCCAGGCTCTATCACCACGTTCGCCAACCTGGCGGACAAGTTCCTCACCCGCTACCATCCTCCGTCCAAGACGGCGGACCTGCAGAAGCAAATTACCCATTTTGCTCAAGATGAAGACGAGACCATCCGTGATGCTTGGGAGAGATACACTAGTCTCTTCCTCAAGCGTCCCAACCATGGTTTTACTGACGCCTTCAAGGTGGGAACCTTCTACCATGCCCTCTTCCCGAGGACAAGCAGCTGATTGATTCGGCCTGTGGCGGGATATTGCTCACCAAAACACCGCCCCAGCTGAATCAACCTTTTGAGGAGATGGCTGAGCAGGGATATGACTGGGGAACTGCGAGGAGATCGAGACGAGCACCAGGACGGGGTGTGCATGCTGTATCCACCCAGTCATCCGATTTGGTGGAGGTGGTATCGAAGCTGGTTTCAGCTATCGATCGTTCCGGGATGATTGAAGGTACCAGACAGCAACAGGCGATGCTCTGCCAGTGGTGTGAGAGTTCTCATCACACCGTGGAGGATTGCCAGGCGATGAGGGAGTCTTCTACTCCCCAGGAGCAGCTGGACTTCATCGGCAATGCCAGGCGCTTCGACCCCTACAGCAACACCTACAACGAGGGGTGGCGCCAACATCCCAACTTCTCCTTGGGTGGGGCAAATTCCAGACCACCAGTCCCCCTGGGACCACCTGGCTTCCAGAGGCCTCCTTACTAGCCCGGACAAGGGCAATTTCAGCAGCCACAACAGCCTCTCTACCCGCCCAGACAGGGGACAGTTCCACCTCAGTCACATGTGCGGCCATTTCATCAGAAAGGGGCAGCACCTGCAGCCCCAGTACAGAGTGACCCGATGGCGGAATTGCGAGATCTGGTGGGTTCCCTGGTCACCTCCAGTGCAAACAAGTTCAATAACATCGAGTAGTTCATGGAGAAAGCTTCAGGAAAATTCATGGAGCTAGAAGCTTGTCAGAGAAACACGAGGCTGTGTTTCGGGATATCCAGACCCAGCTTGTGAGTGTTGCCCAGGCTCTAGCTCAAAGGCCTCCTGGTTCTCTACCCGGTAAGACCATCCCTCATCCGTAGAACCCGAATGAGCACTGCAAGGCCATTACCAGCAGGAGTGGCAAGGTGACTGCTGATCCACCTGTTCGGGCAGAAGAGAGAGAGAGACCCCTGCTTCAGCACTTCCAGCTAATGAAGAGGAAATGGAGAAGGAGGCTGAGGTGCCTGCTCCTAAACCGCAGCTTCCCTTTCCTACTGAGTTGCACAAAGACCGACTGGAGACTGAGTTTGCCAAGTTCATGGCAATGCTGAAGCAGGTAAACATAAGCATGCCCTTCGTGGAGGCATTATCAAAGATGCCCAAGTATGCCAAGTTCATGAAGGATCTCCTCACCAACAAGAGGAAGCTTGGGGAGCTGTCTACGGTGATGCTTAACGAGGAGTGTTCTGCCATCCTGCAGAACAAACTACCAGAGAAGCGAAAAGACCCAGGGAGTTTCACTATCCCTTGCATGATTGGTTGTTTGCATATAGGGAAGTCCTTGGCGGATTTAGACGCTAGCATAAAAGTCATGCCATATAAACTGTTTAAAAAGCTAGGCCTAGGTGAATCCAGTGATACTAGGATGAGCATTCAAATTGCTGATAGATCCATTGTGCATCCTATGGGCATTGTAGAGGACTTGATAGTCGCAGTAGGGCCATTCTCTTATCCTGTTGATTTTGTGATTTTCGACATAAATGAGGATGTGGATGTGCCATTGATATTGGGTAGACCTTTTCTCGCCACCGCCAAGGCGCTCATTGATGTGAATGATGAAAAACTGATTTTGCGAGCTAGGGGTGAACAAATCACCTTCTCTGTTTCTAATAATATGAAACACCCCCAGCTCCATGATGATCTAGATGACTGTGATGTTGTTGCTGATTTTGAGACCGCACTCGCCGTCACGAGTGCGGGTTCTAACAATTTCCTTGAGAATTGTCTTTTGTTAGGGGAACAGGCACCACAGGACGTGCAGCTGGAGGAGCAGCTCGCGGAGCTAGACGAGGCCGCAATCAAGCCGATCCCTATCTCGCCCCGGATCGCTACATCATTGGAGGAGCCACCAGAGCTGGAGCTTAAGCCCCTCCCCTCTCACCTGGAGTATGCATTTCTCCTGGAGGGGAATAAGCTCCCGGTCATTATTAGCTCGGATCTGACACCCGAGCAGAAGAGCAAGCTGGTGGCTCTGCTGCAGAAGTATGCCCGAGCCATGGCATGGAAGATCACAGACATCAGAGGCATTAGCCCATCCTTCTGCTCCCACAGAATTCTGATGGAGGATGAGGTTAAGCCAGTCAGGCAGCCGCAGCGGAGATTGTCTCCTAACTTGGAGGCAGTGGTCCGGGCAGATATTGTGAAGCTCATGGATGCAGGGATCATCTTTGCTATATCTGATAGCAAGTGGGTCAGCCCCACTCAGGTGGTACCAAAAAAAGGCGGGATGACTGTGGTCCCGAATGAGAAGTCTGCATCGATTACCGGCGTCTGAACGACGCCACTAGGAAAGATCATTTTCCCGTACCTTTCATTTATCAGATGCTGGAGAGGTTGGCTGGTCATGAGTTTTATTGCTTCCTGGATGGCATGTCTGGGTATTTCTAGATTCCTATTGCACCAGAGGATCAGGCGAAGACCACATTCACTTGCCCCTTCGGCACTTTTGCTTAACGGAGGATTCCATTCGGGCTGTGTAATGCACCGGCAACCTTCTAGAGATGCATGATGGCGATCTTCAACCGACTGATCGGAGAGATCATGGAAGTCTTCATGGATGACTTCTCGGTTTATGGAGACTCCTTCACTCATTGTCTCCATAACCTGGAACTTGTTCTGAAGAGGCGTGAGGAGACTAATCTGGCACTCAGTTGGGAGAAGTGCCATTTTATGGTCCGTGAGGGGATTGTGCTTGGGCACAAGATCTCCAAGCAGGGGATTGAGGTGGATCGCACGAAGATTGAGACGATCAGTAAGCTACCTCATCCCGTTTCTGTGAAGGGGATTCGCAGCTTTCTGGGTCATGCAGGCTTCTACCGGAGCTTCATTAGAGATTTCTTGAAGGTTTCCCTGCCTCTGACTAAGCTGCTGGAGAAGGATGCACCATTCCAGTTCACTCCTGAGTGCACAGATGCATTCGAGACTCTTAAGGAGAAGCTTACCCATGCACCTATCATGGTGACTCCTGACTGGTCTCTTCCTTTTGAGCTGATGTGCGATGCGAGTGACTATGCAGTCGGAGCAGTTCTGGGACAAAGACGCGGGAAGCACTTCCAACCCATCTACTACGCGTCAAAGACCTTGAACGATGCACAGGAGAATTACACCACCACTAAGAAAGAGCTCCTCGCTGTGGTGTATGCGTTTGATAAGTTCTGACCCTATCTGGTGCTCTCCCATGTGGTGGTCTACACTAACCACTCGGCGATTCGCTACCTGATGAGCAAGGCTGATGCAAAGCCTAGGCTCATCCGCTGGATCTTGCTTCTGCAGGAATTCGATATAGAAATCCATGGAGGAAACCGCACGGCGCAGAAGGTACTACAGTCGGGCTTCTATTGGCCATCGCTCTTCAAGGATGCAGACACCTTCGCACGACAGTGCGACCGCTGCCAAAGGTCAGGTAACATTTCTGCCCGGGATGAGATGCCCCAACATATTTCTGTCATTTGTGAAATTTTTGATGTTTGGGGTATCGATTTCATGGGCCCATTCCCTCCATCTTTTGGCAATCTATACATTCTGGTTGTAGTGGACTACTTCTCGAGGTGGACAGAAGCTCAAGCCATGCCCACCAATGATGCAAGACGGGTCTGCTCATTTCTGAAGCAGCTTTTCTCCCGGTTCGGGACACCCCGTGCCATCATTAGTGATAGAGGAACCCATTTTCAAGGGCAATTCACTAAACTCCTCTCTCGCTATGGTGTTAAGCATCAGGTGTCGTTGGCTTACCACCCCCATTCAAATGGGCAAGCCGAGCTGACGAACCGGGAGCTGAAACGGATAATTGAAAAGACGGTGGATCAGTCCCGCAAGGATTGGTCCACCAAGCTCGATGATGCTCTTTGGGCATATAGGACGGCCTATAAAAACCCGATTGGCAGTTCCCCCTATAGGCTTGTCTATGGGAAGGCGTGTCATCTGCTAGTAGAGCTAGAGCACAAGGCCTTCTTGGCCATTAAGCTGCTAAACCTGGATTTGAGTGTTGCAGGTATTGAACGTAAGTTGCAGCTGCTGGAGTTGGAGGAATGGCGTTACCACGCCTACGAGAACACCCTGCTCTACAAAGAGCGAACCAAGCGTCTCCACGACGCTTGGTTAAGGGGCCCGAAGGAGTTTCAGGTAGGTGATCGTGTTCTGCTCTTCAATGCACGCCTGAAACTCTTCCCGGGCAAGCTACGTTCGAGGTGGTCGGGACCCATCATGGTCACCCAAGTTTTCCCGCACGGTGCGGTGGAGATCAGCAATGCTCCAACTGAGCCATTCAAGGTGAATGGCCACCTCCTAAAGTTATACTTGGGAGGTGCTGTCGAGCGCGCTGAGCTGCTGATCAAGCTCAAGGACCCTTAGTTCCTCTGCTGGCGTCCAGCTAAAAGACTGTAAAGAAGCGCTTGTGGGGAGGCAACCCCACCACGGTTTGCATTTCTACCCTTTTTCCTTTTCATTTTTGTCGGTTTTTGAGTCTTTGAGTCTGTCTGGAGTCTGTCTGGAAAGTATTTCGTGCCTCGGGCGGTTTGTTTTAATATGTGATTGGATAATTTTTAGAGCCGGGGCACGAATGAGTTTTGGTGGTTTGAAATTGGAATTTTGAAAAATTGCAGAATGTGCTCGGCAGTGAAAACACGGGCGCAGGGGATGAAAACACGGTCGTGTTTTCCCTCATGCTCCCCCCCCCCCCCCCCCGCGTGTTTTCCTTCCTGGCCAGAAGTGCTGGCGGCCGTGTTTGGGAACCCCAGTGCCCGTGTTTTCGAAAGGGGAGGGGGGGGGGGGGGGGGAGCACGCCCTCGACAGTAAAAACACGGGCGCGGAGCACGCCGAACACGGCCGTGTTCCAGCCCGCCCGTGTTTTAACCTCCCCCCTATAAAATTTGATTTTCGGCCCCTCTCTCCCCCCAGAACCATTTTTTTCAAATTTCCACCGCCCCCCTCACCGGCATTTCGGGTTTCTCCTCTTATCCTTCGATTTTTCGGCCATAACTCCCTCTCCCGACCTCCAAATCACAAACCGCGACCGCCCCCACGCTCCTGGCGTCGAGGAGCACAATCCCCAAAGATTTGGGCTTGTTTGGACGAGGTTGGGTTCCCGGCGGCGAGTTCTCCAGCGAGTCTCCGGTGTGTTTTCCGGCGACTTGGGGTGTTTTCTTCCACTTTCTTCACCTCTCTTGCGGTATCTACTTGCGTCTCCAGGTGTGTTTTCATTGCCTCTTATTTTATTTTTGGAGAATCGATACCTAGAGTTAGATGAAGAATTTGTGATTGTGGCATGATTTGGGACTGATTTGGTAGGCCGATGGCGTTCTTTACTTGCTATATGTATGTCTCGGGATTTTAGTTCTCCGGCCTACCATTTGCATGTTTGCATTGTGTGCGTGCTTGTGTAGTTTTTGTGTGGTGGATCGATTGGTGAATGATTGGTATGGATTTGGTGTTTGTTCCATTGGGCGCCTAGTCCACTATCCAAATCGCTCGATTTGAGGGTCCCCGGTGTGTTTGGTTGTGTGATTCTTGTGTGATTGGTATGCTTGTTTCACCGGAAGCCTAGTCCACTGTCCATATGTTTCGATATGAGGGCTCCCCGTGTGGTTTTTGCCTAACATTGACCCTGTTCGCTTGTGTGCCATTTGTCCATCCTTGTGCTTTGCAGGATCATGGAAGACTACCTCGACCAGTTGAGCATCACACAACGCCATCTGCTGCGGACCATCCGTACCCACCATATCGCCGAGCACCTGCATCTCGATTTTGAGTTGTTCGAGGCGCTTCATGCCAGGCCGCAGATGGAGGCAGCTGTTCGCCCCTATGGTTGGCGGCGCCTTCTCTGCCTCGCCGAGCTGACCTACTAGGAGCTCGTCTGGGAGTTCTACGCATCCTTCTGCCATTCCCCGAGGGGGTCAGCCGACCATTCTGATGCAGTTCATTTCACCCTTGGCGGGGTGGAGCACTCCATCAGTTACTAGGAGTTGGCCTCTGCCCCACACCCCAGCGACCGCCCCCTGTACGTGGACATCACTGATCCCACCGACTTTGCTTCACAGGCCTACTTCCAGCGCATTTGCCTGCCGAACCATGTGGATGAGCAGTACGTTGCCAGCCGACGCGGGCCACTCTCCTCCGTACGGAGTGACGGATCCTCAACCATTTGCTCACCAATTCCTACACCCCCAGCCAAGGCTCGTCCAACCGGGTCACACTCCAGACACTGTTCTTCATTTGATGAGTCGTTCTGAGGACACCATCGAGCTGGGCTCTGTGCTCGCCCGGACTTTCACCAAAGCCTCCGACAGCCAGGATCACCACCTTGTCTGTGGCCCGGTGATCACCGCCTTGGCCCACTACTACGGGGTCGACATCACTGGGATGACCATGGTCCAACCACCAACCCCGTTCAGGGAGGCCATCCTCCGCCATCAACATATGATTGCTCGTCAAGGGCAGGTACACTGGATTGCGGGTCTTCCTCGCCCACCTGAACCTGCAGAGGGCGACCAGCCGGAGTCGAGCGCAGCTGGGGGACGTCGGGTTCCTCGCTGTACTGTTCGCGGGGCCCAGACTCCTGCGAGCCCCTCCGCTGCTCCCAGGTCTCCTGCCCCCTGGTCTCTTGCTCCCGTGGTGCCCATTTCTGACTAGTTGGCGGCCATCGCTCAGCAAAACGAGCGTATTCTGGCCGCCCAGGAGAGCATTCACACCCGCCTCGATCGTGAGCGGGACCGCGGCCGTTGTCTTATGTCCGGCCAGCACTACATCATGTCATACCTGGGCTTGGACCCAAACGCAGTCCACTACCCCTTCGTGCAGTCCCCGGGGTATGAGGACGAGTACCCTCCACCCATCGGCGAATGTGGTGATGCGTTCTAGTGGCAAGTGGCTGGTTCTGCGCTTCACATGTTTTTCCAGACTAAGACTCCATGTTTTTGCTGTTTCGTTTTGTTTTTTTATTTTGGATTGTAGACTTGGAACTCCGGTTCTTTCACCCAAATGTGTCTTTTGTTGACTTTAGCTCTATGCCTTGGACTGGTACCCCTTCCAGTCCCCCTGCTATTGACTGGTCTGCCTCCCAGTCCCCGTTCCTAATATCATTTCACGGTAACATCGTTCCCCTTCCCTCTGCTCCACTGAGGACACTGTCGCATTTAAGTGTGGGGGGGGGGGGGGGGGGGTCTTTGTATTAATTGGAACTCCAAGTACTGTTGTTTGCTTGATGTTTGATCGTATTGGCACTGTGGATGTGATTGGTGAATTAAATGGCTTTTGAATTAATGCATGACAACTTGAGTGTGAGTAAGAAAGCTTATTATGATGACTGAGATGTACAGTAGAACTGTGTAGGGGCTCAGTTTTTCAACTGTTTTCTTACTAACTGTGACTTGGATCGATCACTTGCTTTTGACAGTCATCTATGCATCTAGTTCAGGGAATCAGAACGAGAGATAGAGCATATAAGTAGCCAGCCATGTGAGACTTGAGCCTGCTTGTTTCTTTCTTGTGCGATAGTTCCCTCTTCCATGATGTGCAGCATTCACGTTGTCATTAGCTAAGATGATGGAGGCATAGGATTAGCCCACGACCAAATTGACCGTCCTGATGTGTCATACCCCTAGTCAGCCCTTTGAGCCGAAAAAAAGTGAATGAAAGCAAAAGAGAGCCACCACCACAAAAATATGAATTGCACCCATTCAGAAGTGTTTCTTAGTAGTGTGGCTGGGAAATACTAAGTTTTAGGTGACCTCCTTCACTCTTGTGCTCTAACTAATGTGAGTAACGAGAATGGCAGAAAGAAAGAGTGGTTTGATTGACTGTGAGTGTGTTGGGTTTGGAAATGTGGAACCTTGTGCTATGAATACTTCCACCACCTAAAAGGCCTTTTCCCCATGTCCAAGACCCTAGCCAGTCATCTGAACCTGTGTCTAAGACCTCCGGATTAGTTAGTGGCGACACCTCATATGTGAACTCTAGCATTTAGAGGCTGCCTTCATGGTGAAGAGATGTTAGGGATTGAGAGAATAAGCATGCGCCTTTTTCGCATCAAATTGTCTCGACCCCACTGGTCGAGAGTGAGCGATTCATTTTCTCATATTCTCTTTACTCTTTATCCCGGTGAGGACCTAGATTGCTCGGTCTTAATTCTGATATCTTGAACTTTATGCATGAAGTGACTGTTTTGAATAAGTGGTTGGGTCAAGTCTATGTTGGTTGGTGAACAGAAGGGAGACTCTTCCTTTGCCCGACTTTACTGCATTCGAATGTCATCTGTGGTGGTTGTCTAGGTTGTCGTTGAGGTTGTCCATGTGTTAATGATCAAAAGCCAGTATGATCCACGTGTTTTGTGCCGATATGGTATGCCCTAAAGCCTGCTTGATTGAAACATTTTGAGCTTACCTTGTGTTTGACTTGGTTTGCTTGGGGACAAGCAAACGGTTAAGTGTGGGGGAATTTGATAACGATGTAATTGCACATGTTTGCACCCCTAGTTCTTATCCGTTTGTGGGGCATAGTCGTGTATTTTTGGCCTATTTTACGCCGGGTTGTGCTACTTTGTCATATTTCAGGTCCCAGACGTTGAAGAAAAGGCTGTGCCCAACATTAGGCACGACCGTGTTTTCCCCAAAGGTGTAGCCGTGTTTTTAACACGGTCGTGCCCTCGACCGTGTTTTGCCAGAATCGGGTTTTTGAGGCAGATTCGAGCCAAAACAGAGGGGATTGACTTTTGAGAGCAAAAACAGAGTTTTAGAGAGAGAAAGGCGAAGAACAAACTCTAGGAGCTATTTAGAGTGGATTTCTCACCATTGAAGCCCAGATTGCGTCCCTAGGAGTGAAGATTGACATCCCAGAGCAGATTTTGCTCATCTTTATGAGTATGACTACTCTGATTTCTGTTTTCCTCTCTCTCTATGGAGTAGAACCCTTCTCTCACTTGGGTATGAAGAACCCTAGTTCCATGTGTTAGGATCTTGATTGTAATGACTTGGGATGATTATACTATTTGGTTTTGATCGAATGATGCATGTTTCATTGAATTAATTGAAGTCTGAGTAGCTTTTCTTGATTTCTGCGCAACCTGAGATAGATAGAATCTGATTAGGTTGTTAGAGCTTCATCATTCGTTAGTAGTGGATTGGTTATACGAGAGTTAGCCAGTCTACTGCTTTGTACTGGAATCCAAATCCAGTAGTGGAGTTCTGTGCTTATTGCTTCAGCTTTCTATCCCGGTGAAGACTAGTCGTCTGCCGGGTAGTTAGACTAAGAGGGCTTGGTCAGCTTAAGAGATTCCAAGCTACTGTCGGATCTTCCGCAGTTTAATCAACAGTAAATCAACCCAGGATAATTACAACTGAGACCTAACTAAGGAGCTTGGGGGACTCATTCCCGAGTGACTCTTCCTTTGCTTGAGAAAACCGAATCAATTCCTGCTTTCTTTCTGCTTTCAGTTAAGACCAAAATCAATCGACTTAGTTTGCTAGATAATAGATAATCACGGAGTAGGCAGTAGATCTAGACCCCGGGTTGATATTTAGAAGTTGCCACTTTACTGCATTTCCGGACTGCGATTACACTTGGTCGCAGTTTAATCAATCGACTTAAGAGATTCCAAGCTACTGTCGGATCTTCCGCAATTAAATCAAAAGTAAATCAACCCAGGATAATTAAAACTGAGACCTAACTAAGGAGCTAGGGGGACTCATTCCCGAGTGACTCTTCCTTTGCTTGAGAAAACCGAATCAATTCCTACTTTCTTTCTGCTTTCAGTTAAGACCAAAATCAATCGACTTAGTTTGCTAGATAATAGATAATCACGGAGTAGGAAGTAGATCTAGACCCCGGGTTGATATTTAGAACTTGCCACTTTACTGCATTTGAGGACTGCGATTACACTTGGTCGCAGTTTGGTGTTGTGTCGTAGCGTGTCAGTGACCAAGCGGGATTTGAACTTTTTCCTCTCTATGGTAAAAGATCCCCCAATTCATCTTGGTTTAGTCATACTGAAACCCTACAGAAGATGACCTCCAACAAACAAATCAAGACCATCCATGGAGGTGCCTACATCACAAGGCTAGCTCGGCATTTTGGCATTGATCCGGTGGGTTCTCATTGCACCATTGCCCAGTCCACTCAACCAATCTCACAAAAAAAACCTTCGGATCTATATTTGTTGTCAAAGGTAAATGTTCCAACCAACACTTTCCTTTTCACAGTGAATGCTAAAACAGAACTAATCGGGATTCAAACAATTTAGGATTGATTTTGTGAAAGTTTTGGATTACCTACTAATCTAGTTCCTTTTGAACATTGAGCAAATGTAACTAATGCTTCTGATACTGATCATGTCTGTGTTTGGTGGTTAAGGAGAATGGTGTGCTAGGCATTGTTGGCCTCCCTCATCCTGCTCCACCTCTTTCAACATATGAGGCAAACGCATCGGAGCATGTTGTTTAGCAAATTGTCGAGGAGACTCCGGAACAACCTGCACAACATCACCAAACTACGAATCAAGCTGGACCATCCACCGACAGATACGTATCGCATTTTGAGGCATTGGGTCGGCAGAATGCCCAAATTCTGGAGCAAAATGCACTCATTCTCTCCCGCCTCGATCGAGGTAAGGATGCTCGACGCTACATCATCAAATGCAACCATCACATCATGAGGTCCTTGGGGATTGACTACAAAAATACTCAAGACCTTGGGAACTATCTCCTAAGCCAACCGAGGAAAGCAATGAAGAGGGAAGTGAAGAGGATGACAAGGGTAATGACGATGAGCAAAACAAGGAAAGCAGTGAAGAGGACAATGACAGCAATGAGGAAGAGGGCAGTGAAGAGGATGACGAGGGCAATGACGATGACCAAAACAAGGAAAGAAATCAAGAGGACAGAGGGACCAATGAGGAAGAGGGCAGTGAAGAGGACGAAGAGGGCAACGACGATGAACAAAACAAGGAAAGAAATCAAGAGGACAAAGGGACCAATGAGGAAGAGGGCAGTGAAGAGGACGACGAGGGCAATGGCGATGAACAAAACAAGGAAAGAAATCAAGAGCACAAAGGGACCAATGAGGAAGAGGGCAGTGAAGAGGACGACGAGGGCAATGGCGATGACCAAAGCACAGAAAGAAATCAAGAGGACAAAGGGACCAATGAGGAAGAGGAAATGACTCTAGCGAGGACAAAGAAGATGAGCAAATCCAGGAAAACGAGGACGAGAACACTAACGAGGAAGATGAGCAGTGAAGATGAGCCAACCAAAGTCCTTAGTACTTAGCTATGTGTGTTTGCGTTTGTGCTTGTATGTTTTCCAATTAGAATATGATGATGCACCGGTGTGGGCTACATGCAGCTAAACTTAAGCATTAATTAGACAGATTTAATTGTGTTATGGATGCTTGTTTTATTAGACAAATGTAATGCTTTGACTGCTTTTTACATTTTGTTAACAGGGTATCTCATCTGATATGATGTACGGTTACTAGAGAACATTGTGAATGGATCTATGTAATGCTCCTGTCAAGCTTTAGAGAACATTATGAATCATCTTTTTCATAAGTTTGAAGTTCTGGAAAAAAGTCCATTATGTTTGAAACACCATTATAATAAGTACAGGGGATAGTTCAACAGGTGAAAATCTCCTACTGGAAATCTGACACCTTATACTGGTAATCTCACGACCGTAAAATACTAAAGTGAGATGTAAAAAGCAGTTCTTCATTCCACGGGCAAATATCACGGCCGTGAGAAGTCTCGTGAGATGCAAAGAACAGTTCTCACTATCCCAGGAAATTTCACGGCTAATACTTGACATTCTCACGCCCGTCAAAATCTCACGTGAAATTGAAACACACAGCTGCCACTCAAACGTTCTCACAACTCATTCTGGCAAAATAACAACTGTGGAATTAAGATGCACCTACACTTTCTAGAGTTGTACCTTTACACTAAACTTAAAGTTGTACCTAAACTTTCCTAAAAGTCTTCTATGGTACAATTCACAATTGTACATATAAACTATGGTACAAGTTAATATTGTACCTACACTTTCTAACAAATCCCTCTATGGTACAACTCAAAATTGTACCTATACTAATGGTACAACCTTAAGTTGTACCTACACTTTCTCAAAATTCTTCTACGGTACAACCCAAACTTGTACCTATGCCATGGTACAACTTTAAGTTGTACCTACACTTTCTAAAAATCTTTATATGGTACAACCCAAACTTGTACCTATTCCATGGTACAACTTTAAGTTGTACCAACACTTTTTAACAAATCCCTCTATGGTACAACACAAAATTGTACCTATACAAATGGTACAACCTTAAGTTGTACCTACACTTTCTCAATATTCTTCTACGGTACAACCCAAACTTGTACCTATACTATGGTACAACTTTATGTTGTACCTACACTTTCTAACAAATCCCTCTATGGTACAACTCAAAATTGTACCTATACGAATGGTACAACCTTAAGTTGTACCTATACGAATGGTACAACCTTAAGTTGTACCTACTCTTTCTCAATATTCTTCTATGGTACAATCCAAACTTGTACCTATACTACGGTACAACTTTAAGTTGTACCAACACTTTCTAACAAATCCCTCTATGGTACAACTCAAAATTGTACCTATTCTTGTGGTACAACTTTAAGTTGTACCTACACTTTCTAAATTTCCTTCTTTGGTACAACCCAAACGTACCTATACCATGGTACAACTTTAAGTTGTACCTACACTTTCTAACAAATCCCTCTATGGTACAACACAAAATTCTACCTATACTAATGGTACAACCTTAAATTGTACCTAAACTTTCTAAAAAATTTTCTATGGTTCAACCCAAACTTGTACCTATACCATGGTACAACTTTAAGTTGTACCTACACTTTCTAAAACTCATTATATGGTACAACCCAAACTTGTACCTATACCATGGTACAACTTTAAGTTGTACCTACACATTCTAACAAATCCCTCTATGGTACGACGCAAAATTGTACTTAAACTAATGGTACAACCTTAAGTTGTACCTACAGTTTCTCAAAATCCTTTTGCGGTACAACCCAAACCTGTACCTATACCATGGTACAACTTTACGTTGTACCTACACTTTTACAAAAAAACTATATGGTACAACCTAAAATTATACCTACACGCTAGGTACAATTTTGAGTTGTACCTACACTTTGTGAAACAAATTCTTCAACGGTACAGCTGAAACTTGTACCTATACGATATGGTACTACTCTAATTTGTACCTACATTGATTCATTATTTACAAGATCACATTAATGATGTGGGACCAATCATTTAGTGGGTTTACTTCCTCAACGGATCACCTTTTTTTTTGTTTTTTTATAGCGTGGGTGCTATAGAGCACACTAGAAGGGCTCCTATTAGACACCCCTTTTAATTAATGTAATGCAGTCATTAACAACTTAATTAGTTTGAATCAGGTGGTTGTTCTTTTTAAATTATGAATGACTATACATTTTTTCCCCAACACGATATTCTACATATTATTAATTAGAATAAGCCATTACATCATCCTCCCTTACTTGGGTTACAAGAAAAATAGGAGGTCTGCTCTCCCACATTTCCTCCCAATTGCACTGCATATGTGCTATATAACGGGCTGTCTTGTTGCAATTCCGGCCCACATAGGGGTGGCAAACTGTTAGTTGGTTATCGTTTCTAATCGATAACATACCGATAAAGACCGTTAGTAGTTAACAGATAATCCATAATTTCTTTTTGGTTCAGTTTCGGTTAGTAGTATTTTGCTTAGTGGCTAACCGCTAACGGACTAATCAGTTAGTGATTATCCGATAAAAAAAATTAATAACCGCCTAATAGTATAACTACATAGTTTTGTACTTTGCCTAAGAGAAATTTTTCTAAATTCAAAACCAAACAAAGTCACAATTCCAAAGATCTCGGCCTATTGCAAACAACCCTTCACCAAGAATTCCAAATATATTTAAGATTTAGAGCCCGAAAGTCACCCCTCCCTAATTCCTCTAGCAGTCATTAGAGCGAACCTCACACTCTAGTAATTTTGTTTCTTTGATGTTTGTAAATGATGATGATCTTGTAGTGTTTGTGTTTGATGTATTGGTAATTGGTACTCTCTAATTGGATGAATATGTTTGATTATCTTTTATTTATGCTTGAAATTTTATTCATATTAAGGAATCGCGAGCAATTTTGTATTATATTGATATTATTTCTTATAATTAATTGTATGATTGCTGGTCTTTAATATATAGCACTCTGTGTTCTTGGTCTTTCTTATGCTTGTGGACTGAAATTGATGTTAAATGACACTTGTTAAAATTAAATGGGTTGTTGATTTTTGTATTATAAGTGGTTATTGTTTTGGATTATGGTATTTTGTGAAAGAAAATTGAAGCTATTGGTTTGATAATGGTTCTAATAGGTATAACCATACTTGTTGGAATATATTTTAGTAGTTATTGATTAACTGCCAAAATAATCGCTAACCGAACCGATAAAAGGTGATTAACCGATAAGGCTTATGGGTTCGGTTATCGGTATGAGCTTTTTTTGCTTATTGATTAACTGCTAACCATCTTATTACTTAGTGGTTAACTCAAACCGAACCGATTAGCAATCCTAGGCCCCATGAGCCCAATCTACCCGACCTATTTCCCTTGTCTTCTCCTAGACTTCTCAACGCACCCCTCCTACTCCAATTTCCACTAGTTCTCCACTCTTCAGCTGGGAAATGGTAAAGAGACAAATAGATTCCACCATACACTCCTCTAACTCCATCCTCCTTCCAATTCCACCCCATACAAAATCGCCATCGTCTTCGCCACATTCGGTGGCCACCGTATTGTGCTTCTCTTCACTGCCGCTCCACAAAACCTCCCATGCCAATCACGAATTACTACGCAAACCCCATAGTTTGGTCCTTGAATACTGCTGCATCAACATTTTTCTTCATAGCAACATTGATGGATGGTTTCCAGTGCACCTGCTCCATCCGTGTGACTCCCTCCTCACTTCGACCGCATTCCACATATTACTCTAGCCATCTCTCTGCGCTACTCTTTATTTCAAACTCATCCTTCTTTTTCCCATTCCACATCTTACTATTTATTTCCACCTAGATGAACCATAACGCCACCAAGAATTCTCCAATTTTCTCCTGAGATTCCTTCTCCAGCAGCATACACATCCAATTCTCACAAGTAAGCTCATTTCCTCTTAGGAATAGGACTCTGCCAACCCATGTGCATTTGCGAAATATATGTTCCTCTTCACACCCCTTTTTGTATTATGTTCACCACATTTTTGTTTGTAGGAATAATATTATTAATCCGCCTCCTAGAATTTTTTCCAGCGGGTAATAGTGTTTCTTAATACCTATTAGTAGTGATTTGATCTTTTTAAAATTGTGATTTTGTATCTTAAGTAGTGATTTTGTTAACTATTGGTATTGTTTTGTTTGCTTATAATAGTGAGTTTTTCATTTGAAGTATTTATTTCTCGTTCCTTGTAGTGATTCTCATTAAAACTTGTTAATCACTACAAATTTAAAATAAAATTTTCATTGTCACTAGCCAAAAAATCACTATATAAACTATCGAACAACTACTACTAATCATGAAAATCACCATTCATCGAAAAAAATCATGAAAAATAAAGTATGAACAGGATGCTACTACATAAATACCTACTAACCACAAAATCACTAAGGGGTCGTTTGGATGAGGGTTTCTGATGCAGGATTTTAATTAAATCTCTCATTGTGCAGGATTTTAAACAATTCTTTATTTGGGAAGAGATCCATAAAACGTAGGATTCTGTTCATGAGTGATTCTGAAAACCCACAAGAGTAGGATTTCAAAATAGCTAATGGAAGTCAGGTATTTTGAAATCTCTCACTATTTATTTATCTGTTCCAAACTTATCCTTCTTCTTTCCTTCATCCTCATCGTTGTTCTTCACCTATCCTCATCGGCAGCCCAACCTCACCGTCGTTCCCCTCTCTCCACGAAATTGCCCAAGCGAGCTGTTGACCACCTCTCTCTCAGTGCCAAAGCTCTCTTGTCGTCGTCGTATGTTTATGAATCCAACCATCAAGCATCCACATGCGAAGGGGGAGTTCAGGCGATGGCTTCTCGAGAACCTCCGGCCACGACACCAACAGCGACGGAGCCACGAACGACGACTCCCCATGGCTGTTCTCCAAACATTTCTATGTCGATTCCGGATCTAGGGTTCTAGATTTGAATTGAGGATACAAAGTGCAAATTGATGCCCGTCGGAAATCAAAGTTCAGTTGATTGTGGTGGATTCGTTTTTGGGGTTGTGATATAGTGGGAGAGATGCTTCATTTTGTGGTTCCTTGGAAGAAGAAAGAAGAAGAGATCGACGGACTGAAGGACCCCCTCCGATATCCCACCAAAACCTAGCAAAAGCATCCGCCGACAGAATATGGGTCCATTCCAGATTTACGTTGCATCAGATAAAAGGAACTGTCGTCGCCTTAGGCACTTCCTCTCTCTTTGCGACGACAGGCGCTGCTTGCGTCTCTATTTGGCGGCTGAGAAACTAAAGGAAGAAGAAAGAATGAAATTTGTTTCACTGGTTCTGGGTTTATTCGAAGAAGAAGAAGAAGAAATAAGTAGGGAAAGTGTCTTTTTGCATTTTTAATTGAAAACCCGCATAAATTACCAAACGTTTGATTTGGCCCAAATCCGAGAAGTGAAATATCTGGTTTTTTGGATGTGGGTTTTTGGCCTAAATCCCTCAATAAACAATCCATGATCCAAACGACCCCTAAAGCACTACTATAATTATACGGCAAACCACTACTAGGTCAAACATAAATCACTACTACTCTACTAGTGCCAAACTACTACAGATTGTTTATGAGTAATAATAAAAGTTGTACATCACAAGCAATGAGTAATAACAAACATTGTACATCATGCAGTTGATGCTCCAAAACACAACACCTAACAATGGCCAAGTGTAACCAATGAAAGGTACTGCAGTATAGTGGCACAAGTAATAAATATCGAATCCACGGGTCTCTAGAGTTACTATTACTCAGCTTCAGTTCATTATCTAGCAAACTAGATTAAGGATTGATTAATTAAACTACTCTACTAACTAAACTAAGTGAAACTACTAATTACAGTTTGGGAACTCACTTAGGTATGATTCCCCCTAGCTCCTCAATTAGGTCCAAGTTGTAATTCATTTTGGTTGATTTACTGTTGATTAAACTGCGGAAGATCCGACAGTAGCTTGGAATCTCTTAAGCTGACCAAGCCCTCTCAGTCTAACTATCCGGCAGACGACTAGTCTTCACCGGGATAGAAAGCTGAAGCAATAAGCACAGAACTCCACTACTGGAATTGGATTCCAGTACAAAGCAGTAAACTGGCTAACTCTCGTATAGCCAATCTCCTACTACCGAATGATGAGACTCTAGCAACCTAATCAGATTCTATCTATCTCAGATTGCAGCAGGAATCAGGAAAAGTTGATCAGACTTCAATTGACTCAATAAACATGCATCATTCGATTATAATCAAACAATATAGCATCCAAAACTTCATACAAGAAAGATCCTAATTCATGGAACTAGGGTTCCTCAAAACCTAAGTGAAGGGAGGTTACTCCATAGAGAAGAGAGAGACTGCAGAAATCTGATCTAGATCTTCAATCTCCATCTCCAAGCTTGATTCCCGAGCTCCAATGGCGAAGAAATCCTCCAAATTAGCTCCAAGAATGTTCCCAAGTCGCTCTCTCTCTCTAGGGTTCGTCCCTTGGGTGTTTGGGATCCAAAACCCAGCTCTCCCTCTCCTTTGGCTCGAATTTGGGTTAAAAACAGCCATTCCCGACTCGCACGGCCAGGGTGCACGGCCGTGCACATCACCATTCTGGCCGTGCACCTCAAAACGCGGCGTATCAATTAGTTGAACCTCAGCCAACTCGCACGGCCAGAATTGTATGTTGCACGGCCGTGCGTGGCCACGCACAATCCCGTGCGTGCCCACGCACAATCCCGCACGGCCAAAATGGTCACTTGCACGGCCGTGCGTGGCCACGCTGGTCTGCCCGTGCAGCTTGCTCAGCCTCTGTTTAATGCTTCGTTTCTCCCTCGTCCGGACTCCGAATCAATCGCCGTTTGATCCCAGACGCTCGTAGTCTCGTCCTCTTTCGTTTCATAACAAGCTTGCATGATTCTTTGTCCATAAAGTGAGGTAGAAATCCATTCTTCTTCAGGTCATGCCCGAGTTTCTTCTCTCGAATCGTCAATTGATCTCTGATTGACTTGAAACTTGCGCCTATGCTTCACTTTATGTGCTAGGACCTGAAATGGGACAAAGGAACACAACCTAGCATAAAATAGGCCAAAGACGCAATAATTCAAGCTCAAACAATCAAGAAACAAAGGGGAAAACATGTGCAAATACCGAGTCATCAAATCCCCCCACACTTAACTGTTTGCTTGTCCCCAAGCAAACCTAACTCAAACCAATGCAACTCTCCAGACCTCTATAGCAACAAACAACCCAGATCGTAGGTAGAGGACTTCCTAGATCATTTAGCAGCTTACGAGGTCAACCGACGCACAAGTCATCTCATAACTTCTTCGGCGAGTCGGCATCATGGCAAATAGTGAACAGAGGACAAATGAATTGTGGATGAGGAGATTCTCAAAAACAACAGATCATGGACTCACATTTTTCAAGGTGCTCTATTTTCTGCTTCTTGAAGATGGTTGAGACCCCTTTTTTTTTTTTTTTGCTTGTTTTCTGATATTTTTCTTTTCTTTTCTTTTTCAAGGGTCCCAACCTGCTCTTACCGGCCATGCCAGGAGCGGATGTCTCGAGCCTCGTGCGGGGGAAAGACATGTAAGGGGGCTGGAGGTAGTAGGTGGAAATTGGGAACGAATTCCCGTCTCCCCTTACACACTTTCGCCCTATTCGCACGGGAGACGTTATTTTGAAGCACATTTTCGAGCACCTGCTATTTTCAAAACATGATACAAGAGTCCATGACAGGTAGAAATCCACAACACCACACAATTCAAGGGTCCTAAAATCACTAATTCACTCAATCAACCAACACGATATGAAGAAGAAATGAGACTTCTTAAATGCATCAACATCCTTCATAGTGCTACACTACCTCCCTAGGTTGCATATTACTGTAAAGACTGTCAATTCAAAGCATACTGAGCAGGCAATTGCATGGAACACGTACTTGGAGCCCTCAAATTTCAAAATTTGGACAGTGGACTAGGCTCCAAGCACACAAACAACCAAACATTCATCCGCATACATAATCGAACACCCCCCCACACTTAAGCACGACATTGTCCTCAATGGAGGAAAGATAAGGAGGGTAGAACGAAGTTACCAGATCAAGGGTGAATGATGATGAACGGGTCAGGCAGTGCAGTGCAGGAAGAGAGAGTAATCAGAACACAAACACCACACAAAATCTCACAAAGGTTGAGTTATTGACTCTAAAATCAAATAACAAAACTGACTCAACCGAGGATAAATAGAGAAAGAAATGCAAACCGACTGGTTGGGTTGCCTCCCAACAAGCGCTTCTTTCACGTCGTGAGCCGGACGATGGCTCCTAAGTTTCGGTCCATGCTAGAACCTCCTTGAAGTTGAGGTTCTCGTCGATGAGGTGGAGTCTCAAGTCACGAGCATGTGGTGTGGCAGGTGAGGAAGGCTCATGTACTTGATGCAGATGAAGTCTCCACCCTAGAGACCTCTTCTTCTCTTCTCTCGTCTCATTGCCCCAAACCAGATATGACAGCATCGATTGGCCACCATCGCGTCCACCAAGAGGGACCGATGTCGATGTGGCCTTGGTCTGGCAAAGAGACACTGCAAATGGGTCCTTGCCAAGCAGCTCCTCGAAGTTTGGTGGGGATATTACTTGCAACTCATGGCCGGTGCATGCCTCTTCCACCTCAACTTCATCCTCAGCCTGGACGCCAATTGCTTCCTCAACCTCCCTTTCTTCTTCATGTGGTATCACCCCTGAGAAAAGATCAAGAACTCCTTCTGCTTCACTTTTGTCATCCTCCACAACTTCTTTCTGCACCCTTTCTTGCTCTTCTTCTTCCAGCACGAATTGGAGAGCAAGTCTCCATGCAAGGTTCTCGATAAGTTCAGCTTGCATCTCCTCACTCGAGCCCAGCATGTCAGAGCGGAAATGGTGAAAGTTATGATCTACCACCAAAGGATACACTTGATCATGATTATCATGGGAGCTTCCTATGACAACTTCTGTATGCTCCTCAACATCCTCATGATTGCCTTTTTCTTCCTCCTCCTCTACTTGTATGGCAGCATAAAGGTTGTCTTGAGAAAACTGTGAACAAGCTTTCTCAATGACCTCTAGGTGCTTCTTTATGCTCCGGATGGTATCCTCTGTTTCACGGGGGAAGGAAAAGTCAGTTTGGGCAATGGCCTGGATATGAGGATCCATCTCGGGAAAAGATCTCTCAGGTACTCGAGCAATCTGCTCCACGAGAAGCCTCAATTCATAGTTTGGATCTGGCTGTGGAGTGTAGCATGGCTCTGCAGAATGGCCCGTGAAGGCCGCCATGGGTATCTCCAGATCCGATGGCCCTTCTGGTTGTGGGAGAAAGTCTTCTTGGTAATGAGGTTGTTCTTGATATGCCCAGGGGTCTGATTGTTCTCCGTAGTAAGGGGGTTGGTACTGGAACCCGAATCCATAGTCTTCTCCTCCTTGATTGCTGTAGGGAGTAGCGGGGTAATACCACCCGGATGGTGGTGGATACCCCCAATGATTGGAGAAGCCATTAGGATCCATGATTCAGATCTGCACCAACAAAAACAAAAACACCCAAGTGAAAAGCAAGGGTGGAAAAGAAAAGAAACGAAAAACGCTAAAGTAACAAACTTCTGCCTTTCCTAATACTCTAGAAAGTCCCCGGCAACGGCGCCAAAAACTTGATGCTCCAAAACACAACACCTAACAATGGCCAAGTGTAACCAATGAAAGGGACTGCAGTATAGTGGCACAAGTAATAAATATCGAATCCACGGGTCTCTAGAGTTACTATTACTCAGCTTCAGTTCATTATCTAGCAAACTAGATTAAGGATTGATTAATTAAACTACTCTACTAACTAAACTAAGTGAAACTACTAATTACAGTTTGGGAACTCACTTAGGTATGATTCCCCCTAGCTCCTCAATTAGGTCCAAGTTGTAATTCATTTTGGTTGATTTACTGTTGATTAAACTGCGGAAGATCCGACAGTAGCTTGGAATCTCTTAAGCTGACCAAGCCCTCTCAGTCTAACTATCCGGCAGACGACTAGTCTTCACCGGGATAGAAAGCTGAAGCAATAAGCACAGAACTCCACTACTGGAATTGGATTCCAGTACAAAGCAGTAAACTGGCTAACTCTCGTATAGCCAATCTCCTACTACCGAATGATGAGACTCTAGCAACCTAATCAGATTCTATCTATCTCAGATTGCAGCAGGAATCAGGAAAAGTTGATCAGACTTCAATTGACTCAATAAACATGCATCATTCGATTATAATCAAACAATATAGCATCCAAAACTTCATACAAGAAAGATCCTAACTCATGGAACTAGGGTTCCTCAAAACCTAAGTGAAGGGAGGTTACTCCATAGAGAAGAGAGAGACTGCAGAAATCTGATCTAGATCTTCAATCTCCATCTCCAAGCTTGATTCCCGAGCTCCAATGGCGAAGAAATCCTCCAAATTAGCTCCAAGAATGTTCCCAAGTCGCTCTCTCTCTCTAGGGTTCGTCCCTTGGGTGTTTGGGATCCAAAACCCAGCTCTCCCTCTCCTTTGGCTCGAATTTGGGTTAAAAACAGCCATTCCCGACTCGCACGGCCAGGGTGCACGGCCGTGCACATCACCATTCTGGCCGTGCACCTCAAAACGCGGCGTATCAATTAGTTGAACCTCAGCCAACTCGCACGGCCAGAATTGTATGTTGCACGGCCGTGCGTGGCCACGCACAATCCCGTGCGTGCCCACGCACAATCCCGCACGGCCAAAATGGTCACTTGCACGGCCGTGCGTGGCCACGCTGGTCTGCCCGTGCAGCTTGCTCAGCCTCTGTTTAATGCTTCGTTTCTCCCTCGTCCGGACTCCGAATCAATCGCCGTTTGATCCCAGACGCTCGTAGTCTCGTCCTCTTTCGTTTCATAACAAGCTTGCATGATTCTTTGTCCATAAAGTGAGGTAGAAATCCATTCTTCTTCAGGTCATGCCCGAGTTTCTTCTCTCGAATCGTCAATTGATCTCTGATTGACTTGAAACTTGCGCCTATGCTTCACTTTATGTGCTAGGACCTGAAATGGGACAAAGGAACACAACCTAGCATAAAATAGGCCAAAGACGCAATAATTCAAGCTCAAACAATCAAGAAACAAAGGGGAAAACATGTGCAAATACCGAGTCATCAGCAGTTGAAATTGAGATTTTCTGCAGAAGCGTTTTAGTCAATCAGAACCATAAAAACGTAAGTTTTTAAGTTTTAAAGGTTAGATCTTGACTAAATTGTAAGTAAAAAAGAATGATTCTATGTAGAACTGTTTTTGTGGTCCGTAAGTGTTAAAGCGTGAACTTTTAAGGTTTAAAGCGCGATTTTGGCTGCATTGATCACAAGTATTGATCGGTCCATTGAAGACCAAATGAAGAATGTCTAAATTGCTATAATATTCCTAATTTGTGCATAATTTATTTAAAATTTTAGACGACCAGCCTAATGATTTGTCAAAGAATTTCTTTTCAGAGCCCACCCGCAATGGAAAAAACACCTACCCACCCACCAACCATCCAACCCAACATGAAGAAGAATGTGGGTGGATGACGTCTCACAAAAATACCAACTCGTTTGTAAGTGAATGAGTCAAATTCATACCAAAATCCACCCAAAGACCACCCCTTACTAAGGAGCGTCCCTTATTTTAATATGTCTAATTGTGTTTATATACACAAGGAATACCTTGTTTTATTTTCGTTTGTTGAAGTCGGCTACAAGATCAAGATCTCTCTTTCTGCCTTTTGGAATGGTCGTGTCTGCAGCTAGATAGACTTGAGGATATGTGCATGTAGGTAGGGGTGGATCCAGGATTCGGATGTTGGGGTTCTAAGATTTTCTTAACGAATTATCGAGAAATGCATTTTTTTTAGATAATTAGACTCATTTGAAATTAATCTAACTAAAAATGTATGTCATGTTGTGTTAATATAGATGCTATCACTACCGAAAATGCAATAACAATGCATTTTATTGCAAAGCATGTTCTTAGCTATTTTCACTTCTAAAAAGGGAAAAATAAGCCAAACCACCGCTGGACTACATGAATCTTATGTTATAAGATTTAACACATATTGATTTACATTAAATGCTTTAATTTTATTCTCGAATCAAAGACCGATATATATGAGATTTCTGAAATTCTCGAGGGGGCCGGGCTGTCCCTTTACTAAGGGAAGTTGTAGCTTCGCCCATGCATGTAGGTGTTTATGTGCACGTTCTGCTGAAAAAAAAAAAGAAACTCAAAAATCTTCGATGCAAAAGAGACTATCCTCAAAGTTGTGTGCTATGGTATGGTCGGATGATATGTGATCGGTTATGTGTAGCAAAATATATTGACCGATGATAACTCGATATTTGCACATGTTTTCCCCGACATTATTAGACTGTTTGAGGACGGATTTCTCGCGTTTCAAGCTGATTTCATGCTAGGTTGTGCTTTTTTCCATATTCGAGGACCTCGATTGGGAATTAAGGCTTAGGATCGAGTTTTGGGTCAAATGGGGAGGAGCCGGACCAACCTTCGCTGACCATAGGAGAAGGCTTCAGAATCATTGCCATGAGTGTAATTTATCCCCTCAAACTGTGAGTCCAGCATTACACCAGGAGCAACGACCTAGAAGTTACGAGCTGAACTTCAAACTTACGGTCACGCCCTTAACTTGAGAGTCACACCCATGAGTCAACCAACTGGACTGTAACTCTCACGATGCGGATTGCAAAGCGGCAATATTTTGACAAGTCATGGGTGGAGCAAGGAAGTCACGGTCCAAGGAATTTCCAGCTGAAAAGAGGCAGACTCGGGCAAAGGACGAATTATCCAAGTTTTGAAGAAAATTATATTTCTAGAGGGAGAAAGCAACAGGAAGAGAACCATTGGAGCCCTAGATCAAATTTCCTCACCATTAAAGCTAGATTCCCCTAGGAGTGCAGATTGAAGTCCAAAAGTGGAATCTAATCAACTACACGATGATTTCTACCTCTATATATGCTTTCCTTCCTCTCTCTATGGAGTAGTTCCCTCTTTCGCTTGGGTATGTAGGAACCCTAGATTCACATGTTAGAAAATGGTTGAATGAACCTTGAATCTGTGATTGGTTGATGTTATTTATCTAATTGATGCAATATTTAAAATTGCATGAGTCCTGATCAAATTCATGTGATTTCTGCTTTAACATAGAAGGATAATCTCTGCATATGTTAAAAGGGAAACCTTAATTTGAAGTAGTGAATCAATTGCTTTAGTCAAGAAGTCGATTCACTACTCTCCACTAGAATAGAAATCCAGTGGAGGATATAACTTACCGCGGTGGAGGTTAGTGCATGCAGGTATTTTCACCGAGATGATATGGAAACCTTTAATCAGCTCTAGACCGGCTTAGAACTTTTCGCAGTCTAAATATCAGATGAACGGGATAAAAGGGAATTACAAGTTTACCTAACTTCAGTCTATGGGGATTCGTACTTGAGTGATCCTTCTAAACTTGTGAACAAACTTCTCTACTTTCTTTACGCTTTTGCTTACAATCAACTTCTCTCAACTTTGACAGCTAGATAATAGAAATTTATCGAATAACTATTACACATAGGAATCAGATTGACAAATAGAACCTTAACCACTATATTACATTCATAGATTGCGTTATACTTGGTCGTGATTTAGTTGTGTCGGTATCAGCAGGACGAGGAAAGGGGAGGCGGTGACGATGACTAGCAGAGAGTGTGGGGGAGAGGGAGGGTCGTACTCCCATGGCGACAACGTCGGCAACGACATGAGCCCAAACCGGCAAAGGCGATGTAGCGGTGGGGGGGGGGGGGAGGGTGAGCACTGAAGAGGAGGGCGCCAAGGAAGGAGTGCAACACACAAGAAAATAACGAAAAGCAGGCGACGAAGAAGAAGTGGGGCGGAGGGCACAACAGGGTGTGGAGGGTGGCGTGTTCGAGAGGTAGAGAGCGCGGTAGAGGAAGAGGGAGTTGACTTGGCAACGGCGGCGTCTGCAGGAGAGATGTGGGAGGCGAAGAGGGAGGTGATTCGGCGGTGAGTAGTGGAATATATGGATTAATTAGATTAGGTTTATATAAATATATATGGTGCCTTCTACAGTACCCCGGGTGAAATCCAGGGTACCGCATACCTAGGTTTGATCTTTAAGGGTTAGAGTATAGTATCATGTCAGAAAGATCAGTCAATTCAATTTCTGGATAGCGTTTTCTTACTCAAGGTATGCAGTACCCCGGATTTCACCCTGGGTACCGTAGAACTCCCGCTATATATATATATATATGGGCAGTTCTAGGGTGCCCGGGGAAAAATCCGGGGTACGGGTAACCGGGGGCAAGGAAAATTACCAAAAGCATCACGAAGCGTTTAAGCGTTTTTCATTGGACTTCAACCTAACTGTAACCGGTTTAATTATATCGATTAAGAGGTTAAACCCTATGGATACGACCCGCTGCCCTAACCAATTTCTAGTCCCTCATTCATCTTGGAGGGGACGTCCCCTCTTAGTTCGAAGTTCGAACATAATCCTTTTATCATCGTTTCTGAAATCTGAAATCCATTTATCATTTGATCCACATTCGATTTAGCTCCCTATCCAATATCAAATCCCCAACATCATCATGTTTTGAACCCCAAATCTATGTATCCACGTTCGAAGAGAAGATCCCTTTTCAATCTAAAATCCCCGCATAATCATCGTTTTGAACCACAAATCCTTGTATCCACAATCGACGTTTTGTTCTTCGCCATTTTATTTCCGACCGGAATCTAAAATCCCCACATAATCATCGTTTCCTTGTATCCACAATCGACGTTTTGTTCTTTGCCATTTTATTTCCGACCGGAATTTACACAAATTGAAGATGAAATAAGCAACACAGTATTCGACCTAATTGAGGAAGAAGATGAAGAAGACAGAATTTGATTCGAATCGGATGGAGAGGTCGCCTTAACTTGTGTTTATGTATTAACGGTGCGTTTAGTACAAAGTCTAGTTGGGCTTTTAAATTCCCTTCAAAAGTGGGCTTGTGTACATGATCCAGATTGTGAAGAGGTTGGGCTTTTATTTACATCTGCGTCTGCGTCTGCTTCTGCTTCTAAATCCTGATCATGTCTTGCGTTCACGCAATTTAAACACAATTATGTGTTCCATCTTTTTTTTGGGATTCAGTAAATGGTAGCGTGTCTCTTTACACATTTATCGGTACGAGGTAAAAAACAATCCGCCCAATTTAACTCTTTATTAATTGCCCCCATTCCACTCTCTCACTGTTTGCCCTTCTTGACATAACAAACCTCTTGTAGACTAATTAGAGGCTTGTGGTTGGATACTTAGTGAGGACATTTTTTAAATTGATGTTTTGAAACGAAAGTTAGAATTTCACTTTTGAAGTACTTGTGTACTTTACTTGGGCAAGTATTTTCAAAGTGTAAAATTTTATCAGCGTATAGGTATGCGATTATTGTATAAGGTGTTTATGGTTAACTTAATGATTACTGATTGGTTAGTGTATTAGGTTGTTGATGGTTTAGAGTATAAGGTATATGGGATGGTTTAGAGTATATGGTATATGGGATGGTTTAGAGTATATGGTATATGGGATGGTTTATAAGGTGTTGAATTGTTGATGGTCTAGAGCATATTGTATTGATTGGTTCGGCTGAGGGTAGGTGTTGTTTTATTTTTCTCGATTTTATATTGTCTTAACATCTTCTTATAAATGCTGATCATGCCTTATTATCAGGAAATTTAGACATAATTATTATAGCGTGTCTCTTTACACATTTATCGGTACGAGATAAAATGATTTGGTGTGTGCAAAGTAGGTTCTCATTAACGATTTTGCCATGTTGGTTATTCCGGCCATTAGCGATTCGCCACATATGGAATCAAAATTAGTTAGAGTTCTTAACTTCATCTTTCTTCATTTATTCTTTGACTTGCACCAACATGTCTTTGCTCCGAAGGATTTTGGGTGGTAGTACCGTAGTGGCGTGCTAAAGACAATCCGTCCAATTTAACTCTTCCTTAATTCCCCCTTTTCTTTTCTTTTATGGTAGAATAATTACCCCTTTTCCACTCTCTCAGTCCCCGCCGAAGTTGAAACAATCCCCTGTGATATATTTATCGTTCATTTTAACCCTTCACTTAATAAGAAAGCGAAATTATGCAAGATGGTCATCAATGTGATGTAGCTTAATTGGTTAATTGTCCTTTATTTGCTTATTCAATAAAGTAGAGGTTTGTGGTTTGATACTTAGCGAGTATCAATTTTTAATTTATCTTTTGGAAAGCAAGTTATAATTTCAATTTTGAAGTACCTATGTAATCTAGTCGGGCAAAACTTTTATCAGCTTATAGGTATACGATATTGTATAAGGTGTTGATGGTTTAGAGTACATGGTATTGGGTTAGTGTATTGATCATCTCCATCCCTAAAATACGATATTGTATAAGGTGTTGATGGTTTATAGTGTATGGTATTGGGTTAGTGTATTGTTCATCTTCATCCCTAAAATTGAACAACAATTTCTAAACGAGGTCCCTACCACCACATCATCAATTTTAGCAATTCATCACTTATCAATTTCTATTTATCTACATCCCTAAATTATGCTAGCAATTGCCAAGGTGGGTTCCAATTATAAATTGAAAGTTGGGGATGGAGATAGAAGAAGGTGTTGTTGGTATACTGACTCACTTCTACTGTCACTCCAGGAATTGGCCAAGTGAAACCACTTCCAAAAGCGTAGTATAGCGGGTTTAGGTTTAAATGTCAACCCGGGTCCTAGATTTGATGACTACTCAGTGTATTCTTGTTATCTAGCAATGAAACTTTAATGCAAGTCTAAACTAACAAACTAACAAAGCAAGTAAACGGTTGTATTCAGGTTAAGAGAGGTCACCTGGATATGGTTCCCCCTAGACTGTAGTTAAGCCGGATTGTAATTACCAAGTTCAGTTTCTATGATAGTTATACTGCGGAAGGTTCTTAAACAGCCTGAAGTCTCGACTAAAGGTCTTCAGACCCTCTCGATCTGAGTCTCTAGCGGGCGACTAACCTCCACCGGAGTAAATAGATTGAGGCCTTAACAAACAAAACCTTCACTACCGGAGTGAATCCGGTACAGAATAGTGAGTTGGCTCCTCGACTAAAGTCACCAACTCCCTACCTTCAATCAAGGATTCTCTATCAACCTAGGCAGATATTCTCATTCTAGATTAAATCAGAAACAACAGGAATTTGATCAGGATTCATGCCATTCAATCATTCAAACCTCAATCGAATATAATCAACTCATAGAATCAGTACTTGGGTTCATACAATCAAACCTAACATACAAATCTAGGGTTCTCCATACCCAGATGAATGGGAGAACTACTCAAGCAGAATCAACGCGGAATTCATACTGTGAAGGATGGATTCCTGCTTGTGGACGTTGATCGGCACTTCTCCAAGCTCAAACTGGCCTCCAATGGTGATGAAGATCAAGCTAGGGCACTTGGAGACTCTTGTTCGTCACTTTCTCACTCTAGGAATCGATCTCTCTCTCTCTAAAAACTCAAATCCCCTTCTGTTTTGGCTGAAATCTGCTTAAAAGGGCATCAGTGGCCAAAGCACGGTCGAGGGCACGGCCGTGTAATGCCTCAGCCCGCCCGTGCTTTGGCTAGGGTTAATTACACGGCCATTGTGTTGGGAGAAACACGGGCGTGGTTGATGATGGACACGGCTGTGCTTTGGTGGACACGGCCGTGCTTTCAGCCCGTGTTTTCAGCTTGAATTTGCCAAACTCAATTAGCTCTCGGCAGTAAAAGCACGGCCACAGAACACGGCCGTCTTCTGTTTTAGGTATGCCCGTGTTCTGGCTCAGCTTCACCGAATGACTTCCGAATGCCCCAAAACTCGTGCTTAGCCTTTCCTTTGACGCCTGGGACCCGAAATATGACAAAATAGCACAACCCGACATAAAATAGGCCAAAAATACACGACTATGTCCCTCAAACGGATAAGAACTAGGGGCGCAAATATGTGCAATTACATCGTTATCAAATTCCCCCACACTTAACTGTTTGCTTGTCCCCAAGCAAACCAAGTCAGACACAAGGTAAGCTCAAAACAGGGCATGTCATATCGGCACAAAACACGTGGATCATACTGGCTTTCGATCAGTAACACATGGACAACCTCAATGACAACCTAGACAACCACCACGGATGATATTCGAATGTAGTAAAATCGAACAAAGGAAGAGTCTCCCTTCTGTTCACCAACCAACATAGACTTGACTCAATCACTTGTTCAAAACAGTCACGTCATGCACAAATTTCAAGATATCAGAATTAAGACCGAGCAATCTAGGTCCTCACCGGGATAAAGAGTATAGAGAATAAAAGAAACTGAATCGCTCACTCTCGACCAGTGGGGTCAGGACAATATGATGCGAAAAATGCGCATGCTCAATCTCTCAATCCCTAACATCTCTTCATCATGAATGCAGCCTCTAAGTGCTAGAGTTCACATATGGGGTGTCACCACTAACTAATCCGGAGGTCTTAGACACAGGTTCAGATGACTGGCTAGGGTCTTGGACATGGGGAAAAGGCCTTTTAGGTGGTGGAAGTATTCATACAACACAAGGTTCCACATTTCCAAACCGAACAGACTCACAACCAATCAAACCAATAACTTTCTTTCTGCTATTCTGCATTACTCAAGTTCAGAGCACAAGAGCGAAGGAGGTTACATAAATGCTAGTATTTCTAAGCCAGACTGCTAAGAAACACTACTACATGGGCATTATTCAGATTTTTGGTGGTGGCTCTCTTTTGCTTTCTTTTTTTTCTTTGATTTTCTTTCATTATTTTTCATTTCTTAAGAGAACCACCGCCTCTGCACATTTTCAAACACCTGCCCAACTTTTAAGCACTACCTCCAACCCTCACATTACATTTAGCAGAAACAGCAGAGAACATGTAAAAATCACTCTGTGGAACCTTCTAAAAGATGCAAAAGGGCGACTTTTCATTGAAGACCGAAAGAAAGAAAACACACGGCTCAAAGGGTCTGACTAGGGGTATGACACACCAGGACAGTCAATTTGATCGTGGGCTAATCCTATGCCTCCATCATCTTAGCTAATGACAACGTGAATGCTGCACATCATGGAAGAGGAAACTATCGCACAAGAAAGAAACGAGCATGCTCAAATCTCACATGGCTACCTATATGCTCTATCTCTCGTTCTGATTCCCTGAACTAGATGCATAAATGACTGTCAAAAGCAAGTGATCAAACCAAGTAACATTTGGTGAGCAGACAGTTGAAAAACTGAACCCCTACACAATTCTACTGCACATCTCAGTCATCACAATAAGTTGTCTAAGTCACACTCAAGTTGTCATGTATCAAGTCAAAAGCCATTCAATTCACTAATCACATCCACAGTGCCAATACGATCAATCATCAAGCAAACAGCTGCGCTTGGAGCCCTCAAATCTCAAGATTTGGACAGTGGACTAGGCTCCAAGCGCACACATATACGTTCCAATTCATACAAAGAACCCCCCCACACTTAAACGCGACAATATCCTCAATGGATCAGAGGGAAGGGGAATGATGTTACCGCGAAACAGTGGTGAGGAACGTTGACTGGATGGCGGACCAGTCAAAAGAAGGAGGCACAGAGCTAGAGACAACAAAAACACACACACTGGGTGATAGGAATCAGAGTACCAAGTCTACAATCCAAGATAAAAAAAACAAAACAAAACGAAACCACAAAACACGGAGTCTCAGTCTGGAAAACAAATAAAGCACAAAACCCGCTCTAGAAGGCATCACCACCATCGCCGGTGGGTGGAGGGTACTCATCCTCAAATCTTGGGGACTGCACGAACGGGTAGTGGACTGCGTTCGGGTCCAAGCCCAAGTAGGACATGATGTAGTGCTGCCCCGACATGAGACGACTCCCTCGGTCCCGCTCACGATCAAGGCGGGTGTGGATGCGCTCCTGGCCGGCCATGATGTGCTCATTCTGCTGCGTGATCGCCGCCAACTGGTCGGAGATGGGCACCACCACTGGAGGAGGTGACCCTGGAGAAGGAGACCGGGGAGCAGGAGAGGGGCTCGCGGGAGCCTGGGCACGACGGGGAACGCGACGGGGAACTCGGAGCCCACCAGCGGCGCTCGACTCGGCCTGGTCGCCCTCTGCAGGTATAGGTGGCTGAGGAAGGCCCGCGATCCAGCGCACACGCCCGTGGCGAGCAACCAAGTGCTGGTGGCGGAGAGTAGGCTCGCCGAGTGGGGTTGGTCCACGGACCAATGTCATCCCTGTGTAGTCCACTCCGTAGTTGCGGGCCAAGGCGGTGATCACCAGGCCACAAACGAGGCTGCGAGTCGGGCTGATGGCTGCTTTAGTGAACGTCCGAGCAAGCACAGAGCCCAGCTGGATGGTGTCCTCAGAACGACCCATCACATGCATCAACCAGAGAGTGACCCGGTTGGACGAGCCCTTGCTGGGTGTATAAGAAGTGCACATCAGGTGGTTGAGGATCCGCCATTCCGGACGGAGGAGAGCAGCCCGCGTCTGGCTGGCCACGTACTCTTCATCCACACTGTCCGGCAGGCAAATGCTCTGAAAGTACGCCTGGGAAGCGAAGTTCGTGGGATCAGAGAGATCCAAGCGGAGAGGAGGCCCGCCTGTTGCACGGGAATTGAGACGAAGTGCATTGGCGAACTCCCAGTAACTAAGGGAGTGCTCCACCCCGCCGAGGGTGAACTGAACCGCATCAGCATGGTCGGAGTTCCCCTTCGAGTTGTGGTGGAAGGTGGCGTAGATCTCCCAGACTAGCTCCTTGTAGGTCGGCTCGGCGAGGGTGAGAAGACGCCGCCAAGCAGGGGAGCGGACCACGGCATCCATCTGTGGCCTGGCATGAAGCTCCTCGAACACCTCCCAATCGAGGTGATAGTGCTCGGCGATGCTGCGGGTACGGAGGTTCCGCAGCTTATGGCGCTGGACGATGTTCATCTGGTCGAGATAAACCTCCATGATCCTGCAAAACACAATGAAGGACAAAGTGTACACAAGCAAACGGGGTCAATGTTAGGCCAAACCCACACCGGGAGCCCTCATATTGAAAGATATGGACAGTGGACTAGACTCCCGGCGAAACAAGCATACCCAGCATACGAGATTTACCCAGCAAAATACACCGGGGACCCTCAAATCGAGCGATTTGGACAGTGGACTAGGCCCCCGGTGAAACAAGCATACCCAAACCCGTATGAAATAAGCACCAATCGATCCACCACACAAAAAGACAAGGAGAACACACCTGTAGACGCAAGAAGAGACCACGAGAGAGGTGAAGAAAGTGGAAAGAAGCACCCAAAGTCGCGGGAAAACACACAGGAGACTCACCGGGAAACTCACCGCCGGCGACCCAACCTCGGCCAAACTAGCCCAAATCTTTGGGGAATGTGCTCCTCCACGCCAGGAGCGTGGGGGCGTTCGCGGTTTGTGATTTGGAGGTCGGGAGAGGAAGTTATGGCCGAAAAATCGACAGAGAATGTGAAGGGGCCGAGTTTCCGGCGAGGGGGGCTGGGAGAATTTGAAAAAAAAACTGATCTGGTGGGTGGGGGCTGAAAAATCGATTTTATAGGGGAGGGGGGGGGGGGAGCGAAACACGGGCGGGGCAGAACACTGCCGTGTTCTGCCTGCTCCGCGCCCGTGTTTTCACTGCCGAGGGCAAATTGCTCCTTTAATAAAACACGGGTGGGCTCCTTTCAAAACACGGCCGTGTTTTCGAAGGGCCCGTGCCCGTGCTTTTTATGCCGAGGCTAAAAGGCAAAACACGGGCGGGGCAGGACAAAACACGGCCGTGTTTTGGCCCCCTGCTACCCGTGTTTTTACTGCCGAGCCTAAAATGCCTTTTTTCAGTTTTTTCAATCTCAAACCACCAAGACTCATTCGTGCCCTGGCTCTAAAATTTACCCAATCACACATTAAAATGAACCGCCCAGGGCACGAAAAACTTTCCAGACTAACTCCAGACAGACTCAAAGACTCGAAAACCGACAAAAATGAAACAAATAAATAAAAACAAAGGGTAGAAATGCAAACCGTGGTGGGGTTGCCGCCCCACAAGCGCTTCTTTACCGTCTTTTAGCTGGACGCCAATTGCGGAACTAAGGGTCCGCGAGCTCCACTGCTAACTCCGCACGTTCGACCTCGTCTCCCAGGTAGAGCTTGAGACGATGGCCATTCACTTTAAACGGCTCAGTTTGCGGGTTAGCAATCTCAAACGTGCCATACGGGAACACCTGTGTGACCGTGTACGGTCCAGACCATCGGGAACGGAGTTTTCCAGGAAAGAGCTTCAGGCGAGAGTTATAAAGGAGAACTCAATCACCAACCTGGAACTCTTTCGGACCCCGCAACCGTGCATCGTGCAGGCTCTTAGTGCGCTCCTTGTACAGCTTGGTGTTCTCATAGGCGTGATAACGCCACTCTTCCAGCTCCAACATCTGCATTTTTCGCTCAACACCTGCAACACTAACATCCAAGTTTAGCAGCTTAAGGGCCCAGAAGGCCTTGTGTTCTAGCTCCACAGGCAAATGGCATGCCTTTCCATAGACAAGCCGGTACGGTCAGGTACCAATGGGCGTCTTGTAGGCAGTGCGATATGCCCACAGAGCATCATCGAGCTTGGTGGACCAATCCTTGCGGGATAGGTTCACCGTCTTCTCCAAGATCCGCTTGAGCTCCCGGTTCGTCAGCTCGGCCTGGCCACTGTTTTAAGGATGGTAGGCCACGGACACCTTATGAGTTACACCATAGCGAGACAACAATTTATCGAACTGACCCTGGAAATGGGTGCCTCGGTCGCTTATGATGGCTCTAGGTGTCCCGAACCGGGAGAATAGCTGCTTCAGAAAACCACAAACACGTCTAGCATCATTAGTGGGCAAAGCTTGCGCCTCAGCCCACCTAGAGACGTAGTCAACAGCAACAAGGATATATGTATTACCAAAGGATGGAGGGAAGGGGCCCATGAATTCGATACCCCAGACATCAAAAATCTCACAAGTAATAAACACATTCTGGGGCATCTCATCACGGGCAGAGATGTTACCTGACCTCTGGCATCGATCGCACCTGCGTGCGAAGGCGTCTGCGTCCTTGAAGAGCGTGGGCCAGTAGAAGCCCGACTGGAGCACCTTCCTCGTCGTGCGGTGTCCTCCGTGGTGACCGCCAGTAGGTCCTTTATGACAGTGAGATAGAATGCCCTCCATCTCACTCTCCATAACACATCGACGGATGATCCCGTCGGCTCCGATCCTGAAGAGATGAGGGTCATCCCAGAAGTAGTACTTCAGGTCGGAGAAAAACTTCCTCTTGGCGTGAGTTGTCATCCCCTTGGGCAGCTGCTGGCCCACAAGATAATTTGCAAAATCAGAATACCAGGGGGTGACACTCTCCACCAGGCACATCATCATCAGTCTCTCATCTGGAAAGGAGTCATTGATCTCCTCCTCGAGGTTGTCCGCAGGGGGTGCTTCCAACCGGGAGAGGTGATCGGCAGCAACATTCTCCGCTCCCTTCTTGTCCCGAATCTCAATGTCAAACTCCTGCAGCAGTAAGATCCATCGTATGAGCCTAGGCTTGGCATCAGCCTTACTCATCAATTGTGACCATGGGTCCTACTTAATTTTCAATGCAATTCAATATTAATTGGTGAGTGTGTTATATTAATTTGAGTTTTGTCATCTTAACGCGTTTAATGTGTTTTTCTCTCAAGTTGTTTTTTGTCGTTGTGTTATTCAAATTATGTAAAGTATTATGATTGGAATTGTATATGTGCGTGCTGCATGTATGTTGATAATGAAAAAATAAACACAAACGAAAAAGAAAGAAAGAAAGAAAGAAAGAAAGAAAAATAAACCAAAAGGACAAAAGGTGGGCCAGTATGCAATTGCATGAAAACATTCATCAGATGCAAATTTGCAACTTTTGTATCTTGATCCCACATCAATGCAACTCACCATCCCACTTTCACTCCCTGGCCACATCAGCTTGCAATTCTCAAGAATTGCACCATTGGAGATGGTCTAAATAAGCAAGGTGTTGATGCTTTAGAGTATATATGGTATTGATTGGTTAGGGTATAAGCCTATAAGGTGTTATTGTTGTAGAGTATATGGTATTGATTGGTTCGTGTATTAGGGTTTGGCATTGCAAGAAGAATTCCTAATTTAGCAATCTTGCTAGTTTAGAAAAATATCCTAGGTGGCATTGCAATCTTGCTAAATAATGGTGCCACCTAGGATTCCACTAAATAAGCAATGGGGTGGATTGGTTCGGGTATAAGCCTATAAGGTGTTATTGTTGTAGAGTATATGGTATTGATTGGTTCGGGTATTAGGGTTTAGGGTTACAATAACATGTACCAAATCAGTAGATTAATTTTGGTAAACGAAAAAGTTAGTTAATCTACAAAGCCAGTCTAAAAGCACATCCCCATCTCCCGCCGTCAATTCCTAAACTTTTCGTTTAATCCGACGGTGAAAGAGCTTCAATCTTAACCGCGGCGTGTCACCCATTCAGATATCGCCGTTTTCGGAAAGTCGCATTTGCCCCTAACCAGTGCTGACGTTACCAAGGCCGAGGCAGCGGTAGGGAGTGTGATTTTCAGTAAATGGGAAGGGCTAGAAAGGCAAAGTAATTTTATGAGCTCATTTATAAATTCTTTAATCAGAGAGGGAGAGACCATGCTCCGAAACCCGAGAGGCACTCATCTCCTGCTGTTGTTCGTTCCTCCTCCTCTCAATCCCTGAAAATACCCTTTTCTCCTATCTTCTCAATATGAAACTCTGAAAATCAACCCCATCCGCCTCTTCGTCCTCCTGTCCCATGCTTTATTTTCGGGTGTAGTGGTAATGATGAGACTGCGTATTATTTTAGATCTCAGTTCCTTTCATTATGTCATTGTTAGATCATGACTGTTAAACTAAATCCTTCATTGTATTGTTTCTCCTTTTCTCTCCATGCAGGGGCTTTGTTAGAGGCAGGGAGGGGAGCAATGACAATAAGTCGTCGTTTGAATATTGCCGAAAGAATCATCATATGTTGTTACGATTCCATATTAGGTGTTGTGGAACCCTACGTCATATGATGGTTCTTTTGTGCGATACTGACGCGTACTTGTTGATCATGCTCCGAAAATATATACAAGAGGGGAAAGTTGCCATATGTATAGTATAAAAGTGGGAGGAGGGAAAGTACATTGTTTTGTTTTTCAGGATTTGTACTTTTAGTGTTTGAGATCTTAATAATATATCGGTGAGGGATCTTTCACTCAATAAAAATACTGTAGTTTATTTCTTGATTACTGCCTCCATTTTCAGAAGTCCTCTGTTGGCGCATGCTTTTGTCATTTCACGCCCAAATTACATTTCATAATTTTACTAGCCAAAATTAAGTAACTTTATAAACAAGTAAAAAATCCGATTTAATAATTCAATAAAAAAAACGAGTGAGAAAAATAATTCAACTGAAATGTTGCACATGATTTATTTATGGAGCAACCAAAGAGACACATAAATAAAACGACACATAAGTAAATAATTCAATAAAACGACACCGTAGAAGGCAGTAGTCTTCTTATAAACCAAAGAGACACATAAATAAAACGACACATAAGTAAAACGACACCGCAGACGACCACAGTCTTCTAATAAATCAAACGACGCCGCTTCAAGCTGATACTGGCAGTCTTCACATAGTCCATTAGTCCTAATCCGAATAGGATAACGACGATTTTAGACGTACAAAAATATTGGATGCAACTGCATTGTGTAGACACGAACAGTTATATTTTATTCTTACCCTAGGTTGCTCGTAATCGTCGTCATCGTCATTTTCATCATCGGATGGCCCAGACCCAGTACACGTTCTTGCATTATGATTGGTAGAACCGCACTTACTACAATGGTTTTGCCTTCTCTTCAGTACTGTTTCCGACTGATCTTGAGTGGTGGGAGGATCAACATCAGTGTCATCGCCACCGCCACCTTCTTCCGAAACACCATCATTCGGGGCATCACCGTTTGAGGTTGGCTTCACATAGCCAACAGGATGTGGGCATCGGGTCCTATAGTGGCGCCATTCACCGGAATTGCTACACTGTCGTGGTTCTCCTTTCTTCCTTTTAGATTTTTTAGCCCCCGAACCTTTAGCTTTGACCTGTAATGGATCCAACAAAATTTCATTCGCCTTCGGTCTATTAATGTCGGGTATGTCCACGTTGCCAGTGTCCATCATGTCCAACTTTTCACATAATGATTGAATTCCCTCACGAGCAATCTTGAAGCACTCACTAGATTTTGCCCCTTTTAACATTAGTTGTAAGCTGTTTTGTTGAATAATACCATACCTGATTGACACAATATTTTATACAAAGTGAGTAAAATTAATGTTCACCTAGCTTCGAACCAATATAAAAAAAAGTGATAGTCATGGCAAACCTCAATGCGAAAAGTTGCGATTCATCTATTATGTCCGGTTCCTCCAAGCTCTCTAGTGTCTTCGGCTTCTTTGACCATCTTCGACGTACTAGGCCTTCAGGAAGTTCTAGTATGCTCTCTTCTTTCAGTACAAAAATCATATGACGGCGTGGTATTCCCATATAATTGTAGTGATTACAACTACACTCCATCGGGGCAAAAAAGTAGGATGATTCTTCACATTTCTGGTTATAGTCTTGTCTATATGCCAGGAACATAGATGATGTGTTGCATCGGGAAATACTTTCTGAATAGCATTACGCATTGCTCTATCCCCATCTGTAATAACAGTCTTGGGATCTACACCGCCTAGCCTTCTCTTCAAAGCTCCCAACACCCAAATATAATTTTCCTCTCTTGTTAGCCAAGAAAGCACATGCAAATACGCAAGTTTGCGAATGGTGGTTGACACCTAAAAAGTTCAAACAAAGTTAGATTATGCAAACTTCTAGGGTTATTTTAGCATGCTCGGGATAATTCGTTTGGTTTGGTTTGTTTTTTCCTGGAAATGGCAAAGGGACTTCACCAAAATTCCAGCTCCCGACTTGTGAGTGAGGTTGCTTCTGTTCAAGGCTTCAAGCCATTGTATCTTGTAGAGAGGTTTAATTGGGATCATGTATAGTTAAACTGATTGGCTCCCAATCGTCTAATTAAATTTGCATTCATGTATAGGTAACCCAAAAGGTAAAACTCATTGGCTCCCAATCAGTATAATTAATGACCAAACCCCGTACAAGGCAGAAAGTAAATTCTTATGTAATTAATTTAATGTTCCTAGGATATGGAAAGACTTCCATTCCTTGAATTTCCACCAACGATGTTTGCACTCCCCTTTTAGTGAGAGAATTGATTGTAGTAATAAATACAATAAAAAGGCATACATGATTAATGGATTCTTAATTGTGTATAATTAAGAGGGTATTTTACTATAAACGAAGCATGATAGATTCACAGGGGGGAATAAAAGAAGCATGAGTCTTGATGAAAAAGGGGAAAAAATCATTATAATCAAGCCATATCCATACTATTCATGCCTATCATCGTCACTATACTTGTGACCAAATATAAATAAAACCATAATTTTCGAAAACCATTAAAAAATGAAGATGAAATAAGTAACACATTCTTCGACCTAATTGGAACTGCTTAGAACAAAAGCGGATTAAAATCTCCCCCAATGAAATTCATTTGCAATTTCATAGGTAAGCCCTACTTCCACTTCTATAATTTTGAGAAAACATTGCAATTTCATCAATAGTCCCCACTCGTCGGCCAATTTCAATTGCAAGCAAATTTTCACCCTTGCAATAGCTTCTCACATCATAGCAAGTGTAGGATTCAATTGCACCTCCTTACCACATCATCTTGCAAGTCACAAAAATTGCACCATTGGAGATGACCATTACTGCATCTCGTCACCTGTCTTAGGGAAATTAGCCATGGCAAATTCACAAAATACTGCACGCATAGAAAAATATTTGTCTGGACAATTAAAAAATGGGAGACTTTCCTAGTCAGATGATGTACTGGCTCCCCTCAGTACCTGACAGTTTTGAGTGCTGGAGAAAAAGACTGGAAAAAAAAAACCAACAAAGCCTTAGTAAACTTCTTAACAAAAGATATCCATTGCTGGCCCCTTTGCTGCTCCAACGCTGCACCCCGCCCTGCATCAAGCGACTCTCATGTAAGCCGAGGAAGTTTGATTGAGGATGCCACAGGGGTCTCTTCATGCTCCGTATGCCGAAGGTCAATAAAGGTATTGGTCAATTCGGCGATACGGTACACTGGCAAATAGGTGCACTGGTCCTCCTTAACATAAACCCCCATATCCATCCCAACCCTTTCAAGAAAGGTGGTCAAGAAGGTGGCATATGGAAAGGCAGTGTACCAGTTTTCCCCTCTAGGAGCAGCCTCAACCATGTTTAGGCACATGAGAGATGCGAGGTTAACAGGAACACCTCTTTGAGCTTGCACAAGGATAAACAGGTCAAGTTTACGAATAATCGAATGACCACGGTACCTTGGCATGAAGTAGTTGACGATCATCCAATGGAGGAATCGAAGAGGATATGGGAGGAAAGAAGCCTGGATGCGCCCCTTCGTCAGTTATGCCAGTTCAACTTCAAACTCAAAATTGTACAGCCGCCCAAGATCGCTTCTGCTATCAATGGAGTGTCCTGCGGCGGGGAGATCGAGGATCTCAGCAAACTGATGAGGCTGGAAGTAGACTCTATGTCCCAGGAAGATCGACACGAGATGAGAATCACAGGGACCAGACAACTCTAAATTGTGGTAGAACTTCCTCACCACATGCGGGCAGTAACTGGTGCTTCCTCGACTCTGGAGACCAAAGAACTTTTCCCAGCCAATATTTTTAATTAACTTCTTTACTTCTTGAGGGAAAGGACTTAGGTGGATGAACTCGTACTCGACAACAATTGTTGTCTTGCTTGTAAATGAAAGATAGTCACCGAGACCTGCAGTGGATCGGTAGTCTTCGTTTGATAGAGATAGTATCCCCATTTCCGCAAACGATTTACCTTTGTTTGCCATGGAGTCTGGAGGAAGAAGGAACAAGGGAAGGTGAAGATGGAGGAAAGAGAGAATGTAGGTGTAAGAAAAAGTGATCGTGGGGGTTGAGTGTGGAGACGTGAGTGTGATGGAGACGGTTGAGTCTGGAATGTCAAGAGTTAGAAGATTTCGGAAGATATGTAGTAATGATGATGTTAACTCGTGTAGGTTAAACTAGGGTAAGTAAAGCTAGTTAAACTAGGGTTTGCGCACGAATTGATACGACAAGAGAAAACATATGGGCTCGCACGTTCCAGGCCCACTTTTGAATATTGCATGGGTCATGTACAAGCCCACGTCTGAATGTTATTTAAAAGCTTGCAAAAATCAATGATCAGACCCAGACCTACTAGAATTACTCCTAAACGCACCGTTAATTCATAAACACAAACTAAGGAGACATCTCCATCCGATTCGAATCAAATTATGTGTTCTTCATCTTCTTCCTCAATCCTCTAGATGAGACGAACGCTACATATCAGAAACCTAAATTTCACCGAGAGATATAAGGTTCGAGAAAATCACAATAACGCTAAGACAAGATGACAAAGCACTAGCGACATGAACCCTAGGGTTAGCAAACCTCTTTCAAGGGTTCTTTTGCAAATGAAAAGTTTGATGAACACAATAATAGACATGGTCGTTGTAATCGTGTTAGAAAGAGATAGGCGAGGGGAAATAAAATAGCGAAGAAAAAACAAGACAAAATAAATTGGGAAATTCAATCTACGTCGAATGTGGATTCAAGTAATTGGGATTCAAAAAGATGATTAAGTTGGGGAGTTCAAATTGGATGGGGAGCTTCTCTTGGAACTGTGAAGGGGCGTCCCTCCAAGACGAGAGAGGGATCGTGTAATTGGTTAGGGAGACTGGAAATTGGTTAGGGCGGCAGTGGGTCTACCCAATTGGGTTGCAATCTTAATCCATTTAATTTAATCGGCCTAGTTAGTTGGACTAGGATGAAAAAAAAACTTAACGTGGCAGGAGCCTTTTTTGTAATTTGTTTAGTTATTTAGTGGCGCAAGAAGGTTTAACAAACGTAAGCCGTGGAGATTGAAAACGAATGGTTAAGATCGGCCAAGGTACCCGTACCCGGATTTTTCCCTGGGCACCGTAGAAGTCACCATATATAGTGACGTCTTCGGTGCACTCACTTTTTTGGGTGCATTCAGTGCACTCGCTTCATAACCGTCATTTTAAACATGCAATTTATGTCAAAATGATGTCAATCATCACTTATGATGTGATGAACAATAACACACATGAAATTGCACAAAAAACCATTAAAGATTTACTTTAATTTGAAGGATTAGAGTTTAGAGATTTAGGATTAGGGTTTATAATTTGGGGTTTACGGATAGAACTCAAAATTGAAGGTCTAGGGCTTAGGGTTATCCACTAATTAGTTGTTATCATATGTTATATCATCATATTACACTAATTCTACATCTTCAAATTCAAAATTCGACACCTTAAGACTAGTTTTTGAGTTGGGTGCATTGAACACACTCATTTTTGTGAGTGCACCGAAGTAGTCACCATACATATATATATGGTGCCTTCTACGGTACCCCAGGTGAAATCCTGGGTACCACATACCTTGAGTATGAAAACGCTATCTAGACCTCGAATTAACAGGATTTTTGGGCATGATACTATACTCTACCCCTTAATGAGTGAACCCTAGGTCCTAATTATCTAAATTATAAGCTATAAACCCTAAGATGGTGCATTGATTTTTTTGCCTATATTTGGACGAATCATAACCGTCGATTATTGTTTCTAATTAAATTGATCGTGGGGTATATGATTTAGAGAATTAAGACCTAAATTTGGATCTTTAAGGGTTAGAGTATAGTATCATGTCCGAAAGATCGGTCAATTCAAGTTATGGATAGCGTTTTCTTACTCAAGGTATGCGGTACCCCGGATTTCACCCTGGGTACCGTAGAACTCCCCATATATATATATATATATGGTTATGGCTTCGGTGCACTCACATTTTTGGGTGCATTCAATGCACTCGCTTTATATTTGTCATTATGAGCATGCGATTCATGTCAAAACAATGTTAATCATCACGTATGATACGATGAAAAAGAAACCCCATGAATTAGCACACAAATTATTCAAAATTTACATTAATTTGAAGAAATTATGATTTATAGATTTAGGGTTAGGGTTAGGGTTCATGATTTGGGGTTTAGGGCAAAAGTTCAAAATTGAAGGTTTAGGGCTTAGGTTAATGCATTGATTAGTTGTGATCTTATATTATATTATCATATTACACTAATCTTACCAATTAAAATAAAAAATTGATGTCTTAAGGCTACTTTTAGAGTTTGGTGCATTGAATGCACTCATTTTTGTGAGTACACCGAAGTAGCCACCATATATATATATATAGGGTCAGACTGGTGTGCTCTAAACGCATAGTATGCTCCAGACGCATACCATGCCCATATTGAGATCTAGGTGTCATGTTTTGTGGTTGTCCTGAGTTCTTGCTTTTGGTTTGACTTCATAGTACATCTAATTATTTAAGTGGTGCAAGTAGTAATTATTATTATTAAATTCATCATAATTTATAATAAACGTTAGATTAGATTAACGGTGTAAAGGACTGGAGCATACCAGTCATATCCATATATATATATATATATATATATATATATATATATATATATATATATATATATATGGTGGCTTCTATGGTACCCCGGGTGAAATCCGGGGTAACGCATACCTCGAGTATGGAAACTCTATCTAGACCTCGAATTACCAGGATTTTTGTGTCTGATATTATACCCTAACCCTTAATGAGTGAACTCTAGGTCATAATTATCTAAATCATAATCTATAAACCCTAAGATGGTGCATTCCTTTTTGTGCCTATATTTGGATGAATCATAACCGTCGATTATTATTTCTAATTAAATTGATTTTGGAGTATAAGATTGGGAGAGTTAACACCTAGATTTTGATCTTTAAGTGTTAGAGTATAGTATCATGTCCGAAAGATCGGTCAATTCAAGGTCTAGATAGTGTTTTCATACTCAAGGTATGCGGTACATCGGATTTCACCAAGGGTACCATAGAACTCGTCATATATATATATATATATATATATGAGAGGGAGAGTGACTGAGTGTGATAAGTTTTTTTCCTTTCCAAAAGTACCGTTAATTTTATCTTAACCATCAATTTGTAAAAAAACATGAAAGAAACATAAAATAGAATTGCATCTGATAGCTATGGACTACAAGGTGTGTTGTGAAAATGACAACCCATCACCGACCGCTACCCAGGGGCAAAGCCAGAGTATAATAGGGTGGGTCCTTGGACCCACCTTTGATCGGAAGATGACAATATTTTTTCGCATTTGGATATGAAAAATCGACAAATAAATAAATAGTTATAAAACAATGACTTTCAAAATATAATCAAGAAATCAAAGTGGTCTGTATGGTTAATATGTTGTTTAATAAATAAGAGGTCTCAAGTTCAAATATTATCTAATGTAACTTTTATTCCTTTATAGCCAAATTAAATACATTCCCTTCTTACTTCAACTTTTCTCATTTGATTTTCTTTCTCAGGCAAGGTTTACTTTTTATAGCCAAATTAAACTCATTATCTTCTTACTTCAACTTTTCTTGTGAAAAAACATTAATTTTTATTCAACTTTTTATTTGATTTCCTTTCATTCCTTATATTGATTTTTCTAATTTAAATTTACTCACACTTTAAATTTAAACAATTATATTAATTATATATAAATAAATTTTTTCAAAATTAATATATTTATATTTTATAAATGGACTCACCTTAACTAATTTTCCGATTAGGCCCCTACGGCTACGCTACCCATCCCGTTTAGTTACTGATAACCACTCTATCCATCTAACTAAAACGTCCGTCGCCGTAGTTAACTGAAAAGCAAAGTTTTATTGAATTGAAGGGAAAAGCAAAGCACAACGTAATTTGTAATCAACTCACACTTAATTAAACCACGTGAGCACTTCTACTATGTTATATAGTATTGGTGCTTTAATGTACAACTTAAAGTTGTACCATAACATTAAATGTATAAGTTTAGGTAGTACCATAAAGCAATTTGTACCATTATGTTATGGTACAACTTTACAACTTTAAGTTGTACCATCACATCAAAGTACAAGTTCAAGTTGTACCATAAAAGAATTTGTACAAAAAGTATAGGTACAATCTGAAGTTGTACCATAAAAGAAAAATCCTATAGCACCAATACTATATAGGATTGTAAAATTTCTCAAACCACGTAGCTGGGAATTAAAACCAAAGAGATACGGTATAGGAGATCATCAACTTATTCCAACAACCTCATAATAAACCACGACGGGGGATCATTATATTGTCCATTGATACGCATAGACCAACAACAGTTCCGATTTAATTTTTTTCATTTAGAGTTGCCAGTAGTGAAGGAAGCAGCGCTGATCGTAGTAAGCTGAGCCGGTCGTATAGTGAGCACATGGGCTCACATACTGTACCGCTTCTGAAAGACATTTCCCGCAGCTATTTCCAGTGACGCCGCTGTAACAAGTCGCCTTACCGGTGGCCGCACCTCTACCGCCACCAACTGGACTAGTTGAGCTGTACGTCGTCTCGCCGGTAGTAGCGTCTGCGTATTGCTCCTGCGTGTTTTTAACAACATCCTCAAGGACAAAATCAACGTACCCAGGGAAATTGGCCTGATCGGCCGCCTCGTTTAGGCCGCAATAGTCAGCAGTGGAGCCAGGTGGCGCCCCTGATCCGTCGCCCAAATATCCCGGAACAATTACTAGTACCACCGTGGCTGCAACTAGTAATGGTTTAGGGAAGACGAAACCTGCCATCGCTAGCTGTTTGGATTAACAATGAAGGTGCTATAGCTAGTTAATCGATAGCTTATTTCCCATCTGTGAAAGCAGCTTCGTAACGTTTTTTTTTATAGTCGCGCGCAAAAGAAGGTGCTCGTCGCCGGCCGAGCTCCGGCGGATCCATTTTCTTCCATCTTTTATCTTTTGGACCTCTAGAAGAGTTTAGTGTTGGTGGAGATCCTAGCGTAGATCCATAGTTAGGTTTGCATGTGGTTGGCGTTTGTTTTTCACCGCATCTTACCCGTCCAAGTTGAAAGGTACGTGGGATGGAATGATTAAACTCAATTTTCAACATGCATAGAGTCTCGACGGAAATGCTAATTAATATAAAGTAGGGTTTATATTTAATGAGTGTAAAATAGTGACAAGTGCGGAATTATTAAAAACACAACGATTTAACGTGGTATCCCCTACGAGGAGTCACTGGCGTGTCTACATGCATAGAGTCCGTAGAATTCGGTCCCATATCATTCGCTGAGGTAGGAGAGTCAACTACCAAAGGAACGGCTGAACTATTGCCCGCTTCATCATCATGTGAAGACGAATCACGATGGACAAACAGGGATATGGGATTTGCATTGGATCTGCTAGCTGCTGGCGAACTGTCAAAGGCTTCCAAAGACGAGTTACCCACTTCATCAACAGGTTCGTCATCGGCCAAGAAAGGAGGTGAGGCATGGGTGTCCATCTCTGCATGCATGGGACGCAAGACACACGTCTCGACGGAGGGAAGGGACGAAGATGATCGCATGCTCCCTGTTGCGCCTTGAGCAAGAAAGGAAAAGCATGCTCTATAAAGTGCACATCGTGGAAAACCAAGATCTTCTTAGTTTGGAAATCATAAATTCGATAACCCTTTTGAGTTCGGGGGTAACCAATAAAGACTCCCGCTTAGCCACGCTCGGAAAACTTATCAAGACCTTGATGAGTGTCCTACCTATATGCAAGAGAACCAAAATTGCGAATGCATGCATAAGTAGGAGAGCGTCCCAAAAACATCTCAAATGGCGTTTTGCCAGAAATGACCGACGAAGGCATTCGATTAATCAAATATGTCGTTGTGAGAACACACGCCCCCAGAAACGAATAGGTAGGCATGAGTGAAACATCAAGGCACAGGCCGTTTCCAATAGATAATGACGGTGCTTGCGCTCAACCACACCATTTTGCTGGGGAGTGTCGGTACAAGTTGTCTGGCGGACCATGTCGTTATCCTCGTAGAATGTCATGAGAGAGTTCGTTTGGTACTGAAGACTATTGTCTGCCTGTATGCGGCTAACAGTACGCCCAAACTGCGTACGAGCAAGCTGACAATATAAGCGAAGATATCGTTCCACAGCAGACTTAAACTTCATCAAATAAACCCAAGTAGAATGACTGAAATCATCCATGAAGGTTAAGAAATAATGGAAACCATCAAGGGCAGGCATCCTATACGCCCCCAAATGTTAACATGAATAAAATCAAAACAACTAGGGGTTTTAATAGAGATGAGGGGAAAAGGTGCACGAGTCTGCTTAGCTCGAAAACAAGAATCATAATGCCTGAAATCCAGAGAAGAAAAATTACAACCCAAATGATGGATGCCCCTGACGAGCATGCCACAGCTTAGAGGAAACCGTCGATCGCGCGTGCAAGCCTTCGTGGACTCTCCTTCACGAAAACTAGTGAGATAGTACAGCCATCTTTTAGTCACACTACTCCAATCAGTATCTTGAAAGGTAAGACCTAAAGTATGCATAAATCACGCAAGAAAGTCACCGACACATTATGATCCTAAGCCAATTGACTAATCGATAAGAGATTGCACTTGAAAGCCAAGACATATAGCACACGACTATGGGTGACAAATCTGTGAACTGAACTATCCCTATACCCTTAACTGGTATCCTAGTACCATAGAATTCGAACTTGACACCGAGCAAGACAACTATCCACGGAATCCAACCAACTAATATCCCAAACAATGTGTTCGTTACAGCCAGAATCAATCAACCAAGCATCGAAATCAGAAATATTACCCGCCATGTGAGTTGTGGGAATTGAAGGACTATCGGTGGAGGCCAGAAACACCTTCAACTGGAAAACTGAGCCGCTGTGATTCCTGAAATGGGAGACGTGGTCTCGGATTCTACGTCCGCCACCTTGGAGCGCCTTGCACTCGAGCCTGCTCGGCCATCAGCCTGCTTTGCACGAGGATGGCCTGCTGGGTACCCTATGAGACGATAACAAGTATATTTGTTGTGACCCAACTTGTTACAGTGTGTACAACAAGGGAGATCATCGAGATGCTTATTTTCTGTGTGCGCTTGAAATACAGCTGTATCCACCACGAGGCGTCGAGAACTAGTGATTTGATGTTGTTTCTCCTCAACAGCAACCACCTGGTAAGCATCGACCAATGATGGGGTAGGTTTTTTTCTAAGAATCTAGGAGCGTACAACCGAATAGGCATCATCGAGACCCATGAGGAACTCGACAAGATAATCAGTATCTTGCCGCACATGATATTGACGTACCCAATTGCACGTGCAACCTCAATAGGTGCAACCATTACAAGTACAATGGGTTACTTCCCCTATTGAATGCCTCTCATCCCAGATAAAACGGAGCTTGGTATAGAAGGCACAAAATGACCTTTTTTCTTGTCGAAAAGAGCTAACATGGCGACGTAATTCATAGGCTCGCTGAGCAGAGCCTTTGCTGAAGCGCTGCTATAAATCAACCCAGATAACACGAGTTGTCGTTGCTGTCCGGACGCTATTGCGAACCTCGCGGATCATCGCACTCTTCAACAGTCCTTTAATAGTCGCGTCACATCTGTCCCACGCATCCCGCCGAGGACCATTGTTTGCCTTGGTGCGGGGAAAGGATCCCTTCACTAACGCCTATTTGTTCTTGTCAATGAAAGTCTCAGTAATATAATTCGCCCATTATCCATAGTTGGAGTCATTCAACAAATCAATTCCAAATAATTGTGTCGGATTCTCCGAAGGATGTAGGTAGAGAGGGGAGCTGATCTGGATGACTGCATCATTCAGGTCTACCGATTTTCTGCCGCTAGTCTCAATCGTCCTTGCCCATGATGAAATAGAACAATGAACCTAAATCTTACTGCTCTGATACCATGTAAAATAATGTCAAGTGCAGAAAAATAAAGAACACAACAATTTAACGTGGCTTTCCTGATGAATCGGGATTAATCCATGGATTGCATCGCTCGCAGAATGAAGCTTCACTAGGTCTGCTGTTTACAAGGGAAGCAACCGAATACTTGACACGCTAAAACACAACACCAAACTGCGACCAAGTGTAATCGCAGTCCGGTAATGCAGTAAAGTGGCGAGCTCTATTTGTCAACCCGGGGTCTAGATCCGTGAATATCTGTTATCTAGCAAACTAAGTCGAGTGATTGTGGTTTTAACTAAAAGCAGTAAGAAAGCAGGAAATGGTTCAAAGTTCTTTCGCAAGGGGAGAGTCACTCGGGTTTGAGTCCCCCTAGCTCCTTAGTTAGGTCGTGGTTGTAATTACCCTAGGTTGATTAACTGTTGATTAAACTGCGGAAGATCCCACAGTAGCTTGGAATCTCTTAAGCTGACCAAGCCCTCTCAGGCAGGCTAACCGGAAGGCGACTAACCTTCACCGGGATAGACTGCTGAGGCTATGAACACAGAACTCCACTACTGGAATTGGATTCCAGTACAATGCAGTAAATTGATTAACTCTCGTATAATCAATCTACCACTACCGATTGATGAAGCTCTAACAACCTAATCAGATTCTATCTATCTCAGGTTGCAGCAGAAATCAAGAAAAGGTGATTAGGCTTTATTTGACTCAAATAATCATGCATCAATCGATTAAAATCAAACAGTATAACAATCCCAAGTCATTACAATCAAGATCCCTAACACATGGAACTAGGGTTCTTCATACCCAAGTGAGAGAAAGTTCTATTCCATAGAGAGAGAGAGGAAAACAGAAAACAGAGTAGTCATACTCATAAAGATGAGGAAAATCTGCTATGGGATGATGATCTTCACTCCTATGATGATCTCCAAGCTCAATTGATGGAACCCAGCTCCAAAATCACTTCTAGGATGTGTTCTTCGCACTTTCTCTCTTTAGGGCTCTGTTTCTTGCTCAAAAACTCGATTCTCCCTTCAAAAGACTCAAAATTGGGTTAAAACCCAGTTCTTCCCGATCAGACGACCAGGCCACACGGCCGTGTGAAATCCCCAGCTGCCCATGTGGAAGTGCAAAACGCCGCGTTTCACTTAAGTGGCTTCAGTTACGCTACACGGCGAAAACCACACAGCCGTGTGGATTTCCAGTCTGGCCGTGTGAGCTCCCTGGACTTTCCGCACGGCCACAAGGGGTCGCATACACGGCCAGTGCGATTTGCCCGTGTGTTTTATAGACAAAGTTAATATTGATGGTTGTGAGCACTTATACATGTGACCTCAAACACAAACCAACTCTAATACCATGTGATAAACCAAATGGTCTCAATGACTTGAGTTTTACGTTGTGAAAGATTCATATATGGATCTTAACCACTTCCTTACATGCCCCCTCAAACGAAAGGAAACTCAAGGGCTTGAGGTTAACACATGCTCTCATACTTGTGCTTTAATACAACAGGTAATATTAGGGGTCGTGAGAAATTGAAGACATGGCCTGAAGGAAAAATTTGCTTTGATATAACCACGCTGAAGAAATGCCCAAGGATACTCACGCCAAAGTCAAACGCGCGGGTCACACCGGAGTCAAGCGCGAGAGTAAAGACCACCCCTGGAGACCGCGCATGGACGCTAAATGACGACGCTTTAGACAGGCGTGGGCCCTTACCGAGAGGTCGTAGAAGCGGCGCCGCGTCACCCAAAGGGTAGTCGCCATCATAGTCCTAGGTATAGTCATGGTTAAAGGTCTTGTCACCAGTAGGGGGATGGTCTATGTTTCTGACATGTCAGTGGTCATGTCACCATACCGTAGTGGTCACGTCACCATACCATGATGTAACTCACCCACCACCATGTAGCCTATAAATACGGCATTTACTCTGGTGGGTGAGGGGGATCGATTCTTTTGGGGATCACTCTCTATCTCTAAGAAAGAACGAACTTCTCTCACTAAAGACACTCTCTCAACTCTATTCTTCCTTCCATTTATCTCGAAGTTCTCGGTTAACCAAGTTGTTTATTCTTCTCGACCCGTTCTCGTGAACCTCACTCCTACACTCAGTTAGGTTCAAACAATTGGCGCCCACCGTGGGGCCGAGAAGAAAAATGGCAGAACAAGACTCCAACATACCCGGCGAGGTAACCCCCATCAAGGCGATGACGGCCCCTAGGGTGTTCGCGGAACTCGCGGAAGCCAGTAACCGCGACGCGGTACTCATTGAGGAAGAAGAGCCTAAACTGACGGCCAAGGAAATGAGGGTGTTGGTGGCAAAGCAAACGGCGTCATCGCCGATATGCAAAAGAAGATGAGCCAAGTCATCGCGCTCATGATGAGCAGAGAGGCCGCGGCAGCGCCAAATGCGGCGCCTGTCGTGTTGCAGCTAACGCAAGGAGAGGCATCAGGCGCAGCCCCGCCACCACATCAGGCAGCGGTCGAGTTGTCCGCACCTGAAGCCCAGCGATGGGAACCGCCCGGGAGGGCGGAAATCAGCTTCTTGGAGCAGCACCTGTCCCCACAGTTCCGCCCCAACCCGCCTAGGAAAATCCTACATCAGCCGTTGTGCGCGGAGATTATGGCGGAACACCTAAGCGGGACGCCACCCACCCTCCCGACTTACAATGGGACGACTGATCTAGAGGATCACGTCAGCACCTTCTGCCTGCGGATGTAACTCCAAACCAACTCTAACGCGGCGCTATGCAGGACATTCCCATCAACATTTTCTGGGATATGCATCGACTGGTATAACCGCCTCCCCAATGGAATCATCTGTTCGTTCGAAGAGTTCATACTCTTGTTCACGACAAAGTTCGCGTCGCAAAAAAGAAGGCCCCTCCACCTCAAGGCGCTAATAGACATCCGCCAGAAGGACGGAGAAAGCTTGCGGGCATTCTACGCCAGGTGGTCCAGGGTGGCAATGGCTGTAAGGGATCTCACCCCAGAAACCGCCGCCCATCACCTCATGGACGCCACCACTAGCATGGAGCTCAAAAGAGCGCTAGCAAAGAGACCGGTCACGCTATCAACGGAGCTGGAGGTCAAGATCGAGAAAGCCATCACGTTGGAAGAGACGCTTGGCGCGGGTTCCGTCAGGCGCTTTGAACCCGCTAAAATGCCCAAAGAAGACCAAGCGCATAAGCAGCTCCCTGTGCCGCGGGACCAGTTGATGCAAGCGCACAGCGGCGCCAGACGTCCACCACCTCCGCCAGAACAAGTCCATCGAGGGCGGTCACCAGATAGGCGTCCGCCAAAGTACACACCCCTCAACGACTCCGTGAAGAACGTCTACCACGTTCTGCGCGAGAAGGGCTACAAAATCAACTGGCCCGCACCTATGAAGACCCTCCCGCATATGCGGGACCCCAAGAAGCGCTGCGAATTCCACTGGGACACGGGTCACTGGACGGAAAACTGCAGAGAACTGCGCTATGAGATCGAGGGCCTCATACAAAGGGGACTGCTGAATGAGTTCATTCGCGGAGGAACCGGCAGAGCGTCCTGTGGAACCCCCACCACCGCCACAGGCTGACTACGACGACGCCTCAGGCTCGTACGTAGTGCGAAAAGAAATCGGGGTAGTGACGATAGAAGGGGACCGCCCGAAGAAAAAAACCAAGCGCGACCGCGCCATTAGAGTGTGCAGCGGCGGAGGCTCCACAGAAGTGCAACCAGAGCTTCACCGCGCTCGTCGCCGCCTGTAAGGTTCGCCGCCTACTGATAGACGGGGGCAGCGCGGCAGACATTCTTTTCAGGAATACGGTCGACCATATGGACATTGATCCGCGGCTAATCAAGCGCGCCCACGGGAACTTGGTCGGTTTCTCCGGCACAAGGGTCCTAGTTATTGGTGTGGTCACTCTCTCGGTCGTACTTGGGGACCAAGAGCCACGTGTCTCGAAGCAAGTCGAGTTCACAATAGTCGACTGCAAATCCCCCCACAATGGCATCTTCGGCCGTCCGTTCCTGGCAAAATTCATGGCTCTCCCGTCAACGTGCCACCAGAAACTTAAATTCCCCACTAAAGAAGGGGGTGGCGAAGCGCGCGGGACATCATGGGAGGTTCCAAGGCTAGGAGAGGCCCGCCAGACAAACATCGTCGACACAAGGGCAGAAGAACCTTGCCCGGAGTCGATGGATTCTGACTTCGAAGTCGCCCTCGATCCAAACGAGCCGACGCGCAAGATACGTGTCTCAACTCACATCCATGGAGACGCGATTGAGCCATTGATAAAGCTGCTGAAGGAGTATAAAGAATTGTTCGCATGGTGCACGGAAGACATGCCAGGGGTACCAAGGGAAGTCGCCCCAACACTCCCTTGGTGTTCCAGCTAGCGCGACACCAAGGTGTGCCCAGGAGACCCCTACCCACTGCCGCGCATAGACCAACTGATCGACGCCACCGCCGACCATGAGATGCTGTCTTTTCTGGACATGTTCTCAGGGTACCACCAAATCCCAATGTCTCGCGAAGATGAAGAAAAGACAGCCTTCATGACACCGTTCGGAAACTTCTGTTTCGTCGGAATGCCATTCGGGCTGAAGAATGCTGGCGCGACATACCAGAGGATGATCGACACGGTGTTTTCACAACAAAGGGGGCGCAACATTGAGGCATATGTGGATGACCTCATCGTCAAAACCAAGGCGGGGAAGTCACATCTGGAAGACATGCGCGAGACAATTGAGGCGCTCCGCAAACACAGTCTCCGACTGAACCCGCCGAAATGTGTGTTCGGAGCGGAAGCCGGGAAATTCTTGGGATTCATGATCACCAAGCGCGGCATCGAAGTCGACCCAAAGCAGATCACCGCAGTCCAGGGCTTGCGCGCGCCGAGGAACACGTTGGAGATACAGTCTCTGAATGGAAAAATAGCGGCGCTAAGAAGGTTCATCCCAAAATCAGCAGACAAGTGCGCCCCATTCTTCAAGACACTGAAAAGCGGCATGCGATTTGCATGGACCAAGGAGTGCGAAGCGGCCTTCCAAGAACTCAAAGCCTATCTTGTTCCCCCCCCCCCCCCCCCCCCCCCCCCCCCCCGTATTGACTGCCCCAAAAATTAATGAAGAGCTTTTCTTGTATCTCGCTGTGTCCACAAGAGCTGTAAGCGCAGTACTGATATCCAAGAGAGACGGTCAGAACGAGCGCCCGGTGTACTATACATCACGAACTCTGGTCAGCGCGGAAACAAGGTATTCCCCAATTGAGAAAGCAGCCTTAGCATTGGTTAGCGCAGCGCAAAAATTACGCCCATACTTCCAGGCACACCGAATCACCGTCCTAACCAACCTCCCGTTAAAAAAGATCCTAACTTCAATGGAAGTGTCAGGGCGGATGGTCAAGTGGGCCGTCGAGCTATCAGAGTACGACATCCAGTACGCTCTGCGTCCAGCAATAAAGGCGCAAATCCTTGCAGATTTCATCGCGGAGGGAGTAACTCTGGAAACAGCACCGGAAGGGGTGTGGGAGGTTTATATAGACGGCGCGGCGAGCAAGCATGGCGCCGGCGCGGGGGTTGTCGTGCGCACGCCCACAGGTGTTGTGCACGAAATAGCAATCCGATTCAGAACCCTGAAGACAAATAACGCAGCCGAGTATGAATGGAGCCTTCGATGCCAAAGAAGATGCACTCGCGCATTACATGGAGCGCGTCAAGCAGCGAGCAACCACCTTCGAGGCGGTGATGTACGTGCAAATACCCAGGGAAGAAAACATGCACGCCGACGCGCTATCTAAGCTGGCAACAGCAACAAACTTCGAATCAACGCGCCTGGTTACAGTGCAAAAGGAGGAAGAAGAAACCCACCAAGAAGCCATGGTCAATACCACTCAGGCTACGGAAGATGACTGGAGAACCCCGATCATAAGGTTCTTACAGGACGGCGTGGTGCCAGAAGACGCCAAGGAAGCATGGACCTTAAGGCAGAAAGCGGCCCGATGCACACTAATTGGCTTGGACTTATACCGACGATCATACTCCGGGGCATACCTCAAATGCATCGGAAACGAAGAGGCGCATAACATGGTGCGGGACCTACATGAAGGAATGTGCGATGCACGCCGGTGCGCGTAGTATGGAGCGCACGATACTATTACATGGGTACTATTGGCCACGGGTGAAAAAGGACACGAAGAAGTACGTTGACCAATGCAATAAGTGTCAACTACACGCTCGCCAACATCATCTTCCGTCGACTGAGTTCCAAGGCAACCTGAGCGCATGGCCCTTCGCGCAATGGGGAGTAGACTTCTAGGCCCATTCCCAACAGCAAAAGGGAAACGCAAGTACATAATTGTGGCAGTGGACTACTTTACCAAGTGGATCGAGGCAGAGGCGCTAGCCTCTATAACAGCGCATCAGGTAACTCGCTTCTTAAAAAGTAATATCCTAGCTCGCTACGGAGTTCCGAATGCATTCATCTTCGATCACAAGAAATAATTTGACTGCGCGGAGGTGATAGACTTTTGCGACCAAGTGGGAGCCATCGCGAGGTTCGCATCAGTAGCCTACCCCCAAGCCAATGGCCAAGCGGAGGCAGCCAACAAATCAATCTTGCACAGCCTCCATACGAGACTAGACGAAGCCAAGGGCAACTGGGCAGACGAGCTCAACACGGTGTTATGGGCGCATCACACCACCTTCAAAGTGGCAACGGGCGAAACCCCATTCGCGCTCACCTACGGCACAGACGCGGTTATACCCATCGAGGTGACATTCCCAACATACCGGGTCATGGCATACAATGAGGCAGATAATGATGAGGCACGCCTGCTAGACCTAGAGCTAGCACAAGAACGACGAGAATTGGCGGCCATCAAGCTAGCCGCGACGAAAGCGCAAGTAGCCAAGTACTACAACGCAAAGCTGGTCCCACACAAGCTAGTTCTCGGAGATCAAGTGCTGCGCAGGAACTTCCGCCCCGACCCCAAATATGGCAAGCTCGCTTCAACATGGGAAGGCCCATACCTAATCCGAGAGGTTGTCGGCGCCAATACCTTCAAGCTCAGCGAATTGGGGGGCACCAAAATTCCACGAACATGGAACGCGCAGAACCTCGGAAAATATCATTGCTCAAATTGATGTAACATTCGTGCATGAGGCACAAGAAATCAACAATAATATTGACTTCCCGGTTATTCGCGCCTTCACAGTTCGAAAGAACAAAAAATAGCAATAACTAAGAGTTATTCGCGCCTTCACAGTTCGAAAGAACAAAAAATAGCAATAACTAAGAGTTATTCGCGCATTCACAGTTCGAAAGAACAAAAAAAAGCAATAACTAAGAGTTATTCGCGCCTTCACAGTTCGAAAGAACAAAAATTAGCAATAACTAAGAGTTATGCGCGCCAATACGGGAACGAAATCGAAAGTGCTTTGGATTTCATAAAGCAGGAGCAAAAAAAAAACGCGCAAACACGCGAATACAGACATGACGAAAAAAAAAGAAAAAAAAGAGGGGTAGACATGAATAGCAACAAACGAAATACAAGGCAGCGTGGCTACACTTAATCTATGACGACTTCTCAGCAGTAGTGACAGCCACCTCCTCATTCGCCGCCGCGTCTGACTCCCCCTTGTCCGCGAGAGACCCACCATCCCCAACCACAACCTCCTTACACGCCTCACCGTCTTCACCTTCCTCATCCCCCTCTTCCTCCTCCTCCTCCTCATCATCATCCTCAGAATCCAACTCCAGAGACTTCTTCTCACGCAGCCAAAACTGCACATGCTGCACCATGCCGCGAGTGTTCCACCGATAGCTCGGAACCTCGGGCCGCACCTTCTTGCCAACTGCGATGACTGCTTTGGTCATCGCATCCGCCAGTATTTTCCCAAAGGAAGGGGAAGATTTGAACTGACGAAACCGCCGCGACCTGCGCTTCATGCACAACTTCCGATTTGGCCACATCGTGAAGCCGAACCAGATCCTTCTTCTCCTTCTCAAAATCCTCTTGAGCCTGCTTCAGCTTTTCCGCATGGTCTCTTTCTAGTTGGCTTCTCTCTCGCTCCCGCTCCTCCGCCAAACGCTTTTTTTTCCCCTTCAAACTCCTCCCGCAGCTCCCCTCGGAACCGATCCCGCACAGCCTCCACTTGCTCTTCCAGCTTGCTCTGCAAAACGCCCAGCTGCTCTAGAGCATCGTTGGCCTTGTTGGTCGCCAACTCTGCGCGGCCCTCAGCCCCAGCCAGCTTACCTTCAAGCTGCACAATCTTAGATTCCTCAGCCTTCATCTTCGCGCACTCTCGACTTCGCTCCTGTTGAGCGCGGAAGGTCGCCAGCAAACCCTGCATCCACAACGCCACAGGACTCAGCAAAAAAAGGGGGGGGGGGGGGGGAAGGAAAAAATCACGCGTACTTCGCGGAAGCTCAGACAATCTTACCGCGAAGTGCACTTGGGCTAGGTCCTGAAGCGGATCAGACTTCTCCAGGCGCGACGGGACACTTAGAACAGGTCCCAATGCCCGGATGGCATTGTTCGCGGCCGCAACGTTACACGCTGCGCCCGTGTGAACCCGCACGTCGCGGAAGTAATCAATGGCGCCACCGGCCATCTGGGGTAGCTTCTGCTAAATGGTAGCCCCAGATGAGCTGCCAGCCGGCTCCCCTCCGGTGGAACGCTCTTGTCCACTTGCGCCGCAGGCTCCATAATCATCAGCGGCTGCAGCCGTACTGCTCGCGCAGGTTGCTCAACAACGCGAGCAGCCTTCGCAGGTTTCTCTACAACCGTAAACTGCTCAACCTCTTTTCTCTTCGCGCTCTTGGGCCGCGCGATCTCCTTCCCCTTCTTCTTCCCAGCGCGAGGCGCCTTTACGATGTCATCAACCGACATCATACTCGCCAAGCTGGGAAAATCAACACCTGCGCCAATAAGCCGTAAGAGGGCGGTTAATGTGATAGAATGCAAAATGAAAGAAGCACAACTAACCATCGGCAAAAAGTTCTTCCAAACAAGCCTCGCGGACTCCGCCATCGTATAAGTTGAACTTCTGCAGCATGCACGCTTCGTACTCATCATCGAGCCCGGCGTAATGACCTAGGTCCGATTCATACCCATGCGTGCCGCCCTTCTTCCACACGGTCGGCTCTGCCATAAATTCACTCGCCCACTCCCCCGGGGCTGGTTTAACATAAAAGAAGCGCTCAAACCAAGTTTTCTTCAACTTGGGAGACCAGTACACGAAACCCTCAGGTCTCTTGTCGCGCCACTTGATAGAAAGGCAGTCGCTCCTCTTCGTAGGCTCCTTGATCTTATAAATCTTCCGGAATGAGCCGTAAGTTGGCTCAATTTTGAGCCTCTTGCACGCAAGTCAGAGGCAGCTCGCGTGCATTATCACTGAAGGGGAAAGACGCCCAACCGAACAGTTGAGGTGCCTGTACAAAGCGCATAACAATGGGTCGATGGGGAACTTAAATCCCATCACCCAATACTCCGTGTATACCCCAAACCAGCCCGCGGGACAGTTTCCAACCATACTTCGCGCGGAGGGAACCGCGTACTCCCAATTGGGGGGCAAACCCAACCCACGCACTATATCCATCACGTCCTGGTACCCGTAAATGGACGCATGATCGGGCCCCCTGAGAAGGTTGTCACTGGGCGCGGGCTGATCACCCCACATCTCCGCCCAGTCTATGACGGTGTAGGCCGCGCCCACACCACGGAAGCCTAATCGACTCATCGCCTCAGTTACACGCGCGGTGCAGCGCGGCTCCGACTGGGTATCAGACCCTTCGCGCCCCTCTAGATTAGCCACCCCAGATGCACCGCCGCGAGGCCGTCGAATAATCAAGACCCCGCGCGCGCCAACGCCTGCCTGTCCACTCCCAGACGCAATCATCCCCTCATCGGGATCCCTGCCTGCATCAACGTCGAGCGACGGCGTCGCCGAAACTGCCTCGCCACCGTCAGCTCCGCCATCGTCCCCGTGTCCAGAATCATCCAGATCCAGCGAAGGATTGGTAGAAATACGTGAAAAAGAAGAGGGATTACCTTCTTTGCCCTGCACGACCTCGGTCTCGTTGATGTTGGTGCTATCCATGGTAATACTTTGAGTCAGCAACAACAAGGGGAGTATCGAGGTTGTAGAAGAAGGAGACGAATCCCGGAGATGGCAAGAAAGTACAAAGAAAAGACGAAATTTTTCTTTTGCGGTAAGCAAAGTGGGTTCCAACTTCTCGACAGAGAGGAGGTATTTATACTCGACAATGGAAAGCCGAAGGGTTAAAGCTGCATCGAGAATCGCAACTGTCAGAGCCTACTCAACATAGGCACTAGCCGCTGACGTCATAGGTTCCGCACAGCGCCTGGGGGGCAGGATACGCCCATGAAGGAGAAAAAACACGCTCAAAACCAATCTAAACTAAGAAAGCGGCACGCACAACCAACCCCGGAGATCTCGGCCACTAGCGGAATACCACTAATGGGGGGCAATGTAAAAACGGCGCGCACAACCAACCCCGGAGATCTCGATCGGACGAGAATCGCGCAAACGACGCACAAGCTGCGCGTGCCACCGAAGATCACGCGGAGACCAAACAGGTACTAACTTACCCAGATCGCGCCAATCATAATCAACAGCGCAGAAACAGGCGGAATCGCGCAGATCCGAGTCAGTCACATGAGGATCAAACAGGTGGCATTCGCGGAATACCCCCTGATGGGGGGCAATTGTTGGGGATGTGACTCGGATCTCACCACGCTGAAGAAATGCCCAAGGATACTCACGCCAAAGTCAAACGCGCGGGTCACACCGAAGTCAAGCGGGAGAGTAAAGACCACCCCCGGAGACCGCGCATGGACGCTAAACGACGACGCTTTAGACAGGCGTGGGCCCTTACCGAGAGGTCGTAGAAGCGGCGCCGCGTCACCCGAAGGGTAGTCACCATCATAGTCCTAGGTATAGTCATGGTTAAAGGTTTTGTCACCAGTAGGGGGATGGTCTATATTCCTGACATGTCAGTGGTCATGTCACCATACCGTAGTGGTCACGTCACCATACCATCATGTAACTCACCCACCACCATGTAGCCTATAAATACGGCATTACTCCGGTGGGTGAGGGGGATCGGATTTTTTGGGGATCACTCTCTATCTCTAAGAAAGAACGAACTTCTCTCACTAAAGACACTCTCTCAACTCTATTCTTCCTTCCATTTATCTCGAAGTTCTCGGTTAACCAAGTTGTTTATTCTTCTCGACCCGTTCTCGTGAACCTCACTCCTACACTCAGTTAGGTTCAAACAGTGTATGTATAGTATTTAAACACTTTCTTAGACACAATAATATTCTATAAATTAGGGTGAGCACTGTGATTTGACCCATAAATAAACTCGAATTAACATATATATCCATTAGGATGTGGGTTGTTTTCTGGAGGTGGATGTGAGTTTCAAAATCGGTAATTCAAAAAACATTGGGTGGATACATACGGTTGTGGTTTATCGACGATCCACCTAACATTTAAATTAGTGATGACAGTTTTGACCCTTCTTGATGGGCTTTCCCTTATCTGATCTTGCTTGGTTGGGTAAAACCCAACCCGTCCTGTCCTTAAAAGAAGTCTGTCCCGACCTAACCCGACCCGCCCTCCCTGCACTCTTAGTCATTATTTATTTCCTTTTTTCACCTATAAGACCTTTATAGTTTTTATACACAATTAACCTAGATTTTCGCAGGCTGGAGAGTTTGTCGTGTGTAATTTTCTGGTTAGTTCCTTTTCTAATGTGTTTTTAGGATGATGCATGTTTGATAGAGTTGTGTTTGCTGAGATTGGGAGTTTTTATTATGTCTTAGGGAAATCAGTCTCTAGGTTAGGTCAATTAAGATCTAGAAGAGAAAATGTGAAAGCCTCCCTGTCTTTTCAGCAAGTGCTCCTACCAATGTATACTATTCTTGGTTCTCAATCTTATTTCAAAATAAAATTAATTGATAATAACCCACAATTACAACGTGATCCTAGGCGGTGGTTCTAGCAGCAACCATAGATAATCAACGAGGGTCAATTTTCCTAAGAAGAAACCCACATCCTACAACATACCAAAAACTATTGATCAGGAAAGAAAGTTACAATGGTGAACGTAATCCTCATCCTCAATCGTCAAATCAATATATGGAGGTTCCTCTTAAGAACCAACATAAATAACTTTTTCCTCCTCTCTGCGTGGAGCAAGGAAGGAGTTTTTGGACATTTTACTAAAGACTAATAATAACTTTAATTTTGGGCTCAAATCAATCCGGAAAAACCACTATATATAATGACTATGGCCCAACAATTGAGAAACTTATTATTGGGTTTATGTAGCAAATTAACTCTTGGACTAAACCATGATACTAAATTGGCTTTATATTCTTCGTTGGGTTTATTAAATGGATGCACAAAACCAATAAACAAAATGAATCAGACATAATTGACCCAAGATGACAAAATTGGAAGCAACTCACATGTTATTTATGGACGGTTTATATAGGTAACACATTGTTTGTAAACATATATGTTACTATTAGTTTCATTTCTTTGTTAGTAATTTTAAGTTTCTCATGTTTTCAATACCCTCTAAACGTATATACTAGAAGTAATTTGAATACTTGTCTACATAGTTCAAGACCAAATACCAAACAAACACATCATTAATATAAATAGCACAAACAAACACCACCAATTTATATGACAATTTATATGACTATCGAATTCTAGATTTGAACTTGGCCCGTTTGCCCGATGCATTATTTCAAACACATAAGCAACTATTATTTTTGTACGAAGTAAGATTTATTTTTATTTGTATCCAAAAGTCAAAAGATCCAGACTAGTTAATTAATGAAAAATAAAAAAAAAGTAACATACATTATAGTGTTTTCTGATATGCTAATAAGTTCATCAACAAAAGTATCCTACCTGTTGGCTGGATGCATTACTTCAAATACATAAGCTACAATTGTAATTATATGAAGCAAGATATATTTTTATTGATATCAAAAGTCAAAATTTTGAGCTATTCAATTAGTGAAAAAATAAAAAAGGAACATACATCATAGAGCGTTCTGATATGTTAATCGGTTCATCAACAAAAGTTCTTACTGAAAATAAAAAATAGAACTCATGGAAGGGAACTAACTCTTAAATTTTTATATCAAACTATACTTTGATTTACTTATGTTGTAAGAAATTACTCTAATTTTTCTTTTGAACTTCTTTGTCATTGCTTGACCATCTATGTCAATTATTATAGTTTGATATTCATCACTGAAACCTCTCTGTCCACCATCAATAGACTATCTCTTCTTCTCAACAACGTCACTACTTACTATCATTATTTCCAAATTCACTGCCTCCACCATCAACGAACTCTTCGGTCTTCACCTTCATATCATTGAAATGTTACTTAAGTGTTAAACTAATTAAGATGTTTGCAAACATGAAATTAATTGGTATAGCTACTAACCCTAAGTTTAAAATCCAACACGTTTAGTTTTAAACTAAAGGTTATAAAGTTTGATTTAAAGGTTATAAAAAAATTCTGCATAGAATTGCCCAGTTAGCAAAACAATGATTCAATTAGTCTTTAAACCTTGAACACAAGTACATATATTTATTAGTCTCTATTACATACACTTTGTAGTTTAGTGTGCATTCATACCGAGTGTGGTTCAGGAGAGTGGAAAGTTGTTTTTGTAGTACCAGAATTCATGTTCGACTCTTACTAATCTATACCTAAAGTGGGAAATAATCTTTCTTATAGTACGACCATGAATAATAACTCTGATAAGTTATAACCACTATAATTATTTTGATTATTTGAAATTAAAAAATTAATGTTTGTCGTATTTGTCATAAGTTAATTCATATAAAGTTGAAGAGAATTGATCAACCATTGACAAAATTAGCAAGACAAAACATGATTTCTATATAAGTCGAAAGCGTAAAGAGATCCAATTAAAGCTTATTGAGCATATGATTCACTAAACTTGCATTTTAAAATTACATGCATTAATTAAACTATGATTCTAGGCATAATGTACAATTTGGGCACAAGTGATTGATTATAAAGGTTATTAGTGCATCTATTAGCTAAATATTTAGTAAATAATGGATAACTAAATTCGCAAATGAAAGCCCTTCTCATTTGTAGCTACCCTGCCGTTGTTCAATCTACAAATTTGGGGATTATAGACTTCGAGTCAAGGTCAAATTCATGTAATTTAAATCTATGTATTTTGTTGTGTGTTATAAGTCAGGAGTTTAAAAAAATAAAATGATATTACAATAACACAAATCGGTAATAAAAGTGGTGCATATGCACCACATCCTCTAATGAGAATCAAAGCTGAAACCCAACCACCAATCAATACCAAAATATTGCAAGAGCTCAATGCATTGGAGTGAGGAATAGAGAGGAGGAGGTATATATCAGTTGGAATTTACAGACTCATTAACAATAAAATGCTAACCCTTTTCAAAGTGAGGAACGAGTAGTCTTATGTTTAGCGCGAACACTGTCCATGAAAAGGTGAAGAAGACTTCGACGAGTAATTTTGTGGGAATTGTACGACAACATCAGGTATGAGTTCTAGACAAAACCTCTACATGATCCTCTGTGTGTAGTTTTTTTTTATTTCGTTCTTATGTATATGAATCGATTAAGACGTCAAAAAACTCTATAAATATGTTTATTTTTCTATATTGTCACTAACTGAATGATTTAGATTCTTTTATCATGCCAAATAAAAAATGCATCTTTGCTTTGAACATTTGCTATTGTTTTTTTATGTAGTTGATAGAATGTACTTAGATAACCAGTTCGTGGAGCGGGAGCGGGAGCGTGAAAGCGTCTAATTTAGAAGAATTCAAATTCGAGAGCGTGAAGAGAGCGCCATTAATATAATTTTTTTTATAACAATACTTACTATACACTCCATATTTTTTACAATAGTATATAAAATGTCACAATAGTTACAATTGATATGTGGAAATATTTAATCAAAAGTTATAACAATGAATATTTTTCATTACATTTTTTTATGAATTCAAGTTTAAATTATACATACGCTTTATTTTTATATCAACCTCTTTTGAGATTTTAAAATAGATACACTAAAAGATATCCCATCAATATTTAATGATTTATGAGTTTTTTTTGGTGGTTGTCATTTACCTATTTCCTATGCAGAGTTACTCCCTATTTATCTAATTATCGTCCCACCTTTCGTTTAAAAAGGAAGTAGCTATCACAGCCACAAGTTTGGCAACAAGCCAGGCCGGCGATATTGTCGGATCCCTCCAATTTCAGGCGGCTTCTGGCCTTCTTCGACCACCACTACTATTCACCCATGGTATTTGGTTACCACTCCATCTCGGCGGTTACATGCAGTTTCTTCACCTTCCAATTTGTATCTCCGTTGACTGGCCAGAAACTTCTCCAATCAAGTGTCTTTGTTCTTGCATGCAATTTCATCAGTTTCCTATTCGGATCTCCGTCGGCCTGCCAACTCTTTCTCCTATCGGTAAGGGCATAAAATTGGACTTGTGAATTTGCGATGACCATTCATTCTCACTTCTGGGATGGGCTTTATTCACCAAGAGGCTAGAAACTTTATTTAACAAAACAATTCGCGCTCCTTGTCCATAAAATCCGCGCTCCCATTACATAAAATTCGCGAATTATTTGCGAACCGAGGAGAAATCGCGTTTCTACGTTCCAAAGCAGGAGCGACGAGGCTAAGGTGACGAATTATGTGACCTAAGAATGTACCCGTCCAATCTAGTACATCTTATGCAATAGCTGTCTAATTGAGATGACAAAATACACTTGTATATCCATAACTTTCACGTTTGTGACAAATATATCCATAACTATCGAAATACACGAAATACCCAATTCCGTCCAATTTGGTAACGGCGTCAGTTGACGGTATAACTAGACTAACGGTAGAAGCTGAGTTGGCGATTTATTTACCCCACCAAATGACGTGGATTATAAAGCAAAAAATAACAAAAATTAAAATACAAAAACAGAAAGAGAAAGAGACGGGACTAAACCCTTTTCTTCCCTTCCCCACTGCTACTCCTCCTGGAAGAGTGACCTCCCATCTTCTCCCTTCTTCTTTGAATCTCCCCATCAATCTCTCTTCCAACCTCTGATCTACCCTTCTTCTTCTCTGCATCTCAGTCCCAACCTTCGATCTTCCCCCTTCTTCTTTGAATCCCCCTATCAATCTCTCTCCCAACCTTCAACCCATAATCATAACTGTCGGTCAACCCTCCAGGCGAGCTCTAGGCGACATTGGGAATCTGGGATCAAGCATCGCCCATGAAATTCACAGGAAGCAGATCGCCCCCTAAACCATTTCTAATTCTTCTTTCTCTGCCCCGTCAAATCGTACAAGCAATCAAAGTCCAGACCCATGATTTTGAAGTTCAATAGATGCTCGAAATTGATGTGGCGAAGAGCTTCCGCTGGCGGTTGCAGATCCAGATCTCTTTTTTCTAATAAGCTTCTTCTCAGTGGTAGCAGTTGGCAAGGGAAGAGCCAACTTCTTCTCAAAATCCCCAGAACCCGATTTCCCCCTTTCCTCCTTTTGTTTGATGTTGAATGCTACTCTTCGAGGTTGGGTACGGACAGCAGAGGGAAGGATCTGGTTTGCGGCGGGAAAGCAGAAGCACGGGGACGAAAATTCGTCCGGTACATTTCTTGACCCAAAAACTCATCCTCTCTCCTTTTATTTTTCTTTGGTTGATTTGATTTCAGTTTTTCGAGATTTAAGTTTCTTTCCAGAATTATTATTAGGTTTAAGAGGAGTAATGGGGGATCTGATTATTAGGTTTAGGAGGAGTAATGGGGATATGATTTTATTAGGTTCCAGAACTATTATTACCTGATTCTTCTTCTTTATCGTCGGCGTTTTCTAAAGATGGTTTTTTTCCGATCAGCTACTGCGTTCAGCGAGCTATGGAGGTTGGAGCCACGGGAGAGAGAAGAAATCAATGTGGCGGAGAGAATTAATTTTATTTTTTATTTTTTGCTGATATGGCGTCCACATGTCCAATTTTGCTGACCTGGAGCATAGGTGTGGGATGGGTATGGTCCTAGTCAGCGTTCCGTCACATTTACTGATGCCGTAACAAACGGCGTTAAAGTTTGTAACGGAAATGGATAGATTTGTCACACGATAGTACGCTTTTATGGATATTTCGTGTATTTCGATAGTTATGAATATATTTGTCACAGACGTGAAAGTTATGGATATAGAAGTATATTTTGCCAATTGAGATAAAAAAAAATCATCAAACCCACCCAAAGACCATCCTAATAAGCAGCATCTCTCAGACCCTCACTAATTGATTGGGTTAAGTGTATTCATACATCGGTTTGATCCTTCTTCCTCTGGATATTTTTTCCAAAATACATAAATTGTTATAAAGTTCACACTATACATAACTTAAACAAAAAGTTCTCAATATACACAAGTTTGGACTAGATCGACACCGTGTCAAGCAATTTTGGTAAATAATAAACGAATGTCAAAGATATTTTATACAAATCTATGCCAACGAACTCGATATACCCAAATCATCGCTGCCAATAGCGGCGATATGGCTTCAAAATAGTTCTGAACTCCAACGACTTTCACCAAACATAATAAAAAAATTCAAACGGTTATAACTTTGCGTTTGAGTCTCCACCGCGAACTACTAAAGGTAGTTTTGTTCGCCTTGCTCTCCAATATGCTACTTTGTGATTTTGCTAAACTTTTGTATTAGAGGAGTTAGCATGGTGCTAAGTGCTGGGGTTTGGGTCGTTTTGGTTGCCTTTGTTAGGTTTGTCTTTGATGGTACATTATAGATATCTTTCAATTTAGTTTGGATGCTATGGTATGGTGATGTGATTAATTCATGACTTCAAATAGATTTGAGGTTTAAGTTAATGATAAATTTGTTAGTTAAAAATTTAATTGACAGATTTATTAAAATTTTAATGCTAATTAATGAAAAATATGTTAAGGCACAAATATTAAGTATTTAAAGGAGGTGAGTAACAGTGATTTTATGCGGATTTGTATGTGTTCAAACCCACCCACTCAGTGGTGTATGAAGCAGAAAATGACTCACACACAAACATGTAATTATGGTGTGTTGGTTTGGGTGATGGCGGCTGGGTGGGTTTTGTGGGTTACAACATCTATCTATCTATCTATATCTATCTATCTATCTATCTATCTATATCTATATCTATCTATCTATACTATATATTATGGCAATTCAAAAGTAACATCTTGCCACATAAGCACTTGGAGAAATAACAAGTTGCCTAGGTGGAAATTTTTTTTACTAACAAAAAAATTTATTATTGATCTATTTATTAAGTTATCTCTCTCTTCTTTTAGTATTTATGCTCACTTTTACTCAACATTAATAATAAGTTACATTAAGTTGCCTAGGTGGACATTTTTTTACTAACAAAAAAAATTTATTATTGATCTATTTATTAAGTTATCTCTCTTCTTTTAGTATTTATGCTCACTTTTACTCAACATTAATAATAAGTTACATTGAAATGTAAATAAAAATAAGCATAAATAATAATATTTTTTGTCAATTAACAAAATATAAATATGAATACAAAGAATGACATATATCGGGTTTGTTTAAACAAAAAACATTTCTATTCATCCTGATGAAGTGAAAACATATATTCATGTTCTACCTGAAATTTATCAAATGAAAAGTAATCACATGTGCAATATTTTATAATTTGATTTAAGTTCACATTAAAATATTTGATTTAGATGATTTTGGTTGCGCAAGCTCAATTGAGGTCATAAATAGTATGCTAATAATTTTTTTTTTTTAGATTTAGAGTTATTGCCTAGGATTATACATCAAAGTTTTCAAAATGACTTAAGTATAAGAGTTGACAAACTTTGACTTCATAACTTAAGACGAGGCACAATATACCTTAAAAAATGACACGTGTGAATGTTAAAGGAATCTTTGTTGAGAATATACTATAAATATCACATTTCATCAATCACTAACCTAGACATTGATCAAATAAGGATTGGAAAATTTTTATTAATAGTTGAATGTCTTTTAGACAAATCAAAATTTGAGTATTGAGACAATAAATAAATATAATGTGTTAGTTGAGATATCTAAACAAAAAATATAGTTACAAGAATCTAAATCAAGGTATTGGGTTAAAATAAAAAATCTCTAAGAAGAATGAGTTTAATAAGGAAATTATAATAAGTTATTTGGTTATATGTTGTGAGTCTATGGCTCTATGCCAACTTTTGGCAATAATAAAAAAATTTAATAGGAATTTTCTATTTTGTAACAGTAAGTCATTTGTATTTACAATAAATTTGTCTACAATAAATCTAAGTATTCAAATGTATGTTAAATGTCATTGTACTAATTCTTAAAGTTTATAAAAAATTCAAAAAATTATAAACCATCATTACTTAATATTATAGGAATTTAAAACTAAATTAGTGTCACATCAACGAATGGCTAGCTCTCACCCTTCCACAGTGGACAAGTTCTAATTCTTACTTATATACTTTTTTGTTTACTCTTTAAATTATCATCATTATAAATAATACATAAATTAAGTTAATAACACGGAATGCAACATTTTGGTTTGTTCATATCCCTTTTCTCATACAAATTCTCTCTATAAAAATAAAGCGCAATATTGAAAATAATAAAATGAAAAAATTGGATCAAGCCCCATAAAAACAAACAAACGTCTCTTCTTATTTGCTCAAAATGAGATTTCTAGCATTTCTTTTCTCTACTTTTTTCAAACAAATACAGGAAAGGAAATAGTAAGGCATATTGAGTTTTTACTCTTTGTAAGAGAATACGAGGGTGGAGTTACATAAGACAATGATTAGATGGAAAACAATTGAGCAACTGTAACATATATTTGACTATTGAGTAAAAAAGTTCATCCTATCATTGCGAAGACGAATTGAATGAAGTCGATGATTGCTCATTGCTCCCTCTTTACCATTGATATGTAGCTGAGAACTGGTCTCTTTTTCCTAGAAATATGTGGTTAATTGTGGTTGCACTACAAGAAAACCAGCCTATAGAGGCAAATAATTAGAGACAATTGTTGTATTGGTCTCAATAGTTAAGTTTTAGGAGCAAATATATTATTTGTCTCAATAGGTAAAATTATTTGTCTCTATAGACAAATCTAATAGTCTTTAGTCACAAATATATTTGTTGCTTATAGTTATGTCAAATATAGACAAATTTAATGGTTTTTAGATACAAATATAAATGTTACTTATACATATATTATATAGATGCAAATTTATTATTATTTAGAAACAAATACAAATGTCTCTTATAATTATGTCATATGGAGACAAATCTAATAATCTTTAGAGACAAATACAAATTTCACTTATAATTATATCATATGAATACAATTTAATAGTCTTTAGAGACAAATATAAATGTTACTTACAACCCATAACATATATTTACTATTTAGAGACAAATACATATGCTACTAAAACACTAATTTGAATTAGTTGTTGTGTATAGGTTTAAGAATTCTAATTGTTATAAAAAAATGAATTATAATTGATGTCCCTGCCAAATTTCATTATCATTAAAAAAAGCTACAATTGTGAAATTTTAATTTTTGTAATAGCTCTCAAATTTCACTCTCCTCACCTGGCCCCGCTCTATCTTCCCTTCCAAAGATTTCTCTGCCCATCTTTTACTTCAACTTTTCCCAAAAAAAAAAACTTTCCATTTACTTTTTAAATCCCCACCCACCCAGGCACCCACTCTCTCTCTCTTCTTCTACTTCCAAACCCAATGACCTATTACCAAACAATTAATGGTTTCATTTCTTCCTCCAAACCCAGCAAGCCAAACCTCCCTTCCATCGCTTGGCTTCCCTATGTAAGAGTCCCCTGCGACGAAACATCCTCTTCTACCTTTCGCCGCCGCTGATAGCCCATTCCCCACGATCCTCTAGCTTTCCTTCGTCAACGTCGCCTCCGACGAATCAACTTCCTCGTACATTCTAAAAGGTTACATAACTCAAATAATTTTGAACCTAAAATGAAATAAATCTCCAAACTAAATTACATTTAAACCATAAATCACAAGTATCATTTAGTTTACAATATTACGACTAGAGAATGTGTATATTATTTACTGATACACAAGAGGAAATCAAAACATGTGGCAACAAATACACAATCGAGAGCACTGAGATGGTTTGCAAAAGGAAGCAATACTAGAGAATGTGTTTATTATTTACTGATATATATGTACAGTTGGTTGTCCCAATGGTTTAATATAAACATACAATGATGTTGATTTAGTTAGCAAGATCCTCAGATGCTTCTATAAAATTGGAAATCACAGGTTACTGGAATAGAATAATCTTAATCACTGATATTTTGTTCAAGAGGAGATAAGATATCAAATTGATGAAAATTAGCTATAGATTATGACTGATATTTTGTTCGGTACATACACTTCACCATACTTTGTAATCATTCATTGACGTCAAGATTGTTTTGTGCTACCCTTCATTCATTCTTCAATTCATTAAGTAATTACAAACCATGCCAAATATATTTGTTTCCACTATTTGTTGCTTGGTCCCCTGAAGTTGATGCTTCGATGTCTTATCATTCAAATTTTTGTATTTGTGTTCAAGTTAAGGAAGGAGATTTTTCTGATGTCGTGGTGTGTGTTTACATTAGCTGTAATAGTGCCACCAGGGCTTCCCAGTTGGCCCATCTTAATGGCGTTTGTGCGGCCATCCAGTCCCCTTACGTTGTCATTGGTGACCTTAACACAATTCTTCTTGAAAATGAGAAAGAGGGAGGGAATCCCTGGAATGCCAATCATTCTGCGAGCCTTCGTGACTTTATTCATAATCTGGGTCTTCATGACCCTGGTTATCAGGGTGATCAATTTACTTGGACTAATAGGAGGATGGGTGATGCGTGCATTCACGAACGGCTCGATAGAGCGCTGTGTTTGCAAGGCTGGATTGATCACTTCCCTGATACCCTGGTTAAACATTTTAATGATCAAGGATCTGATCATCGGGCGCTCCTCCTCTCTGATAAGCCCTATGCCCGTAATAGCCGCCCTCTCTTCCGATTTGATGCCCGCTGGGCGGATGATCCTGAAATTAGGGCAATGGTACATTACGTCTGGCAGGAGGATGTCCAAGGGACGCCTATGTTTCGTCTTTGGGAGCGCCTTAAAAAACTCTGTCATTTGTTGTATGATTGGAGTAGGGCAGACACCACTAATTCCCTCCGAAATATTAAAACTCTCCATAATGAAATTGAAACTATCAAGAGTTCCCATCCAATTGACTGGGATACAGTCCGGATTCTGGAGATTGAGTTGAATCGACAATGGGAAGCGGATGAACTTTATTGGCAGCAAAATTCTAGGGTCCACTGGTTAAAGAAAGGAGACAAGAATACCTCTTATTTTCATACAGTGACTCGGACGCGCCGTAAGAAGAACTTTGTGGCTGGCCTTCGTAATGACGAGGGCGATTGGATCACGGATGAGGCTGGGAAAGCTGGTATTGCGTCCAATTTCTATAAAAATCTCTTCACTTCGGAGACTCAGGTCGTTAATATGACTGAGCGTGTGCCAGGCTTGCCTATTGATCAGAATGTTACTCCAGCAATGAATGCCAGCTTAACAGCGGTCGTTCTCCCGGATGAAGTTCGCAAAACAGTTTTTGCCATGGGATCGAAGCAGGCTCCTGGATCGGACGGATTCACGGGGAAATTCTTCAAAGCCTTCTGGGATATTGTGGGGCCTCGGTGGTTGAGGCAGTTTGTTCTTTCTTTGAGACTAGTAGGATGCTCCGTAGTTTCAACCATACTTGGCTTACTCTGATTCCCAAAGTCGATTCTATGGAACATATGCGCCAACTGCGGCCAATCAGCCTGTGTCAGTTTGTGTATAAGATCATTACCAAGATCTTGGCTGAGCGACTTGCTGGTTTTTTACCTCAGATCGTCTCGGAGGGTCAAAACGCTTTTATTCGAGACCGACAAATCGTCGAGAATATCCTCCTGGGGCATGAGTTAATGCCCTATTTGAAAATTAAGAACTGTGGAAAGAAAGGGTACATGGCTCTAAAGGTTTACATGGAAAAGGCCTATGATAGAGTTGAATGGCCCATTCTCCTCGCGGTCTTGGAAAAAATGGGTTTTAACTCTATCTGGCGAGGATGGATACAAGAATGCCTCAAGTCTTCGTCTTTCTCCGTTTTAATGAATGGCACCCCTTCGGGTTACTTCACCCCCTCTAGGAGCCTCCGACAGGGGGATCTTTTGTCTCCTCTCCTGTTTGTGCTCTGTACGGAGGGGTTTGCAGCGCTTCTTCGGAATGTTATTTATGAAGATAAGCTTGGAGGAATCAAGGTTGCTCCGCAGGCCCCGCGGATCTCGCATCTGTTCGTACTTGTTCCTGCGTGGGTCTCTCCAGGAGTGCGAGAACTTAATCGAGGTCTTGAATGAGTATGAGGAGCTTAGTGGCCAGAGAGTGAACTTGGAGAAATCGACAGTGTGCTTTAGTCGGAACATTGTTCTACCGGACCAAGATTTCTTGGTTGCGGTGCTGGGAGTTGGGGCGGTTGGGTTCATGATAAGTACCTGGGTTTGCCCACTCTGATTGCTCGGTCCAAGATGGATACCTTCCGATACTTGGAGGAAAAACTGCTTGATCGCCTCCAAGGATGGAAACGGAGGACGCTTTCCTGGGCGGCTAAGGAAACCCTAATCAAGTCCATTGCCTTGGCATTACCGTTGCATGTGATGTCCTGCTTCAGGTTGCCTCTCTCGCTGTGTCGTTTACTGGATAGACATGTGGCACGGTTCTAGTGGGGCGTTGAGGAGGACCAGTCGAAAATTCGGTGGATGTCATGGCGGAATATGTGCCGGAGTAAGCATGATGGGGGAATGGGGTTTCGCCGCTTTGAGCATTTTAACCAAACTCTGTTAGCGAAAATTGGCTGGCACCTCCTCCAGGAACCACAATCCCTCCTAGCTCAAGTCTATAAAGGGAAGTATTTCCCGAATGGGTCCTTCCTCTTGGCTACGGCGCGTTCTCGACCATCGTGGGGGTGGCAAAGTATTTCTGTATGGCCGTCAGTTATTAGAGGCAGGGCTTCGGTGGCAAATTGGGAACGGGCAGTCTGCCTCCCTTCTCCAATCCAACTGGATCCCTCAATTACAGCTTAATCCTCCTACATATAACCCCCAGGTATTACCGGTTGAGGGGGGTCCGGTGGTTGCTGAGGTGATCAGTCCGGAAGGGGGGAGGTGGTGTGACCGGAAGTTGAGTCAATGGTTCGACCCTCCTACTTGTGAGGCCATTAAAGCCATCCCCCTTCCGCGTCTGTCGGTGGAGGATAAGCTGATCTGGCATAACACACCAGAGGGCATATGCACTGTTAAGTCGGCCTATCATTTAGCTGTCTCCCTCGATAAAAGAAAGGGCTGCTGGAGGTCAGAGGTTAGCTGGATGGACAAGGCTAGTTTGATCAAACTGTGGGAGGCTAACTTGCCCCCCAAATTGAAGGTGTTTATTTGGCAAATCTTGAATCACTTGCTTCCTACGACGGAGGCCCTCATTGCCAAAGATGCTCCGATTTTAATTAGGTGTCCGGTGTGCTGGGCTGAGTCTGAAACTTTGGAACATTTGTTCCTCTTTTGTCCGCTGGCTCGAGCACTTTGGGACTATTCGGGGTTGGCTTCCCTGGGAGAAGGGTTACCTCAGCACACGTTCCCCCTTTTTCTTAAGTGGTTAATGTCTCTGCTAGATCAGCCATCCGTCCTCATGGCGGTTGTTGCTGTCTTTTGGAGAATCTGGCGCTCTCATAACTGGGTTGTCTTTGAGGGCAAGCAGTTTGGGATCCCTGCTCTGATGCGTCAGTACAACCAGCAGTATGAGGAATGGGTTGGGCTGCCAGTGGATCGGACCTCTCGCTCCACTCCCCCACGTCAGCCGGCTCTGGTAGAGGTTGATAATCTGGTATGTATGTGGGACGGGGTTACGAGGAAGGGATCCCACTCCGCCGGGGGGATGGTTATTATGTCTCCTGGTAGAGTGATCCTAATGGCTGCGGGGTTTCAGTTCCCGGTCGTCGATGATCCCATGGTAGTAGAGGTATTGGTACTCCGGGAAGCTATCATGTGGTTCCTGAGTCTGGGTATCACGTAGGTGTGTTTTGAGGGTGATGCGAAGGTCATTATTGATAAAATCAACCATGCGGATGCTAGTGATAGTCGAATTGGTGCTATTCTTGTTGAAATTATTCATCACTTGGCGACTCGCTCAGGGTTTAATGTTGGATTTGTAGGTCGGCGTAGTAACAGGGTAGCCAACTTGGTGGCTCGAAAGGCCCTCTCTTTGTACCCGAATGCTAGTCATTTCTTTGATTTCCAGGTCTGACTGCTTTCTAGGGTATAACTATCTTTTGTTTCAATCAATGAAGATTATCTTTTGTAAAAAAAAAATATATATATATTTGTTTCCACTATTAAATTAAGTTATACTAAGATTCAAAATGGTGAAATGAACCTCCAAAAATATGTTTGTTTCCCTGAACTCGAAGAGGAATAATAAGATTATATTTTTATCATCCCTTCTACAACTCTAAATCACATTTTTTACCATCACTATTAGATTTATGTATTTTAGAGGCTTTGCTATTGTAAATATTTAAAGTTGGGAGGCACATTATGTGCTACCTAATGAAAAGGGAATTTACATCCTGCTTCCCATGCAATTACCTATGCTAATTTGTATATTATACTCTAAAATTTCTGTTCGTTATTTTGTATCACAGACGTGGTTGGTGAAGTTCACTATGTACAACCAACGTCTGAATTTTTTGAATGAATTTTTCAACAAAACTAATAAAATAATGTGTACCTAAAACTATTGGAGTTAGTTCTATGACTTTTTTCTGATTTCATATTTTCATGCATTATTTCTGTGTTGTGTCCATCTCACTTTATCACCTCATGTTTATTAGGGGAGTTTTGATAAAACTAGCGCCCTCTTTGATTTCTCAATTTAAAGTTGTAATACCCAATTAATCAGAGTTAGGTGTGGTATGTGTACTTACATCAGTAATATATGTGGCAAATCACACGATAAGTATAGGTGGCAATTATTCATTCAATCCACCCATCCAATACATCAATCCATTAAAAATATTCACGTAATCCAATCTATTTAAATTAAATTCATTTGATCTAGATCCAATTGAATTGGTGGATTCATGGATTGATCCATGGATCCAAATGACAAATTACGATTTGGTAACTAAACTTTTTTATATTTTAAATTTTGGGTACCAAAATTTAAATTATCATATGAAAAATACTGAATCGATATTCGTCGCCCTAAAATTTAAATTTTATCCCCCTAAAATACAATAAATTGACATTCTTACCCTCAATTTCAACCTAAACAAAAAAATCTTTGTTCTCCTGCCCAGTGGTCGGCTAGCCGAGCTTCTCTGTCCTCTGACCGCTGCTGCCATAGTCGGATTTTTATCTCCGGCGCTGCCCACCTCAACCCAACTGTCGTTGATGCTCTGTTCTGTTGTCGTTGTCAGAGTTTCTTCAATTTTTCATTCCTTCTTTTTCGTTTGCCCCTTTTCCTCTGTTCTTTGAAGCGATTTTTAAGTTGAACAACAACAAGAACCTTCTTCTAGCTCCTTTTCCCCACTAAACAACAACAATAACAACCCAGATACCCAATCGTGGTGGCAAACCACCTTCCTGCCTTTCTCTGGTTAAATCATCAATAAACTTTTTGCTAAGTGAGTACAGGGGGATTTCACTGTGATGGCTACTAACAAAAGAAATACCCTGCTACTAAAAACAATGTGGAACCAAAACAAGAAAATTGCTACGAAGTAGAACAAAAAGCAACTCACCGAGGTAATCACAATTGAAAGCAATCCAATCGCAAGTGGGTCGGCGGCAAACTGAGACAGAGATAAAGACAGAAGGTGGATGTGATTTGGGGATTTAGGGCGAGGAGTTTAAAACATTTTTTCATTTTTTGGAGTTTCAGATCCGAAAGGCCACCGGTGGTTGCGTCACCTCCGCCGATGTCGTTGAAATTGATGAGGTCGTGTCAGTTTATCATAATTATCCGACAAATAAATGAAAGGACATTAAGGTAAATTTAATTTAGTTAGGGAGACAAATAATAAATTTTAGGACGACGAATAGCGATGCCCGAAAAATATCATTGGAAAATTACTTTTTGGTACCTAAAAATTTTCATTATGACATTTTAGTACCTAAACTTTTCACATTTTACATATTGGTCCAATATTGAGGATGTCATTTGGATTCATGGATAATCCATCAATCCATTTGATCCAATCCATTAGATCCAATCCATTTGATCCATGAATCTACCAATCCAATCCAGCAATCAATGGATTCAATCTATTTGCCACCTCTAACGATAGGCCATACTTAATGGCTTTCTACTTTTTGACTATTATATTTCCATTTCACACTTATAATAACATAATCCAAAAACTAGTTACTTCATCATTGCTAAGAAGCTATTACTTTGTTGCATCCCCAACATCGAAACTATATTTCGACTGGAATTATCCTTCATTGCACAATTTGTTAAATCCGTAAGTAATTGTTCTTATCCATAGTGCATATATATACATGTTCATGGCTACATATAATTAACTTTGTTACATGTCAATGCTTATGTCATATTAAGGGCAATGAAAAACACCATTGAAGATGAATTTTATGAAGTTGCCAACAACGTGCACACATTTGTTCATTTGTTGATCTAACTTCATTTCGGTTATCTCCTTCAACGATGGTAAAAGGTTTGCATAACTTCGTCCTTTGCAAGGACGTATCTTCCATATATTCTTATTTTCATACATTTTCATATTTGAATTTATTTCATGAAAAATAAATTTTTGCAAGGAAATTACTACATTGTTGTTGGGAATAATTGAGATCCAAGAGTCACTTGGGCATTCACTCATACACTATACATTGTCCAAGTAACTATTAGTGATAACCTTGCATCATGTCCTATATATTTTAAATTGTGCAACTTTAGATCCATTAACCGCGATATGGTCAAAGAGGTGCTCTCTATTGAAAAAAAAAAAACACTTCAATGATATATTGAACTCTAAGAGAGACCAATCATTTTCTTTCATTTTGAAGGTTAATTATGTATGTATTATGGAAGTAACTCTAATACCCAACTATATGGTCTACTTAAGTAATGAATGAAAATTATTTATATTTAACTTTTTATTCAATTATTATACTTAATGCTTATATCAAAATTTTATTCTTTTTTATGGAGTTCTAAATACATTATGCACAGTTAGACCAGTTTCAAATATGTTACGTGCACACTAATGTACAAAATAGTCATTACATATGTTTCAAAGCATCTATCATATCTATTATTATATATCAAATTCATTGGCGGAACTTTGCCGGCCAACGGGCCAGACCCAGTGCTAATATAGCTAATAGTTCAAGTCTTTCAGCCACAATCACCCACTGAATCGAGCTAATTGTCCAAGTCTTCAAACTACAATCACCACGAACACTAATAAACCCAAACTATACAATAAGCTAAATTAGTATATAATCAAGAAAAATTAACAAGGATTGATAACAGACTGTAAACATATATATACGTCCTATACTAGACAATCTCCACCATATACTTCCATCTCAACGACCAGCATAATTGATGTGATTTATTTTTTAATCCCACAAAAAAAACCCCTACATTAATGCTTGTCGTTGAGATGGACGTGGATGGAGGAGATTATTGGCGTATGACATACCCCAATATATGTCTGGTGTACGATAGAAGTCACCATATAATATAGATTTCCAACCATGGAAACAAATTAGTCTATACAAATATTCTTAATAACCATAAATTTTAGAATATGGGCTAGTTTGGCTCTAATGTAGCTTTTGCAAAAGCAGCCCTTGACTTGAGCTTTTTGAGAAATACTTTTCAAAAAAAGCAGTTGAGTGTTTGACTCTGAAACTATTAGAAGTGATTTTCAATATGAGAGGTTATGTAAAATGACTATAAAGGATTTATAATATAAAAAATTATTAAAATTCTAAACATTAAAAGGTAGTCAAAATTAGGGGTGACTATTTGGTCCCGATTTTTTGGTTTTACCTCAAACCGGACCGAGACTGGACCAGATAGTAATCAATCCAGTTCCATATTCGGTCTTAGATTTGAGGTAAGAAAAACTCTTCGGAATCCGACCGAATACCAGATAAAGACCGGATAAGAGAGTACAACACCCAAAACTTAACCAACTTCTCACCCTTTAAGTCCTCAGGTCACTCAAATCCCAACAAGCTCGTTCTAAAATTAAGAAGGAATTTGGACCGGACCGGGTGAAGACTGGATCGTATCCAATCCAATCTTTGGTCCTTATATTCACGGAAAGACCGGACCGGGACCGGATAAATTTGGGCCCATTTAACCGGACTGGACCGTATAGCCACCCCTAGTAAAAATAGACCTTGTAGATTTCTTTTATATTAAATAATATGATTTTATAGTTTATTTTATTTTTAAGATGATATAAATGAAATAAAATTATATTTTCTGAAATAAAATAAAATATTGTAAGGATAATCTTTTATTTTTAAAATAGCAATTTTCTCAGAAACTCCAAATCGGAGATTTTGCTTTAATGTTATGCAAAAGCGCTTTTCAGCTTTTTAAAAGTCGAACTTTAATAGATATTTGGTCTGCTTCAGCTTTTGACCCCGAAAAACACTTCTAAAATCCGGGCTGAATATAAGGTATATTCAACTGAAAGGATAACTAGAGATTTAGCCAACAAATGATCTTTTGATACAAATTGAGGTGATTTTATATTTATATATCTTTATTTGGATGGTTTAGTAAAACAGTAGGTTAAAGTTTCACTGATTTGAGGTTAAAATTTTGGATGGATCATGAGTCAAAAGCAATCGAACTTTTAGTGGATTTCAAGTAAATTCATGGGTTGAATCATCATTGCTCACCCCTGCAATTGACCCAAATTAAGCGCAGGGATTTAGTTGCTCATGATAACTCAAGTCTCAAGCTATAGCTAAACGTTAGTATATGTAGTTTAGTCATCAAAAGGAAAGTTTTATTGGATTGAAGGGAAAAAGAAAAACAGAATACAACGCAACTTGGCTTGTAAGGAACTGATACAGTAGGTACGTAGTTGGAAACTAAAAGCACAGATGGAGATACGGTATTATATAGGACAGCAAAGCACAGAGATACGTACGGGTGGGGTCATTATATTATATTATTATATTATCCAGTCCACAAAGAAAAGAGAGTTACGATTTAAGTTAGAGTTGCGAGAACTGAAGGAAGCAGCGCTGGTCGAAGTAAATGCTGGCGGATGTAAACTTTCTGCATGAACTCACATACGGCCACCCACCTCTGAGACATTTGGTGCAGCTATCTCCGATGACGCCACTGTAACAAATCGCGTACCCGGTGGCCGCACCGATACCGCCATCTACTGGATTTGTTGCGTCGAACTTCGTCTCGCCTGTAGTAGGGTCTGCGTCTCTGTTGTGCGTATACGAAACCAGAGCCTGAAGGACAAAATCAACGTACCCAGGGAAATTGGTCTGATCGGCCGCCAGGGTGTCACCGCAATATTTAGGAGTAGTGTCGTCAGCCCAAGATCCGCCGCCCATTAAATATCCCGTAATAAGTAGCACCACCGTGGCTGCGACTAGGAATGGTTTGGGGAAGATGAAACCTGCTGCCATGGCTAGCTGTTTGGAATATATATATAATGGTTGGTGCTAGCTAGTTAATTGATGAATGATTTTCCATTCCTGAAAGCAGCTTCGTAACGTTTTTATAGCCGCAAATTAAAGATGGTGCTCGATCGTCGCCGGCCGTGCTCCGGCCGGATCCCTTTTCTTCCATTTTTACCTTTTGGACCTCTAGACTAGAAGAGTTTGGTGTTAGTGGAGATCCGATCATAGTTAAGTTTGCATATCGTTGGCGTTATTTTTATACCGCATCTTACCCGTCCAAGTTGAAAGGTACTTGGGATGGAATGATTAAACTCTATTTTCAACAACTAACCCTTACCGGCCTGCAGCTCAAAATATATATTTGCCATGGTGATAGTATAGTAGTCGATCCAAAATGCCCCTTCTTGCTCAGACTAACTTTGTTTGGCGAAGCGAGAAAGGGAGCACCCAGTACTTGGCTTCCTTCCTTCATCCTTGTTTGTGTGACTGTGACTGTGACTGTGACTGTAACTGTGTGTACATTAAAATATAGTTTCCTTTTCTTCAATAATGTCGTCCTTCGTCGTCGTCTTCCTTCTGGTTTATGCACGAAGTAAGCTTGTGGTTTAATTAATTACATGGTTTTGATTTTTGACCCATTAAACTCTTTTCTTCGGGCTCTACGGTGGCCGCCCTCTCGTCTTTCTAATTAACTCTTTAAAAGATACTACGGGAAAAATGATGTTGCAAGAAATGTCGAAAGTGTTGCATATGCGATATGCAACACTTTTAGTTGTGTCCTTTATATGTGGTGTTGTGTAAAGTAATATGTAACATTTTTTTTGGATTATGTAACAAAAAAGCTATTTGCTGCATATGTATATACCTAAAGCAACATCAATTTAGACAACACCTCATAAACTTTATATGCAATCGTGATAACAAAAAAAGCTATTATGCTTTATTCATAACGAATTTTGCCATCACATAAGACGTACGCAATCGTGATAACTTTTGCTTGTAACAAATAGTACCCATTTGTGACGACTTTCTTCCATCACCAAATGTATTTCAACTATTACCAATTTAAGATGCCATTGTTATGATAATAGTTGTCTCACAAAAGGAGGTTTTTATGACGATGTTATGGTCACAATATCATATTTTTGTGACAATATTAGTTTTATTTTTGTCACAAACAAATATTTTTGTCACATACTAAATATAAGTGAATATTGTACATTGTAGGAAATAGTATACCTTAGTGACGATGTGATTCGTGATCAAAAGTACTATTTGTGAGAAATATATCATCATCACAAAATATTAACACTTCTTAAAACTTTAGACATCACAACTTTATATCATTGTCACACATATATCTACGTACCCATAATAAAATTTGTGACTAAATACAAGAACTAATAAACTGTAATTAGAACAATTAAAAAAATCAATAACAATTTGTTCTGCCCAACTTGATTCCTAATCTTCTTTCAGATCTCATCGTCATCTATTGAGTGATTTAATTATCGCAGCTGCTATAGCAATGTCGTCCATTGCCGGGGGCTTCATTTGATACTCACTATCATCGAACTAACCTCTATCTCGATCTGCCTCTCTATCACGCTCTTGCGGCTGCTGTCTCTTGCTGCGGGTGCGATCGACTGCTTATTCTTGCAGTTGCAGTTGCGATAGAGATGATACCAACTTGACTCTTTCCAAACCCCATGTCTTCATGGCTTTTACACTTAATACATAACAACCTTTGATCCCTTATAGGACCATGATTGGTTGGTGTGTGTCGAGATGTCTTATTCTTACTTTCTTGTTTGCCATTCATGTTTGGCATGCCATGGGGGTTGTTAGGCATAGACTGGCCTCTTTGTCTATTTCTCAACACACTCTCATGATGGTGAAAATCGTAGAGGGCTTGGGTGTGATGAACACTCCTAGACTTGCCCCCACTCGTTTCTTCACTGTCTATAACATGCCCCCCTTTCCACTGGTTGAAGACATGCCCCCCCATACCTTTGTTCATGATTGTGGACGTGCCCCATTTTCCAAACTGAGCCATATTAGTATGCTTACTAAAACCATGTGTGGTTTCATATTGTGGCTTATTGGGCACACCTATCAACCCACTAGTTGTGGTTGCTGACATGTTCCCCTTGCCACACCTGGCTATACCATCACATATGGCTCTGTGCTTTTGGGATTTCTTGGTATGTCTATCTGTCCACTGCTAGTGGTTGATAACATGTCTCCCACTCGTTTCATTACTATCAATGACATGCCCCCTACTCTACTGCATGGGGATGGAGACATGGCCCCTTGCCACACTTAGCTACACTAACATTCTTGCTAGAAATACATAAGGCTTGGGCTTGTTGTGGCTTCGTGGGTACGTCTATCTGTCCACTGTTTGTGGTTGATGACATGCACTCCCTGTCACACTTAGTCATAGCATGCTTACTACCAGAATGTGTGGTTTGGGATTGTTGGGCCTCCTTGGGTAAGTCTATCTTCCCACTGCTTGTGGTTGATGACATGCCCCCCATGCCATTGCTCATGGTAGATGATATGCCCTCCTTGCCACACCTAGACCAAGAACGTGGTGTTCTCCTGAATACACCCTGTACACCTTCCTTGACATCAACGTGTCCTCCAGCGCGTGGCGGAGCCACACCATGCCAAGGTAGGCCGCTGCACCACCTTGGCCAGCCTTCCAAATTCCAATACAGCAACGACGCGGCGGATATGGAGGAGCTTTGAAGGAGGGACTTGCTTCCCATTAATTAGAAGGCTTTTCAGTTTTCAAAGCTAGACCATAAGTCATTTTATTAGAAATATAATATATTTATTATGTAGTATTGGAGCTTATATAAACGGAAATACAATCTCATTTGCCTGTATTTACCCATCCCTACCCCTAGTATTAAAAATGATAAAAGGGCTGGTTCGCGATATGGATATCTCGTTATTCATATACGTCCCATGGCATGTTGGGTACAGGTAGGGTATTCTATTATGGAGCACAGATTGGGATAGGTCAACACATATGAGTATGTGGTTTAAATGCAAAACATTAGAAATATTCATTTATTCATCAAAAAATCAGGAGACAAATTATAATATCATAAATATAGTTAAATTATTTGAGAAATTAAGTCTCACATATTTATAACTTCATTATAGCTAGAACATGATATGATAAAAGTAAAATTCTAAATAATTTGAGTAAAATTACAGGTAATTTAGAGGGAAACATGACGAAAATTTGGCCGGTCAAGGCAGGTTAAGTCTAGGAGAGTACCCATGCCTCGCCTACTAGGCGGGTATTACTTGCCTAAAAACAGGTCAAACAAGTCAGGTAAAATGAGTCCGGTCGAAATTATCTTTCCTACCCGATATGCTTTCAAAATTCCCCCACAATTATCATTGCCCTCTTCACCTTTTACCGGATGCAATTTTCGTAATGAATTATATGTGAAACATATGCTTTTTAATATATGGAAATACGTCGTGAATTATCATGCAATATTAACATGATTTTTTTTATATTGGACCTACCTTAACAAAATTTCTAGCTACGCCACTGCCCCCCAGCTTGACACTTTGCTGTGAACTTGTCAGGTGGTAGGTTTTCATGCCCTCCTTGCTGCCCCCATGGCGGTTTGCATCCACCATACTCATTGAGTAAAAGTAGCAATGAGGGTGGGTGAGTTTGTAGTGGTATTTGATCCATAGATTTTAACCCTCTACCAATTCTCACGTTCAAGCATGGTCTTGCCTCTGAGACGGTTTTTAAAGTAACTGTCTGCACAGGTAGTTGCTTTGCATGAGTGGTGAACGTGGGAACGAGTTTCTTGCCACAACCACCACGTTTAAGAAGTGGTTGACTTGTCACCGGATATGATGAGTTCTCCACCCGTGGCTGAGTAGTTCGGCACCGGAGTCTAGAATACTTGTATCCTTAGTAGCAACGCTTGATGTTGGATCTCTACCATCTTTTGCCAAAACCTTTGTTCTCAACACTGGTTTCATCAAAAGTTGGCGAAACTTCTTAAAATTATTTTATTTATCTCGCAAATCTCATCCAATTGATCCAAAGGTCGATTTAAATGAGTATGAAAACAATCGAGTTAAGATACAATTTTTTTTTGTGTAAACCACCATAGCCTCCACCATTAATTGTATTTCTACCACCAGTGACTGGAGGAGACACAAAGTGGTGATGGTTACACCCAAACATGGCGCATGTGATGGCTGACCTCTTGCCCCACCATTGTTTCCAGCGTCACTTTTTGCTAATTGGCCAAGATCATATCTGGCCAACTATTGATGAAAATGTGCCAACTAGTTATTGTTCGGGCTGGGATGAGTTCCCCTTTGTTATTGGGAACGGCCGTCATGCCCCCTTTCTTCAGAACTACTTGTACCGGGATGACCCAAGGGATGTCAGAGATTGGATAGATTATCCCGACATCAAGAAGCTTTAGCACTTCCTTCTTTACCATTTCTCTCATGTTTGGATTTAGGCGACGTTGTGGTTGTACCACTGGCTTGTATTCGTCCTCCATAAGAATCTTATGGGTGCAAAAAATGGACTTGTCCCTTGGATGTCTATGACATTCCAAGCAATTGCTCTTATGTGTTTCTTCAATAGAGCCACTAGTTGTTCCTTCTGATGTGGAGAAAGAGATGAGTTAATGATGACTGGCAATTTGGAGTTGTTGCTAAGGAAGGCATACTCCATTTCAATTTCATCATCACCTGAGTTGAGGGCATCAAGAACATGAGCATATCTCATTCCATCATTTAGTCGGAAGGCGGCACTGGCATCTCCATCTCGTAGAGTGAATCTCCCGTCATGAACATCCACTATAGCCCGGGCCTTTGCTAAGAAGAGATTGCCAAGGATTAGCGAAGCGTCAGTCTCATCAGTATCCATGATCACAAAATTTTCTGGGAAGAAAAATGGTCTCGCCTTCACGATCAAATCTTCCAAGCTTCCACGGGGGTGGCGTGTGGATTTGTCTGCTAGTTGGATAGTCATCTTGGTCGGAGTGAGCTCGCCTAGCCCAAGTTGTTATAACATTAATGCTTGCCTCAATATCGGCCAAACTTCTTTCCCCTTCTAGTTTACCGATGATGCATGGTAGAGTGAAACTTCCTGGATCTTTGAGTTTTTCTGGTAAACTCTTGTTGAGGATTACGGCAGAACATTCTTCATTCAGGACAATCGAAGCAACATCTCCCAACTTCCTCTTGTGTGTGAGAATCTCCTTCCAAATTTTGGCATATTGAGGCATTTCGGAAATGACTTCAATGAAGGGAATGTTGACATGCACCTTACCCAAAAGATCCAGAATCTTTTGGTAAGCAGCATCTCTAAGCTCTGTGTTCAATGTGGCAGGATAATGAGCTTTTGGTTGGTATGGCGGCAGAGTTGGCTCGGATGATGGATTTAGCTTGGTCTTCTCGTTATGCAGGTCGGCTTCCATTACGACATTTTTGGCTGACTTATTTGGAGTAGGTGTACTTGATTTGGTGATCTTGATGGGCAAGGGCTTGGTTTCCTTCCCACTTTGAAGGGTTATGACCTTCAGCTGCTCCTTGGGATTATTCTGTGTTGATTGGAAGAGTGCCAGGGGGTCTTTCACTCAAAATCTTGGCCAGATTGGTCATTTTGAATTCAATGTTGGAGATGGATGCTTGTTGTCCCAACATGAGCTTCTCGATCCTATCAACTCTGCTTATATCTTCAGTTTTGTTGTTAGAGGCTCCACTAGTCCCACGTAGTCAACCTTTACTTTGCGAGATCGACCAAATTTGCGGTATTCTATACTGTTGTGATCTTTTCCATCACACCAATCACACTCAAAGATTTCAGCTACTAGTGGTGAGATCGTGGAAGTCTTCAACTCTAAAAGCTATTGGGTGATTGTCTCCATTTGTAGCATCATTGACAGTGGCGGACCTATTCATACCCAAGGTTAGTCAATTGACAAACCTTGACTACATAATTAGGTCAAACCAGCCCATTAAAAATAGTATTATTGTTGGATCTTCCCAATTTAACAATGCTTACTGCTTACACTTCCGTTCAACCACTAAGGCACTAACCAATAGTTGTTATAGAAATTATTAAAATATATATAATGATTCTAATTAACTCCTAACAATCTGACGAATCCAAGTGGCCAAGCCCATTAAGATTTTATTAAATCTCCTTCTCCTCTTTGTGGAATGAAATTCGTCAAGAACGATCTTCGAAATCGTATGGGGGACCAATTTATGAGTGATTGTCTGGTCACTTTCATTGAAAAATGCGTGAGTCGCAACATAAGTGATGAATGTATAATAGAAACTTTTCAGAATATGAAAACACGTCGTGGTTAGCTATGAGAAGCGATGAATCGATGTACTTTATTAATTAAACATTTTTTATTTTTTAATTACTTTATTATTTATTTTTGTGAATACCCTTCACAAAATTTCTGGGTCCGCCAATGATTATTGATGTCTGAAAGTCAGATCACTCCTGGACATTATTTACAGAAACTGGGCGAGGAGCAGTTCTTCTTGCCCAATTTCTTGTCTTGGCTGCTAGATCCGCATAATGTGTCATGGCCGCATCAGCTCTTAGTTGAGTAATATCACCATTAGATGCCTGGTTGATGAGGATTGTTGTGGCATCATCTAGACCTTTTCCGAAGATGTCGGCAAGCTGCTCTTGTCCGAACCCATCGTGAGGGCATGAATGAGTAGTCCTTGAAATCGTCTCCAGACGTCATAGAGTGGTCCTCCACTTCGTTGGCAAAAGTGAGATCTTCTTTCCTTGATTTCATATGTATTCCATGGAGGAAAGTATTATTCCATGAAAGCTTGTGCTAGATCATCCCAGGTGGTGAAGGTTCCGGCCTTCCTGGTGCTTGAGACTCAAGCCACAACTTAGCTCTTCCTCTAAGTGAGAAAGGGAAAAGTCATAACCTGCTAGCATCTGCTATGACTCTTTGGTGTTGGACGGAGTCACAAATTTCCAGAAAGACTTGTACATGATGGACGGGGTTGTCATCGTCCTTTCGTTCAAATTGACTAGCGTTCTGCACCATATGGATTGTGTTATGCCGTAGTTTAAAGTTTGATGTTATGATGGGTGGTCTTTTAATGATGGAGGCAATACCAGATGCGTTGGTTTAGCGAAATCGCCCGAAGTTCTTTGACAAGCTTCCATGACGGTCTCTTCGTATTTAACCTCCTAATAGTCTTCAAATTCTGTCTCACTATCTCCGACTTTAGAGGGATTGCTCACTATCTCGTAGACAACTTCTTCAAGTTTTCGTTTGTAAAAATCTGGTGCTTGGTCGATTCATAAAAGGAATCATGAAAAAAATAAATCAAAAAACAGTAAAAACCCGTGAAAAGCAAGGTAGGAAAATAAATAAAAATAACACAAGAAAATAATTCTTTTTACACAACTAGAAAATTTCCCCAGCAACGGTGCCAAAATTTGATGTCGCTAAAAGCGCATGCAAAGATCATTCAGAAACTGAAACTCACTGGAATCATATTTCCCAAGGATCTTTTCTGTTGCATTACTCAAGTATTAGTGTTCTAGTATATAACTAACTGAATGATTTAATTGGACACTAGTTTGGAAAGTTGTTTGGATTAGTTTCCCCCTCGATGTTTCATCTCGAATAAACGCAATTTAATGAACAAGTTTTAATATGAATTTCATCCCATTGTAATTTCTAAAATTGAATTCATGCAATTTCATACCAATGAATTCGTTCAACTTCCAATTACTAATCTCGGTTTTCGCATCATATTAAAAATGGAAAGTTAATAGATAAAAATGCAAATTACACTCAAGATTGACCACAAATTAATTCCGATTTCTCGTGAATTTTACCTGAATGGTTCTTGTGTTTGGCGATCAAGGAGTCGGAATGTTGTTTCTAGACGCTTCTGTCTTCCAAAAATTTCCTAAATGGAGGGTCTCTCCTCTCATTCGGGAACAAGAGAAACAAACAAAAGAGATATTAATTCCTCATAAATTCGCTAGTTAAATCACTTTTAAATATTTGGGATCTTAATTTCGTCGAGGGTTCCACCATTCCAAACAACAAGGGTTTTAGTTCTTAATTAAAACAGACGAAGGGAGGAAGGATATAGTTAACTCAAGTGAGATAATTAATCGTATAAACCTAACCCCACTCCAAAAATAAATAGAAGTATAGTGTAAATTGGATGAAAGGGCGGAAGGACTTAGCTAACTCAAGTGAGATAGCTAATCGTATAAATCAAACCCCACTAGTAAAATATAAATATGGAAATATGGAAGGACTTAGCTACCTCAAGTGAGCTAGCTAATCGTATAAACCAAATCCCCACTTAAAAAGTGTGGGAAAATTAAACACATAAGAATAGAAAAGTTACCAAAACCTTGTTGTTCGCCAAATGGAAGAAACGAGAATATGGTAAATACGTTATACCAATAAATCACCTAGAAGTCAAAGAAACTTCTTAAGAGTAGGAACCGTTGTCGTATGAAACATTCACCTTTAGAATGAAGATAATGACATTGTACGATGATTTCGAAAGAGTTTCGTGATTATTACAAAGCTGGGGATGTGTAAAGGGAGAGAAATTTTAGCTATTCTCTTGGGTAGAAAGTGTTATTTCAACATAACCCCTCCATCTATTTATTGTGCATATTTGGTATCATTGTTAATCTTGCTTTTCAGCAACTTGCTTAACCTACTTTCTTTCATTCATGACGGAGAGATGATGGCCAGCAACTTGCTTGTCTTGTCCATTTAATTACATTTCACTTCTCATTTCCAACTGCGCTAGCTCCCGCTGCTTGCTTGGACTACCTGACGTGCCCAACGAGGGTGAACCGTAGTAGCGAAGGAAGAGGAGAGAGTCCTGCAGCGCCTCATGCACTAGACGCCGAATCTAATCAGGAGTCAGTGAGGCAGCCGAACTGCCAGCCGAAGAACTCCCATCGGGACCAGCCATAGTGACCGGGTAAGCTATTTTGGTGGAAGAAGAGCTCGCGTAGGAAGCCGGACTCAATTTACCTCTCTTACTTAATGTTGGACATTCAAGCACAATATGCCCAGACCGCTTGCAGTAATTGCAAAAATTCTTCTTCTTGCGGTGAATCTGGATGTGACCCGACTCCCTACAGAAGTGACAAATAAGTTCGCTGGTATTTGGCTTAGTAAACTGAGGACGAGAAGCAGAAGAGCGCCCTACAGCAAACGCAGCCTCCGAGTAAGAGCTATTATGGTCAATTTGAGACTAGCTCTTCAGTCTCGCCTCCTCCCACATTTACTCAGCCACCACATCTTCGAGCTGAGTAATGTTTCGATGAATCAAAGAGGCACGTATGAGTTCAAACTCTGAACGGAGCTTAGCCAAGAAATGAAGGACTCGTGTCCTAGAATGCTCTGCCACAACAGCGGCAGAAGCCGCAGCAGGAACAAGCAGGGGCGGACCCAGACACCCCTAACTTTCGGGAAAATGATTATCCAACCTCTGGTAGTAATTTACGTATAGACAACAAAATATAATTGATAGTGGGGGATACCCCTGAAATTTGAAAAAAATGATTATCCTACTGTCATTTGTGTATAAAAATATAAATGGTAGGTTGAGTAATTCAAATCTAGAACACTATTATTATTAATAAACTTAATTTCCGTTGAGCTACAACTCATTTGGTGTTCGATTTTGAAAAATGTGTAATAGTTAAAAGTAATTCCCTATTTCTAATTATTTCAATCTAAACTAATTTCAATCTACCCTTAATTTGTATTGATTTTATGATTGTACGACAGGTGTTGAAGAGTCTTTCAGCTTTGGGTTACATCAAGAACAAGTTTACAAATCGAATATGCGATAAGTTACTGAATGATTGTCTAGTAGGGTATATAGAGAATTTTTTTTAACACTATAAACACCAACTGTATTCTACAATTATTTTTGAATATGAAAACACATCATGGACTTTTTAACCTGTACGAGTAAGGTATTTCCATATTTACGATTTTATTTTTATTAATTATTTTTATTTTTATTTAATTTATTTTTTAAAAGAGGACACCCCTGTGGAAAATTTCCGGGTCCGCCACTAGGAACAAGAGTAGTAGTCAGGAGATTGTACTCGGTCTAGAGATGAAGACAAGCCTGATAATAGTTTCCAACTCAAACTGACGAAATTGATCACAGTTTCCAACTCAAACTGACGAGAGGTACCATGCTAAGCATACGTCGAACAAATATGACGCCACATCTCACTAACGGTGGTGAAACGACGGAGACTGAGCGCCGTCGACATATCAACCACCCCCAACAGCCAAGTAATCAGGCGAGCATTGGCTGCATTCCAGTCCTCTATGTCACGCGCAGCCGCATCCGCTCACGGTTGCTTGGTCTCCCCGTCAACACGAAGAGGAGCTTTTGTCCAGCCACAAAATTTCGAAATTGGAATTCCCATATGGCAAAGTGGTTGCCATCAAACTTGATCGAGATTGAATCCATCTTCGCAAATCCATAATGCTGCAAACTAGTAACAACCACACGAACCCAAAAGCAACAAACAACGGCACCCTAGATGTATCAAACAATGAAACCCTTCACCAAGACAGACCCATACGAAGAGCTTCAAGCCTAGCGGTAGCAAACACTAAAACCCTTTACCAAAAAATATATCAGAAGAAATATACCACTCTATACCATCCTAGTATATGGCTGCTAACTAGTGGTAAACAATTATGAATGTGGTTAATTATTGTATGTATATTCTTACTACCATGTATATTTATCTTATGTTTACTACCATGTATATTTATCTTATGCTAGCCCCACTTCAGCTTCTTGCTTAGCCTCTACCTGTGAGACGTGAGCCCATTTGTGTCAGGCTGCCACCTGCTAGCTTGAGCTGCTATCCCAAATGAACCAGCTGCTTGCTTCAGTTTGTACGCCAATTCTTCCCCGATCAAGTTTGTGCACTTAATTGAGCTGCTAACTTGCAAATTCCCTACGTAGGTTGCTGGTGGTAATTGAGCAGCGCTCGCTTGCAAGCATAATCAGATTCAAGTTCGACTTATTTATATCCTCAAATATAAAAATACAGCCCGCTTGCTCCCATGCACACGTATATATCCATCCTTTAATCTTGCAAGCATAATCGGATTCTGACTTATTTATATCCTGAAATATCAAAACACACAAAACCAAATGTAAAACTGGAAAACAACTAAACTTATTTTGTCTTACAAGCCAATTTAATACTTAAATAATGTGAGAATAAATATGTGTATTTCTCGATGTATCAGAGATCATCAACTTAATTAGTCCAACAAACCCATAATAAACCACAACGGGTGATCATTATATTATTCACCAAGAAGAGAGAATTACAATTTAAGTTAGAGTTGCGAGAATTGAATGAAGCACCATGGTAATGTTTAGTATTGCATAAGATCATATACTACGTGGCATAGAAATGTACAATGGTGATATAAACATAAGATAAATATACATTGTAGTAAGAATATAGGGTAAATACAATTTAATATCCAAATCTTTCATTTTAAACAATATAATAGCCAAACCTTTTCGAAAACAATCTAATATCCAAATCGTCAACTTTCCGTTCGTTTGACCGTTAGTTGACACTTCAAAAAAGCTTTGTTTAGGGGAAATAGTCACAATACAACTTTGTTTCTTGTTTTGGCATTGCAGATGACTGAATATTTAGATATTCTATACCATCATGGTGGAGTCATGGACTTCTCGGGTTTGGAACTACGATATGTTTGTGGTTTTTCAGAGAAGATGTCGATGAAAATTGATGAAGTGTCGTACTTTAAACTTTTTTGAAGTGTCAACTAACGATCAAACAGACAGAAAGTTGACGATTTGGATATTAGATTGTTTTCGAAAAGGTTTGGCTATTATATTGTTTAAAATAAAAGGTTTGGATATTAAATTGTATTTACCCAAGAATATACATACAATAATTTACCACATTCATAATTGTTTACCACTAGTTAGCAGCCATGTACTAGGGTGGTATAGAGTGGTATATTTCTTCTGATATATTTTTCCCTTAAATTTGTAGATCCAATAAATCATAATGAGTTCGTTCCATGTGTGCAAAAATTATCAAAATTTGGGTTAAGAACACAGGTGGTGGTACCAAGGCGGTAACAAGTGGTATGAATTTTTTTTTTGTCAAAATATATTAATAATTGATATCATTTTGTAGGTTGCAACAAATTGTGCATATGTGCATTAAAAAAAATTAAAATCCAAGTTAGAACAAAGAAGATAAGACAAAATTAAGAAAACTAGACAAAATAAAAATTGACTAATTCTTACCCCTTAGATCCGGACCCTTCTTACCCCACTCAAAATAAAGCGCCCAGATTCATTTATACAAAGACTAATATATACCACTAGGAAACCCAAACTATCAAGAATGTGTCATTTGTGTCCCGAATTATTCAATATGACATTTGGGTTGCTACACCCCGCTTTTCTCAAAAGTCAAATTGACTATTATTCCCTTTGGTCAAGTTGTCAGATTCCATCGTAAAATCGATAAGGACTAAAAATTTGAACTCTCGGTTCAAGTGATGTAGAGTATCAACATAAAATAAAAAAATTATTGACGTTAGCTGAGTATTGGATCCATGAAATTCCCAAAATACCCTTTGAACTAATTAAAACCTACCACTTGGGAGCAACTGTGCCCCCCTAGCTATATATAAATATATAAAGCAAAAGAGCAGCATTCCGCCGCCGACACTACCGCTCTGGTCACGAAGGAGAGATTGTGATCAGCTAAGGAAAATTGAGAGAGGAACTCGATGATGACAACGGTGGTGGTTGTCGACGGAGGCACGACCCGGACTGGCGGCAACCAGGCGGTGGTGATTGATAAATCGTGGACGGCTACGACAATGATGACGAACGCGCCTCAATCCTAACAGGAAAGTGAACTAAATCGAGGCTCATTGAAAAGGCCATCTCTTCAGCATATGACATTGTTCGCCAATCACATTTTCAATTATCCGAGTCTCCTACAGTGGTTGGGGTTGATGTTATGGATGCAAGTTCTCATAAGAGATGCTCAGTTTCTCTTCCGAAGGAACTCTTCCAATGCTGGCTGCTGTTGGACCTTACCTTCATCGCGATACAATATTGCTCCAGAAGCCTACATCTGGAAATCAAGCCTGTCGCCAGCTCCTCTGAGATGCTAGGTCATGAATTGAGGAAGCTTTAGGATCATGTTTGCTTCCTTCATTACAGTCGATTCCTGCAAATCCAGCAGTGGGACAGGAGATTTGGGAAGTTATGAGTCTCCTCCCACACGAGGTACGTTATCGGTTATATGGCGAATGGGAAAAATACGATGAGAGGGAGAGCTAATTAGCTTACGCATGTAAATTAACCTTCTTGGGAATCAGTTGATATATCTATTGTTTTAGCTCAAGGTGTCATACTGTTAAAAGATTCGAAGTCCCAGGGAAGCTAAGCAACGTGTGGAAGTTGTATAATATGTAATTTGGATATATGCATGGGCGGTGCTTCATATACTTGGGACAAGTGTTACAGTTTTGGTTACCTTGATTGACGAGTGGCTTCTGGAGATGGATGGAATTATTGGTTTTGGGTATTGGAGAGGTGGGGTAGATCAGATGGTACATAATTAACTTTGAGCTGTTGGAATCACATGATGATGGAGCTCGTGTGGAGATTTCAAGGAGGGATGAACTCAAGGTGATCGACACTTTTCATGGTGGTTGGTTTGAGTTAATTGATACGATATCAAGGTGAGTGTAAAGGGGGTAAATTTTATGCCTTACGGTATTTGAGTTCTTTGAGATTGATTGCTATGTCTCGTACTTGTCTTTGTGTGTTTCTATGATGCCATGTGAGTTTGCGTGAATATGCTTTCAGCTGTATGTTATTGCATGCTTTACTTACAAGTAAGTTCAAGTTTAAGGAACAAGTACTTTTTAAGAAGTAACCCACCTTCAAGAAGGTGAAGTCGTTTTAAGTGTTTTTAGTCACTAGTGCCAGTCCGTTGCCATTTGAGATTTTCAGATAGAGCAGAAGTTATACTCTTGAGATCTTTGAGACAGAGCATCAGTTATGCTCTTGAGACTTTTAAGATGAGCAGCAGTTATGCTCTTGAGAATCGTGGTGAAGAGCCACCACGATAAGTTTAAGATGTTAGGGGGACGAATCGTTACGACTTCCCTAACTAAGTTTAAGTTTAAGGAAAGCCTAGATGGCTTCTCATACGTATGAGTTGGCAACCGGACTAGCTAGTGAGGGATCCCCATGTCAGTCAAGTATTTAAGTAAAGATTTGAGCTTTAAGAGAGGAGAGTAACTTCAACTCCCTCAAAGTTTAAGAGTTGAGATTTTAAGATTGGAAGTACAAACAACTTCCACTAGTCAAAGTTAAGTGTTTAAGTAAAGTACTCAAGTTTTAGAAGTATTAAAACGTAAGGGCGTAGCCTGACCCCATCTCACTCACCAGTTTGAAGAGCTAAAGGAGCTAGAGGAGCAATTAGTGGGCAGAGAGTTCGAGGCCAGCCAGCTAGAAGAGAGCAGTATAAGCGTCATGGAGGATGCTTAGTCAAGGTTTTCAGTAGCAGCAACATTTGAGATTAGTAGTTATTTACATTTATGATTATGAGTATAGACTGGAGATCATTTTGAGATTTTAAGCGTTGGATTTGCCCATGTGTTAGTGTTAGGGTGTTGCTTTGAACTTTAAGTGCGTGATTTCAGAATTTTTATTTATGAAAATTTTTCCCACTGCAATTTAATAGTTGAGTATTTTATTTGTCAAGGGCATCTTTAACGAATGATTTCTCACTCGTTTTATGTCGGAATTTTTTTTTGCACAGTTAGATCAGATTTATTGTTCTCTTCAAAATTATATCCACTTTGATATTTTTTGGAACAAAAAATTTGCTAGTTATTACCAGTCTATACTAGGGCTGGGTATATGGTCAGGACTGTTTGGTTTTACCCAAAACCGGACCGTATAATCCGGACCGAGACCGGATGGCAAAAAATCCAATATCATATTCGGACTTAGATTTTAGGTAAAAAACCGTTTGGGACCGGATCGAAAACCGTATAAGAGACCCCAAGATCCAAAACTTAACTAATTCCCCACCCTTTGAGGCCTTAGGCCACGGAAATCCCCACAAGCTCAATCTAAAATCAAGACCATATTGGGATCGGACCGGGTCAAGACCGGACCGGATCAAGACCGGACTGTATCCAATCCAATCTTTGGTCCTTATATTCCCGAAAAGACCGGACCGGGACCGGATCAATTCGGGCCAATTTAACCGGACCGGACCGTATAGCCACCCCTAGTCTATACCATATGGTATTGAATGGTATTAAATAAGAGCATACCATACGGTATGAAAAATACCACCCCATACTAGGGTGGTATAGTATGGTATGGAGTTGGTAACGAGAGGTATGAAATTTTTCCACCCAGAAATTTTTGAAATCCAATAGATCATGATTAAATCGTTCATCTGTGCAAAAATTTCCGAAAACGACTAGAAACGATGGAGATACCATATGGTATGGAGTTGGTATCGAGAGGTATGAACTTTTTTTCTCAAAAAATATTGAAAATGGATATAATTTTGTAGAGCACAACGAACTCGTTCCATCTGTGCAAAAGAAAAAAAATTGAAATCTGTGTTAGAATGAAAAAGATATGATCCAATCAAGAAAACTAGGAAAACTAAATTCCTGTAATTCTCCCCCCTTAGATCTCCAGCCACTTAAAAGAAGGGTCCAAATTTGGTTACTCATAGTTATGCACCTAATCTTGAGCCCTTTCTTTCATCCGTCTTCATCACCCATGGATCTTGCTCTTTCCGGTGATTGAGAGTTGCGGAAGACTAGACCCAAGTGGGAATGTCAAGGAGAGGGTCTGGCACAACTTTCATCGTCCTATGATTCTTTCTTCATCATATCTCAATCGTCGTGAGAGTGGTTAAGGGGAAGAGGAAGAAAAACTACAGTGGTGGTCGTCGTCCTGGGATTCCGCAACCATGACTCGTCCTCTCAAGCTTGCATCGGCGAGGTCTTCCTCAAGCACCACCACTGCCCCGTCGCGTCTCTTCCTCCTTCGCCGACAGATGCGACCGCCGAAGAGCATAGGGATGGCATCCCACGTCCAGAGACCGACCCAGATCTGCAATGCTAAATAAATCGCTCTTGAAGAACTTTCCAGACCTCCGCAGTCGTACCCTGCCATAATATAATCAGATCTATTTCGGATGTTAGAGATCACAAGATCCACCCGAAGAGCAGCTCCCCTGCTTCCTCCGTCGCGGTCGCGGCTGAAGAGTAGCTCCCCTGCTCGATTAGTCAAATTAGGTGGTCTCGTGATTATCTGCTCAAATCAAGTGATTTAGGGATTAGAGGTTTGTATTGTAGTGGAAGAGTTCGATTCGAACTTTGATATGAATCTCAAAGCGATGGAGCTGAGAGCGGGGTTGCGGGTGTTAGAATTATAAAGTACAAGTACCATTTTGTAAATATACCAGCCGAGTCTTGTATAGGGTGTGTCTTATCAAACCTATAAATATGTATCACCCATGAACTGTAGAAGGTAACGAGAATAAGATTGACTTGGAGAGCTTTGCCTCTCCCGTGGATAAGTCCCGACATTAAGTGAAACGACATTAAATCCATGTGTCTTTCTCGCTTGTGTTTGCTTAATTGACATGGTATCATAGCCTCAATTTTGATCACTTTGCTTTTCCCGACGCAATTGGAAGTACGTTTGGTTTCAGAGGGTTCTAGGGCTTACTGGTTTGGTGAGTGTTATTCGGTGCCAGAGTTTCTTTTCGGCGCTCAGACTCTCTCTTTGCTGGTGCTGTGCTGGGTTTTGTGGTGTCTTTGGGTTTTCTTTTGCTCCGTTTTTGCAGCTCCTTGTTTGTTTTTTCGGCGCAGTTAGGTCCTTGTCAGTTCGGTGCTTTTGGTCCTTTCGTCGACGATTTTGATTGCTGGGCTTTTTGGGTGTGTGCTGCATACGGGAGTTGCTCCCTTGGCTATGAGTTTTAGTAACTTTGGTACTTGCAGAATGAATACTTCTAAGCTTGATTCTGTTACGATTAAGTTCGATGGGAAGAAATTCCCATTGTGGTAGTTTTAGTTCAGGAACTTTGTTGCTGGTCAGTGTTTGCTTGGTGTTTTGTTGGGCGAGGTTAAGCCTCTTACGGCTGATGCTTCAGCTAAGGATCGAGAAGATTGGGCTGCTGCGAATGCTCAGCTTGTGACTTGGCTTGCCTCTTGTGTCGTTGTCCCTATGGCTCTTGGGCTTCGTCGTTCTGCTACGACTGTTGAGATATGGCATCATATTGTTCGTAATCATTCCCAAAACAGTTTCTCTCGTCAGTATGAGCTTGAGATTGAGATTGGCGTTTGGCTTAGGGTGATCGGGATATTCGTGGTTACTATCAGGCCAGTCTTCATCTGTGGACTGAGTATGATATGTTGACAGCTTCCTTGGTGTCTTGTGCTAAATCGGCTGCTATTCTTCAAGAACGCAGTCGTACATATGTTATGCAGTTCCTGTATAAACTTCATCCTGAGTTTGAATCGATACCCGCCTCTCTTATGCATCGTTGGGTTACTACATTGGTGGAGGTAATCTCCGAATTATTTCGGGAAGAAACACGGCTTAAGAGCCAGTCCCAAATTGATGGCTCGGCCACGGTTGAGTCTGCCTTTGCTGTTGGGCGCTCTGGTGCATCCTGTCCTCAGTTTACTCGTCCTGTCACGAGCGAGGTCACCTGTAATTTTTGCCAAGAGGTTGGTCATCTTCAAATTCACTGTAAGAAGCGCAATTTTTGCAACTACTGTAAGAAGTTTGGTCATATTGTGCTAGAGTGCCCCACTCTTATTCGACTATAGGGTGTCGAATTTAGTGGATTTGGATTTTTCAGATTTGTTTTTTTCGGGTTGTAAGACTTCTAGATCTTCCAGTTTTGCGGGTTACTCTGTTAAAACCTTGCATTTGTCGGCTACTACTTCTACTTAGGATCTATAGCATTGCTGTTTGGGACATCCCCATTAGGCTCGGTTAATAAATATGTTTTGTCGTAATTTGTTACTAGATAAACTCTCTTCGGTTCCTTCTTCTCATTCACCTTGTATCAACTGTATTGAGGCAAAAGCACATCAGATATCTTTTTCATCCAGTGATACAGTATATGAGAATGCGTTTGATCTGGTGCATGCTAACTTATGGGGTCCTTCATCAGTCACAACAAGGTTGGGATATCGGTATTTTGTGCGGTTCATAGATCATGCTACAAGGTTTACATGGGGTTTATTCCTTAAACAGAATTCGGAGCTTGCAACCTTGGCTCGAGAGTTTGTCCAAATGGTGAAACCCCAATTTCATAAAACGATTAAGATCATGAGATCTGATCCAGGAGGTGAGTTTACCTCAAATGAAATTCTTGCATTTTACAAAGTTGAAGGGATTTTACCTCAAGAGTGTTGCCCAGGTGTTTTACAACAGAATGGAGTTGTTGAACGCAAGAATCGTCATGTTCTTGAGCTCACCAGAGCTCTTTTGTTTCACTCTCATGTTCCAGCTCGGTTTTGGGTTGAAGCGGTACACACAGTTGTGCATCTCATCAATCGACAAGTTGCATCATTGTTGGAACACAGTTCGCCGTATCAAGCCTTGTTCGGAAAGGCGCTAACTACTCTGCCTTACGTGTGTTTGGGTGTGCATGTTTTGCTCTGCTTCCTCGACGTGAACGGAACAAGCTCCAGCCAAAGACTACTCGATGCATTTTTATGGGATACAGCGACAAGCATAAAGTTTATCTCTGTTATGACCCAGTGGATCATCGAATGAGAATTTCTTATCCTGTTGTTTTCTTAGAACAAGTAATGTATTATTCGATGACAAAGGATGATTTGCCTGGTCCGATTTTGCTGGATTTTCTCACATCTCTTCCACAGTTTGAGGATGTTCGACGACCTGCTGAAGTAATGCATGGAGATGATATGGCTGACCTCGGGGACTCGTCTGGACCATCCTCTAGTTCTTCGAGGTCCACTTCCTTGTCCGACAGCAGCCCAGGGTCGTCCTCGTCCTCAAGTCGCACGACTTCTAGCGCTGGGGATATGTCTTCTAGTTTTCAAAACTCGAGCTCCCAATCGAGTGCCTCCAGCTCATGTTCCATGCAAGAATCTCCGCCCGTACAGGTGAAAATTCCCCTTCGTCGATCTCTTCGTGCCAATCTTAGTGAGCCTCCTCCTCGGATGCATGACTACGTAGGTTTTTCATCACTGCCCATTGTTATTTCTTCCTCGTACAATGAAGCTAAAGGAGATCCAAATTGGGACGGTGCAATGCAAGAGGAAACGTCAGCTCTTGAAGCCAACCACACGTGGGATCTTGTGCCTCGGAAGCCTGAATATTTAATCATTGGTAGTCGCTGGGTCTATACGGTTAAAATGTTGTCTGATGGTACCCTGGAGAGTTTCAAGGCTCATGTCGTGGCGCAATGTTTTCGGCAAGAGTATGGTATTGACTATGAAGAAGCCTTTGCTCCTGTTGTCAAAATGCAGACGGTACGGTGGGCTTTTGCAGTTGCGGCTTTAAAAGGATGGTCAAAGAGCATTTGGACTTGAAGAATGCGTTTCTTCATGGCAATGTGAATGAGACTATCTATATAGAACGTCCCCCAGGTTATACTAAGGGTGGCCTTGGTATGGTATGCAAGTTAGTCAAATTGTTGTATGGCCTGAAACGAGCATCTAGAGCGTGGTTTGAAAAACTGCAAGGCACCATTGTTCATGAAGGTTTTGTGCAGAGCCAAAATGACCCTCCTTGTTTATTCGTCATACGGTGGATGGTATTGTGGTTCTACTTATTTATGTTGACGACATGGTCGTCACGGGGAGTGATGTGCAGGGTATTCGGGAGCTAACTGCGTCGTTGCGTCGATCGTTCAAGTTGAAGGAGCTAGGTGTTGTTGAATATTTTTCGGATCTCCAGGTGCAGCGGTTGGCCAGTGGTTTGTTTGTGTCCCAGATGAAGTATATCCTTGACTACTCGAGTCCTCAAAATACAGTGACGCGACTCCGTGCTCGACACCCATGGAGCAGAATTTGAAGCTAACACGAGACAATGTTGAATTGTTGGAAGATCAAACAACTTACCGGAGTTTGGTGGGAAGTTTGATTTACTTAACTCATACTCTTCCTGATATTTGTTATGCAGAAGGAACTATACAGGTTGGTCATTTGTCTATAGAAGATCAGAAGGAAGATCTCTTGACGAAGGAAGTGGCCTCCAATAGGCATTGTTACTTTTTATCCAAATTGATGTTGCGCACCCAACATTAATTTTAGGGAGGGTGTTAGAATTATAAAGTACAACTACCATTTTGTAAATATACCAGCCGAGTCTTGTGTAGGGTTTGTCATACCAAACCTATATATATGTTTGACCCATGAATTGTACAAGGTAACTAGAATAAGATTGACTTGGAGAGCTCTGCCTCTCCCCTGGACTAGTTCTGACATTCAGGGAAACCACGTTAAATCCATGTGTCTTTCTTGCTTGTGTTTGCTTAATTGACTGCAGGGCTGAACTGAAATGGTGACAACTGGAGTTGAGTTCTGATTTGAATCACAAGTGTCCTGGAAAATCTTAGGGTCGGATTCGGCGGAGGACGACGTCAGTGCCGGGGAAAAAGTGCAGTGGGGAAGAAGATTTTTGTTTTAGAATTGTTTCCGTTTTTTCTCTTTTTTTTTGTTAAGAATTTATTTCCATAAATAATCTGATGTGTCAGCTGTCGTGGCCGACACATATATGCCACGTAACCAACTGTCAACATTTCACTGATTACCGTTAGGTCAATCGTTATCTTTAACGGTCAACAAAATCGTCAGGACATAAATGACACACAACTATCATAGGCATAGAACCCTCTACCTTATCCTATCTAGATCATGACTTCTACTCCTATACTGAAATTACTAAAACTAACCAAATCCTACTTAAACAAGAAAAAGCCAAATAAAGATAATTAATAGTAAAATACTAAATAATAAAATAACCAAGCCCAGATCGAGGCCCAATAGTTACGATTGCTTGATTCTCCTAACATTCCTCCCCCCTTCGCACCAACCTTGCCCTCAAAGTTGGTCATCTTCATGGATGAATTGACCTTCCTCCTCGTCGGTAAACGCGTCATGTGTAGAACGTTGTTGTTGACACAGTGATGGCCAATCGTAAAACGTTCATTGCAATGGAAGTAGAGTCCTTGTGCCCGGCTACGTGCTGCCTCCTATGGCAAAATCCTCGTAGCATTTGGGTTGCGCGGTGCGATCTGCTGTGGCGATGGTGGTGGCTCGGCTGCGACCTCCAAGGGTGCTCGCGGTGAATTCCTTTGCATTCCTCTTCTCCAACTCTTCGTTTTTCACCTTGGCAAGTCGTATTGCCTCTCGTACAGTCTATGGCTGAACATGCTGATTGCGTCGGATATTTATGTTTTCCGCCCGCCAATGAACTAGCCAACTAACGCGTTTTCGGGCCACCGAAAGCACCGGTTACTTAATTTCTCGAAAGTCAACAAATAGTCGCGCAAGGAACCGATTTGCATAATTTTGGCGAGTGCCTCGTGGAAAGATGTCGGACGGTCCAAACCTCGCCCATAAATCCTCTCAAAACCGGAGCCATGTCATGCTCAAACCCGACGTTGTATAAGTGCGACCCAACCATTGCCACCACTAGTTGGCGTCTCCCTCCATGTGATAAGATGCGAAAAACACCTTATGTTCTTTTGGAGTTTCCTAGAATTTGAAGAACTACTCCACTTGTGCGAACCATCCAGATAGATCATCACCGCCATTGTATTTCGGAAACTCCAATCGAGCCAGCTGTTGTCGGAAATGACCGGTTTATTAGTCAAACCGGCTCCCGCCTCTCTCTCGCGTCGACCCGAACCCACCACGGTCCTCCGGCCCATTCTTCAAATCTGGCCTGCTTGACCCGCCTGGCCAGTTCGGCCCGCCACGTCCGCCGAGCCTGCTCGGCCCTCCCGGCCCACCAGGCTCGCTCGTCCTTCCCAAGCGCCGCGACCCGCCTTGAGTGCGTCCCTCTGGCTCGGTTGTTGGGCTCATGGTAGACTAGAGGCCCAGTCCAACACCCCCATTTTCTCCAAGTCCGGCCCAGATGGTCGACTCTGTCCCCAGCACAATTGGGCCTTGGCCTGCTCCCGCTGCGAATCCCGGCATACCGGCGAGAATATCTCCCCTGACGAGACCCAGCCCAAAACTGACTGGGCTGGCATTGCCACCGACGAACCCTGGCGGGAACGGCACTCGGGGCACTGTCGTCTCCCCTGGTCCATTGAGTGCAAGGGCTCCCCACTCAAGACCAATCACGGCTATCGTTCCCTCACCATTTGCCCCATCTCCGTTGAGACCACCACCATCAACTTCGTGCCTTGTTCCGCCGACTTCTCTTGACTTGGAGACAAGCTTCCCGGTGGTTACTTCCTCGTATGCCATCATGCCCTTGAGTTTCTCCTCCGTCGACATGTCCGCGGTCAAACGTTGCCTTTGAGACGAAGTCGAGGTAGCCTTCTCCTCGGTGGAGTTGGTGTTTAGCTAGCACACCATCTCCATCATCATCGTCTATTGTTGTGCCATTATCACCTGCTGTTGTGCTATTGCCTCCTAGAATTGCTGCGCCATTTATGCCTGACTCTGCACGATGGATGCCTGAAGTTGTGCCACGGTGGTCACAATCTTCAGGATACCTTCCTCGACTCCCTACTGACGTTGGCCGATCTCGTCAATCCGTCCGGTGGAGTCTTGCTGCGCGTGGAGGAGGCCATGGAGGAGCTCATTGTAGATCGCCGGTTGGCCAGAGATCCTCGTTGCTTGCGTAACCTTCTTTGACCCCATCTTCCTGGATCACGATAGTCGTTCGAGCAACCACGATCTGATACCAATTGTTACGTGTATTTCTCTAGTGAGAAACTTCACGTAACATGTGTCGTCAATGTTGAAAGATATTCATAAGAAAGAGAGTTAGAACGAAGAGAATATTCATAGAAACGAAAATAACTACAACTATTAATGAATTCCAATCTTCAACATGACATTAAACGAAAGACCAAGTACATATTTATAGGTATAGAAGCCTCTACCTTATCCTATCTAAAATATGACTCCTACTTTTATAAGGAAATTACTAACAATAACCATATCCTACTTAAACAAGGAAACCCCATATAAAGACAATTAATAGTAAAATGCTAAATAATAAAAGAACCAAGCCAAGATCGAGGCCCAATAGTTACGATGGCTTGATTCTCGTAACAGTTATATGTAGCAAAATATATCGACAAAACTTTCCTAATTACAAGTTTGGATCCTTCCATGGAATCAGTAATGGACCATAAGCCATGGTAGCGACTTTCTTCACTCCATGTAGCTAGTCTTGTTTTGACAGATCGACTTATGATGGTGGAAGTTTATGTGAACTGATGTGCATGTAGTGGTTGTTCTCAATTTGCCTCTATTTGATTGAGTATTGTTCCTTACACTTGTGGTGCTCTTGTCTTCAAGCTTTCCCTCAATTATGTTGAATGTCTTTGTTGATAGTTGTGTGTATTGGGGTTCTGCATTTTCATCCCTTCTTTTTATATAGTTAGGTGTTAACCTGACAGCACTTAAATTATAGTGTTTATTGTACCCATTCTTCGAATAATTTTCTCCATTTTCTATACATGGCTAGTCATATTCCTTTCTATTTGTTAGTGCATGTATTTGATAGGCTTTAGGAGCATTTATATAATTATGGAGGCATTTTTATGTGGCTTTAGGAGCATTTGTTACTTTTATACTTGAGGATGAATATATGAACACATGAATCAAATACCAACATATTCTTAGGTCAAACGAAAGAGAAAGAGTTAATAGCATTTTATACTCTTGTACTATTGTAAATTAACAAATATATCCCTGTACTATATTTTGCACGTTCATATCCCTCCATTATCGAAAAGTAGCAAATATACCCTCCTGTTGACTTTTCTGTCAAATGACAATTATAAAAGAGGTAAAACGACAAACTATGATTTTTTCTAAAGTTATTTCCAATCCACCAAAACTGTCCGTTCCATGGATCCCCTACTCCCCATCATTTAAACATTAAAATTAAAAAGATCTAAATTCTTACTTTCTAATCTGATTTAATCATTTACTCAAACAAAACCCTTGCCGTTAGTTCTTTTTTGACCGGAAAGAACATGTCGATCTTGCCTTTTCCTTGTTCTTCCGCTTTGTATTCCACCTATCCTACTTAATAGTGCTCTTTCACCAGATTCAGATCTGAGTAGACTTCCCCTGCGCCAACAACAAGGTTGACGATGGGAGTTGAGATTCAAGAGTGGGATTTAGAAAGATGAGGCTTATTTGTAGGTCTGTTAAGATGGGGGATGCCAATAATCTTCGACAAATTACATCGATATAGTGAATCATATATTAGGCCGACGACGTTGACTCGCTACGACACAACACCAAACTACGACCAAATGTAATCGTAGAATAGAAATGCAGTATAATAGTGCAAGTAATAAATATCGAATCCTTGGGTCTCTAGATGTACTATTACTCAGCTTTGGTTCATTATCTAGCAAATCAGATTGAGGTTTGATTAACTAAACTACTCTACAAGATAAACTAGATTAGACTACGAATTAGAGGTTGGGAACTCACTTAGGTATGATTCCCCCTAGCTCCTCGATTAGGTCTAAGTTGTAATTCTCTTTGGTTGTGTTACTATTGATTAAACTTGATTCGGGCGTAATTGCACATGTTTTGCCCCCATTTTACTTAGATGTTTGTGCCAAATTCGCTTATTAAAAGTCGGTTTAACGCTAGGTTCTTCGTGTTTGAGTGTGTTTCAGGATTTAACAGGTGAAACCAGCCTCGGAGTCAAAAGATTGGCGAAAAGGATCTAAAATCGGGAGAAAAGGTGAAAAAGCGCCAGTTCACGGTTAACTGAAGGAGTTCACGGTCATGCAAGACCGTGAAGAAGGGGAGTTGACCGTGAATCACTAGGCGTCCAGAGCCAATGTGAAGGTTACTGACGCAAGGTGAGTTCACGGTCACTAAGACTGTGAACAAAATCAGTTGCCCATGAACGGACGTGAGTGATGCGGTGCGTTTTGGCGCACGCCTTGAGTTCACGGACGCGTTTGATGGTTCACGACCGTGAACTCAGGTCGTGAACTCAGCTCTTCCCGGGTTTTAAAGCTTAGCTGAAAGGAGGAGAGAGGGGAGAGCCCACTTTTGTGAGAACACCTTCTTCAGCATTCTAGTGAGAGAAACGGAACCAAAGGGAAGAAGAAGGTTAGGGTTTGGATTCAAGGTAGATTTTTGGGAAGATTTCCCCAAGAAAAGCTCATCTCAAGGGTCAAGAAGAGAGGAGGCATCCCCAAAGATGGTTTCCACCTTTTTCCCTTTTGTTCTTCCCACTTCTACCGTGGAGTAGACCTCCTTTCACTTGGGTGTAGTGAAATGCTAACTCTACCATGTAGTTTTCTTGTATGTGGTTTGGATGATTGTTATTAGGTATTGTTCAATTCAATGTTTGAGGCATTATTCACCATGATTGTGCATGCTTGTGCTTAGCAACTTAGGCGTTGTGCATGTTTTGTGCTTAGCATCCTAGGGATTGTGCATAATAGTGCTTAGCACCCCTAAGTTTGTGCATTTAGGTGCTAGTAATCTAATTTGCCACCTTAGCCTAGTTTAGGGAGGAAAATCCCCCGTTCAAGGGAGACTCAATCCAGTTGGTTTTCGTTCCGCTTTCTAAGCCACCTAAACTAGGTTGAGTTAGGGCAACCCTCAATATTGAATTAAACAAGTCGATTAATCGTGGTTAAACTGTCTGGCCTTAGAGTTGAGTGAGGGAGTAAGTAAATTACTGATTGTCTAAACCGAGAGGGTCGAGTGACACGACCTTTCATCCTCACCTTGGTTTAGCAATTGAGACTATGGTCCCCGATCACATATGCATTCCTCTGCGGTTCACGATTAACATGATCAGGCAATCATTCCAATCCACATAGCATGGTAGCGGTTAGGGGGAAGCGAAACCCGAGTGATTTTCCCACAAAAGAGTTTTCAAACCCAATCACCTTTTTTTTCTTTTACTTCAATTAGAAAACCTTTTAAACCAAATTTTAGTTGCTAGATAATGATTTCAACAATGGAAGTAGGGATAGACGGACCGGCCTGGGTCGACATCTAAATACTTTCCCTATACTGCACCCGATTTGTGTCAGACAGGTTTTTGGCACCGTTGCCGGGGACAACGGTTTGTTATTCTGAAAAAGTTGTTGGTTGTTAATCTAGCTTTAAATTTCCAGTTTTGCAAGTGTGTGTGTTCTTTACTTGTGCTATACTTGGTGTTTTCCGATTGTGTGTAGGTGGTGCATGACTCGGAGCACCCCGGCACCCTTGCTACCACTTGAAGAGGATATAAACCGAACTCTCCGACTCCTAGCAAGGGAGAGAGAGCTAGCCAAGGCAAGGAGAAAGAGTGAAAGTGGGGGACAACAATTGAGTACCGGTGTTAGTGGAGAAGGAGTTGAAGAAGTCAAAGTTGAACCCGTCGTTGAAGAGGAAATGGCGGGGAACCAAAGACCAGAAGGAGGCGCTCAAGCCCGCCATATGAATGAGGCGGCGAGAGAAGAAGGAGCCTCGAGGACGATTGGGTACTATATGACCCCAAGGCCGGCGGACATTGAATCGCCGATCCTACATCCTCTGGTGGCGATAAAAAATTTCGAGATCAAGCCGGCTCTAGTGACTACGATACAAAGTAATGCTCTCTTCCACGGCCATGAACGCGAGTCACCAAGAGAGCACATGCAGAGATTCTGGGAGCTTGCGGGGAGCTTGAAAATTAATGGTGTGCCGGCCGAAGCTTTGCAACTAAGGCTTTTCCCATACTCACTCTCGGGGAAGGCACTTAGGTGGCTAAACAACCGCCCACCTCGGTCTATCACCTCATGGGACAACCTCCTCAACAAGTTTATGGCTCGTGATTTCCTGCCTTCGAAGACGGAGGAGTGGAGAAAGAACATTACACATTTCGAGCAAGAAGAGGACGAAACCTTGAGGGATGCTTGGGAGAGGTACTCCGATAACTTTCTTCAGTTCCCTCACCACGGGTTTGATGAACAGTTTCGGATTGAAACCTTCTACGAAGGCCTAATGCAAGAAGATAAGATCCTCATTGATTCCTTGTGTCAGGGGAAGTTGATGAATATGGCTCCGCCCCAAATAACCGAGATCCTAGAAGACATGGCCCTTAGGGGGTATGATTGGGGGTTGACTAGAAGTGGAAGAAGAAGCAATAAAAGGGGAGTGAGAAGCGTGGGAGCGAGTGCTCCGCTTGAGGCAAAGTTGGATAAGTTGCTTGAGGTTATGCTTGGAATAAAAGGCAAGGAAAATGGGCAGTAATGTCGTGCGACTGGTGCTTGAGTACTAGCCACGAGATGGCTGAGTGCCAAGCAATGAAGGAGGCAACCACTCTGGAGGAGCAAGTCAACTTTGTGGCAAATGCTAAGGTCAACAACCAGTATAGCAATACTTATAACCCCGGATGGATAAATCACCCCAATTTTGCTTGGGCATCATCGGCTAATCCAAGGACCCAGGGTTTTCAAGGCCTCATGGGGAACTTCCAACCTGGGCCAACCTTTATCCAACAAAGGCCCCAACTCCAAGGCTCAAACTTTCAACAACCGTACCAACCACAAGGTGCCCTAGGGTTTCAAAAACAACATCAATCCGACAAGTTATCCAAGCTTGAGGACCTGGTGAACACCTTTGTGAGTACGAGTAGCCAAAAGTTCGAGAAGATAGAGCAATTTATGGATGTGGCGACCACCAAGTTTACCTCAGTTGAGGCGGGTCTTCGAAGCCATCAAGCAAGCCTTCAAAGCTTGGAAGTGCAAATTGGCAACCTTGCCGGTATCCTCACTGAGAGACCCAAAGGAGCCTTGCCTTTCCAAACCGTGGCAAACCCCAATCAAGCCGCGGTGAATGCACTTCAAGTGAGAAGTGTGAAGGTGGTTCCGGAAGTTGCCACTAATGACGTTGTGGAGAATGAGGATTCTAACAAGGAAGAAACCATCCCGAAAAAGGGAGAGAAAAAGCCCTCGCAGAATGAGAGGAAGGCGGCAAGGAAGGCAATGCCGGAGGATGGATATGTGCCACCTCTTCCTTATACCACAAGGATGTACAAGGAGAAGTAGGACAACGATTGTGGAGGTTTCATGGAAATTCTACGCAACCTCCACCTCAACATCCCGTTCCTCGAAGCCATGGCCCAAATGCCAAGATATGCCAAGTACCTCAAAGGATTCCTCATCAAGAACCCAAGGCTTGAAGGCCTCGCCAACGTGACTCTTGGCGAGGAGTGCTCGGCTTTCCTCCTCGACCGCTTGCCCAAAAAGCGGTCCGACCCAAGTAGCTTTACTATCCCTCTTGATATTGGTGATCACCATATAGACAATGCCTTGGTGGACCTAGGAGCTAGTGTGAATGTGATGCCCTACAAGCTTTTTAAGAAGTTAGAAGTAGGTGAACTTAAGACCTCTAAGCTTAGCATCACCTTAGCCGACCGTTTGGTCATTAGCTCGATAGGTATAATGGAGTACATGATGGTGAGAGTGGGAAAGTTTTGCTATCCGACAGATTCTGTGATTCTCGACATAAGTGAGGACTCGGATATGCACCTCATCCTCGGTCGTCCCTTTCTTGCAACCCCCAAGGCATTGATATACGTTAATAAGGTACCCTAATTTTGAGGGATGGTAAGGAGAGAATCAAGCTTGAAATTGATCCTAGGGTGAGGAGTGATGAAGTGAAGGGGGTAGTATCCAATAATGTGAATGAGAGTGGAGGAGAGCCTCTCAAGGCAAACCCAACCGTTACTTGTGTTGTCTTTGATGATGTTGAGCAGGAAGTTAAGAAGGATCCTAAGCCCAAAGGACCAAGATTGAATGCTTGGATAAGAAGGATGAAGGGAGCTTTGACCCGGAAGACGGGGGAGGCCGAAAGGCCCGAAACAATGTTTGCAAACCAAGAGGGCCAGATCAAGGAGCCTAAGATGGGAGGCTACAACCCTCACCCCGAGAGTGTGGTGGATCCGCTCTCGGTGGCATCACGGTTATTAACGATAAACAAGCGCTTGTTGGGAGGCAACCCAACAAATGTTTGTTTTTCTTTTCCTTAGTTTTCATTTTAGTGTCTTGTGAAGGGTTCGAGTGGTGAAGTGGTGTCCCCGTGGCGAGTGTTTTGATTTTGCGGTTTATGGTTGTGTTGTGATCGATTAGGAGGCACGAAGGAATAGGTTGAGTCAAAATTTTTACAGAGTTCCCTGTTTTCACTTGAGTTCATGGACGAATTGTTAAGTTCACTAATATAATTGAAGTAGCACAAGGTCAAGCTTCTCGAACCAAACAGAACCGGATAGGATGGAAATCAATCGGATAGTACCCACTCGTGAATAAGGGCAACCGATATATGAATCGATTGGGCAGATTCAACTCGGAATAAAGGGCAATTGATATGGGTAGCTCGCCACAACTAGGGTGAATACCTAGCTTATAAGAGTTGCTCTAGCCCTCTAGAGATTCTGGACAGAGTAATTAGGGCAAATTCCGCGTAGGGAACTCGGCAATAGCCTCTAAAATTCAATAATAATCGTCTAAGGGCAAACCAACGTGTTCAGCCCTTTAAATAGGCAAAGTACAACCCAAATCCGACTCCAACATGGAAAACAATCATAAACCGACTTTAGAACATGGAAACTTAGAAACAACCCAACAAACACGTTAAGCCCAAACCGTTAAGCCTCGACCCGTTAAGTAAACCCGTTAAGCAAACTCGTTAAGGCTGGCCCTTGCAATCTGCCTTCTCTTCAGCACTTCCTCCTTCTTCCTCCACTCGAATCATCATATATGGCTTCCCTCGAAATAGCTCCACGTCCAATGCTCCAAAGTAGCTCTCTAAAATATGTCGCAAGCTTCTCCTTCAACGTCCTTGCCTTAGCACGTGTGACTGGCCCATTTATGTCCTCATCATTCACGGTCGCGAAGACCGTGAATAGGCAAACGTATCCGTAAACTGGGCGCTGATGCATGTTCACCATCTGTAAACCACTGCGTGTTCACGGACGCATTCGCGAGTTAACGGTCGCTAAGAAAGTGAATTGGGCAACGCGTCCGTGAAGTCAGTGCTGTGCCTATAAAAGGGGTGTGAACGACGGTGACCCTTCACTTCATGACCAAATTCTCGCCGGAAAATACAAATCTTCGCCAGAAAAACGCGAAAACCCGTCGTTTTTTCTATCTTTCCCCCATTTCCGGGGAGCAAAACCCAAAACCAAAGTCATACCCAGCCTCCAATCCTCAAAACCGGCCTATGGTGAGATTTTCGGGAGATTTGGAGCATATTTTTCCGGCCAAGTCACCGGCGGCGAGTCTCCGGCGAGCTTCCGACGAAGCCCTAGCGACCCCTCTACGGTTGTTTTTTCTATCTTTTCCCCATTTAGCTTTGTGAATTCTTGAGAATCGGATTAAGTAGTGAAGTGAGGTTGAATTTTTTTTCTTGGCATGATTGAATCTAGTTAGGGCGAGGACTTAGGTGAATTAGGTCGTGTGCTTGATGGATTGATTATTGCATGAACTTAGTGAGCCTTGGTGGGCGTGTTTGAATCAAATTGTGCTTATTTTTAGAATTTGCCCACCAAGTGTTATGTTATGAATGCAAGTGGAGTTTGTTTTTGATTGGTGGATGGTAGCAACCATGAAGGGGTTGTGGTTCAACTTTTTGTGTGCTTGAATCGTGAAATACCCAAAACTATGCCACGGTGGTTTGAGCTTAAATGTTTTAGCCATGATGGAAAAACAAGTGTGGGGGGGGGGGGGGGGAATCTCTCTTCCTCCCAATGAGCGGTATATGACAGATGTTTCCACGTATGGTGTGTGTTTGTTTTTGTGCAGGATGCTTAACTTGGAGCGTGAGTTCATCAGTTACCTAGTGAACCACTCGGAGTTTGGCGACATGTTCGCCTATTAGAGTGACAGCCCAATCGGGCCTCACTAGCGGCTGGACCTGGACATGTTTAATTTGTTCAGGTGCCGAGCCGCCATGACTGGAGTACTCTCCCATTCCTAGTGGCGCCGGCTCCTGATCATGGACGAGGAGATTTTTCATGAGCTGTGTGTAGAGTTCTACTCCACCTTCTCCCACATCGTCCCGGGTGGAGTCTATGTTGAGCGGTCTGGCGCGAGTGCTGACCTATGATGGCTTTGCTCAGGCCATGGGAGTCAACACCGCTCACATGACGATGACGGAGCGGCAGTACACGATCGACTTCAACTACTAGGGCGCATTCACAGCCCTCTGCCGCCCAGAGCACGAGCAGAGCGAGTTCGAGGGGAGCCGAACCAATGCTATAAAGTTGAAGACCCAGTAGAGGATTCTCCACTCTACTCACCAAATTTGTAGTCCCTAGCCTCCAGTCAGGCCATTTGATGACAAACAGAGAGCGCATTGCCCTCTACTCGATGAGGAGTCCAGCAGAGCCGATCCATTTGGGGTCGTAGATCGCCACCTCTTTCGCCCGGTGTCTGGGGCGGAACAGGGTGAACACTATGCATATGGGGTCAACATCACGAGGATAGCTCGACACTTCCAGGTGAATCTGGCCCGCTGCACCAGCGTCAAAAGGATGGAGCCCTTCCCAGTGGAGATATTCTATAACCAGAAGCTGGTACTCCAGGACAAGAGAGGAGTGGAGTACCTTGATGGACTCAGACCTTCCAGAATCATCCGAGCTGCAGCAACACCGGCTCCAGTGGAGCCCGACCCTGAGGTCCCACTAGCAGCAGAGCAGCCACCTGCTCGTGCACCCGACCGCCGCCAGCGCGCAACGCCCCCGTGCCCTACACGGCTACACATCAGCCACCACCCCCAGGAGCAGGCGATCCCCTCGTCCAGAGGGTGGATCTCCTTGAGACGAGCTTCATGGGATACTTTTAAGTGAGAAGGGGGGTGTCAAAGGGTATACTTTCTTCTCTCTATGTCGTCGTCTCATCAATGAGCGTAGATTAAATTAATAGATATGAGATATGGGATGGAGACGATGGGATCGGTTCATTGATTTTCCTTCCTTTTGCCGCATTTTGCTAAAGGGTTGAAGGGCGATCACCCTTTCCCGCTGGTCCAGTCAGTTTTTATTTCTTCACTTCCTTCCGCTTAGCCGATAGTGGGCACTCTAGTAATTTTAAAGATTCCAATTGTTGCTAAATAAATTGTTGTGAATCCAATTTCAATATCACACTACATTGCAAGAGACCATAGAGCATACTTTGTCTAGCTTTAGCATAAGGAAAACTAATTAAATAATAAAAAAAGCGAAAAAAAAGATAAAATACAAAGCCCTAGTCAACTTCGAACTTCTTACCTCGTCACCTACTCACAGCTTACCTTCATACCATTACGCTACAACCTTTTCATGTTCTATGCTCGAATAAACTGATTCTTCCTTGCTGGCATTGAGTCATGTTTCACATCTTCGTCAATGTAACAAAACGACAAAACGACAAATGAGTTAGTAATTTCGAAAGAAATTGCAGTTGTAGATTATTGTAAAGTTTGCGTGTATGAAAGTTATAATTTGGAAAAACAATACTATAATTTATACAATTGTTAGTTAAATGATTGATTTGAGTAAAATGTATGGTAAAATTGATACTTGACTAAAACGTAAACAACAATTAATGAATGTATATAATTGTAAATAAATTTATTAATAATAATTATATTAATTAAAATAATTAATAATTAATTAATAGGTGTGAACGCAGGCGTACGCTATACATCAGTTGTACGCTAGCCTGAACCATACATGGTTACATATATATTAGATATATGGTTAATCACTTAACTAGTTAATTTGATTTGATTGGTTAGGAGTGTTTGAAACCAAACCACCTAAACTAAACAAGCTAAAAAGTTTAACAAAACCAAACCATATTATCCAAATACTACCGGTTAAAACGGTTACCACGGTATCCACTCTGTTTGTAGTTGGAATTGAATATTTGTAGACGGTTAGTTGGTTTCATGGTTGGAATTGAATATGTTGAATTGAATTGATTGAATATTTGTAGACTTTAAAAGCTTTATTTTCCATTTGTTGTACTTTTGTAGGACAAAATCATCGCGTGGTTGTGGAGGAGGGAATAAGAAAGGTGGTTCTTTGCCACCTCGAAGCACTTCAAAAAAGGGAAGGCTTCAACTAGTACTCCTTCCACTGGTGGTGTTACTAGTGGAACCAATGCGGCAATTCCAAGTCCATCTAAAACAAATCCAAGTCCATCTGCAGCAAATCTAGCCCTACTTCTGGTGTTAATGAGTTAGATGGTGTGCAAAAAAAAAAAAATTTGGTCAAGAAGAAGGGGAGGAAAATGACATCTCAGTGGTCGATTCCTTATACTAACGTGAGAGTGGATGAGTACCCATACGACAAATGCAAAAGGTGTGGAACGCTGATCAAAGCTCATTCAAGCCACAATGGGACTACAGGTTTGAAATATATCATTTGGAATGCGAGAGGAGGTCGAAGGAAGCAAGTGGTCAATCAGTATTGAACTATTAACCTGAGAATGGGGATGGTCAGGTAGGCTCTCTAACTCTATGAAAGTTTGATCAGAACAAAGTTGCATTAGCTATTATGATAATCTTGGATCAGCTACCATTTAAATTTGTTGAGCGGGAAGGGTTTAGGCAATTTATGGCTATAAACTAGCCTTTGTTTGTGATACATGATTGTTATGTCATTTTTTCGAAGAAGAAAGAGATATTGATTGAGTTTTCAATTTGAAGTACAAAAGAAGGATTTCGATCACCACAGATACATAGACTTTTGATAACAACAAGAATAATATGAGTGTGACTGCTCATTTTATTGAAGATGATTGGAAACTGCAGAAGATGATAATTTGCTTTGTTCCCATTACTAGTCACACAGGAAAGGATATAGTAGCAAGTTTGGCAGCATGTCTACAAGAATGGAAAATGCATAATCTGTTTTGCATGATAATGGATAATGTCACTTCTAATGATGTTTTTGTTGAGTGCATGAGAACAAAACTGAAAGGTGGGGATCAGATTTGCTAGATGGAAGTATCGGCAGTATAGATGTGTGGCATATCTAGTTGTTTCTGATCGGTTTAAAAAGGCTGGAGTTGTTATATAGAGGGTAAGGGATTGTGTGAAATGGGTGAAGTCATCACCAGCTCGGAGTGAAAAATTTAATTCCAGCATTGCATTTCTGGAGATGGATAGGAGAAGACTTGTGTCTTTGGATATTCTGACTATGTAGAATTCCACCTATTTGATGTTGGATTCTACAGAAAGGTTCGAGGCTGTGTTTAAGTTCATGCATGCTAGTCCAAATGATGCTTCCTTTTGACACTATGTGGACTCCAAGAAGGGTCTTCCAACAGAAGAAGATTGAAGCAGCATTAGGTGGTTCATGAAGTACTTAAAGTTATTTTATGAGCTTACTCTTCCTGTATCAGGTATGTAAAGTATCCAATTTTCAAATTCATATCGTAAAGTTAAAGTGAATGTCATTCAGTGAATGTCATTCAGTGAATGATTATGACTTGTATTATATTTATGAATTGTTATTTTACTTTGTATCAGGAATATCATATGTCACTGCACATACTTTTTGCAAAGCCATTGTTGATATTCACAAAGTGATAACAACTTTGAAGAATGATGTGGATGGACAGATACTAAGAATAAAAAAAAAGAATAGAGGCAAAGGTGAGAAAGTATTGGTTTGAGAATGATGCTGATGAAAAGGAGGATAATCTTAGGATAAATAGGCTAGTTTACATGACATGTTAACTAGATCCCAGGCGTAAACTATACTATTTGACTATGATGTTGGAAGAGTTGTATGGGAAGTCAAAAGGGGAAGCTTTGGTAGATGAAGTAAAGAAGGAGATGACTGTAATGTATGAGGTCTACAAATTGAGGTATGCACCTCCACCCACTGAGTCTGAACCTACTACTCAGAATACTCCTATGGTGACTGTGACGGGTAGTACTAGTACCGGATCTTTGGTAAAGAGAGGGTCATTTGAAGATAGGTTCCAGCAGAAGAGAAATGAGCATATTGAGAGGGGGGTCGAGGTTCTGGTGAGTTGGACTTCTATTTGAGAGATGTTGCTGATGTTATTGACGAGAAACTTGATGATCGGAAGTTTGATATTCTGAAGTGGTGGTCTCTGAACAGTGTTAGATATCTCATTCTTTCATAGATGGTTAAGGATATCTTAGCAGTTCCAGTCTCCTTTGTTTCCTAAGAGTCCACTTTCAGTTGTGGAGGTCGAGTTCTTAGTTCTTTCAGATCTTCTTTAAACCCAACCATTGTAGAGGCCTTGATTTGTGCTGAAGATTGGATAAGGTATGAAAGTGGAAAGACGACAGATGAACTTGATGATAAAGAAGAAGATCAAGGGACAATCGATTATGAAAGTGGTAAGAATTCATTATTATAATTTGTCTTTACTCTTCACTATTTAATTATTCCATTATTAACATTTGTATTTTTTTTTCTTTGCACTAGTCACTAATACTTTCCAAGCTCGAGTGGAAACTTCAAGTGATATGTTAGGTGCAGCACATAGCTTACCTGTTGGAGTTGATGAGGAGGAGGAGGAGGAAGAGGTGATGATGAAGATTTGATTGAAGGGGACATTAACCTACATGGCTATGAGGAGACCGGTGATGATCCGGATAATACTCTTCTGAAGACTTTGAAGCAGCAAGGTTGTGCTAATGTTGGTGGTACAAGTTCTACCGGAGACAGAGGAGCATGAGCTAGTGGTTGTACTTGATGTTTGTGTTATATTTGGGAGTTCTAAGCTCTATTTCAATTTTTAAGTTTGAACTTGTATTGGAGTGAAACATTTTGCACTTTAGTGTATTATGTTGTTTGTTATTTGGCCATGGTCTCATGGTTGATGAATTGACGATGTTTGATGCATGATGATATTATTATGTTATCTAGTTTCCATGACTACTAATTGGTAAGTAAGTGTAACACCCCACCCGTAATCTCTACGGTTGAACCACGGGTTCAACCGTGCAGCCAAATCCTCGGTGTTATTGGTTGAACTCAATCATCTCAAACATCATATCCGATAATTAAACACAAACATAAACTGTTATCATACAAACTCATTATTCGAACCCCAACCCACTAATTGAATTTTACAAAATGCGTGTTTATTATTCAAAATGCTCAAAGCAGAAATTCTAGGTTTCCATGATAGAACAGTGTTCCAAACTACCTCATGATGGTAGTACAGGAGGATAGAGAAGCCTTAGTAGTCCGATTCTAATTGCAGCTGCGAGCCAAAAAACAGAGTTGGGTCAGCAACTAAGCTGTGTGTGTGGATCTTTCCCACGACATAATTTTGGGATCGCAATTAGCTAATCAAACAGTCATAATCAATCATAATTTAGTACTCTAGATGACATCTTAAATCATGATATATAAATTATCGATCAATATATCAAATCCACCAACTCATCATCACCAATCAATTTATCCAATAAGATAATCAAATAATTTCACGAACACATAATCAATGCATGATATGAAAATTCCGGTTAATTATTAATAGTGTCAAGGTCACCATACACTTACCCCCGCTCGAGCAAATCATGATCTGTGGTGCTCATGCAACCACAACACTCAATCGCATAAGCGAGCTAAATCTACCCACTCTCAAGGGGTGAGGGTAAGTGCAGACCCTTTCTACATCTATGTGAATTAATATGATCACGAATCAAACCATTTCCATTTTTCTCATCCATCTCAAACAATCCGGAATCAATGTAGTCCCACTTATTAACCGATCCATATATATATATATATTTCATGTTGATTATCAACTCGACGTTTCCAACAATCAACTATCCCATCATCCAATATCAAATGACACAAATCATCTCATTCTCAAGTAAAGTTACTCAGCAGTACCATATCGCAATTCCTCATCCAAAATTTATCAACAATTTCACGAAATAACCTCGATACAAATAATTGTAAATAACCCGGTTGCAGTTAAAAATATCCTTAACTCAAAATTCACTTTCCGTCATTAAAATCCTGACAAAATTCATGTAAATGAATTGATTGACACAAAAATTCATTTAATCCCTTTCTTATCATAAAAACCAATTAGACAATAAAATATAAAAAATACCGTATTAACCATTATTTTAGGGTGATTTAAATTCTAATAAAACAATAACTCTAAAAATCTCCGCAAAAATACTAGAACATCTATTTATCATCCTAAAATAGGTTTGACCAGTTTTTTATTTTTAAGCAACTCAAAACCATTAAAATAATACTACTTTCGGTCTTAACTGCTAATCTCGTATTAAGCTCGTTTTCAACATTATAAAGATAAAAATACACCAAATGTATAATTTATCATTTTCATACCAAAACCAATTTAAGAAGCCACACTGACCACTTTAAAGTGATCAAAATCTTAAAGATAAATAAAATATGCTTTACCGAGCTTTTCGTAAAATTAACCATTGTGCAGTTTTTAACTCGAAACCATTTTCAAGTGGAATCTTCTGATAAATCTGTCCCAAAATCATTTTAGACATACAAAAATATATTTTATTAGTTTTAAACTTAATAAACCCAACTATCCATTATTACAGTGAAACTTGTCAAATACCGATATTTACACCATAAAATCCATAACAATCAATAATAATCACCAAATCATCATAACAATAAATAATTCATCACCAACAATAATCCATCCATCCAAATATGCAAATCAAGCATAAATTATCGATGCAATAATTAAGGTCCCCTTAATCTCCACACATCTTAATTCGGTCGATTCCAATCTGGGAATTAAGTTCTAAAATTTCATTGGTTAGTCCCCAAAAATTCTCCTTTTCTAAGGTCATGTAGGCGAAAGCTGTTCGTCGTTTGAACGTCAAACGAAGAAACTGCGAGCTGATCATCGTTAGTACGAAATTAGGGATTAATTCTTAATTTTCTGCTGTCCAAATTTGCAGAAAACTGGAAATTCCCTTACCTCACGTACCAACTTCTCGGCCTTGTTTCTCTCTCGTCTAAGCTCGGAATTCAATTTCGGAAACCCTATGATGCTCTTTGTGACTTACTCTTCGCAACGGTATCAAGCTTCGAAGCTGATGTTGCCTTTAGTGGGGCTGGTTTGGCTGACGAAAAGGTTACGACAAATGTTTCGGCGAAGGATATTTGGTGAGTTGGTTTGACAATTTTGGCTTTGTAGTGAGGTTTGGTTGGGTCCTTAACTTTTGTTGGAATGACATAGACTATGATAGGCTTTGGTTTCCTATTCTTTCCTTTCTTTTCTCTTCTTGGTGTTTGTATAGGGGTAACAATGGAGAGCTAGATTCCCGTTGTTATAGAACCCTTTGGTTCATGCTCTTACCTCTTCATTAATTTCCAGCAGATGGAGTGAAGGCTTGGGGCGGCCTTCTAAGGAGCAGTAGCTTTGAAAGGAAGAAACTCAAGTTCCAAAACTGGCTTTATAAACAAGCTAGCTGCTGCAATGCCTACGTCATCAGGTCTTAAATGAAGCGGTGCTAATGTATCACAAGCTATTCTGCAATGCAACTGGTTAAGTTGCTAACTCCTTCCCTAGCGGGCATTAGGTAACTGTTTTGATTCCAACAACATGCCACTTTATTTTTGCTTCGGTTCTTAGTGGCTAGGAAGTTTCTGATTGGTTTAATGGATCCTTCCTCGTATGAGATAACATCTAGATTTTTTTCCCAACCTCAAATCCTACAATTGACGTATGGTATGTGGAAGAAAAAAATTATCCAAGGTTCGGGATGTTACAGTTACTGGTAACAATTAACAAATAAAAATGAACAAGTGAACAACAACTAAGGATAGTAATATTATTATCATATTCATATATTCATACATGAATGTTTGATATTAACAAATAAACAAATAATATTTTCATATTCAGAAATAATAATTCTAATTTCTTAACAATAGTCAATAAATACATGAATGTTGAATACTAATATTATTATTATATTCACATATTATTACAATGGAAAATTAACAAATGACGATCCTAATTCATCAACAATAAAGTTTGAACGTTTGATATTAACATATTCATACATGAATGAAATAGTAAATATATTCCAACTAAGCAACTAGGATTTATTAGTTACATATTAAGGGGAAAGATCACAAAAAATTTGAGACCATTAACATTTAAATAAAAAAATGACTGCCCACAGAGTAATCGATTAGGTTACTTTCGGTTAACCGGTCCGAATAAGCGCTTCCTTTTTCCCTTTGTTGTTGATCGGTATAACCGGTTTTTAACCGGTAACTAACTAACCAATATTTGGTTAACCAGTTACAAACCTGTATCGATTGTCGAGCTCCACTTCTCTATCGGTTAACTGATAACTGATAACTGAGTGGTTGGTTACCGATTAAACTGACGGAATAGCAGTCCTACTATTAACCCAAAGAGAAAAATGGATTTCCAAATCTGTGTTCCGAATAACGGGTGATACTAGCAGACGAGCAGGTGGTTGTGGATACTATTGGTGTAGGAAGTTAGTAGATCAGAAGTGATGATGATTAGTTCCAATGTAGTTGCCTATCATAATCCCCTGGAGTTTAGAATTAAAGGTACCAATCTTGAGAAGTCCTTCAATTCTGTTGCCTTCAAAGGATGAATTCCAAATAGTAATAAATGGTGCCAAACCTAGAATTTGGTCTTCTCCTGGCAATCCTACTAGTGTTATGTAGTCCTACTACTCCTACTAGAATTTGGTCTCCTCGTGGCTACGCTCTTCCTCACAATGAATATACTTTTCCGGAATATTAGACGGTTTATTAAACCCTCTAAAAAAGGGATTTTATGAGAGTCGTGAGTAGTAAGAAAGTGGATGTTGTAGCAGTTCTTGAAACACGGGTTCACGAAAGAAAGGTGGATAAGGTGTTTTTGATTGCTTTGTGGGTGGGGAGAGAAAACTAAACTATGTCGATCCTGATTTGAGTTGTATTTGGCTTTTTGGGTCTACACTGATCACATTGAGGGTATTAAAGATTGGGAACGCATTGCAAAGACATGAGTATTGTGGGTTGCTTGGATGTTGGCTTATCGCTGCAGAGGGGCCGGGGTGATCTATGTACTATGAAGATCAGACTTGTTCTTCAGCCTTTTATGGCACTGCAAGGGACCGTTGGCACCTGTGTGTTGTAATGGGGATTGAATCTCGGGAACATTTATTTTTTGATTGTGAGCTTTCGAAGTCTGTTGCTAGTAGGGTAGGTAACCTCTTTTGTAGGGGCTCGTGTGATCTCGCTGGTGATTTGGCAACAAAAAACTTAGCGCTGGGAAGACTTATAGGCTTGCTATGGTGCTCTTGGTAAACTTTTATCTAGGGGTGAAAGCTTGTCCCGGAAGACCCACTGACGCATCCCGACTCGTCCCGTCCCTAAGGGTCGGGACGGGTCAGTTTGTCTACAGGGACAGATTAGGGACGGGTCATTTGTTGACCCTGTAAGGGTCGGGACGGGTCGGGACAACTTTTTTTTTTGTTAATGGTGATATATATTAATTGAAAACAAAGAATAATACAAGGACAAGACCACAGAAACCAAAACACGGCTCCATGGTCAGAAACAAAACAAAAGCCGACAGGGGCAAGGGGGAAAATAGAAGAATCCACCCACCCCTTCTCAACGCCAAACCAGCAGAGAACACTAGCTCGCAAAAAAGAAAACTGGAAAAACCCCCCGCCAACCCACCTAACAAAGCAGGACAGTTCGTATCAAATAGAAGCAGATAGCAAACAGGGGGGCTCAGTGCTCGGCACGCTTACAGAGCAAACACAAAAGCCAAACTGAAGGATCAGGAAGCCAAAAAACCGAAAAACCAAAAACCAGAGGCCTATGATTCTTCCTCAGGAGGCTGTGAATGAGAATTCGAAGTCTGCTGCTGCGGATTATGTGGGAACAGCCTGTTCTTCATTTCTTTGATCCATGCTTCTGCAATCTCTTTGTCAACCTTGGGACAACTTAGGGACGGGTCACGTTTTGACCCTGTGACCCTTAGCAACAACAAATGTCTCATACTTCACTGGACCTTTTTGTAAAGTTTTAAAAGTTTAGGTACTAATTTGTAAAAATAAAAAAATTTGGGTAACAAAACGTAATTTTACCATCAAAATTTATGGACTTATTTGTAAAAAAATAAAATTTAGGTACTAAATTGTAAGAAAAAATAATTTTGGGTACCAAAACGTAATTTGTAAAAAAGTAGTGTGTTGATTAGGGTCGACCCACTGACCCGGCCCGTCCCGTACCGTCCCAACCCACGAGGGTCAGACAGGGTCAAGGAGGAGATAGGGACGGGACGGTTATACATCTTGACCCTTCAAGGACGGGTCAGACAGGGATAGGGACTGGACAGAGACGGTACAGACAAATTTTCAGCCCTACTTTTATCTAGCAAGAAAGATGTTGGAAATGCCACAGAGAGAGTCCAAGTAAGGCTAATGAAGTAGAAAAAGTATGACTTCGAGATTTGCAATTTGTTGTTAACTGGCACTGTTATGTTGGTAGATTGTCATAGTATTGGTAAGTTTTTTGGGACGAGTAGATAATTGGGTAGTTACACAGTTAGGGTTTGTAGTTACACAGTACAGGTTGTTTGTTGTTCTTTCAGGGTGATCCTAGGGGTGGGCAACGGGACGGGACGGGATACCCGTCCCGTTTTAAACGGGTACCCAATCCCATTTGGAGACCAAAGTCCATCCCATATCCCAAACCCATATGGGAAACGGGTACCCATTACCCGTACGGGACGGATAACGGGTACCCATACTACCCATAAAATACCCAAAGTTTAAATGACATCACATTACATATCTTAACAATAACATGCTCTTGCGGGGAATAATAAGAACACGATATGATCAAAAACATAAATTCAATCCCTGTAAGCACAAGCATTCATTTCAAAACATCCCAAAGGCAATTACATCCCAAAGACAAAGTGACAAACCCACTGCCATTTTCCCAATTGTATCTCCAAAACTTAGGATGCTCCCAGCCTCCCACACTTTCATCACTGCTACTTGTCCCCAGCATATGAAGTACCAAGATCCTCACCTACCAAAAATGAAAGCATATATTTCTCATCAGGAGTCCAGGAGATCTGTTTGTATTTTGTTTCAATCAAAACACCCATCGGTCTCACGGTCTCAGTGCACTGGGTAAGGGCCGAAAATTAGTTTTGAATTGGGCTGGGCCTGGACTGAATTAAATCTGTCTTTGTACTTTGAATGGGTAAAACGGGTACCCATATTACCCAAACGGGTATTCGCGGGTAACCCGTGGGTACCCATATTAGGACTGTACAATTCCAAGTCCCATCCGTTTAAAATATCACTGGTAATATGGGTACCCGTAACCCTTAAAAAATGGGACGGGTACGGGTATACCCAAATACCCGTTTCTCGTTGCCCACCCCTAGGTGATCCTATCTTGGGATTGTCTTTCTTTGTTGTATTAGGGTGATATGATTGCTTTGATCTTCCACCTCCTATCTCTTAATAAAGAGGAACAGTTTCAACAACAACAACAAAAAAAAAAAAGATAGAATAAATAATAGGCAAAGGGATTAAACAAAAGGTGAACAAACTCAAGAATTGGTTTTTATTATCAATTTAAATGGATATTGATTTGAACATATTAATTTTCATTTGTAAAACAAGTACATAAAGATAATTTGATATTTCAATCATAGAACTCACAATCTATTGATGATGACACATTTAAAATCTGGGTATGCCTATGGTGACATGCATGTCACCGTAACTTGCACTTTTAGGTCGACCTTATATATGATTAGGTCGACCTAATATGCCGTTTCAGTTTTTTGAGGTTCAACGACGAGGTTGACCTTTTATAGCAAATGGTCGACCTCTTGGGAAGTGCATGGATGTCATTTACGACTACATGGGCCATATTTCCACCCAGATGACTGGCATGTACGACTACATGGGGCAAATGACCAACCAGATGAGCACACTGCAGGTGACCGTGACCGTGAATGAGATGAGTTTTGATCTTTCAGTGGAAGATACATGCATGTCACCGTAACTTCCGACTACCATAATGCTAGCAACACCAATGAAGAAAATGTGGATCAGGGAGAGAGTGGACAGGAGTAGGAACTCGACGATTTTAGATTGTGTGTGATGAGGACATCAATGGGCCAGTCACATGTGCTAAGGCAAGGACGTTGAAGGAGAAGCTTGCGACATATTTGGAGAGCTACTTTGGAGCCATGGACGTGGAGCTATTTCGAGGGAAGCCATATATGATGATTCGAGTGGAGGAAGAAGGAGGAAGTGCTTAAGAGAAGGCAGATTGCAAGAAGCAGCCTTAACGGGTTTACTTAACGGGTCCAGGCTTAACGGTTTGGGCTTAACGGGTTTGCTGGGCTATTTCCGATATCTCATGTTTTAAAGTCGGTTTATGATTGTTTTTCCATGTTGGAGACGGATTTGGGCTGTACTTTGCCTATTTAAAGGGCTGAACACGTTGGTTTTCCCTTAGACGCTTATTATTGAATTTCAGAGGCTATTGCCGAGTTCCCTACACGGAATTTGCCCTAATTAGTCTGTCGAGAATCTCCAGAGTGCTAGAGCGACTCTTATCAGCTAGGTATTCACCCTAGTTGTGGCGAGCTACCCATATCGATTTCCCTTTATTCCGTGTTGAATCTGTCCGATCGATTCATATATCGATTGCCCTTATTCACGGGTGAGTACTGTCCGATCGATTTCCATCCTATCCGGTTCTGTTTGGTTCGAGAAGCTTGACCCTGCGCTACTTTGATTATATCAAGTGGTATCAGAGCTAAGGTACAAATTAGTGGAGTGTTCTTGAAGTTTTTTTGAAGATCTTCTGCATTCTTGTTCGTGTTCTTGGTGGTTTTGTGCGAGTTCTTGAAGGTCTTGGCGTGTTCTTGAGCCGCAAGAGAGGAGGTTTTTTGTTCTTGGGAGTTCTTGGTGTTTCTTACGAGGCAAGAAGCAGGTTGTGCGAGTTCTTATGTTCTTGGAGTTTTCTTGCATCGCAAACATGGAAGAAACACTCGAAGCTATCAGAAATCAATTGGAGAACATTGCTCGTGCTCAAGAAGAGCAAACAACAAGGCTTGCCGAGCAAGCCACGAGGATGGAGGCTGTCGAGACAAGGCTCGAGGAGCTGGTTGTGGTCGATGCAAACCCTAATCCTAGACCTCGACAAGAAGAAAGGGGAAGGAAAAACCGAGCTCCTCTACCCTTGGTTCATGAAGTACAGCGTCATATGCGCCAGCATAGATGCCTTGGAATGCCTCGAGCTGAAAGGAGAGGGCGGCATCAATATCATGAAGAGGAGTTTAATGACGAGGAAGAAGTGATGAGGACATCAAGGGGCCAATCACTCGAGCTAAGGCTAAGGCATTCAAAGAGAAGTTTGCTACTTATTTGGAGTGCTATTTTCGAGACATGGATGTAGAGTTGCTGAAGTCCAAAGCATGTATGATGATTCAAGTCGTGGAAGAAGAAGGAAGTGTTGAATGGAAGGTAGAAGGAGCTATTTGAGGATTATTAAGTCGGCTAGACTAGTTTGTTTCTATTAAATTCGACCTAAGACATTGTTTTTCCTTTTTCCTTCATTGGTTTCCTTGTCCTTGTTGGATTTGGTTTGTTTGCAGCCTATTTTTTAAAGGGCCAAACTCGTGTAATTGGGGATTAGACAATTATCACCAAACTTCTGATTTATTCAAGGCTTTTGCCGAGTCCTCCTTTGAGGTTGCTAGCCCTACTTTCTTCCATTGAGCGAATTCTGGAGAGAGCTAGAGCAAACTCTTATTAATCGGATATCCACTTCGATTGTGGCGAGTTCTACCCCTTCCAATTGCCCTTTACTTCTAGTTGGGATTGTCCGATTGGTTTGACATACCAATTTCCCCTTTCCACAAGCAAGTTCTGTCCGATTGGAGTCCATCTTTATCTTTGTTCTTGTTCGATTGAAAGCTGCGTGACTTAGATTGCATCAAGTGGTATCAGAGCTCGGTTCAAGTCAGTGGCGGTTATCTTGATTCTTGACGGTTATCTTGAGATTCTTGACGGTTATCTAGGGTTTCTTACCCCAATCTTGCGTGTTCTTGAAGTTATCTTGAAGAAGAACTCGACTTGAAGTGGTTCTTGGAGCCTGATCTTATTTTCTTGTGCGGTTGGAGGCCTTTCTTGTGCCACAAGATGGAGGATAGAATCGAGGCTTTATCCACTCAATTGGGGCAAATTCTGCAAGCCCTATAAATCCAAAGAGCCGAGAACAATGAGAGGATGGCAGCTATTGAAGCTCGACTTCAAGCACCTCAACCACAACTTCAAGTGGAAGCAAACCCGAACCCTAGAGTTCAAAGAGAAGACAGAAGAGAAAATCGAGCACCCCCACCATTGTTCCATGAAGTGCTTGCCACCAAGCAAATAGAAGGGTGGGATTCCCGCGACCAGTAAGGAGAGAACAAAGACCTCTTCGTAATGAAGGGTTCGAGGGGTTTGAAGAGGATGAGGATGAGTTCGAGCAAGAAGAAGAAGAAGATTTCCGAAATTTGAAGATTTCCGAAATTTGAAGATTTCCATTCCTCCTTCTCGTGGTACTACAAACCCTGATCATTATCTTGATTGGGAGAGGAAGGTGGAGCTGATTTTTGATTGTCACCGTTATTCCGAGAAGAAGAAGGTGATGCTTGCTTCCCTCGAATTCTCGGTGTATGCTCTTATTTGGTGGGATCAATTGAATACGAAGAGAAGAAGAAACAGGCAGCGACCTATTGAGACTTGGTACGAGATGAGAAGCATTATGAGAGAGAGGTTTGTGCCTAGCTATCATCAAAGGGAGATGCACCAGAATTTACAACTTCTCCGGCAAGGCAGAAGGAGTGTGGAAGATTAATATCAAGAGATGGAGACCTTAATGATCCGTGCCGATGTGAATGAATACAGCGAGGCCACTATTGCTCGTTTTCTGCAAGGTCTCAATAGAGACATTCGAAATGTGGTAGAGATATAATCCTTCATTGAAATAGAGGAGTTGGTAGCTATGGCGGCTAAGGTGGAGAGGCAGCAAAGAACTCGTCGAATTCAGCCTTTTAACTCTACTCCACGACCTATGCCGAGTGCTGCCAATACTTCTAAGCCGAGCCTACCTTTCAAGGAAGGTCCGAAACCTGGTGCCAAGGTGGAAGGATCTAGTAGCAATGTGAAGCAAGGTGGATCATCAGGGGGCATTCAATGTTTTAAGTGCCATGGGAGAGGACATGTAGTTAGCCAATGTCCCACGAAGAAAACATTGGTTCTCTTGGACAATGGAGAGTATGTATCTGAGGAGGAAGAAGATGATGGAGACGATGTAGTTGGTTCACAGGAGTCGGAAGTGGATGAGTCCATAGAGATGGAGCCACCTACAGGAGGCATGATCCGGAGTTGTGTTACTAGGAGGGTGTTAACTGCACAACCTCAGTGTGAACTGGAGCAGAGAGAGAACCTTTTCCATACTCGATGTAAGGTGAAGGGGGAGCTTCTTTCATTGGTTGTGGATGGAGGTAGCTGCACCAACGTGGTGAGTGCAGGAGTAGTGAAGGCACTCGGGTCGGATACTGTGAAGCACCCAAAGCCCTATAACCTTCAATGGTTGACTGATCATGGCTATCAAGGTGACTCGACAGGCTCTCATGAAGTTCTAAATTGGGAGTTACAAGGATGAGATCCTATGTGATGTAGTGCCAATGCAAGCGGCACACATGCTATTGGGTAGGCCATGGCAGTTTGATTGCCAAGTTCAACATGATGGAGTGTCCAACAAGTACCAGCTGCGGCATGAAGGTCCGAAGTATGTATTGAAACCTCTTTCCCCTTTGGAAGTGTATGGAGATCAGCTTCAAATGAAGCAAGGCCGAGAGCAAGCAAGGAAGGAGGTGGCCGAAGGGAAATTGAAGCACGGAGGGAATTCCCTTGAGAATTCGAAGGCAGTAATGATAGCAAGAAGCAGTGATCTGAAGCAGGCCATTAATAACCATGATCCCATGATTGTGGTTCGATTCCGAGAGGTATTAATCAATCAAGAGCTCGTCCAAGATGTTCCTCAAGTGGCTAGAGAGGTGTTGACTGAATTTGAGGATGTATTTCCTGAGGAAACACCTATGGGGTTGCCGCCCATTCGTGGTATTGAACACCAAATTGATTTCGTTCCTGGAGCTACCATTCCAAATAAAGCTGCTTATAGGACGAATCCTGAGGAGGGCAAGGAGCTTCAACGACAGATTGATGAACTTATGGCCAAAGGGTATGTTCGAGAAAGCTTAAGCCCTTGTGGAGTTCCTGTTATTCTTGTGCCTAAGAAGGATCAATCTTGGAGAATGTGTGTCGACTGCCGATCTATCAACCAGATAACAGTTAAGTATCGATATCCTATACCACGTTTGAATGACATGCTTGATGAGTTACATGGTTCTATGATATTTTCTAAGATCGATTTGAGGTCCGTTTATCACCAAATTCGTATGAAGGAGGGTGATGAGTGGAAAACTGCGTTTAAGACCAAGCAGGGTCTTTATGAGTGGATGGTGATGCCTTTTGGGCTTACTAATGCGCCAAGCACTTTCATGAGGTTGATGAACCATGTTCTGAGGCCTTTTTTTGGGAAGTTTGTGGTTGTTTACTTCGATGATATCCTGATATATTCTAAATGCTTGGAAGATCATCTGGATCATCTGAGACTGGTCTTGGCAACATTGAGAAGAGAGCACTTGTATGCTAATTTGAAGAAGTGCACGTTTTGCACCTCTAGTGTGGTTTTTCTTGGTTTTGTAGTGAGTGCAGATGGAGTCAAGGTGGATGACGAGAAGGTTAAAGCTATTCAAGCATGGCCTACTCCCTCGAATGTGAATGAAGTAAGGAGTTTCCATGGCTTGGCAGGTTTTTATAGGCGCTTTGTGCCTAATTTCAGCATTATTGCCGCACCTTTGACTGCTGTGATCAAGAAGAATGTTGCTTTTTTGTGGGGAGAAGAGCAGGCTAGAGCTTTCGAGCTGCTCAAGCATAAGCTTACACATGCTCCTGTTCTTGTTCTTCCTAATTTTGATAAGACTTTTGAAGTTGAATGTGATGCCTCTGGAGTGAGAATTGGTGCAGTATTGATGCAGGAGAAGCGTCTCATTGCTCACTTCAGTGAGAAGTTAAGTGGAGCATCATTAAACTATCCTACCTATGACAAGGAGCTTTATGCTCTAGTTCGAGCATTGGAGACTTGGCAGCATTATCTGTGGCCAAAGGAGTTTGTTGTTCATACTGATCATGAGTCATTGAAGTATTTGAAGGCTCAGCATAAGCTCAACAAAAGGCATGCGAGATGGCTTGAATTTATTGAATCTTTTCCCTATGTGATTAAGTACAAGCAGGGGAAGGATAATGTGGTTGCTGATGCTTTATCTCATAGACATGTGCTTATTACTACTATGGATGCTCGTTACTTGGGTTTCGAGCAGATCAAGGAGCTATATGCAGAGGATGCTGATTTTGGAGATATATTTCGAGCTTGTGAGAAGCATGGAGCAGGGAATTTCTATAGGAGTGATGGTTATCTCTTTAAAGCCACTCGGCTTTGTATTCCTAGAGCTTCACTTCGAGAATTGATGCTTCGAGAAGCACTTGGTGGTGGTTTGATGGCACATTTTGTGGTGGATAAGACCCTTAGTTGTCTGCAGGAACATTTCTATTGGCCTCATATGAAGCGAGATGTGGAGAACTTGTGTGCTCGTTGTGTGGAGTGCAGGCATGCTAAATCCAAAGCTCAACCACCTGGATTGTACACGCCCTTGCCTATTCCATATGCACCATGGATTGATATCTCCATGGACTTTGTGCTAGGGATGTCGAGATGTTGAGAGCTGTAATTAAGAGTAATCTCAAGACATGGGAAGACTGCTTGCCTTTTGTTGAGTTTGCTTATAACCGCATGGTCCATTCTACCACCAGGTTTTCTCTATTTGAGCTTGTGTAAGGCTTTAACCCTCTTACTCCTTTGGATCTAGTGCCTTTGACTTTGAAGGAACAAGTGAATATGGATGGTGTGAAGAAGGCCGAGATGGTGAAGAGTTTACATGAGAAGGCAAGGCAAAACATAGAGAGGAGAACTGAGCAGATCATGAGGAATGTGAATAAGCATAGGAAGCCTCAGAACTTTGAAGTGGGAGATTGGGTATAGATTCATATGAGGAAGGAGAGGTTCCCACAGAAGAGACGATCCAAGTTGCTTCCTAGATGTGTTGGTCCTTTTCAAGTGCTTGCAAAGGTGGGGCCGAATGCTTACAAGGTTGATTTGCCAGGTGAGTTTGGAATCAGTGCTACTTTCAACGTGGCTGACCTTGCACCTTACCCAGATGAGAACTCGGATTTGAGGTCAAATCCTTTTGAAGAGGGAGGGACTGATGAGGACATCAAGGGGCCAATAACTCAAGCTAAGGCTAAGGCTAAGGCATTCAAAGATAAGTTTGCTACTTATTTGGAGTGTAATTTTCGAGACATGGATGTGGAGTTCCGGAAGTCCAAATCATGTATGATGATTCAAATCGTGGAAGAAGAAGGAAGTGTTGAATGGAAGGCAGAAGGAGCTATTTGAGGATTATTAAGTCGGCTAGACTAGTTTGTTTCTATTAAATTCGCCCTAAGACATTGTTTTTCCTTTTTCCTTCATTGGTTTCCTTGTCCTTGTTGGATTTGGTTTGTTTGCAGCCTATTTAAAGGGTCAAACTCGTGTAATTGGGGGTTAGACAATTATCACCAAACTTCTGATTTATTCAAGGCTTTTGCCGAGTCCTCCTTTGAGGTTGCTAGCCCTACTTTCTTCCATTGAGCGAATTCTGGAAAGAGCTAGAGCAAACTCTTATCAATCGGATATCCACTTCGATTGTGGCGAGTTCTACCCCTTCCAATTGCCCTTTACTTCTAGTTGGGATTGTCCGAATTGTTTGACATACCAATTGCCCCTTTCCACAAGAAATTTCTGTCTAATTGGAGTCCATCTTTATCTTTGTTCTTGTTCGAGTGAAAGCTGCGTGACTTAGATTGCATCAAGAAGAGAGCTTTTAGGAGGAGGATGATTTGTGAAACCTCAAGATCACGATTCCACCTTTTCGCGGTACCACGAACCATGATGCTTATTTGGATTGGGAGCGAAAGATGGAACTAGTGTGTGATTGTCATAACTACTCCGAGAAGAAGAAAGTGACATTGGCTGCCCTAGAGTTCTCAGATTATGCACTTGTTTGGTGGGATCAGTTGGGAACGAAACGAAGGAGAAACAGGCAGCGTCCTATTGAGACGTGGGATGAGATGAAAGGAATTATGAGGGATCGGTTTGTACCGAGTTCCCATTTGCAAGATATGTATCAAAACCTCTAGCTTCTACGACAAGGAACTAAAAGCATTAAAGATTATCACAAGGAGTTGGAAGTGTTGATGATATGTGATGATGTGAGAGAGGACTGCGAGGCTATCATAGCTCGTTTTTTGTATGGTCTCAATCGAGAGATCAAGAACGTGGTGGAGATACAACCGTTCCTTGACTTGAAGATTTGGTGGATATGGCAAGTAAAGTGGAACGCTAGCTTCGAAATAAGAGGTTTCAACACTCCACGAATTCCACACGTTCGAGCCAAGGAGTTGCAACCAACCCTAAGCCGCAACTGCCCGTGAAAGAAGCTCCTAAACCCGCGGAAAGGGCTGATGGTGCAAATCCAGTTATGAAGCAAGGTGGATCGTTGGGGGAAATTCGTTGTTTCAAATGCCATGGAAGAGGACACATTGCGAGCCGGTATGCAATAAGAAGACCCTGATCTTGCTTGATAATGGCGAGTATGTATCTGAGGGAGAGTGAGAGACCACCAATTCTTATGCCGATGAGTCTTGAAATGGAACCACTTCCAGGCAGTTTGTTTGTAGCACGAAGAGTATTGACTGTGTAGCCTAAGGAAGAGAGTGAACAACGAGAAAATATCTTCCATACGAGATGTGTAGTTGATGGGAAGTTCCTGTCTCTAGCGATTGATGGAGGAAGTTGCACGAACGTTGTGAGTGTGTGTGTAGTGAAGAGGTTAGGGCTGCCTATGTTGAAGCATCCAAAGCCATACACGCTGCAATGGCATAACGATCACGGCTCCATGAAAGTCACAAAGCAGGCACTAATGAAGTTCAAGATTGGAAATTACAAAGATGAGATTTTGTGTGATATAGTGCCTATGCACGCTGCGCATGTGCTTTTTGGCAAGCCATGGCAGTTTGATCGTCAAGCACAACATGATGGAGTGACAAATAAGTACAAGTTGCAACATGGAGGACAGAAGTTCGTGTTGAAGCCTCTGTCTCCCAGTGATGTATATCGAGATCAACTCCAAATGCAACAACGTTGAGAGCAAAAAAAGGCAAGTAATGCCTCGGCCAAGAAAGGAGAAGAAGGAGCTAGAATGGTGGATTCGAAGGAAGTGATGCTAGCACGCAATGGAGATTTGAAGCAAGCTGCCTGTGCACAAGAACCTTTGATTGTGCTCATGTACAAGGACGTGCTTCTCAATTAAGAGCTAGTCCGAGAAGTTCCAGCCAAAGCAAGACTGGTGTTGGATGAGTTCGAAAATGTGTTTCCAGAGGAAGCGCCAAAGGGGTTGCCTCCTATTCGCGGGATTGAGCACCAGATTGATTTTGTGCCGGGAGCTCAAATTCAAAACAAGGCAGCATATTGAGCTAATCCAGAAGGGACCAAAGAGCTGCAAAGGCAGATTGACGAGCTCATGGAGAAGGGGCATGTTCGAGAAAGTTTGAGCCCGTGTGCAGTTCCGGTGATTCTCGTGCCAAGGAAGGATCAGACCTGGCGGATATGTGTAGACTGTCAAGCCATCAATCAAATTACAGTTAAGTATCGTCATCCAATTCCACGATTAGATGATATGCTTGATGAATTACATGGCTCTACGGTGTTTTCCAAGATTGATTTGAGATCAGGTTACCACCAAATTCGTATGAAGGAGGGAGACGAGTGGAAGACAGCGTTTAAGACCAAGCAGGGTCTATACGAATGGATAGTGATGCCCTTTGGTTTAACCAATGCTCCTAGCACGTTCATTAGGCTGATGAACCACGTTTTGAGGCCATTCATTGGCAATTTCGTGGTCGTATACTTCGACGACATTCTGATATACTCGAAGTGCATGGAAGATCAACTCAATCACTTGAGAGAGGTGTTGGCGATGTTGAGAAAGAAGAAATTGTATGCTAAGCTCAAGAAGTGCTCGTTTTGCACTTTTAGTGTGATTTTTCTTGGTTTTGTGGTGAGTGTAGATGGAGTCAAGGTGGACAAAGAGAAAGTGAAAGCAATTCGCGATTGGCCTATTCCAACCAACGTGAATGAGGTGCGGAGCTTTCATGGGCTTGCTGGGTTCTATCGTTGATTTGTGCCTAATTTCATCACCATTGCCGCACCATTGACATCCATCATCAAGAAGAACGTGACGTTCTATTGGGGAGATCAGGACCAGACCAGAGCATTCGAGCTGCTCAAGCACAAGATCACACACGCACCTATTCTGATGTTGCCGGATTTCAATAAGACATTTGAGGTGGAGTGTGATGCATCTGGTTTGGGAATTGGAGCAGTGTTGATGCAAGAGAAGAAGCCGTACTTCAGCGAGAAGTTGAGTGGGGCTGCCCTCAACTATCCGACATACGACAAGGAGCTTTATGCTCTAGTTCGAGCCTTAGAGACATGGCAGCACTATCTTTGGCCGAAGGAGTTCGTGATTTACACTGATCACGAGTCGTTGAAGTATTTGAAAGCTCAACACAAGCTGAACAATAGACATGCTCGATGGGTTGAGTTGATTGAGTCCTTTCCATACGTGATCAAGTACAAGCAGGGCAAAGAAAATGTAGTTGCTGATGCCCTGTCTCGAAGGCATTCGTTGATCACGACAATGGGGGTGAAGTATTTGGGTTTCGAGCATATCAAGGAGCTCTATGTTGATGATGCTGACTTTAGGGAGATCTATAGAGCTTGTGAGCAGCATGGCGATGGGAAGTTCTATCGAAGTGATGGCTACTTGTTTCGAGCTAACCCGTTGTGTATTCCTCGATCATCACTTTGAGAGTTGCTGTTGAAAGAGGCTCATGGAGGAGGCTTAATGGCACATTTTGATGTAGACAAGATGTTGAGTTGTCTACAAGAGCACTTCTATTGGCTGCACATGAAGGGAGACGTGGAGAATATGTGTGCGAGGTGTGTGGAATGCAAGCAGGCCAAGTGGAAGGTGCAATCATCTGGATTGTACACACCACTACCGATTCCATATGCGTCATGGATCGATATTTCTATGGACTTTGTGCTTGGTTTTCCGCGGAAAAGGAAGGGACGAGATTCGATTTTTGTGGTGGTAGATCGATTCTCGAAGATGGCACACTTTATTCCGTGTCATAAGACGAATGATGCTATTAACGTGGCTGATTTGTTTTTCAGGGAAGTGGTGCGATTACATGGGATGTCGCGTTCTATAGTATCCGATCGGGATGCTAAGTTTCTGAGTTCCTTTTGGAAGACGTTGTGGAGCAAACTGGGGACAAAGCTGTTGTTCTCTACCACATGTCATCCTCAAACCGATGGGCAAACAGAGGTTGTCAATCGAACTCTGTCCCAGATGCTGCGAGCTATGATCAGGAGCAACATCAAGGTTTGGGAGGACTGCCTTCCCCACGTGGAGTTTGCTTACAACAGGATGGTGCACTCGACGACGAAGTTCATTCCGTTTGAGCTCGTGTATGGTTTCAATCCACTCACTCCTTTGGATTTGATACATTACCTTTGAATGAGCAGATCAATCTTGATGGAGGCAAGAAAGCCGAGTTCGTGAAGAGTTTATATGAGAAAGAGAGATTGAACATTGAGAGAAGGACGGAGCAGATCATGCGCAATGTGCACAAAAACAGGAAACCGAGGCACTTTGAAGTTAGCGACTGGGTGTGGGTGCATTTGAGGAAGGAGAGGTTTCCCCAGCAAAGGAAATAAAAGTTGATGCCCTGATGTGATGGTCCTTTCCAGGTAGTTTCAAAGATTGGAAGCAACGCCTACAAGATCCACTTGCCGGGAGAGTATGGAGTAAGTGCAACGTTTAATGTTTCTGACCTTGCACCTTATTTGAATGGCAATTCAGATTTGAGGACAAATACTTTTGAAGAAGGAGGGGCTGATGATGACATCAATGGGTCAGTCACACGTGCTAATACTTTCTGAGGCTATTGTCGAGTTCCCTACACAGAATTTGCCCTAATTACTCTGTCGAGAATCTGCAGAGGGCTAGATCGACTCGACTCTTATCAGCCAGGTATTCACCCTAGTTGTGGCGAGCTACCCATATCGATTTTCCTTTATTCCGAGTTGAATCTGTCTGATCGATTCATATATTGATTGCCCTTATTCACGAGTGAGTAGTGTCCAATCGATTTCCATCCTATCCGGTTCTGTTTGGTTCGAGAAGCTTGACCCTGCGCTACTTTGATTATATCAGTGTGTTTTTATTGTTAAGTGCTAAAAATGATTGTGGACTGATATTATGTGTTTTAGATTTTATTTATGTGTGGACAATTATGATTTGCGTTTTATTGTATTTCTTGTTAGTTTCTTTAGTTGTTATGTTATGAAGTTATGAGTCCTTATTATCATTATTTATGGCTGATTCTGTTGGTTTGAAACGTAATTTGTACGAGCAAAAGAACCACCCACATCGCTTCCCAAAGAGGTCGACCATTTGCTTTAAAAGGTCAACCGCGTCGTTGAACCTCACAAAACTTAAACGACACATTAGATCGACCTAATCCTATATAAGGTCGTCCTAAAAATGCATATTAGGTCGACCTAATCCCATATAAGATCGACCTAAAGTGCAAGTTACAATTTAATTCAAAGAATAACATTTTAATTCATGAGTTCTATCTGGAAAGCTATCTATTCTTAACAAAATGGTCAGTGTAGAGCTGCGTCATGTTAGGGTTTGGAACGAGTTTGTTTCCTTCGGTTAGACTTGTCTTTGGTGGCTTGTGATATTTTTTCATATTAAATTTGTGTGCGTGATGGTATGATGATGTTATTATTGATTTGGACTTAAAATAGATAAAAAGTAATGTAATGATTGATTCATTAGTTAATGAAAACGTGATGGATCTGTTAGGGGCACAAACATAAGTACTGATGATGACCCCTCTATCTAGCTAGTTAACTCAAAAGTAGAGTTTTATTGTATTGAAGGGAAAGCAAAGTACAACATAACTTGTAATTAAGTAACACTTAGAGCACGTGGTTGGAAATTTAAAACACAAGAGTTAATTCGGATTTCATTTAAAGTTGCCTGAACTGAAGGAAGCACTGCTGGTCGTAGTAAGCTCCGCCGGTTGTAAGGGTTCTGCATGGACTCACATACTGTGCCGCATATTGAAGACATGTCCCGCAGATATCTCCGGTGACGCCACGGTAACAAATCGCGTTACCGGTGGCCGCACCGATATCGCCATCTAACGTCTGCGAATTGCTCCTGCGTGTTTTTAACCAGATCCTGAAGGACATAATCTACGTACACTGGGAAATTGGTCTGATCGGTAGCCGGGGTTAGGCCGCAATATTGAGGAGCAGTGCCAGGCGCCCCTGATCCTTCGCCCAAATATCCCGGAATAAGTAGCACCACCGTGGCTGCAACTAGCAATGCTTTGGGAAATATGAAACCCGCCATGGCTGTTTGGAATATATAATGGTTGGTGCTAGCTAGTTAATTGATAACTGATTTTCCATCTGTGAAAGCAGCTTCGTAACGTTTTTATAGCCGCAAAGAAGGTGCTCGGCTCCGGCCGGATCCATTGTTTTCCCTCTTTACCTTTTGGACCTCTAGAAGAGTTTGGTGTTGGTGGAGATCCGATCGAAGATCCATAGTTAAGTTTGCATGTGGTTGGCGTTTGTTTTACACCGCATCTTACACGTCCAAGTTGAAAGGTACGTGGGATAACATGATTCAATTCTATTTTCAATTAAGAAGTAACCCTTGCCCTGCAGCTCAAAATATATAATTTTCCAAAACAAGAAATTGTAATAATATAAAATAGACTATATATTTATTGGGTATGTCTACGATGGGCGCTTTCTATGGTGGATTTCCAGTGAGAATTGTCACGGACATAGACTTTCGAAGTCCGTGCGGTGTCATGAGGTGCACTCATTCCTCAAGACCAACCTTTCTGCATACGCATGCCAATTGGTTTCGCCCTGCCTTGGGCTCATCAGGGAGACGACAATAGACCAGTTGTGCGTTCTCTTGCAAAGATCCCCTTCATAGCCACATCCTGACTTAGCCAGAAACGATGCACAGGCAAACAACGTCTTATCGCTAATGTCGCCCCCTTTACCCCTCTCATGGCAAGACAACCAGATGACAGCGTTCTTCAGAAGATCAACACGGTCACGATATTTCGGGTCGTGACATTCTCAACCACTCATAATGCAGCACGTCCTCGTGCTGGTGAAGAATGCTTCTCTCCGCAACATGTATTGCAACACTCCAACCGATTGTGGGCGTCCGCATACGATACCATCCTCTGATGGACAGGCTCTGGTCGCGTCTCTCGCGCTAGCCTGCTGTGCCCCGCGCACATACCGCTTCGCCCTTCGACATCAACCTTCACTCTTTGCTTCTGCTGCGCTAGTACCTCACTCGACCTTTACCCTACGCTACTCCCAGCATTTGTACCTCAATCGACCTTTACCCTACGCTCTCACTAGTGTTAGTTCATCGGTTGAATGGCATTCTCGGCCACTGCATCTTCAGCCTGTCGAGGTCCCCCACAATGGCGCAACATTTGTGTATCTGCGTCCGGACCGCCTGATATGCACACCTAGGACCGCCTCTCATTCGGGCATAAGGTCGGCCCATACTCGACCTGTGCTGTACTGAGAGAGGAACTAGGCTCTTCAGCCTAACCAGGCTCTGATACCACTTGTCACGGACATAGACTTCCGAAGTCTGTGCGGCATCTTGAGGTGCACTCATTCCTCAAGACCAGCCTCTCTGCATACGCATGCCAACTCGTTCCGCCCTGCCTTGGGCTCATCAGGGAGACAGCAATAGCCAACTAGATGGCAGCGTTCTTCAGACGATCAACACGTTCACAACATTTCCGTTAGAGCGCTAGGCAGCCTTCTCTCAACTCACTTGCAAGCAAAGAACCAAGAGCAAAGACAAAGGAAATGGTAGAACTATCTAGTGTCTATTACTCTAAAAATGATAGAATGAGTTACAAGTGAGGGAGATGGCTCCTTATATAGGCCTCTCCTCATACAAGGCATCAATGGCCCTAATAATGTCCCTCTACATCAATACACCCATTAAGTCCCCCCCCCCCCCAATTAGGCACTCTATAAATGTCACCCCATTATGTGACTCATAAGTGCAGCATTAAGCTCTCTATTAAGGTGGAGAATCCGAGGAGCATCTCTGTGCTACTAGTCTTCCATACACGCCACATGTGCAGCCGCCATGTTGTCACCTTGTTGGAGCCATGTCATCTTCCACATGTGACATCCTCCCCCACCTATGCTCGCGACGCCCTCGTCGCGTCCTCTTGATGGAAAACCTCGATCAAGTCCTTGTTCTTCCAAAGCGTGAGCTCTTTCTCCCAAGTTGCTTCACTTTCCGGAAGGTTGCGCCACTTGACCAAATACTCCACAAAGCTTGGATGTACGCCACGACGAGGAATGACACGACGCGCCATGATTTCTTCAACTTCATGGTCGTGTGTCTTGATGATGAATGTTGGTGCGCGCTGCGACTCTCTTCGCTGCTCGTCCTCCTTGTCTTCGTGGAAAGCCTAAAGTTGGCTCACATGAAAGACCGGATGGATCTCTAAGTGTGACGACACCTCCACCTTGTACGCCACCTTGCCAATCCTCTTCACGATGGGGAATGGCCCTTCATAGCAGCGAAGCAGTCCCTTGTGCACGTTCTTGAGATGCTTGAAGCGATGAGGGTAGAACTTCACCATCACCACGTCTCCCTCTTCAAACTCCAAGTGTCGCCTTTTCTTGTCCGCCCATTTCTTTATCTTCTTACTAGCGCGGGCTAAGTAAGACTTGGCCAACTCCATCTTCTTGTGCCAGCCTTTAGCGAACTTGCAGGCTGCCGGACTGTTGCCTCTATATCCCGTTGCCACCGTCGTAGGTGTCAAAGGTTGTTGTCCCGTCGCCAACTCAAATGGACTCGTATTGGTCGACTCGGTGCGGTGCAAGTTGTAGGACAACTGTGTCGTATCCATCAACTTCACCCAATCTCGTTGGTTTGCACTCACGTAGTGCCGCAAGTACACCTCCAACAAGGCATTCACCCGCTCCGTCTGTACGTCGCTTTGAGGATGAAATGCTGTCCAGAAGTTCAAGTCTGAGCCCATGATCTTGAACAACTCGCGCTAAAATCTGCCTGTGAAGCGCCCATCTCTATCGCTCACGATGTTGCTATGAATGCCCCAATACTTGACCACATTCTTGAAGAATAGACGCGCTGCATCCTCTGCCGTCAAGTCTTTTGGCCCAGCAATGAACACTCCATACTTTGGGAAGTCCGATGATGAAGTCCATGCTTACACTCTCCCATGGTCGTTGACGCGTGGGCAAGGGCTCTAGCAAGCCTGCCGGGCTTCTCTACTCCATCTTGTCTTGTTGGCACACGATACAAGTCTTCACATACATCTTCACGTCATCTCTCATTCGCGGCCAGAAGTATGCTTCTTCGATGAGCGCTTGCGTTCTCTCGATGCCGGGATGGCCCGCCCACTTGGAATCATGGCACTCTTTCATGATCTCCTTCCTCAAGTTGGCCCACCTTGGCACGAACACACGCTCTCCCTTGGTCATGACGACCCCATCCTTCATCCAAAACCGTCGAGTCTTACCTTGCTTGATGTACTCTGCTACGGTTTTGGCGAAGGGGTCATGGCCAAGGCCTTCGACGATCCTCTCCTTCAAAACAAACATGGGTTGGCTGATGCTTGCGACTGCACTCTTGCGTCTAAGAGCATCTGCGACGGAATTCGCCTTGCATGCATTGTGTTCCATGAAGAAATCGAACTCGGCCAGAAATCTTGCCATCTCGCTTGCTTAGGGGTGAGCTTCTTCTGCGTCAGAAAGTAGCTCGTTGCCACGTTGTCCGTCTTCACTACGAACTTAAATCCCAACAAGTAGTGCCTCCACGGTGCGCAAGCAATACACCACGCCCGTCATCTTCTTCTCTTGAATGTGTATAGCCTCTCCGTCTCACTAAGCTTCTGACTCTCGAAGGCAATGGGATGGCCATCTTGCATCATCACACCTCCAATTACGAATTCGGATGCATCGGTTTGCACTTCGTAGGCCAACGTTGGATTGGGAAGCACTAGCACGGGCTCCTTCACCACCGCTTGCTTCAAGGCATCGAATGCTTCTTGGCACCTTTCTAACCAATCCATCGTCAACTTACCCCCACCAATGATGTGCCCCAAGAATGGAACCTTCGTGGCGGCAAATGTGCACTTCTCTCTCTTGACATACAACTCGTTGTCGCGAAGGACTTAGAAGACTTGCTGTAGATGCTCGGGATGCTCATCGAGTGTTTTTCTATACACCACGATGTCATCCAAGTAGACCATGACAAACCAGTCCAAGAATGGCTCGAACACTTGATTCATCAAAGTGCAAAACGTGGTTAGTGCGTTGGTGAGACTGAATGGCATCACAAGAAACTCGTAAGAGCCATACCTCGTCACACAAGCTTTCTTTGGCTCGTCACCCTCTGCTATCCACACTTGATAGTAGCCCGAGCGAAGATCTAGCTTGGTGAACCGCATCAGCCACTTGTTCTTCAACGTCAACTTGTTGATGGCTCTATAGTCGATGCACATCCGCAACAACCCTTCCTTCTTCTTTTGGAATAGCACAGGTGCTCCAAAAGGTGACTTCGATGGCCGCATACAGCCTGCGTCCACGAAGTCCTTGAGCTGCCTCCGCAACTCTTCTAACTCCGGTGGCGCCATGCGGTATGGTGAAGGGGGCTTCGCTCCTGGCTCCAACTCAATCTTTTGGTCCACCTCTCTTCTTCAAGGTCAATGCCAATAAACACGAGATTCTCCCACAAACTGAGCACTTTGATCATGCAAGCATTGCTTGGAGCCCTCAAAATTGGGCATACTACAAGGCTCTAAGCATTCAATCACACTCACACAAGAAGAATAATAAACTTACCCCCCCCCCCCCCCCAACACTTAAGCTCAACATTGCCCTCAATGGCGTAAGATATGAGTAAAACGATGTTACCGCATGGCTTAGTGAGTAAAAGTTGTAATTTTTTCCCTGGGTAGGAGATTGGAGCTTCAAGGAGAAGACAAAAGCAAACACAAACACACACATTCTCGCTCGAGACGAGGTTATTACACATAACAATATGATAGTGGTAGTACTAATTGTTCACACACACTGAATAAAAGGAAAGAAAAACAAAACAAAGGATAAAAAAGTACAGAGTTACAAGTGGAGAAGTGGGGGCGAAAGAAATCGGCTCTTCCACATGTCTCACTCGTTGGCTACCTCATCACGGGTCGAAGTCCCCGACTTATCATCTTGGAGGATACCCTGGCGTCGAGCCATCCTCTCTATCAAATCTGAGGTGCGGTCAAGGCGAGTGGTGACTCCTAAAACGTGGGTCTCGAGGCGATCCATCCTCTCCACGAGGTGATCCCTAGAGGTGGAAGGACTGGCTCCGGATGATGATGATGTTGCTGGTGGTGGAGGTGCATGACGTGGAATTACAGGACTCCGGCGGCGGCCGGGAACTCGAGTAGGTGGCTGCTCTAAAGTAGGGACCCCTGGTGGTAGAGTTAGTCTATCGGTAAACCGAAATGGTCAAAATGCTCAAAGTAAACACATGGAACTCAAGGTGCCCTCTTCGAACTATGAGGAGCGCCCCGCCTTTGTGCAGCCCACCAGATTGACATTGAAGTGACGAGCAAGATGGGTGATGTAGAGCCCCAACAACGTAACATATCGCCGTTTTCCCCCTATGGCTCTGGCGAAAGAGGTGGCCAAGATCGTACCAAGATGAATATTGCTAAACGGGTCCACCATGCAAGCGAATGCCAGTAAGATCCTCTCGGTTATCTTGTTCGGATTGTAATAGCTCGGTGACACGCCAAAACACAACACCAATCTGCGACCAAGTGTAATCACAGACCGGGAATGCAGTAAAGTGACAAGTGATATTATCAACCCGGGGTCTAGATCTACTGCTTACTCAGTGATTATCTATTATCTAGCCAACTAAAGTAAGTGATTGTTGTTTAAAAGCAAAAGCAGAAAGAAAGCAGGAATTGGTACGGTTTTCTCAAGCAGGTAAGAGTCACTCGGGAATGAGTCCCCCTAGCTCCTTAGTTAGGTTCAATTGCAATTACCCTGGGTTGATTTACTGTTGATTAGACTGCGGAAGATCCGACAGTAGCTTGGAATCTCTTAAGCTGACCAAGCCCTCTCAGTCTAACTACCCGGCAGACGACTAGTCTTCACCGGGATAGAAAGCTGAAGCAGTAAGAACAGAACTCCACTACTGGAATTGGATTCCAGTACAAAGCAGTAAACTGGCTAACTCTCATATAGCCAATCTCCTACTACCGAATGATGAGACTCTAGCAACCTAATCAGATTCTATCTATCTCAGATTGCAGCAGGAATCAGGAAAAGCTGATCAGACTTTAGTTGACTCAATATACATGCATCATTTGATTACAATCAAACAGTAATATCATCCCAAGTCATTACAATCAATCCCTAACACATAGAACTAGGGTTCTTCATCCCCAAGTGAGAGAGGGGTTCTACTCCATAGAGAGAGAGAGAGAGGAAAACAAGGTACAAAGCAGTCATACTAATTACAATGGGAAGAATCTGCTCTGGGATGATGATTTCCACTCCTATGAAGATCTCCAAGCTTGATTTGATGAAACCCAGCTCCAAGATAGCTTCTAGGATGTGTTCTTCGTCCTTTCTCTCTCTAGGGCTCTGTTTTTGCTCAAAAAGTCTGATCCCTCTCTTTTGGCTCGAAATTGGCTGAAATCCCAAGATTTCCCGACTCACACGGGCAGGCCACACAGCCGTGTGGCTTACCCACTTGCCCGTGTGAGTCAAAACGCGGCGTATCAATTAATTCGATCTTCAAGCTTCCCACACGGCCGTGTGACGTCCGATCTTCGTCCAATCGACCCCAAACTCGCTCCCAAGCCTCCATTCACGTACTAGGACCTGAAATATCACAAACAAGCACAACCTAGCGTGAAATCGGCCTAAACACGAGAATTACCATCTCAAACGGCTCCAGAATAGGGGTAAAAACATGTGCAATTAACGGCTTATCAAACTCCCCCACACTTAACCGTTTGCTTGTCCCCAAGCAAACCAAGTCAAACACAAGGTAAGCTTACATATTTCAATCAACCACATTGGGGACAAGTCATAAAGGCACAGAACACGTGAATCGTACTGGTTTTCAAACATCAATACCTGACCAACTTCAATAGCAACATGGACAACCACCACAAAGGACATTCGAGTGCAGCAAAATTGAGTAAAGGAAGAGTCTCCCTTCTGTTCACCAACCAACCTAGACTTGACTCAACCACTTACTCAAAACAGTCAACTCATGCATCCAACTCAAGACATCAGAATAGAGACCGAGCAATCTAGGTCCTCACCGGGGTACAAAAGTATATAGAATATGGAAATGAATCACTCACTCTCGACCAGTGGGGTCAGGACAATTTGATGCGAAAAATGCGCATGTTATTTCTCTCAATCCCTAACATCTCTTCACCATGATGGCAGCCTCTAAATGCTAGAGTTCACATATGGGGTGTCACCACTAACTAATCAGGAGGTCTTAGACAGAGGTTCAAATGACTGGCTAGGGTCTTGGACATGGGGAAAAGGCCTTTTAGGTGGTGGAAGTATTCATAGCACAAGGTTCCACATTTCCAAACCCACACAATCACAGTCAAACAAACCGGTATTTCCTTTCTGCTATTCTGCATTACTCAATATCTCAAGAGCACAAGAGCGAAGGAGGTATAAATGTCAGCATTTCCAAGCCAGACTGCTAAAAAACACTACTTACTAGGCATTATTCAGATTTTTGGTAGTGGCTCTCTTTGCTTTCAATTTTTCTTTGTTTTTTCTCTTTCATTTTCTTTTCATTTCTTAAGAGAGCCACCACTTCTGCACATATTTCAAACACATGCCCAGCCCAACTTTTAAGCGCTACCTCCAACACTCACATCAAATTTAGCAGAAACAGCAGAGAATATGTAAAAAAAACCACTCTGTGGAACCTTCTAAAAGATGCAAAGGGTGATTTTTTTTCATTTCAGACCCAAAAGAAAGGATAACACACGGCTCAAAAGGGCTGACTAGGGGATATGACACATCAGGACAGTCAAATTTGGTCGTGGGCTAATCCTATGCCCCCATCATCTTAGCTAGTGACAACGTGAATGCTACACATCATGGAAGATGGATCTATCGCACAAGAAAGAAACGAGCAGGCTCAAATCTCACATGGCTACCTAAATGCTCTATCTCACGTTCTGATACCCTGAACTAGATGCATAAACGACTGTCAAGAACAAGTAATCAATCCAAGTCATAGTTGGTAAGCAAACAGTTGAAAAACTGAACCCCTACACAATTCTACTGCACGCCTCAGTCCTCATCATAGGTTGTCCTATTCACAATCAAGCTGTCATGCATCAATCCGAAAACCATTCAATTCACCAATCAAAACACAGTGCCAATATGATCAAACAACAGTACTTGGAGCCCTCAAACCATAAGATTCGGACAGCGGACTAGGCTCCAAGCACCCAAATATATATTTCAACCGATACAAAGCACCCCCCGCCCCCCCCCCCCCCCCCCCCCCCCCACACACACACTTAAGCACGACATTGCCCTCAATGGAGTAGAGGGAGAGATAAGGGGAATGATGTTACCGGATTGAAACTGCTGGGGGACTGGAAGTGGACCAGTCAGTGAGAAACAAACGGGAAGATGGACAGTTCTGCACGAATCGAACACCAAGAACACACTAGCACACGTTGTGTTAGGGAAAGTGTTAGCCCAGACGGCTACAGCAAAAACAATCCACAAAAGAAAAAAAAAACAAAAACAAACGACACTAAGTTCAAGCTCCTCACACATGGAGCAAACACACAAAAGTCTAATACGGAAAACAAAACACACTGAGATGGGCAACGAGTACATCCTACTCGGCGCCAAGATCACCAAAGTCGATGTCGTCCATGAAAGCGTCATCACCAGCAGCACCACACACGGCCAGGGGAAAATTTTCACACGGCCGTGCTAGCAGACGAGTTGCCCGTGTCGGCCACACGGCCAGGCCAGGCCAATCCACACGGCCGTGCGAATTGCAATTTTGGCCGTGTGGAATTTGTCGAGGGCTCACACGGCCGTGCGAGAATATGGCCTGGCCTGGCGAGAATATGGCCTGGCCGTGTGAGAATAAAATCCACACGGCCGTGCGAGAATATGGCCTGGCCGTGTGAGCTGCTGGAGCCCCGAATTCAACCTGTTTTCACCCAAAAACCACATTCGACTCTGGAACAACATCTCAAGACTCAAAAACACAAAAAAAAAAAAAAAGGAAAAATGTAAGAAAATGCAAATCTCGGTGGGGTTGCCTCCCCACAAGCGCTTCTTTAACGTCTTTTAGCTGGACGCCAGTCGGTGGATGCTCAATGAGGTGCAGGAGCAGGTACCTTCAAGAGCGGATCCACCTCGCTCTTGAGGTACAGCTTCAAATGGTGGCCATGCACACGCCGAATGTGGCCACCAGCATTTGCCAACTCAACTTGGCCATCCGGCAGGATGCAAGCGAGTGAATACTCGGATGGCCAAGGTGGGGGCGGGACCAGCTCATAGTGGTCTCCGGTTTTCTTTCAAGCAGGCTTAGCTGCCTGCTGTTTCGGCCGCCACTCCTCCCTGATTTGTTCCTTCGATGACGGAGTGGACGGGAGTGGCGGCGAAGGTATGGGAGGCGGATCCTGCAAAATAGGCAACACAGAAGGATACACAACAGACTCGTGCTCCTGGTGAGATACAGCATGCAAAGGCGAAGAAGCAGGACGAGTATTAGAAATTGAAAACTCTATTCGCTCCTCACCATCCCTCAAAACTAAGGTCCCATCATGCACATCTATGAGGGCCTTGGCGGTGGCCAGGAAAGGCCTTCCCAGTATCAATGGCACATCCACATCCTCATTTATGTCCAAAATCACAAAATCAACAGGATAATTGAATTTTCCAACCTTAACCAGAAGGTCTTCCACTATGCCCCCATGATGCACTACAGATCGGTCAGCTAATTGAAGGCTCATCCTAGTAGCACGGGGTTCACCTAGTCCTAGTTTCTTAAACAGTTTATATGGCATAACATTTATACTAGCACCTAAATCCGCCAAGGACCTCTCTACATGCAAATTATCTATAGAGCACGGGATAGTAAAACTACCTGGGTCCTTCTGCTTCTGCGGAAGCTTGTTCTGCAGAATGGCCGAGCACTCCTCGCTGAGCTCCACAGTGGCTAGCTCGCTCAGCTTCTGCTTCTTTGAGAGAAGATCCTTCAGGAACTTCGCATACTTAGGCATTTGAGATAGTGCCTCCAAGAAAGGTACTTGGACATTCAGCTTCCTAAGCATGGCCATGAAGCTCTCGAACTCTGCCTCCAGCCTGTCTTTGTGCAGCCGAGTAGGGAAGGGGAGTTTAGGGATATACTCCTTCACTACCGGTTGCTGTTTAGGTGCAGGCACCTCAACCTCCTTCTCTGCTTCTTCTTCATCTGCTGGAGATGCCGAGGCAGGGGCCTCTCTCTCTCTTGTGCCCGAGCAGGTGGGTCAACAGTCATGATGGCATTGCAGTGCTCATTCGGGTTCTGAGGGTGAGGGATGGTCTGACTGGGTAAAGTACCAGGAGCCCTTTGTGCCACTCCTTGAGCCACACTCCCCAGCTGGGTTTGGATATCCTGCAAGACAGCCTGTGTGTTCCTCTGGCCAGCTTCAAGAGCCAGGAATTTACCCGATGCCTTTTCCATGAACTGCTCGATAGTGTTAAATTTTTTAGCACTAGAACTGGCGAGAGAACCCACCAATTCCCGCAGTTCAGCCATCTGATCATTCTGCACTGGGGCGGCAGGGGCTGCACCTGGCTGCTGGAAAGGTCGCGGCTGTGATGGAGCAGCATGCCCCTGCATGGGCTGGTAGAGAGACTGCTGCTGCTGGAATTGCCCCTGTCTAGGCTGATATGGTGGCCTCTGGAAGCCCGGTGGTCCTGGGGGACTGGTGGTCTAGAATTTGCCCCACCCCAGGAGAAGTTGGGATGCTGGCGCCACCCCTCATTGTAGGTGTTACTGTAGGGGTCATTGCGCCTGACATTGTTGATGAAGTTCACCTGCTCCTGGGGTGTGGTCGATTCCTTCATCGCCTGGGAGTCTTCCACTGTATGATGGGTTCTCTCGCACCACTGGCAGAGCATCGCCTGCTGCTGTCCGGTCCCTGGAATCATCCCGGAACGATCGATAGCTGAAACCAGCTTCGACACCACCTGCACCAAATCAGAGGAATGGTTTCCCACAAAATGTACACCTCGGCTTGGTGCTCTCCTCGACCTCCTCGCAGTGCCCCAACCATACCCGTTCTCTGCCATCTCCTCAAAGAGTTGATTCAGCTGTGGCGGTGTTTTAGTCAGCATGTTCCCGCCACAAACTGAGTCAATCAGCTGCTTATCTTCTGGAAAGAGGGCATGATAGAAGGTTCCCACCTTGAAAGCATCGTTGAAACCATGATTGGGACACCTCAGGAAGAGACTGTTGTATCTCTCCCAAGCATCCCGGATAGTCTCATCTTCATCCTGGGTGAAGTAGGTGATCTGCTTCTGCAAGTCCGCCGTCTTCGACGGAGGATGGTAGCGGGTAAGGAACTTGTCCGCCAGGTTGGCGAACGTGGTGATGGAGCCCGGAGGTCGAGTGTCTAGCCACTCCTTGGCCTGCCCCTCCAGGGTGAACGGGAAGTACCTCAACTGGATGGCATCTGCGGGGACCCCATGGATCTTGATTCCATCAATAAGCTCGTGGAATCGCCTGAGATGTGATCGGGGGCACTCCCCCTCTTTGCCACGGAACACCACTGAACCGTGCAGCATGGTGATTACTGAGATGCTCACCTCGAAATTATTGGCTGGGACATGAGGGTGTTGAATGGGTGACCTCATGTCTGCAGCCCTGGCGGTCCAGTAATGACCCATGGTCTGCTCCCCAGGATTGACCACATCATGGTCCTGTGGATCGGCCATCTCCTCTTCTTCAGTGATCTGTAGTTGTGCTAGCGCCTCCTCCGCAGCCAGTCGCGCCTTTAGAGCCCGCTTGAAGTTTCTGCAAGTTCGTTCAAGCTCCTGGTCTAATGGTAGTAGATCTCCCGACTGGCTACGGGTCATGCACTACCTGCACACAATCAGCAGAAGCAACCCATGAAGGCACACAGGTGGAAGAGATAAAATGCAATAAATAAAAAGCTAGAGTAACAAATTCTCACGTTTCCCCAATAACCAAGAGGGTCCCCGGCAACGGCGCCAAAACAAAACACCAATCTGCGACCAAGTGTAATCGCAGACCGGGAATGCAGTAAAGTGACAAGTGATATTATCAACCTGGGGTCTAGATCTACTGCTTACTCAGTGATTATCTATTATCTAGCCAACTAAAGTAAGTGATTGTTGTTTAAAAGCAAAAGCAGAAAGAAAGCAGGAATTGGTACGGTTTTCTCAAGCAGGTAAGAGTCACTCGGGAATGAGTCCCCCTAGCTCCTTAGTTAGGTTCAATTGCAATTACCCTGGGTTGATTTACTTTTGATTAGACTGCGGAAGATCCGACAGTAGCTTGGAATCTCTTAAGCTGACCAAACCCTCTCAGTCTAACTACCCGGCAGACGACTAGTCTTCACCGGGATAGAAAGCTGAAGCAATAAGAACAGAACTCCACTACTGGAATTGGATTCCAGTACAAAGCAGTAAACTGGCTAACTCTCATATAGCCAATCTCCTACTACCGAATGATGAGACTCTAGCAACCTAATCAGATTCTATCTATCTCAGATTGCAGCAGGAATCAGGAAAAGTTGATCAGACTTCAGTTGACTCAATAAACATGCATTATTCGATTAAAATCAAACAGTAATATCATCCCAAGTCATTACAATCAATCCCTAACACATAGAACTAGGGTTCTTCATCCCCTAGTGAGAGAGGGGTTCTACTCCATAGAGAGAGAGAGGAAAACAAGGTACAAAGCAGTCATACTCATTACAATGGGAAGAATCTGCTCTGGGATGATGATTTCCACTCCTATGACGATCTCCAAGCTTGATTTGATGAAACCCAGCTCCAAGATAGCTTCTAGGATGTGTTCTTCGTCCTTTCTCTCTCTAGGGCTCTGTTTTTGCTCACAAAGTCCGATCCCTCTCTTTTGGCTCGAAATTGGCTGAAAAACCAAGATTTCCCGACTCACACGGGCAGGCCACACGGCCGTGTGGCTCACCCACTTGCCCGTGTGAGTCAAAACGCGGCGTATCAATTAGTTCGATCTTCAAGCTTCCCACACGGCCAGGGTCGCACGGCCGTGTGGGATTTCCATCCTGCCCGTGTTTGCTCTCGACAAAAATCACACGGCCACAAATGTGAGTTGCACGGCCGTGTGATGTCCAGGGCTGCCCGTGCGGCTTCCTTAGCACCTCGCCACGCATCCGATCTTCGTCCAATCGACCCCAAACTCGCTCCCAAGCCTCCATTCACGTACTAGGACCTGAAATATCACAAACAAGCACAACTTAGCGTGAAATCGGCCTAAAACACGAGAATTACCATCTCAAACGGCTCCAGAATAGGGGTAAAAACATGTGCAATTAACGGCTTATCACTCGGGTAGAGGAAACGGGCAAGAAGTGCATTGATGATGCGCCACTATGACTTGAGTGTGGACGCCAACATGAGTGCGGATCGAAGCGGTGTTTGTCGGTGCTCCGGGAGGCAAAATCTCCGAAATGCTGCATTCATGTCGCAACCTCTGGTGGCGTCCTCTTCCCACACTGCTCCAGATGCGGCTTCAACTTCCATGGCTCACGCTAACCCGTCAAAAGTCAAGGTGTGACATTCTCCTCCCAAGTGGAATTTCATCTTGCACCTCCGATTTCCGAACGGGCTCTTGCTCTTAGAAATGGTGAAGGTATTGAAAAACTCGACACAAAGCTCACCATAAATGTCATCTTCCATTTCAAGTAGTCGGCGCCATTGTGGGTGCGCCACAGCCTCCCTCATGATATCTTCACAATGAAGACCATCGAACGGTGTGAAGTCGAGTTTCCAGTGGTCTCCGGAGTGAGCGCTTGCCCAAAATCTCAGCTCTTCTTCCATTGCGGGTTTCCCTCTAAGCACCATAAGGTACGGGTGGTTCATGTTGACCATCCTGCATAATAGTCAAACATGAACCATACGTGGAAATAATTGTCAAACTCAACTCATCGGGAGGAAAAAGAATTTACCCCCACACTTATGTTCCCATAACGGTTCCATGCCATTGAAAGTTTTCCTTGAGAATGGATTCAAACAATTAAGCTCAAGCACATCGAGGATGCTTCTAGGTGTTTCACGAATTATCCACACAATATCAAACCCGAATTATCCACCACAAAAAAAACCAAACAACCACATTTATTCACATTTTTGCACTTGGTGGGAAATTTTTCACATTTAAACTCAATTTCTACCTAAATCGTGCCCACAAAGGCTCAATTAAACTCAAGCAAGCATCATGCAACATTCATTCACCTAGAATCAACTAATCCCTCGCCCTATTTTTACATTCAACAATCAATTCACTAAATTCACCTCACTTCAACCACTAATCCGATTCTCAAAAAATTACAATGCTAATGTCGAAAACCAACCTGGAGACCCAAGTAGGATCGAAGGGGAAGTGAGGCGAGGGTGAGGGAGCCAAAAAATCGCACGATAACAGGCCGGCGAGTAGTCGCCGGAGCTTCGCTGGAAGCTCGCCGGAAATCGCTTTTCCAGAAATCCGTAGCCAAATCTCCCCAAATTTGCAGCGAAGGTCGCCTTCGACGTGGGAAGACTGGGCCTCCGATTGATTTTTGATTTGGGTCGCCGGAGGTCGATGAGAATGGCAAAATTCATCAGAAAATCGTGGTTTTCCGGCAAATTTTAAAGGATTCCGGCGAGATTTTTGGTCGTGAAGTGAACTGAGGGGTTCACGCCCCTTTTATAGGCAGAACCCCTAGTTCACGATCTCTAAAACTGTGACCATAACTGACGGACCGCGAACTGGGTAAAACGGCGAATTTTGTGTAAAACACGGAGTGCCCTAGTTCACGGTCAGTTAAGACCGCGAACAGAAAGCGCCAACCGTGAACTGAAGTGAAAACAGGCCATTTCCGAAAAATTTTAACTCGACCTACTCCACTGTGCCTACTATCGATCCCAATACATCACAAAACACACAATTACAAAGACCTGGCACAGGGATACCAATTCGACCACTTAAACTCTTCACTCAAACACAAAAAGAGAAAATAAGGAAAAGAAAATAAACCTACGTTGGGTTGCCTCCCAACAAGCGCTAAGTTAACTTCACTAGCTTCAAGTTGCGGATCTATCATGCTTGAGAATATGAAGACACCAAGAGTAGATCCGCCACGATCCCGAGGTGAAGCTTGCCGCCTCCCAACTTAAACTCCATGGGGTGGCCTTCTTGGTCGATGTTCTTCGCTTTGCCCTTTTCCTTTCTCTGGGCAATAGCGTGATTCATCATTTCACTCCAAGATTTCTTCCTCCTTTCTTTGAGTGTGATACCCTCCTTGGTTTCCAGCTTCACATCACCACAAGGAATAACAGTAAAAGTGGGGTTCACCTTGATAGGCTCTCCTCCACTTGCATTTATATCATTCGATTCCACTTCCTTTACATCCTCACTCCTAGGCTTGGGTTCATTTCCAAGAGTAATTTCCACCTCACTATCTCTCAGAATCAAAGCTCCCTCATTAACATCGATTAAAGCATTGGCGGTGGCAAGGAAGGGGTGTCCTAGTATGAGTGGCATTTCCGAATCTTCACTTATATCAATAATCACAAAATCTGTCGGATAACCGAATTTTCCCACTCATACTAGCACGTCCTCCACAATGCCCCTAGGACTAATGATAGAGCGATCGACTAATGTGACACTAAGCCTAGTAGTCTTTAGTTCACCTATTTCTAGCCTCTTAAGAAGTTTAAAGGGCATCACATTAACTCTCGCTCCTAAGTCCGACAAGGAATTTTCTATGTGATGAGTGCCGATGCAAAGAGGTACGGTGAAACTACTTGGATCGGGTTGCTTTTTGGGCAACTTGTTGAGGATGAAGGCGGAGCACTCATCTCCTATGGTGACATTGGCAATGTCTTGAAACTTCGGCTTCTTGGAGAGAAGCCCCTTGAGGAATTTTGAATACTGTGGCATGTGGGCCATTGCTTCAAGGAAGGGAATGTTGAGCTGGATTTTTCTGAGCATCTCCATGAAACCTCCACATTCCGCTTCCAATCTTTCTTTGTGAACCTTCGTTGGGAAAGGAAAGGGTGGCGTGTACTCAGCCACCAGAGGTGGCATTGGCGATGCCTTCGTCGACACTCCGTTCTTTTCTCCCAAGCTTTCTTCTTCTCCACCCTCTAGTAAAGAGTCTTCCTTCTCGTTCACTTCTTTGGCAACAACCTCTGGAGTCACCTTCCCGCTTCTCAATTGAATCGCATTCACCCCAACATTTGGTCTTTGGGGTTTGCAATGGTTGGGGAAGGTAGAGCTCCCCTTAGTCTCTCGGTGAGAATCCTGACAAGATTGCCAACTTGCACCTCCACGGTCTGAAGACTTGCTTGATGACTTCGGAGTCCCGCCTCGACCGAGGTAAAATTTGAGTTTGCCGCATCCTTGAATTGCATAATCTTCTCAAACTTCTGAAAGCTCGTGCTTACAAAGGTGGTCACTAGATCTTCTAGCTTAGCAAACTTGTCGGGTTATTGTTGGAACCCTTGACCACCTTGTGATTGGTATGGTTGTTGGAAGTTCTACAAACAACCCCTAACTCTCCACGTCCTGACCCACCATTTTAGACATTATTAATTTGCCTTTTTTACCCTATATATAAGACCTTTAGGTTTCCCCAATACAACCCATTCATCTTCTTAAAGTCTCCATAACCCTATCCGGGATTTTGGCAGGCTGGGAAATTCGTTGTGCGTATTTTTTGGTTAGTTCCTTATGCTAGGTTTCTTATGTGTTCTTAGTGTCATGCATGTTTGATTGAGCTGTGTTTGCTGGTGATTGGATTGTATGTGTGAAATTTAAGAAACTAGTTTTATTGATTCTCATCTTCTTGTGTATTGTTTCATTATCAATTTGTAATTTATGTAACAGTGTTCTACAACAACAGTTACATAAAGGTGTAATACACTTGTATATCCAAAACTTTCACGGTTGTGCCAATAATATCCAAATTTCCCGAAATACCACTTATATCCATGTTTTAAAGTTGTTCTTTGCAAAATCTATCCATTTCCCAATATATTTTTGGTTAAATACACTTGTATATCCAAAAACACCGTTAATGAATGCGAAGGAATTGGATATAAGTGGTATTTCGGGAAAATTGGATATTATTGGCACAACCGTGAAAGTTTTGGATATACAAGTGTATTTAACCTTACCTAAATTACAAATTCATCAAATGTTACTTTTTTATTATATTATTTTAGGATTAGAACACATATTATGAAAGACTTATGTAATAATGTTCTATACCACTTACATAAACAACGTTCTATAATAATTAAATAAATTAAAAATTGATTAACAAACCCCATTGCAGATGCATAGTCAAATCTTTTGGGTTTCTGTATTATATCTATGTAACTAACTCTAGTAAACACCGGATGTGATGCATAAGTATGTGTAGGTAACAAATCTTTGAGTTGGAGGACTTCATATTGAACCGAAAGTTCGAATTGTTCACGAACCTAGCAACGAGGGACTTGAATTAGATCTCAATACTTTCAAGCAACTTGACATCGATGAGCATGGAATTAGTAAAGGTCACCTTTTATTGAATATCAATTCAAAAATTGTTGAAAGCTATAAATGTTTAAAAAATAACTCTTCCTCTTTCACTTCTTCTTGCTTAGTTAGTTAAGTAGCTCTTTAAGTACTATCATCGATAAGGTTCAAAGAAAGAATGGGGCTATAAAAGAATAGAAAGGCAGATCCATCCATATATGCTGATCTTATCAGCCATTTTCTTATATAGAGGACAACTGTCTCTTCCTACTACACGATAATATTTTGAAGACATTTTTCAGGGATATATAACTACTCAGAAACTAAAGATCAATAATTTATATCCTATTAGGAATATCTAACAATAATTTATATCCTATTAGGAATATCTAAATTTTCAGTTTATCTTATCTCATTGTACTCTCAATAAATCCATGAACATATGATGAGAAACATTTGTGTAACTAGTTATTGTCAGCATCAGTTCTATAAAGCAGTTTTCGAACATGATAAGTTAATAATTTAAAAAGAAGTGGTGAATCCAAGTACCTCTTCTCTCTTTCAATTTCACAGAGAAGGAATCAATCGGAGGTGGAATGGTTAGATTGAGGAACAAGTTAATTACAATCACAAGAACTGGTTGGTTTAAGTTAAATATAAGCTATAGAAAGTCGGACCAAAGCATCTGTAAAAGAATCTAAAATTGGCTAGAAAACAAACCAGACTTTGTTGATTCCATGAGCGTCATGAAACCGAACAAATTATGTGGTAAGATGGACACACAATTAGCCTTCTCTCTCTCGTTGCCACCAATGGTGACGGCCGCGACATATCTACATCGATCTCTCTCTATATATACATAAAAATAGATAAAGAAATTTGCCTGGAACCTGCCTATAGCGAAACAAAAATAGATGAAGAAATTTGCGGCATTGATGATGAGCGATAAATATATGGAGAGGAGAATTTTTTTGCAGGTGCAGCTAGCTACAGCTGTATTAATGTTGCATGTGTTGAGATATTTAATAGTTTGAATGGGAATGAAATGGAAGGAGTCAACAGAAGCTTTTGAAATATCATATTGATTATATACTAGTAAAAGCTCGCTTGCTATCGCTTCGCGTATCATAAATATAAATTTTAACGAGTAATAGTTTTAATGTTGACCCCAAAGTAAAAGTAATATTATTTCATTCTTCTCATAGGTTTGTTATTTACAATAGTATATGGTCGATGAACTTGCATAAGGTAGAAGGTCGTTGAATAGATTATTTATGTTTAAACTTCTTTCATGACGCTAAAGTTTCAATTTCTATGGCTTACATTTTTTTTTAGGCTTGAGGTAATCCTGGTTCTCCTTTGTGAAAATTTAGGACTAATTGCGGGTTTCAGGAGGTTCAACTCGCATTGATCGGGTCAAATTAGGTTGGATACTCATGGATTTGGGTTCAATTGTCTTTCTCAAACAAAAGGAAAAAAGGAAATGAAAAACACTAAAGCTAAAACTCGCTATCGACTCAAAACTCGTCAACGCCAGGTTCAACTCGCTTTGACCTGGTTGGACCTAGTTTTGGGCAAATTCACACCTGACACAACACGCCAATTAAAAAAACAAATAAAACTCGCTTTGACCAGCTAGTTTTGGACAAGTCGCTTTGGTCGGGTCAAATTAGGTTGTATACCCATGCGTTTGGACTCAATTGTCATTCTCAACCAAAAGGAAAAGGATAAAAAAATTACTAAAATGGATAAAACCGGCTCATGACCCCAAACTCTCAACATTGTATTCAACTCGATTTGATTGAGTCGACCCAGTTTTAAAATATTCACAATTTCCCCAGTCTGTCAATTACAAAAGCGGATAAAACTCATTCTCGATACGAAACGAGTCAACGATGGATCAGGGTTCAATTGTCATTCTCAACGAATAAGAAAATGAGAAATAAAACAATGAGTCAGAGTTCAATTATGATTCTCAACGAAAATGAAAATGAGAAATAAATAAAATTAAAGCGTGAAAAACTCGCTTTCGATCTAAAACTGGTCAACAACGTGTTCAACTTGTTTTGAACATTTTTTTAACAAATTAACACTTGGTCCAGCCTGCCAACTGCAAAAGCGGACAAAGCTTGCTCACAATACAACACTCGTCAAAATCTTAGATTCGGGTTCAATTGTCTTCCCACCCAAAAGAGGAAGAAAAAAGAAATTTATAAATGCCGAGTCGGTTCATGTCGCTTTGACAGGATCGAATTAGGTTGTATACCGATGGATTTGGGTTCAATTGTGATCATGCTCAACAAAAAAGGTAAAAAGAAAGAAAAAACACTTAAGCGGATGAGACTCGGTCCAAATACCCTTGGAAACGATGATGGGAGAACAATATAGGATTCCGCTGACAGTATTTCGAGATGGGCTGCAAAATGGTGGGCAAAGGCGATGATTTGTGCCACAAGTTATTGACAAAAACCTAGTGAACAATAACAAAACACTAAAGAGGATGAAACTCGATCTAGATACAAAACTCATGGTAGCGACCTTGGGAAACGATGATGGGGGAACAACTTAGGATTCCGCCGACAGCATTTCGAGATGGGCTGCAAAAATGTTGGGCAAAGGCGTGATTTGTGTTCAAGTTAAGATACACATGTGTTGGGGTTCAATTGTGATCATGCTCAACAAAAAGGAAAAAAAGAAGATAAAAAACACTAAAGAAGATGAAACTCGGTCCCGATACAAAACTCGTGGTAGCGACCTTGGCAAACGGTGGTGGGGAACAACTTAGTATTCTGCCGATAGTATTTTGAGATGGGCTGCAAAATGGTGGGCAAAGGCGATGATTTGTGAAAAAAGTCATAGACGAAAACCTAGCGAACAATAACTAAACACAAAGGTTGTAGAATGGAGAGTGGGGTAAAAGAAGGAATTAGAACTTCCCCACTTGCACTTGAAGGAGTGCGAGAGCCACTAATGAATGGTAACTGACAACCCATGTTTGTATATATATTAATCAGGGTTCGCCTAGGCTTAATTATGCTCTGGGCGTTGGGGGAGCGCCTTGCCTTAGGCATTAGTGAGACAAAATGCGCTCGGCGGGATTAATGGTGGGTTAAAAGCGCCTATGCGAGCAAAGTTGGATTTTGCGGCAGCCTACGCGCTATCAATTGTGGCTAGGCAATAATCAATAAATCCAAACGCAGCCGTTTCATCTCCTTCCTGAATTGCACGCTAGTTAGAAGTTAGAAACAGGGATTAAATTAGGGTTAATAACATTTTGTGCTCCTATACTATTGCAAGTTAACAATTATACCCCTTTATTATTATTTTGCACTTTTGTACCCTTCTACTATCAACCTGTAACAACCATACCCTTCTGTTAAAAAATTTGTTAGTTGACAATTTAACTGAAGGTGAAATGACGAGATTACCCCTCACTTATTCCTTTATTCATCTCATTCATAAAATAAAAAACCAATAACATTTATTAATTTAAGGGCTAATACTACTCGAAATACCATCCTTTAGCGAAAGTGTTATTAATATTACATCGTTTTCGATATGCCATTTGTATACTAAAATGTTTTCTCCGTTAGTTGGCACGTTAAACATAACTGTGCGACTTTTCAACGCCCATTCAACGCTTAATAGGATCCTACGTGGCTCACTGACGTGGCTTATTTACTGAAATGAAAAAAAACAAGTAAAAATAAAAACAATTCTCGCCTCTGCCACCGCCTGTGCTACCAGCAGAACCACCATGCCGACCGCCGCCGCCGCTCCTGCTGTCACCCCAACCTCTTCCCCGGTCACCGTCCCTCCTCCCAATACCATCCCATCTCCTTCCAATTCAACCCACTCCACACTACACCCAAAGCAGCTCCGAGCCCTCCAGTCCCTCAGAATCCCAACTGCCAAAGACCCTTGTGCCCAGCCTTCCCTATTCAGCCACATAGTCTCGCTCCACCTCTCCAATTGCTCCAACGGCGTTTCCCTCTCCTTCACCGCCCTCAAGTCCCTCTCCACCGTCCAGTCTCTCTCCTTCACCGACATCCCCATTATCCATATCTGTTTCCCATCAGATCTCGCTCTCGCCCTCCGCTTTTTCACTTGTGTGCATTCTCTCAAACACCTCACGGGCGTCTGGCTCTCCCACTTCGTCAACCTCACCGACCTCACCGTAACCGATGTCCCCGTCAGCGCCAGCGGGCTCTACGTCGTCATCGGGAATATGCACAAGCTACGGTCGCTCACCATCACGAATGCGAATCTCACGTGCTCGATTCCGAAGCAATTGGTCGAGAATCTCGCCCGTGTGGAACTTTCAGGCAACAGGCTTAAAGGAAGGATACCAAGTTCAATTACAATCCTCGAGAATCTAGAAACTCTCAATCAGGTAGAAAGATCTCCTTTCGGCCCAGGTGATCCATTGTTCCCTAAACCAACTGCTCCGCCTCCTTCTTCTGGACAACAATTGGCTCATCTGGCTACTTATTCACCAGATTCGGTGGCGATTGGGTAGGAGGAATGGCAGAGTAATGCTGCTGCTGCGGCGGGGGCCTGTGTGGAGGTTTGGGATTGGGGGTTTCGGAGGAGAGGCCCGATGCTGTAAAAAAGATAGGGGTGGGTGGGGTTAAAAGAATTTTTATTTTGTATTAAAATAATAAATAAATAATAATAAATATTTTTAAAATTTTTAATTATTTTTTTCAAACGTGGCATCCACGTCGCCTACGTGGACACAAAGTGGGCCACCATCAGGTCAACCGTCATTTTTAACAGTCAACAGAAATTCGCGTAACACAAATGACACAAACCCCTAATAAATTAGAATATTTTTGTATTTATTGAAAGTATGTAATATAAATGGCACTTTCGTTAAAGAATGATATTTCCAGTGGTATTACCCCTACAATTTAATTTCAAAGTTACTATTTATTCCCTTTCCCTTTAGCAGTGAGGAAGTCCCCCCGGCCCCCACCCCTTTTTTCCAGAATCTTTCCGGCGGTGCAATCTACAGCGGTCAGCGGATTCCACATCGTCATCTCCAAATCCAGACCGAAGGCTTGCGGCCAGTGGCGGACCCAGGATTGTCGGAGAGGTGTGTCGCCGATAAAATCCAATAATAATTAAATTAAATTAATTAAATTAATTAAGTAGAAATTAAAAGAAATTAATTCATAAAGTTCACAAGGTCATATTTAAAACGAACCACGACGACTTTTCATCTATTGAAATGTCTCTAAAATACATTCATCACTTATGTTGCAAAGCAAATCTTTTTCAATATACACACCTAAACAATCATTCATAAATTGGTCACTCAACCGATTTCGAAGATCGTTCTTGATTATCTTCATAGCTGAAAATGCTCTTTTGCAGCTTGCAGTTGCAACAGGTAAAGTCAACATCAACTTCAACAACAAGTAAACTAAACGATAAAGAGTGTCCGCCTGGGCTATTGGCCATTTGGCCTGTGATTTTTTTTCTCTCTTTTAATTATAGGTCCAGACCCAACACACATCAACATATATATTATATGGGTTGAGAGTCTTTTTTTTTAATATGAAGTGATAGGATTATGATTTATGAGTTATTTTAAACAAAATTAAAATGGATTATGATTAAGATTGATTCGTTTGGATTATAAATTCTTCGACTATAATGAAGGTGTGTCGGCTATAATTATTGAAGGTGTGTCGGCTATTCCGAAGTAAAAAATTTGTACCAAAAATATATAGGTTCTTCACAAATTTCTCGAGCGAGGGTGTGTCGGACGACACACCCTTACTAGCCTTAGGTCCGCCGCTGCTTGCGGCACGATAGTTGATTCTACAAGAGTAGTTCAATCCAAACTCCACCGATGACCTAATCCTCTAGAAGCTGATGGCGGCGATTGGTTTCGTCTTCCCCTTTCCGTAGATCGTACCAAAATCAGATCCCTTGACATGGTCTAAATAATCGAAGAAGTTGCCTTCGCTACCACTACGACACTTCCGCGATTTGACTGGTAGTGAGGAGGTTAAGCTCGAATCAGATTGATATACTTTTTTGTTTATTAGGTCTCGGGGCTATAACCGTCGTTCAGGAATCAGGCGACGGCGGATCGAGTTTAGACTCGTCAAGCGAGAGGTGAGAGTCGCCGGCTTCTGAATCGGATTCAGATTCCATCAAGTGCGGGGTCGGGGGCATATGAGAGGAAGAGTATGAGCCACCGAGTTTGTACTCCATAGGGTGATGGTATTTGGGGTAGTTATCATAAATGGTCACAAAACTATTCACTTTGTACAAAACGGTCACAAACCTTTAATTTTGTACGCTTCAGTAATAAATGTTTGGACTAATAACAAAAAGGTAATTTCGTCTATCTCCATCCAAAATTCTGATAGTTTGGTCCAGTCAATTGTCTCGTCATCATCCACATCATCAAAATAATTAATAAAAAATAAAATAAAACCTAATTAAACCCTAACCAACCCACCATTCCAATTCGACACCATCTCCTCTCCCTCTCCGCCGGTTCGGCACCAGTTCATTCTTCCCTATCTCCTCTCCCTCTCCGCCGGTTCGGCACCATCTCCACTGCTACGAATCTCAAATTTGTCGATGTGAGTAGCTACAAAGGAAACAAGCAAAATGGGAGCTCCTCTTCTTATGGAGCAGATCATCGGCGGGAATAACAAGCTAGGTCGGAAGATCGGCATCGTATCGTTCGGTGAAATATTTTACGACCAGTCTTTCCCCCTCTGCTGTCCAATTGAGCGGAATCCGTCCTGCCTCCATTTTTGTTTTGTTGCGGTCCGATTCGTTCTAGAGCTTATTGTTGTTGCTCTCAAGCATTCATTGGCTGAGTTTAGCCGAAGCTTTCCATATATAGTGATGAGTATGGAGAATGCGGAAGCTGAGAAGGCGGAGGTAGAGGAGATAGGGGAAAATGAGTTGGGTTAGATTGGATTGGGGTGGTGGGTTGGTTAGGGTTTAATTGGTTTTTTTATTTTATTTTTTATTAATTATTTTGATGATGTGGATGTTGACAAAATAGCTTACTGGACCAAACTAACAGAATTTTGGACGGAGACGGACGGAATTACCTTTTTGTTATTAGTTCAAACATTTATTATCAAAACGTGCAAAATGAAATATTTGTGACCGTTTTGTACAAAGTGAATAGCTTTGTGACCATTTATGATAACTACCCTGGTATTTGGCGACGGAGAATGGAAGATTAACAAAAAAATGATTAAAATTATTTAATTTTTTTATGTTTTTAGAAATTAGTTAATATACAATAAAGGGCAATCATGTCATTTGATAATTGTTTTAACTATCAAATAACGGAAAATGGGATGAAAGACTAAAATTGTTACGTTACAATAATAAAAGGGTATTTTTGTGCAAAATAATAATAGAGGGGTACATTTGTTAACTTGCAATAGTAGAAGGGCATAAAATGCTATTAATCCATTAAATTATTAACCTTTCCTGTAAAAAATGATAAATTTATAGTTATTCATTGGTCATTAGTCAGTAGCCACTAACCAGCGGTGTCAAATGAGGGTGGGCAATAGGGATTGAATTATTAATTATTTATCATTCGGTTTACTCATGCCGTTCAATAATAATAAATTAATAATTAACTGTTCTTATAGTCCAATTGATAATTAGTTGTATTAGTTCTTTTATTCGCTTAATGATCTTTTAAAAACAGATGTATCTTGTAGGAGTGCAATAGTGAGAGATAATCATGATAAAAATTTTGAGTCTACGGAGGAGGAAGAAGATGAAGATGGCGAGGAGATTGCCTTTGAATATGATGAAGTGGTGGATGGGCGTATCTATCTGGATGACGAGAAATTATTGTTTTTATGCGTAGATTTAAGTGTTCTAATTTTCTATGAACTATGATCATTTGAAGTTACTCTAGAAAACTAAAAATTATGATTTATTTTCATTTCTGCTTCAAACGCCTAGGTACGCTTAAGCAACGCTTAATCGTGCTAGGCGCAAGTCAGGAACCCAACGTCTGCCTTAGTACTTTTTTGAACCTTGATATTAATTAATTAATTAATTGGAAGGAGGCCTTGGATTCGGTCAATTGATTTGATTAAATCTTTTGGTAATTGATCAAATTGGTTTTTGTAACCAACTGGACTAAACCGATTTGAATCGAACTGATATGGCTATTACAGTGAACCAACCGGTCCAACTACTATGGGTTGAACCGATGCAACGGTTCATTATTTTTAAAGTGAACCAATGTGTTGGTTGGGTGTAACCACCCACCTAAAGGGTCACATTCCGTAAAACACACACCCCTTCATTTTCTATAAAGAACACCAACCCCCTCTCTTTTCATAAGTGAGTTTTTCAAATTTCGGCCAAAAGAAAATGTGTTTTCTTTTTCATTAATTTTTCCACTCTACAAGTGCATAAAATAAAAATAGTCGTGTGTTCTCGTTATTTGTTGCGTTCGTTGGTTTCTGGGGTTTCAAGTACCAGTGCACCAGAAAAGGTACATCTGTTCTATCCTGTAAGGAATAGTTCCATAAACTTGGGTACCGTAGAGGGGAACAAAATTCTTTAAGGAGAAATAGTGAATTCTATTGGCTCGGACGGTGTTTATGCATGTTATTGTCGAGTCTTGGTTTCTTTTCTTTAATCTTTTGTCACTTTGATTTCTTTATTTGATTTGTGTCGCAAGAAACATGGTATAAGTGAAAAATATCCACAACAGCAGGTAGCTCTGATCGCTCCATCTTCATGCATAATTGAGGGGTACAATCACCAGTGAAGCCGATGGCCAGATAGGGGAAGCAGTTCTGTGCATAACCTTATGGTAAGTAACCATGCATAACCCAATCAGCGTCCATTTTCTCTTTTGGAACGCTTTTAATTTTTTTCCCTCAATTTTTAGTGGACGATTTCTCACTCGTTTAAGTCAGAATTTAAATTTTTTTGCACATTTCAATCATATTAATTGTGCTTTTCAAAATTATATTCACTTTGATATATTTTTGGAACAAAAAAATTGAGCCATTTTTTACCAATATATACCATATGGTATTGACTAGGGGTGTTCAAACGGTGTGGTTACCATGGTAACCGTTTTAACCAGTACTATTTGAATAATTTGGTTTGGTTAATTTGGATAATTGGTTTGGTTTGGTTAAAGTTTTTAGCTTGTTTGGTTTAGGTGGTTTGGTTTGGTTTTAGACACTCTTTACCAGCCAAACCAAATTAACCAGATAAATAATTAGTTATATATCTAATAAATACACATACTTAATACTTTGAATAACCACTCAAGAGTTAAACGTTCATCCTTTTAGACTCATAAAATATAAAGCTTGATATTGTTCCTATAACGTATATTTGTATATGTTGAGTGTAGACCACAACATATGACTTCCTAATTTAGATAAATCTCATACATTATGTTGGATGAAAACTTGAAAGCAAGGTCCTTTTCAGTCTATGAAAATTGCTAAAAGACTAAGTCAATTCAAACAAACACAACAATTCATTAATCCATACCATTGTGATAAATTTTTGTTAGGTGAGTACTTCTATACTAACCGTAATATAATTGTCTTAGTTGCATGTATTTATGTTAAGGGTCAACTATAACTATGTGTTGATTGTTATATTTTATTCATTATATAAATTGTGAATTGATAAATTAACCAAAATTTTTCTCACTTGATGATAATATGATTTTATATTGGTTAATCTGGTTAACCAATTAACCAAATCGATTTTAGTTTGGTTAATTTGGTTGTTGTATTAGTTTGAACGGTTTGGTTATGATATTGGATTCCATGGTTAATGAAATTTAGCCTTATTTGGTTTGGTAATAACCATGGTAACCATTTGAACACCCCTAGTATTGACTGTTATTAAATAATAACATACCATATGGTATGAAAAAGCTTACCATGGTGGTATGAGCATACCAAAATTGTAGGATGATAAATCCATGATAGTAGAAGTATACTTACTATCATTTATGACTTTCAATATTGTGTACCACAAGATACCACCCCATATTAAGGTGGTATTGCGTAGTATTGTGTGGTATTTTTTTGTCCTGTATTTTGTTCACCCAGAAATTTGTAGATCCAATAGATCATCATGAACAAGTTGATTCTGTACCAAAATTTTCAAAAACGACTTAACAACGAAGAAGATAGCATATGGTATGCAGTTGGTAACGAGAGGCAATAAAAAAAATTTCTCAAAAAATATTGAAAATGGATCTCATTTTGTAGAGTACAACGAACTCATTCCATTTGTGAACAAAAAAAAATTTAATCCTAGTTAAAACGAATAAGAGATGAGGCGATTAATAAAATAAGATAATATAAAAATGTTTTTAATTCTCCACGCTTAGATATAGAATTTCTGGGCCTACTTAAATCTGATGGCTGAGATTTGGTTACTGTCCATATCTGGAGACATGGGATTATTGCGACCTGAGACGTTGTTGTAGTTTATCTCATTACTGCGGCGACACTTACAGGGAGCAGATCCGGTTAATAACCTTTTGGTCAATAACCATACATAACTCAATCACCATTTGTCACATCAGTGCCCCTCTCTCCTGAAAAGCTTTTAATTTCCCCCCTTAATCTTTAACGGGCGATTTCTCACTCGTTTTAAGTCGATTTTTTTTTTTGCATAGTTAGATAAGTTTAATTGTGCTCTTCAAAATAATATCCACTTTGATATATTTTTTGAACAAAAAAAATTGAGCCATTTTTTACTAGTGTATACCATATGATACTGACTAGTATTGAAATAAGAGCATACTTATGGTTTGAAAAGCGTACCATGGTGGTATGAACATACCAATACTGTAGTATGCTTGAATACATGATAGTAGAAGTATATTAACTGTCATTTATGACTTTTAATATTGTGTACCACAAGATACCACCCCGTACCAGGGAGGTATAGTGTGGTATTTTTTGGTCATGTATTTTGTTCACCCAGAAATTTGTAGATCCAATTGATCATGATGAACTTGTTCCTTCTGTGCAAAAATTTTCAAAAACAAATTAAAAGCGAAGAAGATACTATATGGTATGCAGTTGGTGTCGAGAGGCAATAAAAAAAATTTCTCAAAAAATATTAAAAAATGATCTCGTTTTGTACAACTAACTCGTTCCATCTGTTCAAAAAACAAAATTTAAATCCGAGTTAAAACGAAGAAGATATGAGCCGATTAAGAAAACAAGGGAAAATAAAATTGATCTTTAATTCTCCATTCTTAAATATAAATTTTCTGAATGAAGGGTCCAAATTTAGTTACTAATAGGTGCATAATCATGGATGATTATGCAATGTGATGGGATTCCTTATCCTCCTCCTAGTTATGATCAAACTAATCATGAAGATTATGCAATGTGATGGGATTCCTTATCCTCCTCCTAGTTATGATCAAACTAATCATGAAGTAGCTGAAACGGGAGAAGTAGTACTCACACGTCTTGTTAACGCTACACAAAATAACCCCTATCTGCATTTGAATTTGAATATCGGTGGTGCTGATCACGATGAGCTCGTCAAAGTGGCCGCCGACAATATTGCTTCGTCTTCCTCATCGTCGTCGTCCTTATTATCATGTGAAGGGTCTCTCTCCCGCCTGCCGCTACCTTCTCGCTACAAGTATCATTTCGCTGCTTTACGTGCCCCTCAATTATATTGCTCGATTGGTAGTCTTGTAGCCAGCCTTCTGCTGCTTAAAGGTACATCAAACCTATGGTTTTTCTATGATATTTATGTAGCGTTACACAAATAAACGTTGGGTGTCATACATATATGTGTAGGTAACGAATCTTGGAATTGGAGAACTTCATAGTCAAGTGAAATGCCTATCCTATCACATCATCATTTCGAAGGTCACCCATGCTAGTAAGTAATCAAGCCCATACATACCAATCGGGGGCGTACGTGCAGGCTTTGTGCCACAACAAATCTTTTTGGGGGCATTTCAAATATAAGGTATTTTAAATACATGTTTTTAAAATGCAAGCATTTGGAATACATGTAATTCAAATTTGAGTTTTGGATACTCATTTGTAATTCGTTGTATAAATTATTTTTCCTTACAATTTAGTACCTAAACTTTTAAAATTTAACAAAAAGGTCCACTAATGTTGATGGTAAAATTACGTTTAGGTACCTTATATGTTTTCCTTACACTATAGTACCTAAACTTTTAATATTTTACAAATAGGTCCAATCTTTTGTTAAGAGGTATTTCAAATCACTAGTTATTGAAATGTATTTGAAGTTGACAAGTAATACACTAGACATGTATTTGGAAATCGGGGGTCGTTTGGATTAGGGAATGTGTAAATGAGGGATTTGGATTAAAATCTCTCAGGGGTCGTTTGCTTCATGGATTTAAAAATGAGGGTTTTGTAATTTAAAAACCCAAGGATTTATCAAGGATTTGAAGCATCATGGATTTGTAACAATCCTTTGTTTGTTGGGATGTTTTTATTATGGATTTAAAGGTGTGGGATTTACTACTTGAATTCAAAAATTACATTACTGCCCTTTTCTATACGTTTGACATGTTTATGATATTAGAATCGGGAGAACAAAGAATTACACGTTCCATGAAAAGGTCAAAGAAAACTAGAACACAAGAAATGATATAAAAAATCTTACTCATGTTTGCACATTAATTGAACGTTTATATTATTCATTTATTGTTAATTATAATGTATAATAGTTAAATTAGAGGGCAACCTTGGAATATTAAAAGTGCATGAGGGTATATGGGTAAAATCTCATCAAGGATTTATGCCATATTCCAAATCCCACATCAACATGTGGGATTTATAAGTCCGTGGGGTCCACGGATTTGGATCATTAAAATCCGTGGGCCCCACGGATTTGGTCTCCAAAAAAGGTGCAAGCAAACAATGGATTGTACCTAAATCCCCATCAGCTATTTTAAAAACTCTCATATGAGAGATTTAGAATTTCCTCATGTCCACAATCTCTCACCTTTCCAAACGCAGAATTGTTTTAAAATCCTGCACAACAAGAGATTGTTTTAAAATCCCTCATAAATCCCTCATCACATTCACTCATCCAAACGACCCCCCAATGAATTTGGTACAAATCCAAATACCAAATGTAATTAATATCCAAACACATGATTTAACATTTAGAAATCCAAATCATAAATATCAAATCCAAATCATTCTATCCAAACACAGTCTTGTTGAATTGAATACGTTAAGGATGGAGCCGAGAGGGCTTTAAGTACCCGGCCCGCTCACTTAAATTAAGTAGTTCAAATGTTTGTTTCATATCAACCAATCTAAACTAGAACGACAAAACATATAAACAGATTTACAAATAATACAAAATATACGAACTATACAAACAATACAAACTAGACCGACAATCTATACAAACCGATCAAAATATATAAAAAAAACAACTAGGTTGACTTTGGAGGCTCCATCCCTATATATACAGAGGAGCTTCATCACAAAGTCAACCCGGTTATTTTTTAGATATACAAACATTACAAACATGGAGGACAAAAATGACAAACTAGGCCGACAAATCATACAAAATGGAAAAACAGTCGGGTTGCCTTTGGAGGCTTCATCTCTGTATAGAGGAGTTCCGTTCAAAAGTCAGTCAGGTTAATTATTTTTTAAACATAAAAAACATTACAAACATGGTTGACAAACATGTTGGATAAAAATAACAAAGGTTACAAACATTACAAAAGACCCCGACATACATTACAAAAATTACAAAACATACTAACAATACAAAATGTCACTACTTACGAAACAAATCAGTAAATATATATTACAAATCAATGAATTCAATGTATACAAATGATCATAACATAAAGTATACAAACTAGACAAACAAACATTACAAATTACAAACCAGAATTAAAAACATTACCAATTATTCCAACAAACACAACAAAACTGTCGTTGTCGCCGAAAAATTCCCATTGTCGGAAAATTCTCGCCGCCACCGGAAAATAATCTGCACCGTCTCTCTCTCTCTTTATCGATCAATCGATCGAGCTAATTCATGGAAGCTGAGGGGGAAAATTCTCCAGCAAATGGCAAGCTTCAATGGGACAAATAGACCGTCGCCGTGTGGACGGGAACGGCTTCCTGTGACAAATGGATCGCTACCGTGGGGACAGGAACGGGATGCCGGGAAATTCCAGGGACGTCGGACCCTAGCCGGTGGGAAGAGACGAGAATGGGGGCCGCTGGAAAAATTCTTGGCCGAAGGGAAGAGAGCGACAGTGAAGATTTTTTTTTAATTAGTTAAGAATTGAAAATTAAAAAAGCCATGCATTTATCATATTACCTTTATTAATTTAGATTATTTAGAACCATTAGATTTAAATGAGGTTCAATGGCTGAAATGCACTTAGTCACATTACTAAGGACCCCCCTCTCCCTAGTCACCTGTAGGGATGGCAATGAGTCGGGTTGGGTCGGCTTTTGCAAAATCCAAACTCATCCCATTGGTTTATCCGTCAAAAAACCCCGAGGTAAAATCTATTGGATTTAGAAAACTCAAACCCAACCCAACCCAACCCTCTACATGTTTGCAGATCATGGGTACACATGGGTTTTTGTTGTAAAAAACAATAACAAGTTCCTATCAAAATAAAAGTCGAACAATAATTTTTCCATACAAATTATCCATACATAAAACATCAATCTAGAAAATTAAAAAAAAACAACTAATTATCCATACAAATTGTTCAACACCAATCTAAAAAATTCAAGCATGGTTCTAGAAAATTCAACACACAATTCTTTGTTTTTTCGTTCATTCCCTTTTTGCTTGTGAGAGAGCAGCAAACCAACAAACATGTTGTGTTGAACATCAATTATTAATTTATCCCTCCCACTTCTTTTGGGATAGTAGGGCGACGGAATAAGTGTGGGCAGATATTCATGAGTCGGGTATCTCTATACCCAAATCCAATCCAACCTAGTGTACCCGTGGATGCGGGTTTTGTTGCCATCCCTCACCTGATCTTGCCCTATGTATAGATAGATAGATAGTTAGATAAATAGATAGACAGACAGATAAATAAATATTTGTGGGGTAAGTATGAATATTGGTGTGGAGCGGAGAGGCTAAAATTATACCACCCCTTTCCCATCAAAATTTTTTTAGATTTTACTCATACTCAATCAAAATGAAAATTCTCCCTGGTAATTAACTGCGTAAAAAACGACAGGTAACCTACAATCATCAGTATAATCGTCATCCCTATACATGAGGATATTTTTTTAGTCCAAAACCGAACCTGCTATTTTTTAATCCTTCAACACTGCTGGGTTTTTTCTAATTCTGCAGTAGCATCAAGAGTTCACCGGAAAACTGTAGTTGATTCATGTCAATAATAGGTTATTTTTTTCGTCCAAAACTGTAGTTGATCAACTGATTCCCGAAGCTTGTCGTTATCTTCCTTCAAACGTAGGTTCTCCTCCTTCAGCCGCAGGTTGTCCAGCACCAAACGTAGATTCTCGACCTTCAAGCTAGACATGGCAACATACACCTTTTTTTTTTCTCCTTTTCAACTACCGCTCGTAGATCCTCCCATTCATATAGCTCACAGACTCTCTCCCCCTTCAGCAGTAACAAAGCAAACAAATGGAAACAAATAAGAATCTGTTTGTTAATAAAATGGTATATGACACAACTCATCTATTGTACTCCGAATTGATTCTCAGAGAAAAAAACAGATTACCAGCGCACCAGGAAGACCCCTCGTTGACAACGTCGTCCACATTCGCATAAGACGTCGTCGTTGCTTGCGGGCTGTCTTCGTCCTCTGGAATTTATCTCACCGTCATCGCTCAATTCTTTCTTCTCCGGTTTCTCAGTTGTTGCCAGTAGGTCGGGTCGATTTGCCTAAGAAGAAATCCATACATCAGAAGAAACCTTAAAGGACGAGTGAAACAATAAATAAAAAACGAACCAAGGAACTGTTGAGGGAAGAAATTAAGTTACAGTCGTGGACGTGGTGGTGTTGTTTGTACTTGTAGGCCATGACGGAGCTCTTCCGCTAGCTGTTAAGCTCGCAATGAAAGATAAACGGAGAGACAAAATCGAAGCTAGAGCAGGGAAAGTTGAGAAACGAAACAGACCTGATGATGATGAGGCGGCGAAAGAAAGCGAGGCGGAGCTTAACCCTGCCAAATACATAGTTAGTGGCCAGTGGGTCATTCTCGTTTGAACGATTTTTTGGGTCTGAATGACCGATCAAATATCGAGCCCCATGCACGTAGTTATTAATAGGGCCACAAGTTCGGAATAGTAACATTATTATTACTAGCTTCGACCCTGCCCGTTGGGCGGTTAGCTCTATCATTATTATTTTGACTTTGATTTATTATTTAGTTTAAGATTATATTTGACAATATCCACATTTACGGGCAGTGGCGGACCCAGGATTATTGAAGAGGGGTGTCGCCGATAAAAATTATAATAATTAAGATAATGAAATAAAAATTTAATAGAAATTACTGGAAATTTATTTATAAGTTCACAACCTCATGTTTACTACGAATTATGACGATTTTTCATATTTGAGATTTTTTTAAAATACATTCATCGTTTATGTTGCAAATCAACCTTTTTCGATATACACAACTACATAATCATTCATAAATTAGTCACTCAACTAAGAGAATCGACCTACGTATAAAATCAAATTAAATTAAAATAAATTAGTTTGCTACCAATCGGCTATTTTAGAAAAAACAAAGTATGCCTAAGTAATATCATTAGCATTTTTTCTCTAGTTCTATCAAATTAACCAAAATCAAACCACAATCTCCCATAAATATAGGCAATTCACCTATTAACTACAAATCAATAAGTTAAATTGGGTTGTGGGTTACTTAAAACAAGCAGCTTATTTGATTTTACTTATTATTGTTAATTACTAATTATGACGAATAACTTTATAACATTAAAACTATTGTCATATAATGAAAGTGTGTCGCTTATAATTATTAGAGCGGTGTCGGAAGTTCCAAATTAAAAAATTTTGTACCGAAAAAATGGAGGTCCTTCACAAAATTTTCGAGCGGAGGGGTGTCAGACGACACCCCTCCCCTTGCCCTAGGTCCGCCCCTGTTTACGGGTTATAGAGACCAATTTAGGAAGAGTAAGGAGGAAAAAATCGAGAAATATAACTTTTTTTTTTGCATAAATAGCATTCAAATTACACAAATTCCAAAATTAGCATCATTGACCATGAACCGCACTCCAACTAGGCGGTTTACACAGAAATCGCGCATGGGAGGAACAGTTCATGCTAGGGCGTCCGAGCAACCGCTTTGGCGAGCTGCGGTTTTTGAAACCGTCCGACCGTAGAGCGATCCAACGGTTAAACGCTTGCCAAGGGAGCGATCCGCGTCAGGGATCACAAACCGCTCACCAAAGATGCGGTCTTCTGCCTCGGAAAAAACAAACCGTCGCCCAGGGGAGCGGTTCCAGTTGGGCCAAATTTACAAAACTGCCCCTGAAGAGGCCGGTCCGAGTGCTATATAAATTCTACTCCCTCCCCATTTTTTCCACACCACAAGACATTCTTCCCTCTCTCACTAAAATTATTCTCTATCCATTCACTCCCCCCAAAAGACCTAGGAAATAGTGTTCTGTTGGTTGCAGCTAAGTCCGATCTGCCATCAGAAAACATTTCTTTGGTTTTTCCTTCGAAACTCGTCGAACCTCTGTTCGTCTTATTATAAAAATGAATGATTGGTGCGAAAACGAGAGTATTTTCCAAGATGGCTATCAAGCGGTGCGTACTCATTTTAGCAAGTTTTTGTTGTTGTTGTTGTTATAATTTTTAAAATTAATCTATATACTAACTAATTAGGCCCGTTGTTATTCTCTCGTATGTTGGGGACGACGTCGATATATACAACCAACGATATTATATCGAGCAAGGACCGATTGATCCAAGCGTGTTGTACGACCAACCATACCATCGTTCAAGAGATGTTTGAAACGATCACCAGGTACATACATGGATTAGTCTCCTTAGTCATTTTTTTTTTATTTGGTTTATGTACTTAGTGGTTTATAAATTAAACTTGATAATTTTTAATCGTATTGATTATTTTGAATGGTTTGGTCTAATACAATGCGCCATTTACTTAGACTCTTTAGAGATGCATGCCTAAGAAAATGGGATTTAAAGTGATCATCGTGATCCTCCCATTTCATGGGAAAATCGGGTTTTAAGCGGTCCTCGGATTCCCCCTTTTTCTCTCAAAAAGGTTGTGTTTCTAAGAAGATGTATACTTCTTCTAATAGTCTAACGACTGATGCATTGAATTCGATTAAATTATTGGAAACAACCAATACGATTTACACAATAATGTCATGGATTTACTATGTATGTTTTCAAACATTTATTTTAAACTTTTTGTTATAAAAGATTATTTGTTATAATAGATTATTATTTATTTAAACTGTTTATTATTGTTTTCAATGTGCATTGTCATTCGATTAAATTATTGTTTATTTAAACGATTTGTTATAATAGATTTATAATTGTTTATTATAGTATACTTATGGGGAAAGCTAAATTTTTTGCTAGGATGCATACCATGTAATCCGCTATAGGGGTACGACCAATGTGCTCCTATATAACGACGTCATCTTGCCCTTTCTCAAAAGGGCAAGGTTGGAGTCGATTAGGCACTTCTTAGGGATAAAGATCGACTGTCAACTCATCACCGCATTGGTGGAGAGATGGCGAAAGGAGACACATTACTTCAATTTTCGTGGAGGAGAGCACCATCACACTAAAGGATGTCGCCATCCTAATCCATATGCCCATCGACGACAATGCGGTATGTGTGAACGATCGTGCACCACTGAATGTTGGCGGGATGACCGGTTGCAAGCATTTGATCTACAGCGTTTTGGGCCTCTGAGTGCCAGTCAAGGGAAGCGTTGATGCGGAGGATCGCAACGCACCATTGAGGAAGCGGAAAGTATCAATCACTTGGTTGACTAGATATGGAGATCAGGAACCGACACAACCCAGCAAAAGGTGGGATCCCCTTAACCGAGGAAAGTTCAGAGGCGGAGAAGGAAATATATGCTCGTGTCTATCTCATAAGCATGATTGGAGGAGTATTCTTCCCCAATAAATCCAACAATTTAATTAGTTGTGGGTGGCTGAGGATCCTCCTTGGTGATTGGGATGCGATGGGGAATTTGAGCTGGGCATCCGCTAGTCGAGCTCATATCTACCACCATTTGTGTAATGCATCTCTCAAAGCCATGAAGGAGGTCGGCGGGGTGATGTTCATTGTCCAATTTTGGGCATGGCAGCATCTGCCATGGATCGCACCAGTCAAACGCCCCGGCAAGGATTGGGTTCCCAATCATCCCCTAAGACTCAAAGTTTATGGTTATAGGTAAACTACTCATACCCACTCATGCTTTTCAGAACCCGTTAGTTAGTTATTTGGTTACAACATTTTATTATTGTCCTTATTAATAAGGTGGGTTGGAGCCTCAACATGCAACAACCTTTCCGAGCACAAGTTGACAGAGTATCATAGGAGGCTAGAGAGACTTTGGGAAGGAGATGTAACTATAATAATTCGAACTTCTTCACTTGTTATTAACGACATGTATGTTACAACTACGTTTAACATTAGTTTGTCATTTCTTTTGTAGATCATATACAATCCTTACCCTGAGAACATCATTAACTAGCATTTGGAACAATTCCCTGGGCATGAATATCAATGGTGCGAGAGAGTCCCTCTCATTTGTCACCATATTGTGAAGTGGCATCTACCGGATCGATGCTTACGCCAATTTGGTCGGGAGCAATGCATGCCTCGGGAAGTCCCCGAAAGTCAAAAGGCTTTTCACCATCGAGATGGTCACCAAGGAGCTGATGATTAGCCTGAGAAGTTGAAGAAATGGATCCGGATGTGGAATGGGAGGCAAGATTTTGATATTGTCACTCCAATGCTGCAGGGCGAATGGGGTATCATGACCCACTCATGGTCGGGATTCTTTTGGCAGTGGACAAGTGAGCTTTCTGAGGATGATAACAAACAACATTCTTGGGTGCGTAAGAGCGCGGGGTCGTGATCATCATAGATACCCGCCTATACCTGCACCAGAGACACCTTTGGTATCTATTGATGTACCTAACCCCCCACCGCCACACCGAAAAAGGCAAAACAAGAGCACTCGCGAAAGGGTGAACGTATACGAGGTAATGTCGATTGAGGCATGGAAAGTGCCTCCTCCTTTGGATGTGACACACGGTGCTGGTCCAAGTGTGTATCAACAAGATCCCCGTCCGAGCTCCTACTATGAGGCCCACCCGAACTCCTACTACGAGCCCCGCCCCAGCTCATACTACGATCCTCGTCCGACCTTTCAACAATCCCCCCGACCGAGCTCTTACTACGAGCCCCGCCTAAGCTACCATCAAGATCCCCGACCGTCCTATCAACATGACGGAAAATCCTCGGGTACTTAGAATGATGGTTCCTCCTCAAGTGCACAACAAGACTTCACCGAACTTAATCACCCTCGCCATCGATGGCCCCCTAATCCCCACCGTACGAGCATGGATGCCCCCCGCCCAAACCTGGAGGAGCAACCTTCCACGGACCGGCACCACCATAGCACGGACCAGCGCCCTTCCACTAGGCATCGATATTTGCCACCACAGCCACCCATTGTCACACCAGTCGGCCGTCGTACAAGGAGTCGGAAGGTGTTGCAACCCCATGAGGCACAAGGCCTTCCTTGAGTGTTTATTTCATTTCAATGAATTGAGTGATGTTTTTAGTTTATTTTGAGTTCTACGTACTTGACTTTTTAAATTTTGTTTTATGCTAAACAAGTGCCAGTGTTATTTTTAACTTCTTCATAACACTAAGTGTTTTTTATTATTTTATTCAATGTGTTAAATGTGGTTTACAGTACAAAAAACGTAATGGGGTAGTAATCAAAGACACATCAACCAACATCATACCGTTCACAATAAAGACAATTGAAACACCAACAGAAAACAAATGATGATGCAGTCTATGTTGCATTAGCTTATTTCACCACATCAGGCCCTGGATTTTGCAATCCAATCGATCAGAGACATTTTCGTTTATCATGTCCTGGCACTTTGCATAAGAAACAACACCGTGGGCCTCGTGGCGGTCTTCCACTTTGACCTATCTCATTCTGAATCCTCTTTAACATCGGTCAACCCGGTTGACTCACTCCTACTGTCACTCTAGAAAATGGCCAAGTGCAACCACTTCCTAAAGCGTAGTATAGCGGGTTTGAGTTTTAATGTCAACCCGAGTCCTAGATGTGATGACTACTCAGTGAATTCTTATTATCTAGCGGTGAAACTTTAGTGCAGGTTCAAACAAGCAAAACAAGCAAAGCCAACAATTAAATGGTTGTTTCAAGTCAAGAGAGGTCACCCGGATATGGTTCCCCCTAGACTGCAGTTAAGCCGGATTGCAATTACCAAGTTCAGTTTCTATGAAAGTTATACTGCTGAAGGTTCTTAAACAGTCTGAAGTCTCGACTAAAGGTCTCCAGACCCTCTCAATCTGAGTCCCCAGCGGGCGACTAACCTCCACTGGAGTAAACATATTGAGGCCCTAACGAACCAAACCTCCACTACCGAAGTAAATTCGGTACAGAATAGTGAATTGACTCCTCGACTAACGTCGCCAATTCACTACCTTCAATTAAGGGTGCTCTATTAACCTAGGCAGATATTCTCTTTCTAGGCTAAAGCAGAAATAACAGGAATTTTGATTAGGATTAAAGTCATTCAATCATTCAAACCTCAATTTAATATAATCAAATCATAGAATCTGTACTTGGGTTCATACAATCAGACCTAACATACAAATCTAAGGTTCTCCATACCCAGATGAATGGGAGAACTACTCCATGGAGAAAGAAGCAAAAGCAGATTCAGATGCGGAAACCATACTGTGAAGGATGGGTTTCTGCTCCTGGGCGTCGATCGGCACTTCTCCAAGCTCAAGCCGGGCTCCAATGGTGATGAAGATCAAGCTAGGGCACTTGGGAACTCTTGTTCGTCGTTTTCTCTCTCTAGGAATCGCTATGTCTCTCTAAAACTCGGAACTCCCTCACTTGTGGCTGGAAATTGGCTTAAAACCAGAAAATCCCGACTCACACGGCCGTGTGACTCCCCCACTTGCCCGTTTGGCTTTGCAAAACGCGTCGTTTCGTTAAGTGACTTTAGGCTTCCTACGCGGCCACGACCCACACGGCCGTGTGACTCCCCCAGCTGCCCGTGTGGCTTTGCAAAATGCGGCGTTTCGTTAAGTGACTTCAGGCTTCCTACGCGCCCACGACCCACACGGCCGTATGAGTGTCCAGGCTGCCCGTGTGGCTTTTGCGGAGCCTTCGCACGGCCACAGTGGGTCTCCTACACGGCCGTGTGGCTTTTGGGCATGCCCGTGTGGCTTCTCAGCTTCTCGCCAAGCGTCCAAACTTCGTCCAATCGACCCCGAACTCGTTCCTAAACCTTCATTCACGTACTAGGACCTGAAATATCACAAACAAGAACAACCTAGCGTGAAATCGGCCTAAAACACGGGAATCGACATCTCAAGCGGCTCAAGAATAGGGGTAAAAACATATGTAATCAATGGTCTATAACCGGTTCACGCCTCTATCCGATCGGTGGGATGATTAAATTTCCTTCATACAACGACCAGTAAGCTTCATCCAGCAATGCACGAAAACTCCTTCCATAGCAGTTTTTGAGCGAATCGATGTTGAAGAATGGACTCACGAAGTGACGGGGGTCTTTGCTCATGTGTTTGATTATGGTCATTGCATGAGAACAGGGCCATCCTCTTCCTTGATAATTTTGGAAAGAGCACTCACCCTGTTTTGTCCTGAAACTAACCTTAACTTCATGGCGATGACCCCCACGTCTACCATCCTCCCAATGACCGGTCTAGACGCTATACTTGCCGGTATCTTGATTCATAACAGTGACCGTGTGTCGCCTGCTCTTCTGATTGTCTTTTTCCATGACTTCAGTGACTTTAATTGCATGGACCTTATCCTATGCCTCATCTGTCCTTGCCCAGTGGAGTCGATTGACGAACCATTTGTTCATTTTCCATAAAGTCATCTCAACAATGGCAGGTATTGGCAATGCCCGACCCCCTTGTACACGTTGTTCATACTCTCACTTGAGTGGCAATACACCACCTGGTACCTCCGTCCTTATGAAAAGTCCACATGGGTAGGTCATGTTCATCCAGCCATTGCGCACCTTCAGGACATAATTCACGAATTTTCTGAACTTTCTCCTTGAATTTCTACTCTTGGTAGGCAACAACTGAGGAACATCAGAGAAAGTCTTAAGTTAATGTAAATTTCATTTCAATAATTAAAAGAAATACAGACACACTCGTTAGACTCTTAGGAGAAGTATACATCTTCTTAGAGACACAACCCCTTTGACAGAAAAAGGTAGGATCCGAGGATCTCTAAATACCCGATATTCCCAGGAAATGGGAGGAGCAGTGCAGTCAAAATCGCGCATTAAAACGTAAAAACTTATGTTTTTACGTATCTAGCCCACCAAAACGTTTCAGTTTCTACCTAAAGTCGCTTAGTCACAAAAATTGGTAAAAACATGGGTAAAATCGCTTAAAATCGGTAAAATCGCTATTCTGAAGCATTTTTATACGATTTTGATCATCACATAAAAAATATGCTAATTGGCCCAAAATGATGTAATTTTGGAGACATATCAACAAAAAATAAAAAAAGGAAAACATGATTCATCACTCGTTCTACAACTAGTGTCCAGATAGGGGCTTCACATTAGGTTGGAAAGACACCTAATGGTATTCTCAACAGTCGTTGACCTTCTATCAGTCTTCTCCCTTAATCTTCACATGTGGCTCTTACCTAGGTTACGGTAAAAGTTTATGGGTAATGTAACATCCCGTTCCGGCAAAACCCATATTTCGATCGCTAGAAAGTTCGCGATTTAAAATCGAGCGTTTTGATAGTATAAACTGTAACACCCTACCCTATACGTTTTGCCTAATCATATTGTTCATACAATTGCAGTGGAATTAATCTCGGGTGTTACATTAATTATCAAAATTTACGCAAATAAAATTTTGACATGAATTACAAGCGTAATGGGCTAACAGTTCTTGCAACTTATCCTGCAAAATAATTCATCACAAACATATATTCTCACAACCATATGCATTGGCTTTTCTTAGCCATAGTCACACTTTTCATACTCCACAACTGCATACCATACTTATTCATACCATAATCGTCACAACTTACACAGTTACACAACATATACACATATCATCAACTTTCCACACCTGTGGATATCTCACACTACATCAGAAGCTAGTATGCACATGAAAAACGTTCTCAAAACATTTTTACCAAAGGGTGTGGATCACTGGCCAAAATCCCGAGTAGTAGTCCAAGCACATAATAGTTGAAGACCATACCTCATCATGGCTTCAACTCTAGCTCCTCTCCCACCTAACACTTATCTACTGCTGCTGCTGATGATCTGCTTACACATAGCATAAGCAGAGAAGAAGAATAAAAGAGGGTCAGCTCATAGCTGAGTGAGATAATCATAGCATCGTGAGTTCATAACAGAGAATACCCTTATCATACATCTAACAATCAAGCCAAAACACTAGGATCGGACCTCAGCCATCCTCATATCCCAATAGGCAAAAGACTCAACCACCTTAACTTATGCATATGCATCTTATCATGTTTTAATCATAGGCGTCTGGCTACTCCCATGCTAATTACTCTGTTATGATATGTTATGTCACACCCCTGATGTGATGTTGAGCTAGAGTTTTAAGGTGCTCTATTTTCTTCTTGGAAATGGTTGCAACCCCTTTTCTTTCTTTTCTTTCCCTGTTTTTCTGTTTTTTTTTCTTTTCATGGGTTCCAACCTGTTTTTCAGAAAATGGGGCTCCCACCTAGCAGAGGTTTTGCGTGAGCCCGGCTCTTACCGGCCATGCCAGGAGCGGATGTGTCGAGCCACGTGCGGGAGAAAGAAATGTAAGGGGGCTGGAGGTAGTAGGTGGAAATTGGGAACGGATTCTCGTCTCCCCTTACACACTTTCGCCCTATTCGCACGGGAGACGTTATTTTAAAGCACATTTTTTAGTACCTTTTATTTCAAAACATGATATAGGAGCCCATGAGGTAGAGAGTCCACAACACTACACAATTCAAGGGTCATAAGATCACTAATTCACACAATCAACCAACACAATATGAAGAAGAAAAGAGACATCTTTAATGCATCAACATCCTCCATAGTGCTACATTACCTCCCTAGGTTGCACATTACTATAGAGACTGTCAATTCAAAGCATACTGAGCAGGCAATTGCAAGGAACACGTACTTGGAGCCCTCAAATCGAAATTTGGACAGTGGACTAGGCTCCAAGCACACACATACTGCCAAAGATTCACACGCATACATAATCGAACATCCCCCCACACTTAAGCACGACATTGTCCTCAATGGAGGATGATAAGGAGGGTAGAACGAAATTAGCAGATCAAGGGTGAATGATGGTGGACGTGGCAAGCGGTGCATTCCAGGAGGAGAGAGTAGTCGGAACACAAACACCACACAAAATCTCACAAAGGTTGAGTTATTGCCTCTAAAATCAAAGAATAAAACTTACTCAGTCGAGGAGAAATAGAGAAAGAAATGCAAACCGACTGGTTGGGTTGCCTCCCAACAAGCGCTTCTTTCACGTCGTGAGCCGAACGATGGCTCCTAAGTTTCAGTCCACCCCAGAACCTCTTTGAAGTTGAGGTTCTCGTCGATGAGGTGGAGTCTCAAGTCATGAACATGTGGTATGACAGGTGATGGAAGCTCGTTCACTTGATGTAGATGAAGTCTCCACCCTCGAGACCTCTTCTTCTCTTCTCTCGTCTCATTGCCCCAAACCAGATATGACAACATCGATTGACCACCTTCGCGTCCACCAAGAGGGACCGATGTCGATGTGGCCTTGGTCTGGCAAAGAGACACTGCAAATGGGTCCTTGCTAAACAGTTCCTCAAAGTTTGGTGGGGATATTACTTGCAACATAAGACCGGTGCAAACCTCTTCCACCTCAACTTCGTCCCCACTTCCTTCTTCATAACTTAATTCCTCCCTTCGGAAAAGATCAAGAACTTCCTCTAATTCACTTCTGTCATCCTCCATAACTTGTTTCCTCATCTTTTCTCTCTCTTCTTCTTCTAGCACGGATTGGATAGCAAGTTGCCAAGCAATTTTTTCATGAGATTATCTTGCATCTCCTTGCTCATGCCCACCTCTTCAAAGCTCGGTGTGGGATGTGGGAAGGTGTGGTCGGCTACAACAGGACATTCTTGATCATGATATTCACGGGAGCTCTCTGTGACAACTTCTGTTTGCTCCACAATGTCCTTGTAGCCTTCGTCTTCCTCCTCCTCTTCTAGTATGTTAGCAGAAGGGTGATCTTGAGAAATTGTGCACAAACTTGTGCAACCCGCTCTATTTGCTTTGCCGAGTGCGGAATAGTCTCCTCCGATTCACGAAGGGATGAAGAGTTAGAAGGAGCAAAAGATGGGAAAAGGAGGTCCATCTTGCGATTGCGTCTCTTGTTGTCCCGAGCAAACTGCTCCACGAGAAGCCTCAATTCATAGTTTGGATCTGGTCGTGGAGTATAGCATGGCCCTGCAGAATGGCCCATGAAGGCCGCCATGGCTAACTCTAGCTCTGATGGCCCTTCTGGTTGTGGGAGGAATTCTTCTTCATAAGGATATTGTTCTTGAAATGTCCAAGGGTCTGGTTGTTCTCCATATTAAGGGGGTTTGTACTGGAACCGGAATCCATACTCTTCTCCTCCTTAATTTCTCCAGGAAGTCTCGGGGTAATACCACTCGGATGGTGGTGGATACCCCCAATGGATGTAAAAGCCATGAGGATCCATGATTCAGATCTGCACCAACAAAAACAAAATAATCAAGTGAAAAGCAAGGATGGAAAAGAAAAGAAAAACACTAAAGTAACAAACTTTTGCCTTTCCTAATAATCTAGAAAGCCCCCGGCAACAGCGCCAAAAACTTGACTCGCTATGACACAACTCCTAACAATGGCCAAGTATAACCAATGAAAGGGACTGCAATATGGTGGCTCAAGTAATAAATATCGAATCCACGGGTCTCTAGAGTTACTATTACTCAGCTTCAGTTCATTATCTAGCAAACCAGATTAAGATGAAAGAACTAAAACTACTCAAACAAACTACAGTTAAAGTTAATTTAATTACAGGTTGGGAACTCACTTATTTATGATTCCCCCTAGCCACTAGCCAGATTAATGATTGATGATTTCTAACTTGTTTCACTTTCATTCACAATGCGGACAATCCCTGACTAGACCTTGAATCTCGACTAAAGGATCAAGGCCTTCTTGAGTCGATTGCCTAGAGGGATGTATCCTTATCTAGAACAATCGATCAAGGCGTTCTGAATTAGAATCCCTCTATCGAATGAGGTTCTCAATCGACACAAAGCAGTGAATCGATCCAATACTATCAATCTATGGTGCTCTATTGACCTGATCAGGTATTCGCTCTCATAGGATCAAAGAAGAATTAATAATCTTGACTAAAGCAGAATTGAATCATGAAAACATGCATAGATTGAATATGAACTCAAGATTATCAAGTAGGAGTACTCAAACAATCATCCAATCAAACAAACATAGCTAGGGTTCCTCAAAACCTAAGTGAAGGGAAGTTACTCCATAGAGAAGAGAGAGAATGCAATAAGAATATTCAGATGATCAGTCTTCATGTCTGGGCTTGTTACTCTAGATTCAAAGGGAAAGAAATCCTCCAATTACACTCCAAGAATGCCCTCAAATCGCCCTCTCTCTCTTTGGTTCGTCCATTGGGTGTTTGGGATTCAAAACCCAACTCCCCCCTCCAAAAACGCACAAAACAGGCTTTTAACAGCCTGCGTTCGCGACCCGGTCGGGTATTTTGGGTGCCCGGCCGGGTATTTTTGGTTCACGACCGGGGGGCCTTCTGATGCTGTCAAAAATACCCTATCAGATGGTCAAAATATCCGGTCGGGCATTTTGCAGTTTCGGGTCCCCTATCTTTGATTCTTCGTTTCTCCCTCGTTCGGACTCCAAATCAGGTGTCGTTTGATCCTATACGCTCATAGTCTAATCCTCTTTCTTCTCATGACAAGTTTACATGATTATATGGTCACAAACTGAGTTAGAAATCCATTATTCTTCAAGTCATACCCGAGTTTCTTCCCCCGAGTTGCCAATTGATCTCCAATTGACTTGAAACTTGCGCCTACGCTTCAATTTATGTGCTAGGACCTGAAATGTGACAAAGAAACAAAAACTAGTATAAAATAGGCCAAAGAAGCGATAATGCAAGCTTAAACGTTCAAGAAACAAAGGGGAAAACATGTGCCAATATCAAGTCATCAGGTTCCAATTTCTCTTAGAGTGTCATATGCACCACCTCTGTGACCACTTCCAGGTTAGATCCAACCCTAAGATGGCAACTCTTATCCCAATGTGGCGATCAGAGATGATTGTCAGGTTGGTCCTCGTGGTGACGTGGAGGTGAATTTGTCGGAAGAACCATGCATAGCTTTCGGTATTCTCAACTTCTACTAGGGCGAATGCTAAGTGAAAGACATGTCTGTTTACATCCGCTCCGCTAGCAATCAGGACACATCCCTTGTACTTGCCGGTAATGAATGTTCCATCCACTTGCATCACAGAGACGCAGAAGCCAAAACCATCAATAGATGGCTTGAATGACCTAAAAGACGTTTAAAATGGCGTTTGTTACCGGGATTCGGAGGCCGGATCTCTTCATTTTGGTAGCGGGGGGAGAAAATAGTGTCAGGGTTAGACGACTCCAATTCCAAAATCAAATTGGGAAGGAATGCATATGATTCTTCCCAGTCACCAAAGACGTTGGCCGTGGCTTTCTGCTTTCCATGCCACACCTTCTTATAGTTGATAATATATCCATACGTACTAGAAATGTCGGTGATGATGGATTTAACCTTCTGGTCGGGCTGTTGCTCAATCAGATGCTTGATAGCCACGACAACCGCTCTGTATTTCAACTATCGATGGCCTTGTGATGTTATGGATGAAACACATGTGTGAGTGTTCACCGCACGGGAAATAACCCAATGGCCGACTCTCTTGCTGTTGATGGCACCGACCCTAGCCTTGCATCCCTCGTGTTGATTTCGACATTTAACAATGAGCATGTTAGCGTTGGAATAAGTTGTACGCCAGTCAAAACTCCGAGTCATTGCTTTAGTCTCAATAGCATGACGCACCTCCTTCTTCATACCAAATTGTTGGCCCTTCGTAAACCAAGTGAGTGGACCCCACAATGGCACCTCTGGCGGCTCCATGTCGGCGTCGACATACCAATTATCATTTGGAATGTGATTGTAATACAGGATAGGTACACGGTCACGAGACACCTCATCATCATTTGAGTCTGATTCTAGGCCTGAATTATCAGGACCTTCAAGAGAGTCGGAGCTGTCTGCACTGAGATTGCCTTCTTCTTCTTTGTTGAAGGGGTCACTAATTGGTGCTGACAGGACATCTTCCATCTGATCTAGATCATGAAATGCACCTTCATCAACTCCGTAATGGTAGTTGTGAAAACTACCACGCCTTCTTCATGGTTATCATGGTACTATTGGACTTCTTCTTCATATGATGGGAATGATTGATAATGACCTTCACCTCCTTCTTGGTACTCATGGTAGGAATGAGGATCATGATAACCTTGATAGAGATGATCTTCATATACTCCACCTCCCCCATGGTAACCAGATGTTTGGCCATCTCCAGAATGACCTCCACCGCGTTCGACCGCCTCGGTGTAAACGAACATATCTGCCTTGGAAAGATTATTGGCGTTCAAAAATTCCACCATGGCATCTACTTCCGCCTGAGTGGTTATGAGGAATTCGTCATGCCACAACGACCCGCCATGTGTGCTTGGATATCGATACACCATACGATCAACTCTCATCGTGCCATCCATGCAAGTAACCTCAGTACACATTTGACGGAACTCTTCAAGGTTCGGTCTCGTAGCGACCTTGACTTTATGAAAATTACCATCGACGTAACATACCCCCTTTTCAGTCTCTTCCGTGTAACCATTCCACCGTAACCCAAGTGTGAACTTTCATAATGCCATCTGCAATAAAACCGTAATTTAGTTAATACCATAAATTATCACAAATAAAAACAATAAGTTATACAAAATAAACTTATGAAGTAAGCTTAATCGCAAAAAACTCTAAAAGCAATAGGGTGCACAATAGTTAATTGAAGAAGAATAAGGAGAGGGGTGAAGAGCTGAGGTTTTCGCGGCTGCCTTTTATAGGCAAAATTATCACTGAAACAGCAGGGGGAGGGGGCGGCTTTCATCTGCCATGCAGCCCCACATCTGTGAACCCCTGCATGGCGACATGTCGAGTGTCGGGGAATATTTTGGCGACACAGAAACCGCAGGTGGAGGGCGCGGTTTGTCTGTCAGCAACACTAACCGCTCCCCAAAGTTGCAGTTCCAGATGAGCAGCTATCATCGCTCCTTCAACCTGCGGTTTCTGTAAGGTCAGCTGCGAAACCGTTTGTTGGGGAAGTGGTTTCCTCACAGAAATTACAACCGCGATCTCATGAAGCGGTTTGTGGTAGAACCGCCTGGCCTAGTGGGGGGTTTTTAGTGAACGGTGCTTTTTTGGAATTGGTCTTGTTTGGGTGATATTTTTTCAAAAATAAAAAATAAACAGTGTTATTTCTGGATTTTTTTCCGAGTAAGGAGTAGTATTGATTTTGCCGATAATTTATGAGTGTGCACGATGGTATAAGACCTTAGTTTATCAAAAAAGAAAAACTAATAGATGGTATCTAACCCCACTTTACTTTGAATCATCACTTTGATTATAGCTTTAGCCTCCAAAATCATCGTTGTTAAAGTCATCAAGCAATGTGTTAAAGGTTAATATTTTTTTGGGTAATGTCTATTTTTTATCCAAACGTTTTTCAGATTCTTTTATATTATCCAAACATATTAAAATGCTATTAATTAGCCAAATCTTTTGTAATGCATCAAAATATTAGACATTTTTACATTATCGTTAATAATTTTGTAAATCTTTTCTCTTTTAAAAAACTAAAATTTTGGAATATTGACCTTCATGTGTCTCTTCCAAGTCAGTATCATATTGTCATGTCAATATTACTAAAAAAATTGATTACTTGAAGTTAACATTTGGCTGCTTCTTAGTATTTCGATAGGTTTGACTAATAAAAAAGAATTCGAAAAAGGTTCGGCTAATAAATAGTCATTACCTTTTTATGGTTATGTTAAAGGTTAATAAATCAGGTAGAATGTTACATTTTTTATTGAGAGGTAGAATATTATATTCTTCCAGTTTTTTCAACATTATTAAAGCTTCAACCCTTTGACACGAAATCAAGCAAGTTTAGGTGAAAGCATTTAGTGATATTTCCTAACCGGCTTAGGATAGGGTCAGTAACCAATGGTTACTAACCTATGAGTAACTAAATCTGGACCTTTAGCTTTAAGTGGGTCCAAAAATTCAGATCTAAGGGTTGTCAATTAAAAACATTTTATTTTCCCTAGTTTTCTTAATTGGCTCTTATCCTCTTCGTTCTAACTCGGATTTCAATTTTTTTTGCAGAAATGGAACGAGTTCGTTGTGCTCTACAAAATGAAATCAATTTTCAATATATTTCGAGAAACTTTTTTTTACCAACAAATTATCTCACCAAATCTTCAAGTTTAGAGAGCCGACCATTGGAGGGTAGACTTTGTTCTTGATACGCTCCTTTGTATGACGGTTGACTTGGTCTTTGATAAGTATTTTGCGTTGGAGCTTGAGATTGAAAACTAGGAGGTTTCCTATCTGTTGGAGAAAACCAAAGAAAATTAGGGTGATTCCTCCAACCCGGATTATATGTTGAGCTATAAGGGTTGTTCCCTTGAGATTGACCTCCAACAAAGTTGGCTTGCTCAAATTGTAGTGAAGCCTCAATCATAGACTTTCACTCTTTCATAGTATGACTTGAGTCGCCACACCAATCACACTTCATAAGTTTCTTCCCATTATCATTCATTGACGATGAAACTTGATCAATTTTCTTGGACAGTTCTTGGATATGAGCCGCTAACAATGATGGTTCTTCAACCTTCATCAAAATTTCCTTCGATAAGCTCTTACCTCTCCTTCCGTCACCCCAATCATAGCTATTAAGGGCTATCTCTTCGATTAATTGTTGAAGTTCTTCGACTTCTTTGTTCCTAATGGCATCTCCATTAGCTGCTTCAATAAGGCTTCACGACTCCTACGTCAACTCATTATAAAGCTTTCCACTTGTAACCAATCGGCAATGCCATGGTGAGGACACTTGAGTAATAGAGATGTAAATCTTTTCCATGCTTCAAACAATGGTTCATCTGCTTCTTGACATAACATAGTAATCTCACTTCTCATTAAAGCTGTTTTAGAAGGTGGGATAACCTTGCAAAGAACTTAATGCATAGATCATCCCATGAGGTGATGGAGTGATGTGGTTGATTGTTCCACCATTTCTTTGTTGCGCCACTCAAGGTAAATGGAAATAATCTTAATCGAATAGCATCTTGAGAAACTCCTTTAACTTTGATTCCATCCGTCAATTCATAAAATGACTTGACATGTGCATGCACATCTTCACTCATCATCCCATTGAATTAAACCTCACTTTGAAGCATTGAAATCGTGCCCGGCTTGATCTCATACTCCTTGTTGGGAAACGTCGGATGAAGAATAGGTGTTTGCACACTATCCACCCTTGGCCTAGAGTAAGAACCCATTGCTCTTGGCCTCGGTGGAACTTGAGCTTGAGGGTCGCCATTGGTGGAGTTTGAGGTATTGCATCTCGTCTCATATTCCGAAGGGTTCTCCCGATTTCTGTATCAAGAGGTAATATTTTCAAAGAATCCCTTCTTTGCATACAAAGGTGCTACAAAACACAACCTCAATAACCCGTGATGTACGAAGTTGGGTGACGAAACAAACAACAAAATATACACGAAAATAACAAAAATACAAACAAAAACACAAAGCAAAAACGAAACAAACACGTAAAAACAAAAACTCTCACAAAAAACACAAAACGAAACAAACAGACAAGGTAAATACTAACTAACAACTTATGATTTTCTACTAGTTACCACGGGTCCCCGGACACGGCGCCAAAAATCTTGATTGATTCAATCCGTGCCGATTATTGACAATGGTTAGCACGTGTCAACAACTACCACATCCTAAACCAAGTTTAATTTAAGATGGCATTGTTGTATAGTGGTTATCAAGGTTGTATTTTACTCTATTCCTAGTACCCTAGCCTACTTCCCACCTAGTTGCTAATTAGTTAATCGGTTTTGGAAGTTTGAGTGGAGGACTTGAGGAGATAACTAGACTAGAGATTGATTAAAGCTAAAAGCAGGTACTTCGGGGAACTAATCCTCCTCCTAGCTTAGGGTTACTATACATGCACAAATACTTAGGGTTATTGAATGTGGCGAGTGAACTCTTTTTCGTGGGCTTTCGTGGTTATCCACACGCCTCTTAGTGCGCCTCCTCTAAACCCATATATAATCACCTCGATCTAGGCTATCGTATCTGGGGCCTTAACCTCATGGCTCATTTCAATGGACACTATCCACCATCCACACCAAGGTTTTATCTTGGGTTCTATCTAGGAAGGCTAACCTATGGCAGGGGTTCGGTCGCCTCGACCACCATAGGTCCCTATTCATACATCTATCTCGATTTGCTTGATGGCGCATGCCCATTTAATCCTAGAACTCCATACCAAGCGTATAAGCATAAAGTAGGCTAATGGAGAAGATTAAGGCAAATTACCCAAATACAATCAAGGATAGAATAGCAATAGAATCAACTAGATAAACACATTCATTCATTCAAACCCTAAAACTATGGTTTGAGGTTTAGAACCCCTAGTACCTTAGAGGACTAATCCATAAAGGAGGGAAGAGAAAAACATAGAAGAAATTGAAGAAGACTTGGGTTGAGGAAGATACTCCCTCTCTTCTAGCTCCTTCTCCTTCTTCTCCTTCCTTCAGCTTCTCTCTCTCTCTCTTCTCTTTCTCTAAAACTAGAAATTTCTCTCAAAATCAGCTCCTTTAAGAGGGGAAATGGGTCTTTTATTTAAAGGCAATATGGGGACGAAGAATTTTGCGGCCAGAAGCACAGAGATCGCGGTAGTGATCTTCGGAAGTGAGGCTGCAATCTTGAAACACCATCATCCTAGACTTCGAAAATGAGGAGATCGCGATCCACAAGTAGTAGTTGCGATCTTCCTCGCGATCAAATAATAATGTGGTTGTGATTCGACTGGGGAAAGTCTCTGTTTCTCCCTGGCTCCTTCCTCACAAAGTTCACGCCCTGAGCCCTACAGTTCGCGATCGCGATCCGGGGCTTCCGCATCACAATCTTCAGATTGAGTTCGCGGTCTACCTTCCCGATCGTGATCTTCAGCTTCCATGCCACGATCTTCCGCTTCCTGCCCCCTTGCTACACTTGTGACCTTGTTTTGTACCAAATTCACATATATCGTCTAATACACCCTAAAATCACATCGAATTCAAATAGGAACAAAATAGGGATGCAATCGACGATGTTCATGCGATTATGCACATGAATTGGCACGAAACAAACCTTAATATGAGGGTTAAATAACACTAATTTAGGTGTTATCAACTACTATTATTGGTTACTATGTTGTGTGATGTTCATTAGATATTGTGGTGCAAATTATAAAATATTAATTGTATCAAAGTCAGAAAGTGTGTTAATTTCCTCTACGCAATTGTTTGATAGTATAATAAAAAAAATATGATGCAAATATTACACGGATCCACATGATAAAAAATGGGAAGTGTCTAAATTGATAGTCTTAAAAACTTGCGAGGAACTTATTGTAAATGTTAGTCAACTTTTTTGGGTAAATTGCAAATTTGGTCACTGAGATTACTAAAAAAGTTCACGTTTGGTCACTGGAAATATTTAATTCTATTAGTGGTCATTAACTTTAGTGAAAATGTTCACATTTGGTCACTCTCAGTTAGTCGTCGTCCATCTCCGTTAATGGGGTATGTTATATGTTGACGTGGCAGACAAAATCACTAATCGGCCTTATTTCACTCAAAAATATTGAGACCTGACCCAGCACATCACCCATAACCGCCATGTCATCCTGACCAGCCCAACCTTTTAACCAGACCCAATCCATGAACCGACTCACCCAAATTAAATCCCTAAAATCTAAAACAATCCACTTATCCCCTTCTCCGATTCACGGATATACTTATCCCCTCCATTTCCACAATGCCTTCTCGGATGTCGTGAAACCCTAATGCTCCGTCACCAATCGATTCGAGGAGAAGATTCTTTCCAAAAACCAAGATATATCACAGTCTCAGATCTCCGACGCCACTTCCACCAGAAACTGCATCGCTATCCATCACTGTGTACGTATTCTCTCTCATCAATACCTTCCCTCCGCCACCAAAAGTCTCAGCTTCCGTCGACGGCGACAATGGCCGCCGCATCTCCTCCTCCGAACTCATATAGAAACAGACCCATGAAAGATAATTAGTTGTCAAAAATTATCTAGTAGTACTGAAACTCATCATCAACATCATTACAGAGTTAAGATCATTCAAACACGTCTCTGCAAGGAAGGGAGTAACAATAGAACCCACGAGAGTTTATTAAAAGATTAAATTGCTTCTTCCATTCCATTCCTCGTCATGTTGTCGTGCCTAGTTGAGGTGGTAGACAGTTTAGTGCCGAATGGACCCTGCTCCGCCGCATCTCCGCATCCCGCGAGCTCGGAGCACGAAATCCCCCACCAGGTCCAACTCTCCAAACATAGAATCGGGTTCGCGACATCCGTCGTCGAGTAGAAAATTCCTTCCGCCTTTAAAACCGTCCTCACTCGAGGGAGAGTTCGGGTCGTTCACGGTGGAAACAAGATCTTGACAAGTCGAACAAGGGGATAAGTGGATCTGTGGATCGAAGAAGGGGATAAAATTTTAGGGATTTGATTTGAGTGGGTCGGGTCTTGTTAAAGTGTTGGTTGGTCAGGATGATGTGGTGGGTGTGGGTGATGTGGCGGGTCAGGTATGAGTATTTTGGGGTTAAATAGGGGTGATTAGATAATTCCGTCTGCCACATCAGCACAAAACAGACTACATTAACGGAGATGGACGACGACTAACGGAGAGTGACCAAACATGAGTGTTTATACCAAAGTTAATGAACACTAACGAAATTAAATATTTTTAGTGACCAAACATGAACGTTTTTTAGTAATCTCAGTGACCAACCATGCAATTAACCCCAACTTTTTTATTGGCTAGATGGAGAATTGTTTTGCAGGTTGACCCGCATTCCAAACCGAACTCATTCGTCATCCACCCAACCCAACCTGAAGAGGAATGTGGGTGGATGGCGGATCATAATTATAGCAACCCGCTAGTAAGCAGGTGAATCAATTTGAAACCAAACCCCACCCGACCGATGGGCGTGGAGGTACTCGAGCACTACCAACTTTCGGAGCAAAGAGTGGAGGTCGTCATTAGAGCATATTGATCAACAGATTGGTGTAGTGAGAGACGTCGATTCGGTGTCTGGAATCTCTAATTTTGCAAAGGAAGACCCGCTCAAAATTTTCTTATTTCAATTTGTTTTAATTTTTTTATTTTTTAAATGACATGGACGATTCTAGTCATACAATGTCGAGCATAGTTATTGGGTTGTTTAATTATTTGATGTAAGGATAATTTCGTAATTTTAATTTTAAAGTTAGGACTATAATAGTAAAATCAGGGCGACATTTAACCATCCTCCATTAATATATGGTAGAGTTTTGTGTACTTTTCTCCGTTTCAAATTTCCTGCAACGAGAGTGAAAGTAGGAAGGTCATTTTTGTCTTTACACATTTATTATTTATTTCATATAAAAATAGCAATATCAAGATTTGAACCCGGGTCTCTTCAAACAAAGATAACAAGCACAACCAGTTACACTAAACAAATTTATTGCATCCTTTTTTATACAAAAAATAGACAAAGTTAATCTCTGAAAATCAGAGGACTTTTTCATCATAATTAGCAAGCTCACTAAGTCTACCGTATGTATTTTTATCGAGCTTGATACTTCTATTTCATAGTAGAGTTTCATGTAATTTTCTCAATTTTAAATTCCCGCTCTCCTTAATTTTTGCTAAAGGTAAATGGGTAATTGGCCAACATGGAAGAAACTAATTATGTAACTACTGTTGTATCCTCGCATTTTTCAATTTAAATTTAAATTTTGTGTTTTTTTATCTTTGTTCTTTTCTCTTTCTAACTTCCTCCGAAATTTCATCCATCGTGCAATAGTTTGCGCCTTTCACTTCCCAGTACAAGACTGTTATTGAAAATCAATCTTCAGGTATCTCTTGGCACTACGATTTTATTGTTGGGGATTTTAAGCTGGGCAAGTAGAAGATTTCAACTCCGATATCAATTCATGGCGAATAGAATGGAGTTCATCAATAACTGAAGTTGTAGAAGAAAGATTAGAAATTGAATTTTTGGTTGAATATATGCCTCTTGAGATAGAAATTTGGTTGTACAACGGAGAGTGGTGGCTATTAGATCTCTAGGTTTATGGTTTTTGCAACTGTCATAACCTATTTCTATCTTAAAACGAGGAATCATTGATTGATTGTTTGAATTCTTTATTCAACCTACTGGAACTAATAGATAAGGAGTGTCTAATTTTGCGCCTTATTACTTTGATCGAGTCTATTCGTATATTGGAGATAACCCTAATTTTTTCGTTTGCTCTCAAGTTGTGATGGTCCTCTCTTAGCTGAGTTTTTAGTATATAGATGACTTGAATCAACAACTCTCTATTTCTTTTTGATTAGTGACATATTGTTTCTAAAAAGAGAGCATTGAACCCTTTTATATAGGATTGTGAGGTTTAAGATTTAGTTTCAAACTATCTATGGGTTGTGTGAGAATTTTAGTGAGCTTTTATACTCTATATTTCTTGACTGTCAAAGAAAACTAACCAATAGCATTTTAACAGGGACTTAATTAGCATTATGAAAATGGGCTCAATGATACATTTTTATATTTTATATTCTTAAATGATTATGATATTTCTCCGAATGTTTGACCTATATATTATTTCTTTATGTATCATCTCGATCGAATGATTATCAATAAAATTAAACGGGTTAATAGACTTAAAAATAACATAAAAATACAAACAATCAAATATGAGCATTCCGGCCAAAGGGCGGGTTATAAGCTAGTCCAGTTAAATATTTGTACCGAGGAAAGGTTTGGCAATTGGGAGTGCTTATTGCTTATTATCCACGAGTTGCATCGGCGGCGGAGAGTTTCTTGGCGCCGTTCTCTTTCTCCATTGCGTGAGACTTCACGTTTCTTCTATCGGAATCTTCTTGAGGAGGCAGAACCCTGAGCGCTTGACCTTCCATTGGCAGCAGAATGGGTGATCTCTCGCTCGCACGCACGCTCAAAAGGGGTGGAAACTGAGAAACGCGGGAAAATTGGTTCCTCTGTAAAAGTGTGGCTGTTTTTTCCTTTACCGAGTTCTGTTTGCTGTGTGCGCCAGAGATGGTCTTTATGACCAGCCTGCTCTCTTAGATCGGTGGGTATTCTTTCAATCGGGTTCTCGATATCAATTCACCAGCACAAGCTCTCCGTCCAGGACATATTTCATGCTCAATCTCTCGGTGCATCAGGTATAGTTTGTGAGGGTAAGGTATGCACTCCACCTGCTTGATCTAATGCTTCTACGAAGAACATTCGTATTCCTGAGCGCGACTTTTCCGGAATTTCTTTGCCCTTTGGAATCCCCAGTTGGTTCATTGCAGAAATGTGAAGGACTCTCAAAAAGGATTAAACCGCTTACCTCTCTGATCACCACCTCTTCAATTCCCTACAATAATGCTAACTACCACTCCATCCGCCCTCTAAACCATCTATTGATTTCTTGTTCCTCTCTGTGGCATCTTAAATGCATACATGCTCTGATTCTCACGAGGGGCACTCACTGCAGTCTGCTGCTGTCTACAAAATTAGTTGCCTTGGCTTGCGAGCTATCTCCTACCATGGACTATGCTCAAACCCTATTTGATAGAGTGCATCAAAAGGATGTTTTTATTTGGAATACGTTGATCAGGGGTTATGCCAATATGGGTCCTTGCCAAAAGGCTATCATTCTTTACAGAAGCATGCACCATAGTGGGTTGCTGCCAGACAACTATACTTTCCCTTTTGTGATTAGGTCATGTGCAGTTATATCTGCTGTAAAGGAAGGGGTTGAAGTTCACTGCAATATTGTCAAAAGTGGGTTTGATGTAGATGTGTTTGTACAGAGTTCTTTAGTTTCCATGTATTCCCAGGCTGGGGATATAATCAATATGGAGAAAGTGTTTAGTCTAATGGGTGCTAGAAACATTGTTTCTTGGACAGCAATGGTTGCTGGTTATGTGCAAAATGGGCTTTATGAGCAAGGTATAGGGGTTTTTAAGAAGATGATTTGTTCAAAAGCACAGCCAAATGCAGTCACTTTGGCAAGCATCCTTCCCGCATGTGCTGGCTTGGAATTTTTGAACCTTGGAGAAATGATCCATGCGTATGGAATCAAAGTTGGGGTGGACTCTGATACTTCATTGACAAACTCTTTGATTGCTTTGTATGGGAAATGTGGACATCTTGATACATCCAGAGCATTGTTCGATGGAATGTTTGTGAAAAATCTGGTTTCATGGAATGCAATGATTGCAGCTTACGAGCAGAATAATATAGGAAGACTTGCAATAAAGCTGTTTCGAAGAATGCTGTGTGAGAGGGTCGAATATGATCATATAACTCTGGTTAGTGTTATTTCCGCCTGCTCTAGTTTGGGAGCATTGGGAACTGGGAAATGGTTACATCAGCTAGTCAAGAAGCGAGAGTTGGAGACCAATGTTTCTGTCTCGAATGCCCTCATTGACATGTATGCAAAATGTGGGAGTATAGAACTGGCAGAGGATGTTTTTGAAAAGTTGCCAGGAAAAACAGTTGTGTCTTGGACTTCAATTATTTTGGCTTTGGCATACCACGGACGTGCAACTGATGCTCTCAAATTCTTCTCAACGATGAAAGAAGAGGGTGTTAGACCAAATAGCTTGACATTCACAGCTGTCTTGAGCGCTTGCAGACATGCTGGTTTAGTAGATGAAGGACGGAAGCACTTCGAGAGCATGATTAATGACTACTCCATTGTTCCTCGTATTGAGCAATTTGCTAGCATGGTTGATCTCCATGGAAGAGCAGGCCGTTTGACCGAGGCTTACAGGTTCATTGAGATGATGCCAGTGCAGGCAGATGCAAGTGTTTGGGGAGCATTACTTGGTTCTTGCAGAACTTACGACAATTTTGAACTAGCTGAGCTCGTTGCAGAGAAGTTGTTTAAGTTGGATCCTCAGGATGTAACTTCGTATGTCATGATGTCTCATGTTTATACAAATGCTGGTCGGTCGGAAGATGTTTCAAGGTTGAGAAACCTGATGAGGGAAAGGGAATTGAAAAAGCTGCCTGGTCACAGTGTTGTCGAGGCAAATTGTCGACTTCATAGGTTTCTTGTGGATTCAAAACCTCGACATTCTTGGCCTACAGTGTGATCTAAAATTGTGAATTACCCTCTAGCACAAAAAGGTTGTATTTATATTTCATACATCCAAATTTTTGTCCATTCTTTTTTCATTTACTATGCATTACCTTTAAATGGTTGTTGCTTTTGTAGTCAGTATGATTCTTCAGATTTCGACGACAGCACAATTTCTGTCTTTGCCAGAAGACCCAGGAAGACTACTGTCATGCTCCTTCAGCCACAGTCGTGGATTCTCCATCATTGTTGGATCAGTTATGTCTTTTTCCTTTCCAAAGTATTTGCACTTGCTTCGTGTCACTGTATCTCTCAAAGATAGAAATGTTGATCCATTTATAGGGGTACATTAGTGAAAGTAGCAGAGGGCAACAAGGCGAGGTCATTTTTTTGGATGGAAAGGCCTAGTCCTTGTTTTTTTTCACTACAGACCAAAGTCAAGAGTCAAGACAATGACGTGAATAGTTTATGCAACTGCAGATTCTGTGATCCCTTCTTTAGTCAGTTGGTGTTTATCTGTTGTGGTGATGTATTTTGCCATGTTATCATCTTATTCATTGCTTTTTAATGTCCAACCCTTCTCTATCAGGTGACCGTGATATATGTAGCACATGAACCTCACTTCACCTGGTCAAACACACTTATTAAGTCTAAGAGTCTATAGCATCCAACTTTGTATTTGGAAATTAATTGTTGGACCTCCTCCTTGCCATGATTTTGACAATCCTGCTTCATATTCAAGTTCTTGCGCCGTCTCCCTCTTAGTTTGGTCCAAGGTTATTCTGTTATCCTTTTTAGCCACGGTCCTGTTCTTTTTTCTGAGTAGATGATCGTAGTTGAAGTCAAAATGTCTGCAGTTAGAAGAACTATGTTTGGTCATCTTGTATATGTTTCTTTTCTATCATGAAACTAATATGTGATATAACCTATAATGTTCCCAGGGATAAGCCATTTTGCAACACCTGCAGAACTTCTGACTTGGTACTATATTCCTGCTGACTCTAGTACCCTGCTGCTGAGCGCTGGCTTTCTGTTCGAGTATCATGTAAGGATAGGGTTTTTCTTTCAAATAGTGCTCGTCCTCTCTTAGGCATGCTTCAGGACCAGTGGCCAAATGCAAGGTTCTTCTTTATTTCAGTTGTTCAATTTAAAATGATCTTTCTATGAATCAGATCTTATGTGGGGAAACTCAAGCAACTCTGCATTGGAAAATAATTTTTGTTTAATGCATTCCAGTTTTATAGTGTTCCCCAGTTTCTAGTTGTATTGTTTATTGCTCTTATCCTTTTCTGGAATGAATTTGAACTGTGATTTGGTAATCTGTCACCCCTCATTTCTCTTAGGACTTGGAGGTTCGATCCTTGGCAACTTCAACACAATCTGATAAATTTGGATTTACAACTTCAACACAATCCCTGGCAATTCATTTGCATACAAGCTGGTAAAGAGCAAAAGAAAAGGTTTACCCTTTATTCTAAACCTTAAGTCATTACTGATTACATTCATGTTGTTTATGCTGTGGCTGGTTTCTGTATAGTCAATAAATTCAAACAGCTCAAACATTTATAAAATTACCCTGGATTCCTTTTCTTATGCTTTTTCATTTCTACCTTTGCATTCGTATTCAATGGTGGAAATTTTCAGTTTACAAAGAATGATTTGAGATCCTTAAGTTGATGTTCATGAAACTGCTAGATGTGATCGTGATCTTCTTTGTTTCTTATTCCTTTTGTTTCCATGTACAATCTTTCTTACTCCAGACTTTCATGACAGACCATCTGCTATCCTGATCCTGTGACTGATGAACTAGTGCTTTTCAGCAGCTGAGTCTATTGTTATGCTTGACCTATATCATTGTTCCTTACATTTCTACTCTCTAAATTTTCTAACTCTTAGTGTGTGTCTGCTTCGCTTTCGTCAAACAGGGGTGAAACTGAGACTGAAGATGGGATGGTGGCATGGCCTGTCAATTGAGGAATCAACTACAGATTCACTTTATGGTAAATAGTTTTGCTTTGTAGGTTTAATGTGTATTTATGGAGGATATATATCTAAAGTATAAGCTTCAAAGATTGGATAGGGCTTATCACCTCTGCATAGGAGTATGCCCCTGACATAACTGTAGCACATACGCACACCTCTTGTTATTATGTGTCTGCATTTTGGACTTCGCTGGCAGATGTTTGTAGAAAAGCCAGAAAGGTCGTAGCAATTTTTCGTCAAGTGATGTTGTCAAATTTCATATATCGGTACAGATAATGAGAGTGACCATCCAATTTCCTTTGACAGACCTGTCAATGATGATAATATTTCTTCTCAAAGCTCACCTGTGAGGAACTCTCTGTTGATATGGCACTTGTGTACCATTTAGTAGTTAGGAAATTGTGTGTCTAGTGAGTTATCTGGTAACGGAGGACCTGGAATAGTATAAAGCTTTAACAATCAGAGACTATCTGTTTGGTTCCAAGTATAAGATTTTTCCCCTGTGATTTCACTTCAGAATCTAATGGCTGCTCTCTCTCTCCTTCCGCTATCCTTGCCTATGATCCATCCGCAGGAAAGACTGCACCTGGTTTTGGCTTTGGAGGACTAGAAGTATATATATATTATTTGGATGCGGATGTTTATACAACAGGTTAGTATCTCATGATTCTGACAGCATCATTTCTTGTTTGGTGAGATGATAAAAAGAAGCTGCATCCTGAATTGGACATGGTCAATGCATCTGTTCCTGTTTTCCGCCTCATAATCCCGAATTCTAGTCCAACCCCAAATGGTTAGACTTGTGTAGTTGGTGAATGAAAAACATTTAATCTGCCCTTGCTTTACACCTTAGGGTAAAAAACGGTTGTTGGCCTCAAGGTTCAAACTGAGAGTGTGGTGGATGTTATCAAGACTTTAGGGTCATTTACTTACAAGCGATGTGCATCAATTTCCTAGACTTTAAGTGAGCTAGGAGATTTGGACAACATGTTTCCCTGCTCTATCGTTTACTTAATTGTGATAAGTTTGGAGCGTAATTTGTATTTCCTTGGGATCTTGAGTTGCTCCTTCGTAATTAACAGGGTGAAAGTATCATGAAGCATTTTACAACTATATGACTTGTTTTCTATTTGCTTGTTTCAATTGCTATCTTCATAATTCAGACTCGAGTCCCTGAAAGGACTCTAATCATGCAGATGCAAAAGGCCCAAATTCTGATGTTTGTGATTCTGTTCTGCGTCATCTTATGACTTTGAAGATACTTCCGTTGAAGAAGAAGATTCCTCGAATTCGTTCACAGATCATAGCTTGTGATGATCAAATGAAAGGTCAGTGGTACCTAAAGGACCTTTGTTATGCATGATCAGAAGAAACTGCCTGTGATTTGGGAAGGAAAACCTTGTCATAATCGTGGCAAAATATTAGGGGAGAAGGCTGTAAAAAGAAGCACGTCTAGCTTAACCAAACCAGAAGTCAACGTCCAGTCCAATCTTTGAGAAGTTACCTATCTTAAAGATGTTGCTGCGTTTTTCAATTTGATTGATCGGCTTGTATGAGATTCTCAGGTTCAACTCTTTAAACACTTACGTACTTTGGATGAGCTGCCTCGAGCATCAAAACCCTTCAAATGGATTGGATCCAATGGGTTAGTGATAGAACTCAAGGTGAGCTCTACCTGCGAATTAGGGATTAGGATCAACTAGGGCTTGATCCGGGGGAATTGGAAGATGGGGAGGGAAATTGGGACAGCACAGGGGAGGGGAAGGCTGCTGCCGCCAGCAGCAATGAGAAGGGAGGGGAGAGTTGGCTGTCTCACAGCCGAAGAAGAGAGAGGGGAAGTGGGGTCGGCCAAATGGAGAGGGAGGGAGAGGAAGATTAGAAACTTTAGGCTTTTGATTAATTCTTTCTTAACCTTAATCCTAACTTACAAGTAGTTTATATAGAAAAGGCTAATTCCCTACTACTACCCAATCTATCAATTATTCCCGAATAGTCCCTATAATCCGAATAATAATAAACCGACAAATAATCAAAGTACTAAAATGTAAGTTTCTATCAGTTAGTGGATTCATGGATTGTATCAAGTGGATTGGTGCATTATCGATAAATCCAAATGACATCCTCAAGTTTGGATCAATATGTAATATGTGAAAAGTTTAAGTACTAAAATGTCATAATGAAAAAATTTAGGTACCACAACGTAATTTTTCAATGATATTTTCGTATAAAAAATTAATTTTTGGGTACCAAAATGTAAAATATAAAAAGTATAGTTACCAAATCGTAATTTGCCATTTGGATCATGAATTCACCAATCCAATTGGATTTGGATCAAATTGATTGGATTTAAATGGATTGGACTAGGTGGATATTTTTAATGAATTGGTGGATTGGATTGAAAATTGTCACCTCTACTTGCTATGTTTGCAGCAGAATCCTTATTCTTGAGAGGAATAAATGGGTTAAACTTCACAACTACGGGGACTAGAGGAACTAATTGATTAATTGGGTAGCCTACATTACCACTTGCGCAACCGTGTTAACACTTCTTTAACTTGACTGATCTTTTATTCTCTCAACAATTATTTATCCATATTAAAAAATCCTCTCAAATTAAGTGATCTATCAGTGTGTTGTCGATGTTCGCTCGCAGACTTGCAGAAGCGGCGATCGTTGGAGAAGAGTTGCATTTTGAAGAAGAGACGACAATGACTTTATGAGGATGGTGATGGCTAGATAGAACGACGGCAGACTTGGGCGGAAGATGTAGGATCGGTTCATGTTGTCGAAGTAAATGGGTGGTTTTTTTCTCCGTACAATTAATTCAGGTGGAAAATTTTTTATGGTGTAAATAAACACTGATGTGTTAAGGTAAACATACTATCTTCCTGTCACATCACAACATCTTGTCTCATCACTTCCCCTTAGTCAGATCGACACTATACATGCCTGGATAGAGAAACTTTTTGATTTCTGTGATTATTTTTTAACAAGAGTTATTGAATATAAAAAACTCATTACGCGAAATCTTAACTTTTTATAATGAGCTGAAGGGATAAGTATTGTTGGCGCAGAGGAAGCAATAAATTGATGTCTATCAGGACGACTGCTACGAGCTTCCGGAGTGCAATGGGATCTTCATGGAGTTGATCATTATGAGTCTTACGACGAATTTTATTGGGAAGTTCCGTAGCGAAAAGGAGATTCACTAGCTCATTATTTAGTCCAGATTGATGAAAATGACGGAATCCATAAAAATTATTTTTGTATTGGTGCAACGTATTAAAATTTTTGGTCATTTTATAGTATTTCAGATAATTTTTTACTATTTCATTCCACGACTTCAACCGTTTGGCTTATTTTTGGTATTTATCCTAATTTTTAGACACTATCCATATCATGCAGTCAACATAAAAAATGTGATTTATTCATTAAAAATAATAATCCGGTTTTTATGATCGGTATTACAACTCGATATATTATTTGGAAGTGTTTGTAATATACTAACCGTATCTACATTTTACACAAACAACGGAACAAAACGGTTGACTGCCTCCCTCTCCAAATTTGGCGGGTAAATGCTCACCAACCCCGCGGCCAACCACCACTACTCTGTTCCAGAACCAATGCTCTCTCCACACGTCGCCCATCTTCTCAATCGGCAAACCTTTCGTCTCCGGCAACAACAGATACACGAACACCGTCATCACCACCACCCACCCGCCAAAGAAGAAGAAAATCCCGGCCTTCAAATGGCACAGCATCGACAAAAACGTCTGCGCCACCACAAAAGTAAACAGAAAGCTCACCGCCACCACAATGCTCTGCCCCGCCGACCGAATCTCCAGGGGGAAAATCTCGCTGGGAACCAACCACCCCAACGGCCCCCACGACACCCCAAACCCGGCGACGTAGAAACCTATCAGCACTATCACCGCCACCGCGTACCCCTTCCCGATCCCGCCGTGGTCCCCTAGCTCCGCCGCCATAATCGCTCCCACCAGCACCTGCGACACGAGCATCAGCACCCCGCCGACCAAAAACAGAGGCCTCCTCCCGACTCGATCGACGATCACCATCGACAAGAACGTCGTCGCGATCCCGACGGCGCCGGTGAGGATCGCCGACATCAGAGAGGCGCTCTCCCCCATCCCGATCGTCCGGAAGAGCAGGGGAGCGTAGAAGGCGATGACGTTGATTCCGGTGACCTGCTGGAAGAACGGAATCGCCACCGCCATCACCAGCTGAGGCCGGTAATTGACTTCCAGAATCTTCCTGAACGGGTTGTGATCAATTGATTTCGAGAGCTCGCTCGCTTCGATTAGATCCGCTAGCTCCGATTGGACCTCCGAAGTTCCCCTGACTCTCTGTAGCAGCCTCCTTGCTCTGTCTTTGTCGTTTGTGAGCTGAATTAGACTGCTGGGGGTTTCCGGGAGGAAAATCGCTCCGACGGTGAGAATCGCCGCGGGAACCGCCGCCATCGACAGCGAGATCCGCCATCCGTACCCGGATCTGATCTTCTCGGTGCCGAAATTGATGAGATTCGCGGCGAGTACTCCGATCCCGACGCTGAGCTGGAATCCATTGTTGATTGCTCCCCTGTACCTCGGCGGCGCCATCTCTGAGAGGTAGAGAGGGACGGCCTGGTTGGCGAATCCGACGCCGACGCCGAGGAGGACGCGGCCGAAGATGAGCATGTAGATGTTGGAGGCGGCGCCGCCGAGGGCGGCACCGGCGAGGAAGGCGCCGCCGCCGAGGAGGATGGAAGGCTTCCGGCCTCGGGATTTGGTGAGCCAGGAGGCGAAGAAGGAGGCGACGAGGCCGGCGACGTAGAGGGAGGAAGTGAAGGAGGTGAGGAGCTGGCTGTCGAATTTGCAGTAGTTGCTGACCTCGGTGTCCTGTTTCATCTTGGTGTAGACTTGGTGGAAGAATTTTTTGAGGAAGGGCTCCATGGAAGTGACTCCGCCTGAGATTCCGATGTCGTAGCCGAAGATGACGCCTCCCATGGCGGCCATCATGCAGGAGAGTGCGACGAAGGGGGTGATCTTGCCGTTGTACTCCCTCCTGCTGCTGCTGCTGCTGGTTAATCCTCCTTCGGTGGCCATGGATGATGAGCCAACCGCCATGGTTGAGCTTGATCGATCTTGACTGTTGGCTGTTTTGGTGCGGTACAGGCAGCACTATACATATACTTTTATCGGCTGCTTGCAGTAGCAGTCTAGTAGATTACTTGGTTGAATTGTATGTCAAGAATCATTTAATCCAACAATCGTAACTTGAATTATTGAAAGAGATTTAATATAGATACATACCATTTACTAACAATCTATTTGGCTGTCAATAAGGATCACTGACTTGGAACGAGGTGAGCCAGGAGAATCTGTTTTTGGTTGTTGCAGCTGGCTGCTGTGTTAAAGAACAATATTTTTTTTTATCCATGATGGACCAATCTGTGCCCGGGTGTTTTGCTGTGTGTCGTTTGTACCTTTCCTAATCTCTAATTAATAACATGAAGTCACCATTGTTAAATAGTAAGTTGGGACATAGATCATCTTATTTTATCCATAATTAGTGTAATTTTCGTTAAGTATTCATTTTGGGTAAAATGCAAGTTTGGTCACTAAGATAATTAAAAAAAATTCACGTTGCCTCTAATTTTTTTTTATTCCATTCCTGGTCACTAAGATTAGTTTAATCGTTCAAGTTTGGTCACTCCCCGTTAACTTTTGTTGATGTGGCAGTCCACTCATATAGTTGATAGTTAAATGAGCGACGTGATAATTAAAAAATTAATAAAATTTAATTGAATATCCGCTTCTTGCTTTTGTTTTTATTAATGAATTTTATTATTAGGCGGGATGGGTGAGGTGGAAATGGTAGATTAAATTTTAATTTTTTAATTGCCATGTCACTCATTTAACAGTCAACTATAATAGTTAACTGCCACATCAGCAAAAGTTAACGAACTAAGGAAAAGTAGCGAAACTTGAACCGTTGAACTAATTTTAGTGACCGTCCAATTTTAGGTTGCCGATGTCGGAGGAGATTGGGAAGGAGGATAGGTTTGGTTTCGGAGAAGAAGGGGATAAATTGGGGTATTTATTTATTTTTGTTTATTATTATTATTATTATTAGAAAAGAAAATTAATACAGAAACAAAAAATTAAATTTTTTTATTCCATGCTCGCTGACGTGGCAAGTGAGCTAGTCATTGACTAACGGTCAACGGAGTTGACCGTCCAATTTGACGGTCAAACCCGTCTCCAGGCCAAGTTAAGAAGTATGGTACATAGTTCAGACTAGGATAGCAATTTCGGAAACCACGGGCCAAAGTAGAAAGTTTGTGTATAGTTCGGGCCAAACTAAGGTATGAACCCTTTTATTTATAGATCAAAATAGTATAATTTTTTAGAGATCAGGGTATGTGGGTACACAAGTGGGAATTGAGGAATATGAGCATATGTATGGCCCGAGGCAATTGGAGGAGAGAGGTGGAAGGGAGTGGGGTCCCACTTGGATAAATTAAAGTTGTTATATTTAAGTACGTACTTGTTTAATTTGGGTAGATTTAGAATTCAATACCTCATTCATATGGAATTTAATTTTCCTAGTATTATGAAATACACAAATAAATTAGACTATGTTGGTCATAAATTATTGAAAATCCCCAATTTTATACTCCTTATTCTAAAAAATTCTATTTCTATTAAATATATGTGCACAAAAACCTCCAGCTATATCTCAAAGGGTCTTAGTTCAACAATTTTTTCCTATCAATATACAATTTCTTTGTCATCAAATGTGTTTTATAAAACCATTGTGTGTATTAGATTTTGCTTGAGAACTATTTAATTTAGCTAGTTGTTGAAATGACACTTTTCAATTATGAGTTATAGAAAATGTAAGGTTCAAATCTAATAACTAATGATTTGATAAATGACTACTTGACTGAATATTTTTAAGAAAATTTACTTGATAACTTAATACAATGTTATAATTTTTTTCGTAAATGAGATCTCACTAAACTCGAATCCTGGCTACGCCACTGCCCGATGCCAAAGGTTACATAGTCCAACTGGTGTGAATGTGGAGAAAAATGACGATTTGGAAGGGGCAGTTCTCAGGTTCGATCCTCCAAGCCATCAGGTGAGTGTTTCGGAGGCACAATGAGATCTTAGTGGTAGGCCTTCGCAAAGCAAGGTAAGCTCAAGCAGGTCAACTCCAAATTTGGTAGACTCTGCTCTCACAAAGTAACACGTTAGATTGAGGTTTCTGAATTATATAAAAAAAAAAAGATGATATGGGGCCGAGGTGGAAAGGATAGCGGGGAAATGAGTTGTGCTTTGTGGTTAGTAAATTTTGTTTAATTTATTCTTTTCTAGTTTTGTTGGATCTAAGTGATAAAAAAGTATCATAGCAAGCGGGTGTGAATGTGACCGTGAGCAAATGTTTATGGGTGGAGCCGTGGAGGGGACCAGAAGAAGAGATTGTGGTAGGTTTGGTAATGGATTGGACTGGGAAAGTTGAACAGAGACGAATTGACAGGAAAGACTAGATTTTCAATTACTAATGTTTGAAAAAATGGTTTACCTAGCTAGATAAGATGAGAGGGACAAATATTAACTGTCACAACTCCATGTAAACTCACTTACTTTAATGATTTAAATGATATTAAATCGTTTAAAAATTAATTATGAATTTGTGCATTATCAACACGAATATAATAAATAGAATATACACATAATTACACATTACATTTCTCTAAAACAAATATGAGTGTTAAAGGTGTATGAAAAAAAAAACTAACTCGATCCCGGTGACTCTCGTGGCCCTCTCCTCTTCCTCGTCCACATCACCAACCTCTGTCGTCGACCGAGTGGTCGTAGCTGTACAGCCCACCATCAACCAGCCTCGACGAGCTCCTCTGGGCGCAACATCAAATGCAAGTCTCAGGTTACCCTCTTATCAAATTTCAATATATTCCTGTGTTCTATGTTCAATTGATCAATTAGTTTTCTACATCTATCTGAAATCGGTGTTCCCTTGATTTCTTTATTAACACTCTGTTTGGGAAGATGGGTAAATGGGAGGAGGGTACAAATGTGAGGGGTAAACACAGTTTCCAACACATTTGCACCTGTTTGGTTAATTTGGAACAGTAGGGGGGTGCAAAACGGGAGTGCAAAATTACTGTTTCGGCTTACCCCCGAATTGGGGTGCAAGGGAAGGAAGGAAGAGAGGGGGAGGGGGGAATTATGGAATTTCATTTTTCTAATTGTGTTATATATAATTATATAATAATTAATATTGTCAATTTCTTCTTTTTATAAATATCATTAATGTAAACATTATTCGGGGTTGATCATTTGACTCTGGAAACAAGTTTATCAATGTTCGTCAAGTCAAATCTAGATCTCTTGGTTGAATCGAATTTGCATTGAAAATTAGAGATACGAGGTGTTTGTGGAAAAGATAGAGAGAAATTGTTTGGTTAACTCAGTTTATTTGACTAAATAGTTAAACCTTACAAATTCGAACGTGTTTGACTAAGTTTGACAATTTAAGATTAAACTAGACACGAAAACCCTATATAGGATGACCAGTTACGAGTTGAGCTTCGAGTTTTGAGATCGCTCGATCAATGATTATTACAATTGTTATAATTAATTATTATTTGAGCATTATATATAATAACTATTTTTAGTAAATTATATTTATTATTATATAGTAATATTTATTTTATTATTTTATGATAATATTTTAAAATTTTAAAATTTATTTTAAAATTTTAAAATCTATTTTATAATCTTAAAATCTATTTTAAAATTTTAAAATCTACTTTAAAATAATATAATTACTTACTTTTCACTCTATTTGCACCCCCTACTTTTTCATCCAAACAACAATTTACCCCTCCACTTACACGCCCAGCAATTTGCACCCCCCAGCAATTTACCCCTCAACTTGCACCCCCTGCAATTTGCACCCCCCTTGTTGCCAACCAGAGCGTTATAAGGGTTTTGGATCTAATCTGTTTGGTTGGTTTTGTGGTGCCATTGGCTCTAACCGAAAATTGGACTTCTCTAATAAAATTTCCAAACCCAATTTGTTTGGTTTTATTCAACGCTCGTCGTCGATTGGGTTTCCTTAGTGGATCCTTTGATTGTTTATAGTCTTGTAGATTGCTATGGAGACGCCTTCCTCCATCTTCCCTATTAATTTGGCAATGGTCGGAACCTCCTCGTCCTTGTTCCCCAGCTCTCTCCGGCGATCGATAAATGTAAGTATATTTCTAATCTCCTCTCCAATGAGTTATTGATGACTCTTGTCAATATTGATTGCACTCTTTAATCCAGTCGGTTTTCAAGGCCTAATTACTGCCATTTCTTTTTTTTTTATGGGAACCTATATTACTTATTATTAACCAGTGGTAGCGGTTACATTATCCAACTGTAGCTGGTCAATCAAAACAATCGGTGGTCTATCCATCCAGACTACCCTCTCATCCCAGCTCGTCTTAACATGTGCCATTACATGAGCTGCCAGATTTCCTTCTCAACCCACATGCTGCCAATTGGCCGTGCCCATCAAAGTAAGGTAGTGCTTAGTATTACGACATATAGTGCCAATCTCATATTGTAGAGTTTCCGCCCTTGTCAACTTGTCCACCAGACCCAGACAGTCAACTTCCAATATGGGATTCAAAATCTGATTTTGGTAAGCGACTTGGGCTCCGAATTCAGCAGCCAGCGCTTCAGCCTCCTCCGCCTCCCAGCTACCTAGAACGCATTTTGCAGCAGCCATTAAGAAAGTCCCTCATGATTCCGTGCTACCATTCCTAGTCTGATACCTCCAGTCGCAAAGACCCCAGTGTCGGTATTTATCTTTACTCTCGCCGCAGCAGGACACCTCCATCTCACCTCCCGTGCTTTTGTTGTGGGTGGAACCTCAGTTCACGCCTGGTGGGTATAGTAGTCTTGTAGAAAAGTCTGGGCACGAGTAACGATCTCATCCTCAGGCAGCCGGTTTCTATTAAACATATGTGCATTCCTCTCTCGCCATAAGAACCAGAGCAGCGTACACCATACATCCATCTCCTCGTTTGTCGTTCGTCCAATCACTTCCACTTCTCAATCATAGCAGTCATCCCCTTGGAAAAGATTAAAGAGGCATGCATAGTCTGGCATTCTCCATATCCTAGACACCCACTGGCATTCTCCAAAAATGTGTGATTGAGTCTCTTTCATATCACAGAACGGACATTTATCTCTGTACTTATTGCTCTTCGTGCTTACATGATCACATATAGGAAGAATATCCCTCATAAGATGCCCCATGAAATGCTTTATCTTAGGCGATGCAAAAGACCATAACCTCTTCCAAACTCTCGCCTCTCCAGCTGCGACAATGGCATTCTTTGAGAGGAACTCCCACAACCATCTTTTGTAGCCTCTTTAACTGTGAAGTCACCCTCCTCGTTTTCTTCCCAAATCAATCGGTCCTGCTCTCCAATTCTCCTTAGAGGAATTTGAGTAATCAGCTGAGCCGTTGCAGGGGAAAGCACTTGTTTAGAATATCCATATCCCACTGTTATGTGATTGGAGAGATTGAGTTTCTCACGACCGCATCGACCGGCAAGCCTTTCGAGGTAGAAGTGATGAAAGCTGGGTTGCTTTTCGGCAACCATTTGTCACCCTAGACCCTGATACTGGTGCCATTTCCCACTGTCCATCTAACACCTTTGCAGATGAATTCTCGGGCACTCAATAGACTACGCCAAATGAAGCTAGGTCTGTATCCAACATTAGCATCCAGAATCGATACCTTTTTGTGGTACTTAGCCTTCATGATTTGTCTAATCAGCGTTGTTGGCCTCTTAAATAGCCTCCATATATGTTTTGCTAGCATTGTCGTGTTGGACTCGCCATGCCTTCTCTATTTAGCCAATGTACCCGCTTTTCAATTCCCTTCTGCCCCCAATAGAAATTCATTATAAGACTATGAACTTCATTAATCACATCATTAGGGATTCTGAAAACGGACATTGCGTAGGTAAATTGAGCTTGAGTTACTGCCCTGATCAGCGTTTCTCTCCCAACTACAGACAACACTTTCTCCTGTCACCCCTTTAACTTCTTCCGTACTCTATCCTTTAGATCATTGAACATTTCTTTCTTCTGTACCATTAATTTCTGATGCATCTTAACATTCTCGCTGAAAGATACCTTAGATTTCTGGAAGTTTACAACTTCTCCCGACTCTGCTTCATAATCCTGCAGGATTTTCTTAAGAACTTGACTCTCCTCCGTAGTGGCCCTCCCAAAGAACACACAGTCATCGGTGAAGAACATATGGGATACCACAGGAGCTCCTCGTGCCGCCTGGAAACCGTGGAGTTTTTTTTCTCCCTGACCGCCACCCTGGTGATGGCCGAGAGCCATTCAGCACAGAAGAGGAAGAGATATGGAGACAATGGATCTCCCCGTCTCAGTCCTCTTACCGGCCTGAAGGTCTCCGATTGGTTCCCATTCACTAAGACCGAGTACGAAACGGTACTCCCACACATCATCATCAAATTAATCCATCTCCCTGCAAACCCCATCCTCTGCATTACTGCTTTCAGGAAACGCCACTCCACTCGGTTATAGGCCTTTGCCATATCAATTTTGGCTGCAAAAATCCCCATACCTCCTTTTTTCCTCTTCTTCATGGAATGGAAGCTTTCGAACGCAGCCATAATATTATTTGTGATAAATCTTCCTGGGACAAAAGCACTCTACTCGGGGGATATTACCTGATCCAGCACTAGCTCCAATCAATTTGCCAAACCTTGGCCACCAGTTTATAAATTACATTACAGAGATTGATAGGCCTAAAGTCTTGCGACATCGACGACTTTTTTATCTTCGGGATCAAAGCAATGGAGAGTGTGATTGATACCTTGCGTCATCACCCTGCTCTCCAAAATGCTAAGTACCGCAGCCACCACATCATCACCAATAATCCTCCAGTATCTCCTGAAAACAAAACTGTTAAACCATCTGCACGTGGAGCTTTTCTAGCGCCCATTTGATACAGCGCTGACACAATCTCGTCCCTTTCAAAAGGTCTCAGGAGCATTTCATTTTGATCTTGATTCACCGAACTATCTATTGAGTTCAACACAGGTGTGGACTGCGGCGCACAACTGGCGGAAAACAACAACGAAAAGTGGTCAGTAAAGCAAGAGAATATTTGCTCCGGTGCTGTATGCCATCTTCCCGTTGGGTCTTTGATCCTGCGAATTGTGATCCTTTTCCTGCGAGATGAGGCATTCTTGTGAAAAAAATTGGTATTTGTATCCCCATCTCGCAGCCAGTCCGCATGGGAGCGTTGGCTCCAGTACAATTCCTCGTTTACCTCAAGCTCCTCCATTTCTTCTTCCAACTGTTTCCGATGCTGGTTATTCATATCTGTTCATGGGCGTCGAGCCAGCGCCTCCAAGGCTCACTTCAGTTTGGCTCGTTGCTTCCGAAATTTTGGAAAGATCTTTCGGCTCCAAGTATCCAGTTCATTCCTGCAAAACTCAAACTTTGTTAGAATATCATCTTGTTCCCGTTCCTTCCATGCTTCTTCTATTACATTTGGACAGTCTTCATGATTTGCCCAGTGGGGTTCAAATTTGAAAGACCAACCCCACTTTGGCTCCTCATCCGCTTCCCCACAAGTGTCACAAATTATAGGTACGTGATCCGATCTGTCTCTCTCTTTTTGTTGAACCTGAGCATTGGTAAAAGAGGCTTTCCAACTATCCGAGGCTACAAACTGATCCAACCGCTCCTCTATAAAAGCTTCACCCGCACGCCTGTTCTCCCAAGTAAACAGGTTACCCGTAAACCCGAGGTCCCAGAGCTCGACTTTAGTGAGGCAATTCGAGAACTCATTTATCATCATGTCTGGGGCAAGCCTCCCTCCCTTTTTCTCATCCAATCTTATAACCAGATTAAAGTCCCCCCCCCCCCCCCCCCCCCCCCCCCCCACATAGCCATGGACCATCCCATTGTTGTTGCAGTTGTCTCATCCTCTCTAAAGTCCTCCATTTTTCGCTATCTTTTGACCATCCGTATATTCCTGTGAATCTCCAAATCCCACCTTCATCTTCGCTAACTCGTACATCGGCATGATTTTGGGTAATGGACATCAACTCAATGTTTAGTCCCTCCCTCTACCAAATGCATAGCCCGCCTGCTCGACCACCCCGCGAGAGTTCGGCCGAGAATGTTTCACCTTCTTCGAAACCTACTTCCTTTTGCGTAACCTTATTTTCATCTGCTGTTTGTTTGGTTTCCATTAAGAAAACCACATGCGGGGAGTATTGTCGCAAAAGCGACTTTAACGCTCTAACTGCTCGCCCAGTTCGCAGCAGTTATAACTCATTAATCTCATTTATTACCTAAAGGGGATAGGTTCCCCGCACCATTCTTTGGGATATTATCATTTTTTGTTTTTGAACCACCTTCTCCTCCCATCTTCTGTTTCCCTACCGTTTTATGTGATTCATTATTTCCTTGTTGTAGCATTTCCTTCCCTGCCTTTGACGATCCTTTAGTGAGTTGAGACTTTTCATCATCTTTTGGCTTGCTTCCTACCATTGCCACTCTGGGGTTCGACACATCGGGAGACACCGAACCAGTCTGGCCAGCTATGTCACCCATGTCTTCCATGGTCTCATCCCCCTTGCTAGAGTCTTCCCCATTCATCGACTTTGATACTCCATTTGCTTCTGCTGCCATCGGAGTTCCCCATTCACCCCGGACCTCTGTGTTTTTACCTACCGAGAGAGCTTCATGACTCTTTTCCAGGTTCCCATCATTTTCATTTAGGATAGTAAAGCGATTTGGTCCCATGCTAGTCTGTTTCTTTTGTCGTTGTGGTCCATTGAGTGAGTTACGTTCAATGGGCTTCCAAACCTTCTGTTTCACTGTCATCCAATCGCCATATAGACATCCCTTCATGCAATCTTCCTCTTGTGTTTCTGGTACTACCTCTTCCGTCTATCCTTCAATATCTTCCTCCATCACCTTACATGAGCACTTATCAGCTTTTTTACCATACATACCACATTCATCACAGATTTTGTCCAGCCCTTCATATTGAATCAGGTACTTCTTACCCTCAACCTTGTACTAGCATAATAAGGGTTGTAGGTCAACCTCCACACACACCCTCGCATAGTTCCCCCGGGCACCTAGCTCTGTTGCTCGATCAACACGAATAGGCGTACCCATCAGCTTCTCGATCATTGTAACAGCTTCCGCATTAAATAATTCAATTGGGAGATCCGGCAATTGAACCCAAACTATCATAGACTTCACTCATACCTTCCATGGGTTGAAACCCTTGTACCACATAAATACTGTGAGATAAGGGTCCCCAAGCAACCACGGTCCTCGGGATGATGCGTAATCATAATCCTGCTTACTCCGGAAGCGAACCAAGAAACATCCATTCTTCATATCTAATATTTGCAGCTCACCATGTGGAGCCCATAGGATGTTCAGCCTTTTCGACAATGGGAGGAACGACACTCGCCTGTCCAAACCTTTAACTACTAGCGCCGACCTCCACTCCCTCTCCATTTGTTTTTTGGCTTGCTGTGAATAGTGTCGGTGGGCATCTCGGATCAAAATCATCTTCATCAATCACATCATCCTCTTCCCTTTCTTGTTGAGCAACATCTTCAGAGTCTGAGTCTTCAACATACCACCCATCTTCACGTAGAACTTCACTGAATAACTTTTGTCTTCCTCTCGGCCACGCAGTACGTGGGTTCTCCTAATATAATTGTGTTAATTGCCATAACTCTCCCCAAATTAACTAGCGGTGGTTGGAGTGGATCCTGTCAATAACCTTGTGGTCAATAACTATGCATAACTCAATCAGGATCTGCCACATCAGCGTCCCTTCTCTCTCCTAAAAAGCCTTTAATTCCCCCCAATCTTTAACAGACGATTTCTCTCTCATTTTAAGTCAAAATTTAATTTTTTTGCACAGTTAGATCAGATTAATTGTGCTCTTCAAAATGATATCCACTTTGATATATTTTTGGAACAAAAAAATTGAGCCATTTTTTACCAGTCTATACCATATGGTATTGACTGGTATTGAAATAAGAGCATACCTATGGTATGATAAAACGTATCATGGTGGTATGAACAAACCAAGAATGCAGGATGGTTGAATACATGATAGTAGAAGTATATTAACTGTCATTTACGACTTCCAACATTATGTACCACAAGATACTGGCCCGTACCAGGGTGGTATTGTGTGGTATTTTTGGTCATGTATTTTGTTCACCTAGAAATTTGTAGATCCTATAGATCAAAAATTTTAAAAAACGAAGAAGATACCATATGGTATGCACTTGGTATGGAGAGGCAAGAAATTTTTTTCCTAAAAAATATTGAAAAATGATCTCATTTTGTAGAGCACAACAAACTCGTTCTATCTGTGTAAAAAAAAAAGGGTTAATATTTTCGTATGGCCTGAACTTTGACCAAAATAAACATCCTGACCAATCTTTTCGATCTATAACATCCTGGCCCGAACTATACACCAAAATAAACAATTTGGCCAAATCCGACTTTTGACCGTTAACTTGGATGGTCAAACGCGTTGACCGTTAGTCAACGCGCCATGTCACTGCCAAGTCAGCATAAAATATTTAAAATAATTCACAATTTCCACACATTCTCTAATTTTAAATTATTATAAATTTAAAAAATCATCTAATACCTTAGTTAAACCAAAAATAAAAAACGAAAAAATTAAATATTTATCAGATCTTATGACTTGGCACAGTGACGTGGCAGTGACGTGGCGCGTTGACCGTTAGTCAATGCGTTTGACCGTCCAAGTTAACGGTCAAACATCGGGTTTGGCCAAATTGTTTATTTTGGTGTATAGTTCGGGCCAGGATGTTATAGATCGAAAAGATTGGTCAGGATGTTTATTTTGGCCAAAGTTCAGGTCATACAAAAATATTAACCCAAAAAAAAATTGAAATCCGAGTTAAAACGAAAAAGATATGAGTCGATTAAGAAAACAAGAGAAAAAAAATGTCTTTAATTCTTCATTCTTATATCTGAATTTTCTGAATGAATGGTCCAGATTTAGTTACTAATAGGTGCATAACCATGAGTTATGCACCCTATCTAGAGTCAGCGCGGTGGTGTTGTCTCCTTTTTAGTCCGATTTTATTTATTTTATTTATTATTTGTGCGCTTTTAGGATTTTAGCATTGTAGCATTAGGTTTCTTTTTTATTTATTCGGTAAGTCATCAATTTGGAGTAATTTCTTATTACACCCATCAATCTTTTATTAATTAGCTTTTATTTCCCTTAATTGAGGAAACTTTTAATTCTCTTTTCATCTTCTTATTTATTTTTATGCCAATTTAACGGAGCATGAAGGAAAACCAAGGAGGTATTTATTGGTTTCTTAAGTGACAGTACGTTATCCTTTGCTTTTGGTAAATCATAAATGTCATGAAGAAATTTTTGAGGTTTACATTACTGAGCTTCTAGTTTAGAGATTCTATGAGATGATGTTTAACTCATAATCGTTTGGTGGTTGCATTTGGTGGAGACGCTCAACTGGTCATCAAGCACGCTATGTCAAAGAACGCTACGCACTCTTGAGCAAAGGCTATCTTGGAGGAAGTTACTCCATTTTCTCTTTCTTTTTTTAGTCCGTGTCGTGATGTTTTGCTCCTTGGAGCTTTAGCAGAGATGTCCATGTAGTGGCTAAACAAGCTCTTTCATCGGGAATCCGTTTGCTTACAGATTACTGCCTTTTATTTTTAGTCCTCCTTGTAACTGAGTTGCGTCTTTGTCCCATGCCCTCTGGGCTTGCCTTGAAAAAATAAAATATATGAGTGCTAAAGTTTTGAAGTCCAAACTTTAATTATTAAAATTTAATATATTCCTACCAAATAGTTATGTAACTATATAAGATAAGTAGAAACTTATTATTTTACAAAAATGGAAATTATTCAATATAATTTAAATGATGCTTTTTGAAAAGTAGAAACTATTAATGACAATAGTCAAAATTGTGCTTTTAGGCCACAAAAAAGATTTCTACGTATAATCGTGGTTTTCACTTACAAGTGTACTCAAATCTACACTTTAAAGTTTAAAAGCTTACATTTGTACACTTCAAGGTCACCAAAACGCTTTCACGTAGAATGACGATTTTGACTACATTGATGACAACAAATCAAAAATAGGAAAATTTACTTATATAAGTTATAAACTTATAATAATAAGATGAAGGACCCCTTCGTCCTCCGGATTTGTTGCTTTATTCCTGGGAAAGGGGGCGAGATGTGTGTGTCGATCTGACTAGATCTTTGCCTTTGGCTCAGACTGGGATGACTGGTTTTGTTCCTGGACGAGTTGATGTTGATGATGCTCAGCGAAAATGTGTCAAGTATCGAGACTTGTGCATGGCAGCTGGTTACAGTTTCCTGCCCTTTTCCTTTTCTCAAGGGGGTCCAGAAATTCTCCATGTCACGGGATGTGGGGGCTCGAGCAGCTGCGTAAATTTTTACTCGACTTACCTTTGCTATAGCTAAAGGAGTGGGAGCCCAGATTGTATCTCGCTGCCCACTAATTTTTTGTAGACGTTTGTTTGTTATGTTTTCCACTTTATAAGATGAATAATATTTGGTTGCATAAAAGCAGTGGTAGCCCGGTTGGAGAGTGGTTGGTTTGGTCATGGTGGGTTCGAAAGCCATTACCCTAGCTTTTCAAATTAACTATCTTTGAGCTTCTAATCAGTTGTTTGGTTTATTCAGTTCGAGCGGTTAACCACATCGGTCGGCCGATTCTCAGCATGCAGTCAGGGTGATAAATAGAACTAGACTAGCAGTTCGGTGTCGGTTTTACTGGTCAAATCGACCGGATTGGTTTGGCTTTAACAACACTAGTAATTACTAATTAGTAATTTCAAGAGTTTTTGTGGAATGAAACTCAAATCATTAATTGAATGTGTGGTATCTATATGCTCAGTATACTCAAATCATAACAGAATCTCACCAAAAATGTAAGATTCACAATACATCATTTTCTATGTATTAGGAATACAACATGGATAATGAATACATGCATTTTGTTATTACATCAAGTAAAAAAAAGTTATATTCTGCCGGATACACGTATACTGAGAATACAACGACTGAAATCAGAGGTTCCAAAGCAGGCATTAATTTATAGAGATTATGGATGTTTTTATCCGAAGTGGTTGGATAATTTAAATTTGATTGACTCATATATACGACGTAAACCATTACAACAACGTTGAGTACATGTTAACAATAATAGTTGGCAAAATTATGATAAGAGGAGACAATGATTGTTTTCTTAAAATTTGTACGATGAACATTGGAGGAGTTTGCATTACTCGTTTTGAGTTGGCTAGTATTGTGTACATTCTTAAGATTACTTGGTACGTAGCTCGAGACTAGTTAAGTTCTTCCACAGGAACAGAGTCCTTAGAAATTCAAACAGGCTTTAATGATTACTAGGATTCAGCCCGCGCTCCGCTGCGGGATACTATTTTTGTCATAATTTAAATGGGATTTAATATAATCTATAACCATAATCGTTATGTTCTAAATATAGACATAAATGTTGTCATAAACATAAAAACTGCGGTCATTATGCAAAAGATTGACTGGGTTTGCAGAATAAACATGAATGTAGTTAGGAGTGTGGCCAAGTTTTCCACGATATATCTACTAAACTAATAAAAGTTCCATGGCGGAGACTGAAGATTCGGAAGACAGCAGGACAAAATGTTTTCAGAAGTTTCGTGCCTTTGTGGTTTGCACGATATCAAAATGGCAAGCTTCGAAGGACAACATCATTTCTCGAATGCTGATCGGTCCCACAGGGTGAGCACTGTCGCTTTTGGTTGCATGTCTGAATCACTGTCCCCCACTTTTTTCCATGCGACGTTCGATTCCGCAGCAAATTTTTTGTTACAGTTCTTTGCGATCAATTTGATGATTTCGTCCTTCTTCAGAAACTGATAATCTGACGGTGACTTACGAATAAGTGACAGAGCTGCTTCATGCTTAAACACCACATCTATTTCAGATCCTCCTTGGCGACATTTCCCTTCCAGTTTGTATGTCAGTCTTGCAATAAAGATCTTTTTGTTAGGTTTATACAAAGAGTATTATTATCGCATGTGTAAACATGGGAGAATGGTCAAAAGCTTACCCTGTGTTCTCTCCACGAATTTTGCAGATGCTTTTTCTGTATATAAACCTTGGAATGTTAATCAATGTCATGTAAGTAACCTGTTGCAAAAACCGTCAGATGTATTATACAGGTAAACAGATGGAAATATACAGCTGATGTCAATGCTGTTGTTTGTTCGTTTACCTCTGTGAAATCTGACAGGTCCTCCATCCTTTCTTTTATCTCTCTCAGCGATTTCTTTTGTAGTTGATTGCTCAGCAGGTGTCCAGTTTTTTTGCAAGTAGCATCATCGATGAAGTAAACTGGTTTGCGACATGCAAGAAAGCTACATGTTGAAAAGAAATGTGTAAGTATCACTAACTCGATAGTAGTTGAACCAATCAGTTGGGTAAACCCATATACAGCAACTCACATGTTCATGATATCCTTGCAGCAGTCCTGATAAGAATGGATGATGAGCTTACTTGCAATTGTGGATCGAAATTCATGCTGATACTTACTGTTATGTCTAGGAGTTACTCTACTAACTGATTTGATTGTCACAATCAATGGTAACTTTGACTCAATTGCTGGAGCATGCTTTTGAAAATCATCAATGTCATGCCCACTGTATTCAACATAAGGCTTTGCCCCACTGATTGCAAAGCAATGCGTTAACTATACATTTTTACAAAGTAAAAAAAGTGTACAATATTAAGAGCATACCAGACATCTTGTATGATCAGGTCGAATTTCTGAATCCTTCCTTTAATTTTTTCTGGATGAGTTAGTCTTCTAACACATCCTGTAACATCTACAAATTTAATGTTTGTTATGCTTTGTTTAATGGTGTTCTTAATCATGGATAGAGAGACATATATTTACCTGAATGGCAGACAAAGTCTTCTGATGTTTGAGGCACAATGGAAAAATCGGCTGTTGTGTATGATCCTACTGGGAATTGCTGGGGTCCATATCCTTCTTCAATGTGCCTCCTAATTTGATCTGAAGTGAGGAGCAGGCAGAACTCTCGATGGACAACGCGTTGCACTGACCTTGCTGGACCTGCTACAATATCTTGTAGTTCATGCAGGCAGCCAACCTTGATTTTCTTAAGAACCTCAGCTGCATCTTCTTCTTCAACCTGAGCTTCGATCAACTTGTTCTGTAAAGTCAATGGTAGATAGATATGTTGTCAAGAGTTTTTGATCTTTTAGCATTCGCCAGTAGGTTAATTGATGTTTAGGGTTTGTATATTGGCAAGTTCTTTTGTCTTAACACTGAATCAAATGCTCTGGCGAATATTTATGAATATGGTTGGGGTATCTGGAGTCAAACCTTTTTGTCAAGCCAGAGCATGTGATGTGTCCTTTTCTTCCATGTGGATAAAGGCACTTCTCGGAACTCAGTCCATGTAACGACATGTCTAGCTATAACGGTTCGATTGTTTGTTCCCAAACGCAGTCCCCGAAAGCACATGCTTGAATCAATGGACTCTGCAACGCGATTAAAGACGAATCGATAAATAATAAATGGAAAAAACTCGCATAGGAATCGAGATGCGTTTGTTGGATTTCTTTCCAGATTCAATGTATTTACCTTTCAGTTCGTTCGGGTCCATTTTGTGTGGGTCCAAGGAATCTCACGTATCAGTTGTACTATACAACTGTAAATCTGTTGGGTAGAAGAAAGCTTCCAGTTTTTCGAGACCCTGGTTTCCCTTTTTTTTTGTATCTTGACTGCGCTGCCGATTCTAGAAGGCATAAAAAACAATCGGTAGTTTATGTAAGCTAGGGTTAACTTAGGGTAAGTCCTTTTTGGATCTATTGTTTGGGCCTTGACATCGTGTTTGGGCTCTGTATGATATGCAATGGGTTCTAACTGTTGAAACAGGCCTTTTTACAGAAAAGGCTACAATACGTTCCTGCGATGATTGTTCTGTCAAGTTGTATCAGTTGGGCTCATCGATTTTCTTTCTAAGTTCTCTCTGGATAGTCCGAACCGATGTTAACTGATAAAAACTCATGACTGCTTTCTAGCTTTGAGTTTCGAAATAAAAAACACAAAATGTGTCTCTTGTTAAGAACAACGCAAGAACTGGAAGAACAAATTTTTCCAGGCGTAAAATTCAAAAAGTTGGGAGAGTTCATAATAATCACTTCGAGCTTCTTCGATGCTTGCAAAATTAACTAGGTGCAATATCTGTGAAGGCTTCTGAATATACAATGTTTCTTGTGTAATTGGCTGGAATGTCCTCTTCATTTTCAATCAAGAATCTCAAACCACCTGCAGATCTTACTCTTGATGCTGCCACATAAAGCTGTCCATGACTGAATACTGGTTTAGGCAAATAGACTCCAACCTTGTCCAGCGTTTGGCCTTGGCTCTTATTTATAGTCATCCCATAACATAAACGTACTGGGAATTGCCTCCTCTTCAGTATAAAGGGCCAGCGTTTGTCTTCTACGTTGAGTACTATTCGTGGTATAACAACCTCTTTTGTGTCAAAAGATCCTCCCATGATGTTTCCTACAATGATATTTTCCCCCAATTTTGTAATCAATATCCTCGTACCATTGCATAGGCCGTTTGGTGGGCTCAAATTTCTCAGCAACATGATTGGAGTGTGAACCTTAAGTCTTATTTCATGATCTGGAACACCATTGAACTGAAGAGCATTCAAAAATTCTGTTGGGTAAGTTTCAGCAAATAGCTGAGGTACCTCTGTATCAAGTTGCATAGAGTCTGAACTGTAGTAGCAACGGCAATGTCCAGGAATTTTTTGAAACCTGAAGTCATTCACTTCAGTCACAACTGCATTAGTAGGAGTAACGATTGCCCTTCCACTTAGGTAATCTGTGCTCATGTGTTGTTCCTCAAATGCGTCATTTATGTTATTTGTGATTGACTCGATTGGATTTTTTCCAGCATATATCAAGAGTATTTGTGGTATCTCAATCCAATCTGAAGGTGTGTTTGCCATAAAGTATTTTGTTGGCAGCCTTCCATCTCCCAGCGCCAGAATCCACTCACCAAAGTTCATTCCACAGCCGACCAGGTTTCTATTATCTTGTGAATCATTAAGCCTCATGTTCCTTGACAGTTTGAGCACCTTAAAAAAGGGCCACAACGATGACCTCGTGATGGATCCATCAACTGTTTGTTCCCTTCCTGAATCTGAAATTACTGGTAGAGTCTGTCTAAAATCACCACCAAAGACTACTGTTTTTCCTCCAAACAACTTGTGTTTTGGACCTGATAGTGGTATGTCCATCAAATCACAAAACGTCCTGCTTATAGCCTCAAATGCATTTCGATGTGTCATCGGTGCTTCGTCCCAAATAATCAATGAAGCTGCACGTATTAGCTCAGCTAAATGAGTACCTTTCTTTATGGAACATGTAGATGCATGGTCTATATAAAGGGGAATCTTGAACCTTGAATGAGCAGTTGTGCCGTTTGGTAGTAGTGTGGCTGCTATTCCAGATGAGGCAACAACTATAGCAATTCTGGAAAGACTTTTTAATTTTGCAATGATTGCATTGTAGAGAAAAGTCTTGCATGTTCCTCCATGGCCATATAGGAAAAATGAACTGCCAAGGTTGTTGTTGATAGAGAGAATAATGAGTGTGAAAGCCTCTAGCTGTTTTGTGTTCAGTTTGCTAACCATAGTATTTGCCAGTAACCTTTGTTGATCATCATCAAAGTTAAGATGCTCATTAATCAGGGGATTTGATCCATCGTAAGGTTCTGAATCTGTCGGTCTTGGGAGATGTAATTGCCGAAGTGAAGAACCATAAGTCCTTAGTAAAGTTTCCAGTTGATGTAACACCCAATTCTTAAGTCTCTCATCTGAAGGCTGGAAAGTTTTTGAGTGTAGCTGTTTACGAAGAGAATAAACATGATCTTCACTCATTAACCTCCATGAAGATTCAAATAGAGCATTAGGATCAAGTATTTCGCAGAACATCAGCATTGAAACAAATGTAGTCTGTATTATGTGTGGCCTACTTGATGCTGCAATTTCTTGTAATACCTGAATCCATTCTGAAGAGTCTGACAGAAGCCCCAACTTTTGACATGCTCTTTCGTAAGTACTACAAACCTCCCCTTGTATTGTTCTTAAATTGAGGAAGATTGTTGCTCCTCTTACTTTGGTCAATAGCAGCCTAAGAAAGAATATATCATCACTTCCTGGAGGAACATATGCTATCCTTCCTATTGCGAAACCTCTTTTCCTTGGAGTCCATTCACTGTATTCTTCATTCCATGTAAAGGAATTTGGTATTTGAGCATATGTAAGTTTTCTTGCATTGCAATCATGTCTGTTAAGTTCAAACCATGAAGTAAGATGAGTTTTACCTGCCCTTGGATTTTGCAAAACATTTTGGATATTTGACCTTCTCTTGTATGAAGCATTCTGTTGTCCATCCATGTGTACACCAAGTCTAACCACATTAGGCTCTCTGTGGTGTAGAGAATACTCGTTGATTCTCCATATAGCTTCGTATGAGGACAGCGACCTGCAATCAATGAACTCTTGTATCTCGTCTTTGGTTTTTTTTTGTTATATCTGATGGTACCTGAACTGAGCTTGTCGAGTCTTCTGCAACAATAAGAGATCTATCTGGTCCTTTAGTAATGTACTTAAATAAGTGCTTCACTAACCCTCCCTTGTGACATATCGCCACATTAATATGGGCTTGAGCTCTAACCAATAAGTTCCGATTGTATGGAACGACATATCTATTATCCAGCATTGCCTTTCCTTTTTGAACCTGAATGCCTGAATTTCTTCTTCTGTACACGACATTGCCAAACTAGTCGAACGAAGTTTCTGAACAGGATTCTTTTGGAAAATACTTCGAACATTTACCATCTTTCATACATGGTGAAGTGGGGTTGTTAACACCACAAGGTCCATGAATCATGAACTTAACCACTGCAGCATACCCTTCTGGATCTAGATTGGGGTCTGGTATCTCTGCAGAAATCATCTCATCTATGTCAGATGTTGACTTTAGCTTATCCTCTTTGGCTAGCCATATAAGCATATGGACATGTGGGAGGCCCCTCTTCTGAAACTCAACTGTGTAGATTACTGCGAAAAAACAGTCCATCATTTGAACTTGATAGCTCATTCAAATAATAAAAGAAATTTTATACAATGAAAGGTCATCTACAGGCAACTCACTGGCTATCGTTTTTCCGAAATACGATTCTCTTTTAAACTGGTCAATTAATATGGCAAGCTTCATGTGAAACACACGGCAGACCACCATAAGCTTCAACTCGCTGTTTGGTCCAACCATATCTGCAAAAGCGTCAACAATTTCTTCCCAAAGAGCATTGCAGGTAAATGTAACAAATAAATCTGGGTTACCATAATGTTGACAGGTTGCCATGGCATCATGATATAGTTGCTGCATATATCTTGGTCCTCCTGTATAAGATGATGGCATTATAATTCTTCCAAGTTTTTCTCCATCCATGTCTCCCTTTGCAAATGCATCCTGTAACCCCTGATAAACTTCTGCTCTTAAATCTTTTTGATGAGTTCTAAGAAATGCCAGTCGATTGAGTTCAATTGTTGAAAATGCATCAACACAGTAATGTTGCAATGCCTTGCCACTTTGAACCAGTGTATGCCCCTCATTCAATCGATACTGAAGTCTAAAAGCATAATACTCTTTTTGAGTAACAAATTTTCTGCGCATTGATGCTGGACAAAAGGAGGCATTATAAGATATTTGAGGATGAAACCCATCTTCTCCGTACGGGAATAGCAATGGGAAGTGAAGAGCCTCGAATTTTTGGTTGAGGCTTGTTATACGTTTCAGCCCTTCTCCTCGATGGTCAACAATGATATCTCTATCCTCCCTATCTGCAACAAAATCACCAGGTATTAAGGCTGCAATATCAGAGCTAGTTGGCAAGTCATATTGTCGATTCCTACTTTTGATCCCAAAGATTCTGAGTCGGAGATTTGGTGTGGAAGAAAGTTGGAGATCTTGTCGAATGCGCCTAAATGTTCTGGCCAACTCGTTGTTTTCATCAAGCATTCGAAGCAAACTTGCAAGTAACTCAGGCAGCAAGACTTCCTCTCGAGATGCGAAGTTTGCAAGTCTATTGTTAACCTCATTTTCAGGTTCAAATATATATAGCTGAGCAAACTTGGGCCTATTTCCATCAACTGGAAGTAAGGATCCAATCCTATGGTAATTCTCACCACAAATAACCATCGAATAAGGTCCTCTTGTTGTCAAAGATCGTGGATCCAGTTTGGCTCCAAAAGATGTGAAACACAAAGAACCACTGTAGGGTCTAATGTTGTCTCTAAAATGTTTTGACATTGCACCTCCATTAAGATCCAACAGCTGAGCAAGCAATGGAGGTGGTGGCTTTAATAGGGGAATGCAAACTCTTCCTTTCTGACAACAAAGACTATACACATGATTTAAGGATTTCCTGTGTCGATCCAATCGCTCAGCATACAAAAAAAAAGCACCACAGAACTGACATACACAGTCAGGTTTTCCAATGCTCAGCCTATCATTGTGCAATGGCTTCCTTGCAGTTGGGACATCAGCTGATGCTTTCTTTGCTTTTTGATACTGACGATCATTTGTAGCTAAACTGCAAGATGCCTCATCACCACCCATTTCTGTATAAGGATCTGGAGGAACGAACTCACTGTTGTGAGCATTTGTCGACTTTGAAATTTCCCCTGAGAGAATGAACGGCAGGCTTCTCAATCTCTTGTTTACTCTGGTGTTATCCACGTTCATATCTGTAAAGCTGTGTGTTGGATTCCTGGAGGATTCGATTGTGAAAGAAGTGTCACCTCTCTTTCGCCTCAGCAGGTTGGAAGGCGCTCTCTTCTTTCTAGGTGTCATTCTGATTACATGAAGTAAATGTTTGATATCCAGTCAGACTTAAATGAGCAAAAAACAAAAGTTCAATAACTGCAAACTTCAGTGTTCTGTCTTGGTCAGATAGACAAAGAAGAGGATCCAAATCATTTAAAGAGGTTCCATTAATGTGTAACTGAGGAATAACGAATACAGACATGCTTAACTGTATCTGATGACGTGGTCTATATCACCAATGATGTGTGTCTCTGACGTGTAGCTCCAAACAGCTGATCAACAGGTCTTACCTTGCTGTATACTCCAGCTAGCTGATACTCCACTGCAGGGAAAAAGTCGACACAAACAGAATTACTTGCTGAACACAGGAGCAAAAACCAGAGGGCAAAGAGAAAGTTGAAGGTCCATTGATGAACTCTCTTTGATATCTGATGTGTTCCTTAATAAGATATTATACAATCAATATATAATTTTATATTAGGTGTCTAATCTCTATCCAAGTAGTCATAGTGACTGCTGGTTCTGTAACCAAGGGTAAACAATGATGGCTTTTGCATTTAATGCTTTAGATTTTGGGCACATAATTAACCTAAATTATTTAAATCTTGCAACCCAAAAGATTCCTTTTAATATTAGCACATGCCTGCTATCCATTACTAATCTCGCCTGTTCTTATCATATTTTTCTTGTAGACAATGCTTACTCTTTCCCATCACATGATGTAAAGAACATTTTTGTTATATTTGCATATACATACAGTTAAGACATAAATGTAAAACACAGGCATCTTAGATAAAAACTATATTCCTTGATAATGCATAAAAACTGCTGACCATTCACATTCTACAAAAGAGGGACCAAAAGGCCAGAATTTTGCCCACACTGGGGTCACAACATTTCAGGTGTCCAAACTGACCACTCTGATCTTGCACAAAAAATTACATGCATTTAAAACTTACACATCATAAATAGATACCCGAAGTACCATTAGTTTTGTCTAGTAACCAACAACATAATTTCCACAAAGTTTCCAAAATTAGCCAAGCAAGGCAAGAACAAAGTTTACAAACAGGTTCCCAAGAAGTTTACAAAAGAGCTGCAAACCCTCCAACCAGCACAACTTAAAACGATCAACAACATAATCATCCTGCCCACCATCAAAAGGACTGCCTCCTTGCAGCAAATCCAGCATCCACAAAAGGCAACCACCTTTCCTGCACCTAGCATAACTTAGATCCAGTAAATAACATAACCAATCAGCATTCTAAACTAACAAATAACACACGAAGGGATCAGACTCGAATTTATACCCTAAGATTCATACAGGCGACGCTTAGCAGTAGAAGGCTTCCCAGGTGCCTGTTGTGAATCTTGGTCAGCAAGCGAAAAAGGGGAAGAACTTTCTGTTTGCTCATCATCCTGCCTCACATTAGGAGATCCAGTTCCAGAAGATTCCAGCTTCTCAATCTTCACCTTAGCCAGAAGTGATATCAAGCTGCATTGTCAAAGACCAAAACAATAAATTCCGACTGCACTCTAACCATGACACGATAAGTTTAAAAGTAAAAAACTCACAGACTCCTTGAAGACAAAGGCGAAACTGCCGAAGATGACTTGCTGATTTTACTCTGAGGAGTTTCAGAACCCAGCCCAGCAATGGATGACAATCCATGTACTCCCTGGTTAGTAGAACTCATCACATCCATACCATCACTCCGAGTTCCAGGAGTCCCCACTGCACCTTTCACAGCACCAACTGATTGGATATTAGAGACCTTCAAAGGATCTGTAATGGTAAAAGGAGCTGCCACAACAGTCGCCCCTGGACCTGTTCCTTTTCCTTTCACATCAGCAACAGAAAGTAAAGGTGCAATAGATGAAACATGAGGCAGTAAATTTGGCGAAATCACGTCGGACACAACAGCATTTCCTTGATTGCCAAAGGAACTTGAGATGAACTGCAAGAGCCAAATGAGCACATAAGTATTTACCATGCAACAACAGTAACAAAGCACAGGTTAATGCATCAATACCAAATGAAGTAAAACAGTCCAAATGTGTTACCTGAGAGGCAACCCTGCAACCTGGCCAACCTGGAATGTTGGATTCGTCCCTCCTGGCGACACTGAGTCAACAACCTTTTCCTTTCCTTTGGATGAGCTAGATTTGTAACAGCAAAGATTAATAATTAGACTAACCCAAACCCATACCTAAACTCCCGTAATTAACTAACACAAACATAACAATAGAGCAAACAACGCTCACCTAGATGGTATGACAGCAGAAGCTGAAGCTGCGAAAGGTACACCTGGAGCAGGCAGCATCAACATTCCTTCCTGACCAGAATAGGACTGACTTAGGGTTTGGGACGAAGAAACACTGCCTGTGACATCTGGAACTCCTGTAAGACCAAGCACTGGGCCCTGAACATCATGAGGCATAACTTGGAAAACACGGAATTCACCCGTAGATACTCCACTTGACCCAACCATCGGAAGCTTGACCTCAAACCTGACAAACTGGCCGAGCAAAGCCTCAAGTTCAGGCGGCAACTGGCCAGACCTGTGAGGATATCTCTGGGCCAGCAGTTGGGCAGATGTGAGCACCAAATTGTTCCCACACGGGCCGAAAATAATGAAAGGGGCCTCGTCAGTGGCATCACGCAGGGTCAATTGGATCTTGTAGCTAGAGACGACAGAGTAAAAAACAGAGACAATTCCATCAGGACAGGCATATGAGTGCAAATTCAAAAAATTAGGCAAATTCTCTAAGACCTGACAGGCACACAATGAAATAAACAAAAACAACAACTAATGATCAGACAAAACACACACCCAACTGTCACTTGCTGCTCAGTGATCTCCCAATGGTCAGGACACCAGTAGTTACCATTTCGCCACGTAGAACACTTTTTTCTGCACATGCTGCATGACATGTAATACCACGGGCTCCGGGACTCAACCGATCGGACTATACCACCGCAACGATGCTTTTCATCCTGAATATAAACATTGATAATCCCAAAAAGCAATAAAAAAACATAAATAAATGGACAACCCGAAGACCATTCTAAAATCAAGAACTACATCGGAATGCAACTCACGACAGAAGCACCGCCATGGTGCAAATCAAGAAGCTCAGCTATGGTCCTGGTTCTCCGCTCAGCATCAGCAACAGCGTCCTCTGGGGTCGCAAACTTGACCGGCAAATCAGCAACAGGAACTCTGGATCCACCAAAACTGCATAGATGGACACAAAAAAGTCAAGCAAACCAAACACCACAAAGCAAATCTAGAACAAGAAAATCACAGTTTAACAACAAAGCACCCACAAAGCAGCGAGGCTGTAAGCTTCTGGTATCCTCGGGCTAACAACTATACGGGTTCCAGAGGAGCTCGAACAGGAATATTCACCGGCTGCACAACAAAAACAAAATCAGTTCACAATTTAAGATCAAGCAGAATGGAAAAGAGTTAAAATACACACCTATCAAACGACCAACCATGAGCCCCCCAACTCCAACGATCACTGGCTCAATGGAGTCCGCCTGAATCAAAGCAGGTCGATCAAGGACTGCCGTCGGTTCATTCCAAAGCGTGATTGACACTCTATGGCCCCTGACAGCAAAACAAAGGATCAGATCTTACGTGAAGGTGACAAAACAGTATTCCCCAGTGGAAAAATAAAATAACAGAAAGACCTACTGTGCATTCTCAAGGACCAGAACTTGTTTTGGAGCCGAGCCGTGATTAGTAACCTGATGATCAATCCCGCTAATAGAATGAAGACGGCCGACAACATCTGCCCGAAAAAAAAAGAGCAGTAAGAAGACATAAAACCCAATCCAATTCAGTCAAGAAAACGCAATAATCACCTACAAGGATACGATTTTCCCCTGAACGGTTAGACAGCTCACTATAAGGAACAACCTCAAAGGAATCAGTTGGAAATTCAGCTGCAGGTAGAGAACAGGCCTGGAAAATAGTTGTTGCTGACAACTCTATTATCAGATCAAATGAGCAAGCACGATAGAGATTCCTTGCGGCACTGAGACCAAAAGACCTAAGAACGTAGATAACTCCCACGCGTAGCACACGCTCAAATTCAGACCCAATAGAGACATCAGCCAGGCTCTGAATGAGCATACCCTAAATTAAAAACAAAAAAAAGACAGTAAAGAAAGAGCAAAGAAGGAAAAAAAAGAGCAAAAAAAAAGAAAGCACTGTAATCACAAAGAATCAGCGTAAGAGAATCTACCGTCTGATCCACCCAGAGGCAACAGTGATTAAACACCCTTGTCCCAGAAGGATTCTTGGCATACCACATATGGAGCAGACGAAGCCTCAGAGTCACCTCTCTGGTACCTCCTTTGAGATTGCAGAGCAGAGTAGCATCCATGGTGAGGAAAAAGGCGAGAAAACAACGACTGAATTACAGAGAACAAAGAGGGTAGAAGAAAAAGAGGGAAATGCGTTCCGAGAATGAGTCCTCTTGTGCAAAAAGAATGAGAAATGCCCTTCTCCACCTGAGCGCACGCATCGAGGCACTGAATGACGTGCACAGTGCTGGAAACAGTAAACTTTCTGACACCCTCCCGCCATCAGGTGAATAACCGGTATCAATCAGCTGCCCAGCATTCCCAAAGCACCTCCAATCCCAGCCAATCAGCCGCCAAGTTTCTCCAACATAGTCCTGCGAACAACAGCCCAACACGACCCTCTAGCAATCCCTAATAGACACAATCATATCATGCAAGACTCACTGAGGACATCTGAAGGCCCCGTCCCTCAGGTGAATAACCGGTATCAATCAGTTGTCCACCATTCCCAAAGCACCTCCAACCCCAGCCAATGAGTCGCCAAGTTTCTCCAACACAGTCCTGCGAACAACAGCCCAACACGACCCTCTAGGAATCCCTAACAGACACAATCATATCACGCAAGACTTACTGAGCACATCTGAAGGCCCCATCCCACGTGGCCGGGCAGGGGCAAAGTCACATACCGATCTCTGATGACCAACGCGCGTCCGTGCCACCAAACGACCGCAACTAAGGCCAACCAGAAGCCAACGACCAGTCCCACCCCGACCGAGCCCCCAAACTCCGCCAGATCCCAATGAGGCCTCACCCAACTCCAGCCCACACCGAAGGACACGCAAGTTTGAAACAGTAAATCTCAGTCACGTTGTGCAGTAAAAGGTGTCTGCGTGTACAGTACACGGGCATGCGGCGGGTTTCTTTCTTTCAATTGATTTACTCAGTGGTGTAGCCAAAATTTTATTTAAGTGGTATATAAAAAAGATAACATAAAATCATTTTTGAACAATAAAGTTTCATGTTTCATATTATCAAATTATTTTAAAATTACATAATTATTCGAATTATTAAGATTTTTTTAATGTTATCTCACCATATAATCATTCACAATTTCATTTCACTCATTAGACTGGTTAACTATCCCATTGCAAAAAATATCTACTAACATGTGTATTGACAATAGGTAGTAGTAAACTAAATCTAATTTCATAAGCACATACATTGATGGGAACTAATTTTCTCTTTTAACTATCATTTTCATAGAAAGTTACTGATTTTCGCTAATAATTCCCGCATCATACCCATCTTGATAAACTGTATAAGTGTAGATATTACTAGGTTAAATTAATTTATATAATCGATCATAGAACCCCCCGCATCATACCAATCTTCATAAACTGTATTAGTATAGATGTTAATAGGTTAAATTAATTTATATAATCGATCATGGAACCACCTTGTTAGGGGCTAGCTCCACTGCTGGATTTACTCATTGTGAGATGACAACAGTTTCAAGATAACTTCGAATTTAATGCAATTTTGATTTAAGCATAACACAAATTTCTGAAAAAGTCACCTTACTATTATTATTTATAAACATTGTTTTTTTGTTTTCAAAATCAAATATCATTTTGCATATGAAATTTAGATAGATCAAAATATATGGATGCCAAGTAAAATTCCAATTCAAACTCACCACACTTATGCAAGTTTATGCATGGTTGTCCTATATATAGAGTCTAGACCCCCACAATGAACGAAATCCCATAACTCTCCAAATCTATATCAACGCCATAGAATGAGATCTCTCCTCTTCTCATTCCTCGTCTTCTCCACACTCTTCTTCCTACCTGTCCGCTCCGACGATGTACGTAATTAGCCACTAATCTCCAACTGATCATCACCTGTTTCTCTTATTCACGATCGATTCTCTCGTTGGGTTTTTTTTAATTACATCATATGCAGGAGGAAGACAGCGAATGCGTCTACACATTCTACGTCAAGACTGGATACGGGTTCAAATCTGGGACCGACTCCAAGATCAGTGTCTCGATCGGCGACCCGATGGGCCGCTCTGCCTGGATCCCGAACCTCCAGCAGTGGGGGCTGATGGGCCCGGGCCACGACTATTACGAGCGGGGACACGTGGACATCTTCAGCGGGCGGGCGCCGTGCATCGGCGCTCCCATTTGTCGCCTCAACCTCACCTCCGACGGGTCTGGGTCCCACCACGGGTGGTACTGCGACTACGTGGAGGTCACCTTCACCGGGGCCCACAAGCAGTGCCGCCAGACCATCTTCTACGTGGATCAGTGGCTGGCCACCGACGCTGCGCCTTACAGGCTCACGGCGCTGCTCGACGGCTGCGGGCGGTGGACGTCGGAGGGGCCCAAGGAGGTGGAGGCAGGGAATAGGCTTGGGAATGTGGGTGGGAGGTTGGTCGTCGGGAATCCGCCACCGGCGCCAGTGGTAGAGTTATCTGCTTCAGCCTGAGGTTACGGACCGTCAAGCTGGCCGGTTTTCATTACTCACAAGCGAAGGACTAGTGAATTTTGTGTTCTTACTTCAAGTGATTATTTTGATCCGTCAAAAGCATGAGCATTTTTATAAGTTGTTTATTGGTTGCTAGAATTTTGTTTTGAGAAGTCTCCATTTTGCTGGCAAATTTCATAAAACATATATAGCTCAATCTATAAGGTTTTGAGGATTGTCATTGTAATCCTCCCTCAAGCGAAGGACTACTGAACTTTGGGTCTTTCCCTCAACTGATTATCTAAATCCATTAACAATATTGTATTATCAAATTTTTTGACACAGGAAATTACCATATGCAGATCTCCATTAATTTGCTAAATAGATACATATTTCGAATTTCGAGCTAATCAAAATCCACACAACTAACAGTTCATCTCTCCGGTTCAAACTCTGAAATCGGATTTTGATACCACTTGTTGAGACCATGCACTTCATTTTTAGTACGATATTATCTCATTATAGTCAAAACTAGATAGATTTATTATTGGACACAGTGCTAAAAGGCCTCACTCTAACGGAGTTAGGTGGACATTTATATGCAAGGAATATTCCTCATATATTTTCGAAGTAGAACTTAGATTGCATCCAAGAATCTAAATTTACAATAATAAGTTGGGGGACTTGTGTTTTTATTGTCTAAATGCTTGTTTCGCTCCTAAAACGTTTACAACTATTCAAGTGATCCCTTTGTTGATGCTTTCAGTAGCTAAATGTTGACATGACATGAGAAAATCTTTGGTGAAGTGTGAGGTGTGCTTTATGGATCCAAGGTTGTGGATTCTTTTGTGGGAGTTTCTGGTACCTCTATATGCTTAAGATTTCCCTAGGGAAGCTTCTTGGCCTAATCCTTTAAAATACAGAGCTTTTGTTGCTTCCCATCCCTAGCGATGTCTTGTTCATTGGTTGGAATCAAAATCGTTGGAGTATGTCTTCTTGTTCTGCCTGCTGGCAACAACTCTATGGGAGGCCTTGGGCCTATTGTCATATTCGACCTGGTTGTGGATCCAAAATTAGCTATCTTCTTTATGCAATTTCAAAAGCGTGACTCCTCACCATCTCAGGTCATGAGGGTGGCTTGCTTATTATGGTGTATTTGGAATGATAGAAATTGAGTGTTGTTTGAGTTATTAGTCTTGTTTTGCATGGTGGAAACAACTCTGTGGGAGGCCTTGGGCCTATTGTCATATTCGACTGGGTTGCGGACCCAAAATTAGCTATCTTCTTTATGCAATTTCAAAAGCGTGACTCCTCACCATCTCGGGTGGTGAGGGTGATTTGTTTAATATGGTGTATTTGGAATGATAGAAATTGAGTGTTTTTTGAGTTATTAGTGTTGAGTAATGTACTTTGGGCTTTGGCCCAACTTCCCATATGTGATCTCAACGGTATGAGTTAAGCTAGGGCTGGCCGAGTTTAGGAGCTAGGGTTTATTATTCTAGTTGTATATATATGCTTGTAACCAGACTCGTTGAAGCTAAGCCGAATAAGAGGATACAATAGCTTCGATCGTGGACTAGTCTCGTTCATACTAAACAAGAAAACCACGTAACTCTTTGTGCCGATTTACATTTTCTGTTTTGATATTCCGTTACGATTAACATGGTATTAGAGTCTATCTTCTGAGCTGATTACAACTCGTCTCAACTCCAAGAATTATGCTATTTGATCGAGGGCAAGGGTCTCCTGGGTTGGCTCGACGACACACCGGGATGACCAACGTCGCCTCCTTCTTTTGCGCGGGAGATCTCGCAATGCTAAGGTTCGGACTCTGCTTCTCAATTCGGTTGATGGATCTATTGTTTTGGGACTCAGTATGCTACCTACTGCAGATGTGGAAATATCTTGCCGATACGTATCGCACTAGAACTGCTTCTCGTCAATACGAGATTGAGGTGGAGTTGACTTCGCTCCATCGGGCACGTGGATGTCACCTCCTACTACAATGCGGCATGAAACCTATGGACAGAAAATGATCTCGTCGCTGCTTCCCTCCTCACCTCAGCTGGATCGGCGGAGGTCAAGGCTGAACGCGAGAGGCTACGGTTGATGCACTTCCTCGTGGGGCTCAATCGGGACTATGAGCCAATCCGTCCTACCTTGAAGAATCGCGAGATATTAAGGTTGAAGCAGTGCTTTCCTCGTTGATTCAAGAAGAAACACGTATTCGCACTAACGTTGTGCTCGACGTGCGCCGTAGGAAAAGAGAAGGGTCGGCGGTTTTTAGTGCGGTTTCTCAATCCCAGCAGATGACTAGGGCCGCATGTGGTGGGGCGCATCGTGGGAATTCTAGCAAGCTGTCTAATTTGCATGATGATGCGGCGTATGTAGCTTACCGTGCTTTGTTCCAACATCATGTTAATTCTACTGACGTTCAGTGTTTTCATTGTAAGGATAAGGGTCATACTAAGAAGTACTGCAGGAAAAGAAACTTTTGTGTCTACTGCAACAACGCGAGACATATTATCCCGGATTGTCCAACTCTTGAAGGAAGGAATCGGGAGGCAAATGGACGTGGAGGTGGTCGTGGCGGTGGTTCCTCTTCACGTCCAACCTGTGCTATGCATCCGGTGCAGGGCCCATCTGGTTAGGAGAATCTTGTGGTGTCTTAGGCAGCTCTTAAACAACTGGTGAACAAGGCCATTCTTCTGCGTTCGCCAGTCTTCAGGTTTCAGGCAAGCTTCCTACCTGAATATTGGATTCAGCTTGTTTTAATCATTTGACTGGTGATGATTTGGTTCTTAAGAAACTATGCCCTATTGATAATGTTTCCTTACAAGTTGCTAATGGAGAGCGATTGCATGTTTCTGGCATGGGTTCTGTGCATAGTTCTGATATTGTTCGACCATCGACATATCATGTTGTGTTTGCACCTTCTAACTGTGTTGTCCAGAATCAGAAGACAAGGAGGGAGATCGAGAGGGGTGGCAAATGGGGTTGGATATTTTATCTCGAGCAACTTCGTCCTCCATCCTCATGGTCATCGGTCATAGCTTCTTTAGATTCCTTTTCTCCTTTTTCCGAGTCTTTCTGATCAAACTTTTAAATTGCGGCATGCTCGGTTGGGTCACCCAAACTCTCATCGTCTTGTGACCATGTTTAAACAACAGTTATTTGGAAATGTTACTTTGGTTCTTTCTTCGTCGGATTTTTCTTGTACTAGGTGCATTGAGGTTAAGACTACTCGCGTATCTTTTGCATCTAGCCTTACTGTGATTACGGAACCATTTCACTTGATGCATGCTGATCTTTGGGTGCCTAGTCATGCAACTTCCCGACTTGGTTTTAAATATTATGCCATGTTCATTGATCATGCAACTAGATACACGTGGGTCTATTTTCTTCGATTGAAGTCTGATCTTTTATCTGTTGCCACCGAGTTTCTTGCCATGATTAAGACCCAGTTTGATAGGACTGTTCATGTAGTCCATTCTGATCCAGGTGGAGAGTTTAGTTTTGGTTCCTTATTAGGTCTGTATATGTCTCTGGTATTTTGTCTAAAAAATCAAGTACTGGCGTGTCTCAACAAAATGGTTTAGTTGAATGAAAAAATCATCATGTCCTAGAGGTCACTAGAGCTCTCCTTCTCTCCTTGTGTGTCCCTTCCTCTATTTGGCCAGAAATTGTCGCAACTGCTGTTCGTCTAATAAACTACCAGATCACTCATGTCCTTGACCACAATAGCCCATATTTCCATCTTTTTCATAAACCACCGCCTCACTCCCTCCCGTCTTCGTGTCTTTGGCGGCGTCTGCTTTGTTCTCCTCTCCCAGTCTGAACATACCAAGCTTACGTCCAAAACTTCTCGTTGTTGTTTTCTTGGATACAGTGACATCCGTAAGGGTTATCTGTATTATGATCCCGAGCTCTGTCGTGTCCACATTGCATGTCATGTCGTCTTTGTTGAAAAATTGATGTATCATTGCTCACCGTCCACATCTGAACCCCCTCTTTTTGACATGTCTCTTGCTCCTCCTTAATTTTCCTAGGATGATGAGGATCGATTACTTGACCCCCCTGGATGTTCCGCTACCCCCCGACTCCCCTCCTCCAGCCGGCCCAAACGCGTCCAGCTCCTCGTCCCAGTCCTCCGATAACGACAAGTCACCATCTCCTTCACCACCAGCAATGCTTCCTCGGCGTTCTCTTCGTACAACCTTAGGATACCTAATTCGCATACCCAACCTCAACGCTCTCACGCTAGCTCGCCGAAACGAGAATTTTCTGCGGAACGTCTAAAATTCGCAAATTGTTTATTACAAAAGCGTGAATTATTGAAGAAAGAGCGTGGATTGCTGGCGAGTGGCTACTATCACATCCTTTTCCAATTGATCAATAGACAATAGGGAAAAACACAAATACTTTCGTCGTGCCAGAGGAACAGAGGCAGCAACGTAGTAGCAGTTAAGGGGAGCTAAGTGTGGAAGGAGAGAAGGGTATTGTTGGCGAAAACGGAAGAGGAACCCAAGGCATGTGCAGTTAATTGGGGGGAGATGAGCTTGCGGTGGCAGGAGCGGAGGAAGGGAATCAGAAATCAAAGAAAGCAAGAACAGGGGAAGAGGACTGCAGTTATCAGAGACTGAGGATGAGGATAGAAAGATAAGTAGGGCTGGCAGTCGGTCCATTTTGGTTTAACCAAAAACCGAAATCTCAGTTATCGGATATATTCCAGAGTTTCGAGACCACCAATCCAATATGTCAAACTTTGCATCATCACTCTCTTCATTGATGCCATCAGTTTGACATTTCAAATAGATGTCAAGCTCAGCAGAGCTACCTCCTGTTTCCAGCAGAAGTGGTTTCTTTTTTCTCTTTCCTCGCCTCTCCTCCAACTACTTAATCCGATCACCAACACCTTCACTAGAACCATCATCAGCAATGTTATCATGTAGTAGGCTGAGATGAAGACTCTAATCCATACTTCCTCTTATAAACCTCAAACATCTGGCGCATCTCCCTTTCAATAGAACTCTGAATTTCTCCTCCTTTGATACGTCCATAAATCATTTCCAACACTTCAGACACCAGATCAAGTTTACTTCTAGGATCAAGCACACATGCTATATAAATTAAGTGATTCACCTTCGTATTCTCCTCATTCATGACAGGTGTCTCAAACCAATACTTTTGTACCTTTTCTTCAACCTTTTCTGCCATCTTTTGGAGCTCTTCATGCAGATCATTCTTCAATTCCTCAATGATGTCATAAACTGGAACAAGTTTCTTGAAGAAAAGATGGGTAGTCACATATTTAGTTCCTGTACAATGAGAATATAATACAGGAAATTAGACTTAAACAAACCAAAATTGTCAAATGATCAAATTCAAATAAAACAATGCAGTTAAAATTCCACTTATCCGAGACTAGGAGGGTAAAGTCATTAAAGACTTTCAGATACTTCATCAACTTCTTAATCAGCTGCCAATCTTGTTCAGTTGGAAGACCACCTCTTGCGTCAACATAATCCTTGAAGGAATGATCGTGTATACTTGAATACAAAGTTGTAAACACTCCACCAAACCTTTTTGCTGCTTCTAACATGATATAGGTGGAGTTCCACCTGGTCGGTACATCCAAACACACCAATTTGGTTGACTCCAACTCCAGAAATTGCATGACAATCTTGAACCTTGTCAACCTAGCTGGTGATGACCTCACCCACTTCACAAGTTCCGAACTCTATTCACAGCTCCTCTGATCACTTTCAATCCATCCTGCACCACTAGATTAATGATGTGTGTGACACAGCGAAACTGCAGATACTTCCCATCCATCAAATCACACCCCCACTCCTTTAATTTCGTTCTCATGCAATCACTCACAATATCATTTGTAGATGCATTGTCCATGGTCATGCATAATAGATTTTTCACCTTTCATTCTTCAAGAATTTCTGCAAGCTTCTCTTCAATATCATTTCATGTATGACTTGTGATGGGAACAAAGGAGAGAACCTTCTTCTGCAACTTCCAATCAACTCCAACAAAGTGAGCAGCCACACACATGCAATTTTTGTTGTTGTCAGATGTCCATGTATCTGTGGTGATTGAAACTCTGCCTTTGCTCTTTGATTCAAAGAACTCTATCAAATGCATTTTTTCTCTCCAAGAATGTATGAAAGCAATCATCTCTTATACCTCTCCTCCCATGTATCTTAAACAGTGGATGAACAACTTGCATAAACTCCTTAAACTCTTCTCCTTCCACAAAGCGAAAATACAACTCATCCATAATAATCATCATGGCTAAGGCATATCTAGCTTTTGCTTGATCAAACTTCCTTAAAGCACTTACTTGACTTTGACTACCATTTGCGGCCTGCAAGTTTAGAACAGTCTGATCCCTGGATGCTGCAACCTTAGCCAAACATGATTTCCGATGATTATTCATTGCAGAAGTGTCGTTCTTGGATGGATGTGCTTTGATTTTAGTATGACAATGCCTGCACTCTCCCATCGGATACTCATCCACCGCCACCTTCGTAAAATCCTTCCAGCAATCAGTTATACCCTTTGTCTCCAACCATTTCTCTAGATTGAAGGGACCGTCTTTAACTTTATCTGAAGCCGGATTAACCGTTTCTACTGAAGGAGTCTCAGCAGCAGGTGTACTTCCACTACAGGCATGGGCGGGAGTCGATTCAATTGATGTCGATAACAACGGTTCAGCATACTGAACAGGCTCACTCCCTGTACGTCCACCACAACCCCGATTGTGAGCAGGAGGGGCTGAGGCACCCGCACCACCACGACCTCGAGGAGCCGGAGGTCTCCCACCATGAGAAGCAGTCTCAGCGGAAGGTGCACCTCGTCCGCCACATCCACCACGTGGAGCCGGAGGTCTCGCCCTACATCAACAGTTACACAAATTAAAAAATTGAAAAACAAAATTCACAAATTCTAACAACTAACAACTAACAAGCATCATCAAAATCATCAATCATCATCATTCATCAATCAAAATCAGCATTCATCATCACTAAACCTATATAACTTATAAGCAGAATGACATCTCATTTCCACGTGAATGGCATTCACCAAAATCATCATTCTTCTTTCATAATCAATCATCATTCACTCTAAATCATCATTCCAAATTTCTAATAAACTTACATAGTATTAATCATCATCATTCATTCAAAATCCTCATCATTCACCAAAATCATCATTCTTCATTCTTAAATAAAATCACCATTCACTCTAAATCATCATTCTAAATTTCTAATAAAGTTACATAATATTATTCAATCAAGGAGCAGTCGAGCAGACTGCAGGAGGGCCTCGTGATACAAGAAATTTGGGGGAACAAAAACGTGGTGGCGGTTATGGGAGGAGGGTTGTTGACTGTTGTTGTTGCAAGTTTGGGGGATGGAGGTGGAAAAAGCTCCCCGTCAACCGAAAGATCCCGAGTTCCCAAAGCAGCAACCGCCGGTCCTCGTGATACGAGAGTCGCCGGGCGGCACGGCGGGTGATGGCGGGCAGCGCGGTGGGTGGAGGGGCAGCGCGATTGGAGGGAGGCGGCGACGGCGATTGAAGAGCAGGAGGAGGAGGTCGTCGCCGTGATTGGAGGCGGCGAGGCGATTGGAGAGCGGGAGGAGGAGGTCGTCGCCGCGATTGGAGGCGGCGGGGTGCAGCCGCGCAGGGGAGTCATCGCCGCTGGCCGTTGCTGTCTGCTGTGCTGTGTGGGAGTGGGGCGGCTGGGCGTTGTGTGTGTGACAGTGTGAGGGAGGATTGGAGGAACACGAAGGCGCGCTAGTGTTGGGGTGTAAAAGGGGATGGCAAAACGACGTCGTAAAAGGTCGGTCGGTTAGTGACGATTAGCCGGTTAATCGGCGTCGATTTATCGGCTAATCGTCACACCAATAACCAACTCCGAAACCCGACCGCTACTTGTTATTTTCGGTTTCCGGTTGGCCGCTAACCGGCGGTTAACGGTTAGACCGGTGACAGCCCTAAAGATAAGGAAGCAGTGGGGTAGGGGAGTAAAAGATAGACATAATTTTTTATTGTTTTTGAGAATTGCTATTGGTTTTGAGGTAACTAAAATTACCATAACGAGCTCGTTGCCTACCTGCTAGCTCGTAGCCTTCTTGCATTATCTTTTGATAATGACCTTCTTGCATTATTTATTTTTCGATTAAAATAATATTCGCATAAAACTTTAATTTGTAATAAATTTCTCATATTCCATTAATTCTTGAAATATATTTTATGGGAAATTCTTGAAACATTCTATTTTATGTTGATGAAGGAGTTTATCAATTGTGATAATATTTCTTAATATTTTAAGTAAAAATAATTAAAATAAGATAATATTAATGCTCTACTCGTGCTTTCAATATTGCATTCTTGACAAATTGACGCTCTGACGCTCATGCTCCAGCTCCGGCTCTCGCTCCACGCTCTGGTTACCTAAATACAACCCATGGTGTCCCTGCAATTCGCCAACAGGACTACATGGCGTACAAGCATCGCAGGCATGGTTTGAAAAGTTCCACTACACTATTCTTGCTCTTGGTTTTCAACAGAGTCTCAACGACCCACCCTTATTTAAACATAGCACAAGTACTGGTCTGGTGGTGTTGCTCATATACGTTGACGATATGATAGTCATAGGTGATAACTCCGCAGGGATTAAGACTCTTACAGATGGTCTCCATGCTTCGTTTAACCTTAAGAATCTCGGCTATGTTGATTACTTTTCGAGTCTTGAGGTTAAGCGTTCTCCCGCTGTTAACCTTCTTTTTCAGACCCGATATATCAATGATCTTCTCGAGTCCTCTCAGTTTGCTGACTGTACATCTGTCTCGACTCCCATGGAGCTTCGTCTCAAGCTCGACCGAGAGTCTGGTGAGCTGTTATCTGACGGGGGTAAACACTACATGAGTGTCATTGGGAGTTTGATCTACTTGACTTCTACTCGGCCCGATATTGCTTACGCGGTCCAGATTGTCAGCAGTTCATGTCAGATCCTCGAACTAATCATCTCGCTGTCGTACATCGTATTCTGAGGTACCCGCAAGGCACGAAGGAGGTTGGATTGTTTCTTCCCTCTTATGGCTCTCTTGTCCTGCAGGCATTTTTGGATTCAGACTATGCATGATATGTGGACACTCGTCGGTCTACGACCGGGTGGTGTGTACTTCTGGGTGATTCCTTCATCTCATGGCGATGTAAAAAGAAGGATTGGGTCTCGAAGTCTTCTACGGATGCTGAGTACATGGCCATGTCTGATTTCTCTTTGAAACTTGTCTAGTTATGGCGTCTGCTTGGTGATCTTGAGGTCGATTGTGGGCTTCCTTTCCAGCTCTATGTTGAAAATACTAGTGCTATTCAGAGTACGACAAATCATGTTCTCCATGACCGCACGAAGCACATCGAAGTTCACCTTCATTATATACAGGACCTAGTTCCCGATGACATTCTTCGGTTGTTCTATATCACTTCCGAGGACCAGATTGTGATCTGTTAACCAAGTCGTTCTCGGCTAGTCGTCATTTCTATCTTTCTTGCAAATTGATGATGAGAGATCCTCATCAATTTGGGGGAGGCTATTGAGTAATGTACTTTGGGCTTTGGCCCAACTTCCCATACGTGATCTTAGCCGTATGGGTTAAGCTAGGGCTGGCCGATTTTAGGAGCTAGGGTTTATTATTCTAGCTTGTATATATATGCTTGTAACCAGACTCATTGAAGCTAAGCTGAATAAGAGGATACAATAGCTTCGGTCGTGGACTAGTCTCGTTCATATTGAATGGGGGAACCACGTTAACTCTTTGTGTCGATTTATGTTGTCTGTTTTGATATTCGTTATGATTAACAATTAGGTATTGGTTCGTCAATTTATCTAGTAGGTGGAGGAGTGGTCGGGTGTTTCGGTGACCGATCCTATGAGTGGAGAGATTTTTCAACGTCCTCTGGTCTTTCAAGGGTTCTCACAATCAAATCCAATCGAGATGATGTGTTCCTTTGATGGAGCAGTTTGATGTTGGTCTCAATAGAATGTAGGTCTTGTAATGAGTTAGGGGTGTTGGTTAAAGGGGTAGTGTATAAACGGCTTTTGGGGGTCATTTGGATGGGGGATTGTGGCAGGATTGTGGTGCAGGGTTTTGCCACAGTATCTCACATTCCCTGATTTCCCCTAAATAACTTCTTTGGAAAACATCAAGGATTCGGAATTAGAGATTTTAAAAACCCTCAGTTGTCGTTTTTGAAATAGTTGATGCCCATAAAAAATTTTGAAATCTCTCGTTATTATTTCCGCTTTTCCAAATGTTACCCTTCTCCCTCTTGCATTTCACCCCGACCTCCTTCAACGTCATCCGTCGCAGCCATCACCTCCTGATCTTCCAATCGTATACGTCTCGTTGTCACCGTGAATCTAGTGGGTAGATTTTCATCGCTGGTTTCTGATTTTCCTTATTACGCACAAAGAATCCGACACCTGTTGCTGGATATTGGGGTTTTGAGCAGCTAGTCGGTGATTTCATATTGTTCTTCGAAGAGACGCAGAGAAGGCAAGAAATATATCTAAATCAAACCAATCCCTCTATCCCAGTACACAGATTGTGTGGATATTCTCAAGGTCGTCAAATATTCTTGAAAACACCTGCTCAAGCGACGGAGTCGTCGATGTTGGCAGCGTCGATTCAAGTCTACGAGGTTGATTCCCTTTTATGCGTTATAGAGTTTGCTCTGTTGTTATTCTTCAGCCGTACTGAAGTTGCGGTTTGAGGACGTTTATCAATTCAGGTGGATGTCGTTTACAAGCGAGGAGCCTTTCTGTTCCAAGGAGGCGAGGACACATTAGTTGATTTCCTTTTGCCTTGTTTGCAATTTCAGAAGGGGTCGAAGAAGGATGAAGGAGGAAGAAGGTGAGGGTAATTTGGGTTTTGTATGATGGGGGCCCAAATCCCTCATTTTAAACAAATAAGTAAATTGGTCAAATAACTCATTAAAATTTCTTGAGTTTTTAAGTGAGTGATTTTGTCTCAAATATCTAATTAAATCACTCATATTAAAGTTCCTAATCCAAACGGACCCTTGGATCCTACTCTCGTGGAGTTAGTGGCGCTTCGGGATTTAGTTAGGTGGTGTACTCCAGCTCGACTTTCATGGTTTGTTGTTGGAGTAGGAAGCGAAGGTGATCATTGGTAATATTAATTATGCATCTACCCAATATTGTAAGGAAGACACTCTATTGAAGAGTTTTTGACAATATTTGGATTGTATTCAGGTTTGATGTTGGATTTGATAGTATACAAAATAATAAGATAGCTCTTTGGTGAGTCAGAAAGCCCTCTATTTATTTTTTGAACTCGATTTTCAATGAAGCCTTGAATATTTCTTGGATGAATCGAATTGGGCCTGGATGTAAACTCATCCGAAGCCCATAATGATGCCTACCATCTCTGGACTCTAGTCTGGTTACATTTACTAATACATTTGGAAGGAAAGCAGTTTTGAGCAGTGATGGCAATGTGGCGGGGCGGGGCGGATAACTTAATACCCATGCCCCGTCCCACGATATTGTGGGTCGGGGCGGGTAAACCAGCGTGGGTACGGGGCGAGGCGGGTCGACCCACTATTACATGTTATTTGAGAAAAGTATAAGCAAATTTTACTTTTGGCGATAAAATGAAGGAGAAAACACTTTATGAATGAAAATAGTGATAATAAAATGAGTAATTGAGTCAAACAAATTGAAAAATTTGCTCTAACTAGTTGAAGAAAAGTCAAAATAGAAGAAATATGTATAGATATCATAAGAAATTGAAAAAAATTTGGTCAAGAATGGAGCAGGTCAGAACAGAGCGGATCATAAGTAAATACTAAATATCCATACCCTGTCCCACATCAATACGGATGGGATAATACCCGCCCATCGCAACAGGTCAATTCAGGACGGGTTCAAATAGCAATCACTAGATTTGAGACACAAGTACGAGTTCTGCGAGTGGGCGTGCCGCGTGGGGATACTCCGTAAACTCGTTTCCCAAGCCACAACACAATCTATCCCGCAATCTTACCAAAAACCCTAGCGCCTGCTCTCTCCCTTCCCTCTTTCCATGGAATCCGTCGTCGAGGAAGCTTCGAACCCGCAGTTCCATCTCTCAGATCCCTCTCCTCCGCCAGAAAACCTGGCTCTGGACACTGCCGAGCCGCCTTATTCGGATAAACCGCCCCAATCTGACGACTCCTGTCTCGGTGCCGCTGGTAATAATTGTCAGATCGAGTTCCCCAAGCCTAGGCTCGACTTCACCAAGCCTCTCCTGTCCGAGAATGGACTCACCAACACAAACAGCGGTGACAGGGACTTCTCCGGCGGCGAAGAGGAGACTACGAGCCGTCGCAAGCGGAGGAGCCGCTGGGACCCGCAGCCGGACGGTAGCGGTGGCAATCAGGCGGCCGATGGAGGCGGGAGCAATAACGGTAGCAGTAATAATAATAATGAAACCGGGAGTGGTGCTCGGAAGAGGAAGTCGAGGTGGGCGGATGATGAGCCGAAGCCTGTGATTCAGCTCCCTGATTTTATGAAGGATTTCACCGGAGGTATTGAATTCGACCCCGAAATCCAGGCTTTGAATGCTAGGCTTCTCGAGATTAGTAGGATGTTACAGTCTGGTACGTCACAGTCTGGTTTGCCGTTGGATGATAGACCTGAAGGAGCTAGGTCTCCTTCTCCTGAACCTATTTATGATAACATGGGAATTAGGATCAATACTAGAGAGTATAGGGCCAGGGAGAGGTTGAACAAAGAGAGGCAAGAGATTATTTCACAGATCATCAAGAAGAATCCTGCTTTTAAGCCTCCTGCTGACTACAGGCCCCCAAAGCTTCATAAGAAGCTATACATACCAATGAAGGAATACCCAGGGTATAACTTTATTGGATTGATTATTGGACCTAGGGGGAACACGCAGAAAAGAATGGAGAGGGAAACCGGTGCTAAGATTGTAATTCGAGGGAAAGGGTCGGTGAAGGAGGGCAGGCTGCAGCAGAAGAGGGATTTGAAGCCGGATCCTTCTGAGAATGAAGATTTGCATGTTTTGGTTGAGGCTGAGACTCAGGAGGCCTTGGATGCTGCTGCTGGCATGGTTGAGAAGCTTTTGCAACCGGTTGATGAGGTTCTGAACGAGCATAAGAGGCAGCAGCTTAGGGAACTAGCTGCTTTGAATGGGACGATTAGGGATGAAGAGTATTGTCGGTTGTGTGGTGAGCCTGGACACAGGCAGTATGCTTGTCCATCGCGGACTACAACGTTTAAGAGTGATGTGCTCTGTAAGATTTGTGGTGATGGTGGACATCCTACCATTGATTGCCCAGTTAAGGGAACAACTGGGAAGAAAATGGACGATGAATACCAAAACTTCTTGGCGGAATTGGGTGGGACGATGCCCGAGTCCTCGAATAAGCAAACTTCCACCTTGGCCTTGGGGTCAAGTGGATCTGGAAGCAATCCTCCATGGGCTAACAACACTGGGGGTATTGGCAGTGCAAATCAAGCCGGACTAGGAGCCACTGATGGTAAATCAACAAAGGAATATGATGATACCAATCTTTACATTGGCTACTTGCCTCCTACTTTTGATGATGATCGTTTGATCCAGTTATTCTCTGCATATGGTGAGATTGTGATGGCTAAGGTAATCAAGGATCGGGTTACTGGGTTGAGTAAAGGGTATGGTTTCGTCAAGTATCGTGATGTTCAAATGGCTAATTCGGCAATTACTGGCATGAATGGAGCTCGTGTTGAAGGTCGGACCATTGCTGTGAGGGTGGCTGGTAAGCCTCCTCAGCCCAGTGTTCCTCCTGGCCCTCCTGCATCCAACATGCTGACATACCCTGTATCAAGTCAACCAGTTGGTGCCTATCCATCCCAGCAGTTCACCCCTGGTGGTCCTCTTCCACCTGTCCCTCCGGGGAACTATGCTGCGCCTCCTCCGAGCTATGGAGGTCCCCCTGTTCCTTGGGGACCACCTGTTCCGCCTCCCTATGCTCATTATCCTCCACCCCCACCCGGTGCGAACATGTATCCACCACCTCCTCCTCCTCCTGGACACCCAATGGCACCTTATGGCATGCAATATCCTCCACCGGTGCCTCCGGCTCCCGGTGCTCCTAATCCAGCAGTGACTTCTGAAGCTCAACAAAGTTACCCACCAGGCGTCTCGGCGGAGAACCACACTTCTGCTCCGCCTCCTGCATCATCTAATATCTATGGGAACGTTCCACCAATGCAATCTTCCGTTCAACCACTTTATGCAACAGCTTCTCTAGGTTACTCATCGTACTATAGTGCAGTTCCTCCTGCTGCTGCTCCTATGCCGACAAGTGATCACTCCCAGGGGATGAGCAATTTACCTTGGGCTCCAAATCCACCACAACCGCCACTTCCAGGAGCTTCCACTGGAGAGAAAACGAACTATGGAGCTGATGCAGAGTATGAAAAGTTCATGTCAGAGATGAAATGATGCCTCACTTTGTGTTGCTGGTACCTATTTGTTAAGAGGTATGTTCTCATCTGTAATTTTATGCATGCTAAAATTAAACGTTGTACTTATAACTGATAATTTTTCACTTAGAGGTAGAATTACACTTTCCTGATCTTCCAAATAACTGAGGAAAGTACACAACGAGTAACCTAGTTATCATTTAACTCGAGTTACAACTTTCTCTTTTCTGTATAACTGAAGCATGCAACACCTGTGTTCTTATAGTCCTGGAGGCAAATGTATATCCTTAGGATTCCCAAGTACTGTAACTGATTACTTTCAACTCCTCAATTCCTCTACTTTTCAGAAGGGAAAAAAAATAAAACCCTTGAAAGTTTAGTGGTACTATTTAGTGGTCGTCATCATGCCTCTGTCAGTGAAGTGATTGAGAATTGAGATGCTTCACATTGACATGAAGTGAACAATATTTGTACTATAATGTTTTTATGCTTCTCATGGCCTTGGAGGTGGATTCTGAATTTGCATTACTATTGCTCTGCTTAGTTGGAGCTGATGAATGTCAGTATGTGAGTTTACTGTACAACCGAGAATCATTGAATAATGATGTGCCTTCATATCTGCTGATTCCTATCCATCACATATATCCACTATATGATTATATTGTCATACCATCTCATGCTATGTTCTTTCTATTTACACTTCTTAATCAGTTGTTTTTGTCGTTATTGGATAATTTTTCAGGCCTGATGTTTCTTGGAGCAACCTGATTTCTTACATCTTGCCATGACTTTGAAGTTTGGGACTCACATCTTTAACCTTGCTGTACTGTTATGACATTTGCAGAGATTCGTGCTGCTATTACAATCCACAGAGCCTCTCATATCAGAGAATCGATCGGAGTTTTATTGATGTTCCTCACTGTTTTGTAGGACTTAAATCATTATATTCTTGTGGATAATGGTGCTTCGATATTATGCTTTTTATTTGCTAATCTTTCTTTTAGTGCTTCATTTCAAAATTATTATGGAAATTGGAGACATGTCTCCTGCTGTTGTGTTTGTGTCCTACAGGTTGTTCACATTGGGACTCTGGTTTCTGTCATACTTTCTATGTTAAGCTCTCAATATTTTGTTATCTTAGTGCTCCTGATGTTTCTTGGGGTTGGCATTCCTTCGAGGCATTCAAAGGTATATAAGCAATTCCCTGGAATGTCGAGGCCTTTTTGGTAGGTTGGAGAAGCTGCTGCTGCAGCTCATATCTATCTGTGTTCATGTTATATTTGTTCATGAAGCGCTTCCTTGACATGGTACTTCCTTTCAATACACACACTGACGATTCCTTATTGGAACGTAGAGATGATTCGGATTTCGGTAGGTTGAAATGACACTGCTACAGATGTTTCGAGACAACTCAATTCTGCGTTTTTCTTCTGTTGATGCTCTCACTGTTGCATAGCATAGACTGGTGTTATACTGGAGCTCATTGTATGGTAAACGTGTTAGACGAGTTAGGTGCTCGTATATAGGGCTAGTGATCAGGTTCTTATGGCAGCGCATAAGCTCTTCTTCTAAAGTGGGAACTTAACCTCTAGTTGCAGGTCTTTCAGAAGATAATCCAGCTTGGAATATATTGAGTTAATGCCTTTTCTCTTGATATTTTGCTGACCCTCTGCTCTAACCCCTTGTATGTGAGTTGGTCAGGAATCGTTGAAAATGGTAAGAGGGAATTTGTTGCCAGCAAAGGCTCTCTCTCTGGACTTTGTCAAAGGAGATTCTGGGGTTGGCGATCGGCTATTAGTGTTGTCAAGAGAGAGTTAGGGTTCCTTTGTCCGAATAGAAAACAATAAATAACATTGTTAGGCACTTATATAATAGGATTGTCATGTGAATCGGAATTGGTGTAAATGTTTTGTTTTATTTTGTTTGGTTGTCTTGTGACATTATACTAGTTATCAATTAGTGCTTTAAGGGCTTGCTAATGTCTTTCTCTAGCATATGGATTTTGTTCGGTATTTGGTTTTCTTCTTAGTTGCTTCTTTGTGGTTAATATATTTGAAATAATTTTGAAATAATTTTGATAACATTGATATAAGTAGGGTTAATATATTTGTATACGTTGACGGTTAGTCAATGCGCCACGTCACAGCCATCGGTACATACTGCTTAACTTTTTTTATTTTTTTCACCTATTACCACTTAAAAAAGGAAAAAATGGTTCCCGACATTTTTTAAATTCTTTTCCTTTTTCTTCTTTTGTTTAAAATAAAAAAATAAATGGTAATAGGTGGAAAAAACCAAAATTTTTAAGTGGCTTGTGCTGACTTGATCGTACAAGATAACGGTCAAATCTCGAGTTTGTCCAATTTCGTAACTTTGATGCATAGTTGAGGCCACGATGTTATAGATCGAAAAGATTGGCCAATATGTTCAATATGTGAAAAGTTCGGGCCACGATGTTATAGATCGAAAAGATTGGCCAATATGTTCAATATGTGAAAAGTTCGGGTCATACAAATATATTAACCCATATAAGTAATAAAAGGGTAAATTGCAAGGTTGGTCACTAGGATTACTAAATATGTTCACATTTGGTCACTACAAATTTTTAATTACTGCTATGGGATTCCCTGGGAAGTTTATGGTGTGGATTAGGAGCTGTTTTCAAACTGCTCACTATAGTATTAATGTCAATGGTAGTCTCTGTGGATTTTTTCGAGCTAAGAAAGGTGTTCGTCAGGGTGACCCACTGTCACTATATTTGTTCACAGCCATGGAAGGGCTTTCTACGATGCTGAAGGAGGCTAGCCAGTCTGGGGCCCTGCCTTTTCACCCTCACTGTAAGAGGGTTGCTCTTAACCATTTGTGTTTCGCAGACGATCTGCTTATTTTCACCAAAGGATCTGCTCAGGCTATTCTGCGGGTCAAAGCTGTTCAGCATTTATATCAGATCTCTGGCCTTAACTGTAATCCAGCCAAATGTGAAGTGTACTTTGGGGGAGAATCTGTGTTATATAAGTGTAATGCTCTTGCACTATCTGGATTCCAGGAAGGGAGCTTGCCTGTCAGGTATCTAGGGTTGCCTTTACTGGCTGGTAAGCTTTCGTCAAGTGAGATTGATATACTTGTGGAGAAACTAACCAAGCGCATCAGATCATGGCATGCTAGGAGACTTACTTATGCAGGGAGGCTTCAATTACTGAATTCTGTACTTCTTGGCATAGTTCAGTATTGGATGCAGCTATTTATCTTACCAAAGCAAGCTCTCAAAAAGATTCAGAAAATCTGTTCTCAGTTTTTATGGCATGGTATAGATGAAGGTAGAGCAAAGGTAGCCTGGGAGTATGTGGCTCTGCCCAAACGAGAAGGGGGGCTTGGAGTGAGGGATCTAGGTGCTTGGAACCAAGCGTGCTCAGCCCGGTTGCTCTGGCTTTTCTTAATGAATTCAGGGACATTATGGGTCGCATGGATGAATGCTTACAGGTGTAGACAGCAGGATCTTTGCTCTTTCCGAGTGCAATACAGTAGCTCATGGGCTTGGAGGAAACTCTTAAAGCTGAGAGATGTGATCTCCCCTTGGATGGTTAAGCAGCATGACACTATTTTCTGGGATTCAAAGGAGATGACAGAATATTCAGTGCGAAGAGTCTGGGAAACTCTGAGAAATAGAGCTCCTACTGTGTCATGGTATAACCTAGTGTGGGGAAAGTACTGTCCTCCTCGGTTCAGCTTAATTGTCTGGCTTATCATTCGAAATGCCATTGTCACAAGAGATAAGCTGCTGAAGTGGGGAAACTCAGGGATGCTTCTTGTCCTCTCTGTGGTCAGGCGGTTGAGAGCAGAGATCATCTCTTTGTTCATTGTGTGTTTGCTCGTAGTCTTGCTGCTTCTCTAAACTGTCAACTCCTACTACATGCTGATTGGGAAGCCATGATGGCTTCAATGACCAGGGTTGGCGAATGGCACGCTCTGGTTTGGTGTATGCTGGTAACGTCGGTATGGAAAGAGCGTTGTGGAGTAGTTCATGGCTACCCTGGTCGTTCCCCAGCACAGGTTGCAGACTTGGTAAAAATGGACTTGCTATTTCTATCTAGTGGGAACAGAGGGATCAGAGATTCATTGGTCAGGCTGGGTTATCTATGGTCTTTTTGTCTTGAGTAGGTGATATAGTATACATATCTCGAGCATGTAGTAGTAGAGAAAGTTTGTTTTTCACGCGGGACTGTAAATCTCGACTCGTTGTATCGGTTTTCTTGGAATAAAAGCAACTGATTCAACGAAAAAAAAATTTAATTACATTTGTGGAAACCAAAATTTGTTAAATATGTCAAGTTTGATCGCTCTCAGTCCAACTCCGTTAACTTTTGCTATATGACAGGCAACTCTTCTAATAACATCGTTAAATGTGTGACATGAAAATTAAAAAAAATAATGAATTTAATTTTTTTATAATTTTCACATCTATTTGAAAAATAAAATTGCATTCAGAGGAAGCAGTTGTTGATTTGATGCCGTTCAACGCCGGGGGAGGGGGGGGGGGGGGTATCACCATTAATCCCAGCTGTAAATCACTTGGTCTTCCCCTTGGAAATCCAGGTTCGAGGAGTAAAGGTTGAATTTTGGCATGAAATGCAACATGACTTGAAATGAAGGATTTCCTCCAGGGTTTAATTGCATAGGATACCACGTAAGTATTGGTTTCGTCATGGTAAAGAACTCAAAATATATCGAATGCATACTAACCACTTAACTTTTTTAGTTGCAACTAAACCATATAAGTCGACTTTCGATTGCATCATTATATTTTCCATCCTTAAACTTAAGGGTGGGTATTAAATTAAAGTTATCCACCATACTATTTTTCTTTCACTTTCTTCCTAACTACAAAACGATTTTTTTTAAAAGAAAAATAGAGGATTGAATAAACCATCACATCAACCCTTTGAAATTCTTCTCTTACTCTGTAGCTGCCGATCCTCTTATAAATTTATTCATAGAATTGGAGATGGGGGCTTCGGCTGCGAACTTCGGTCGAAAAATAGAGTTTCACCCTGTAAGTCTTTCTTTAATAGAACACCAGTAACAAAGCTATAATAAAACTTCACCTAAAATGACGGTCAAGCAGACGACGTTCAACTCTTATTTGACTTTTATGCCACATGTCAACCATGTCATACACACATGACAATTATATATTTTTTAAATATCATATCAAATAAATCTGATTTAATTTTCCAAATATTAAAAAATCTCGTCTTATGCACTGCCGAAGCCCACTCCCCATCCGAGCTCCGCCTCCCTCTTCAAATCCAGTCGCTGAGCCGAGTAAGGAGAAGCCGGAATCGTCGTGCGCTGTCGAGGAAGAAGGCTTCGAGCTCTTCGTCCCTCCCATCTCCTCGTCGTCCCTCCCATCTCCTCCTCGCCGTCGTCGTCTCACCAAGATCTGTCGTCGATCATCGTGGCCACTAGCTGAGGTAAATCGAGAAGAAGCTGCCTTCTTCCGTGCCAGTTGTCGTTCCAACCTTTGCGATCGGGATTGGGGTTTCTAGATTTGGCCGTTGATTTATTTTCCCCATCCTGCTAGATCTTCCTTCTTCTCTGATCGAACTCGTGGAGGTCGTACGTTTCAATTCATTCGATTGAGACATGGACCCCTACCTTCCAACGATGACGATGACGCCGACTCCCAAAGCCCTGAAGATCCTCAATTCCCTTTCCCCATCTCAACGACCCAAAAACTCAATCCATGGCGTAGACTTTGGCCCATCAATCGGGGGTGTCTTTGTCGTAGAGGGCAAGAGCATTCTCGAACCGTTTGTTCTCTTCTTTTGTCCATCATGTCGCTTTACTTTCTTTGAACAACCAGCTCGAGTTTTAGAGGTAGGAAGATGGAGACAGGGTTTTGATTCCCCTGCTCCTGGGTTGGCCTTTATTTCTTGAGAGAAAGAGAGTGGGCGAATTCCTAAAGAAAGAGCAGCAGCCATTGCAAAAACCCCATATGGGAAAATGCCGAGGACGAAGGTAGTGGGTGGGAGGGGAAGGGGCCAGGGGTGGTGTTACGCGGAAGATTCTAGAGAATTCTAGAAGAATGTAGATACATGCATGCATCTTGCGATTCATGCACCAATGTACATACATCCCCCTTTCCTATCTTTTATACATGCACCTATTTATTACATTCATGTATGGGGCTAGTTCATGTATGGGGGGACTTCTAGGTTCGTTCATTTATGACGGCCATGTACATTGTACTTAGTGGAGAGGATGCCTATATAAGCAACCCTCTCCATCACTTTTCATCATCCAGAAATTGAGAGTTTCCATCTCTAGAGCTTTTCTCCATACTTGTGAGTTTGAGTGAATACGAGCAAGGATGACTTAGCGCTCTAAAGAGACTTGAGTGCTAAATGCCGCACGGCCAAGAGTTGGTCCGTGACAAGTGGTATCAGAGCCAAGGTCGTAGCTCAGCAAGTGAGAAAGAACCTCGAAGAGATGGCTGGATGCGGAAGCGAAGTTCTCGACAATGAGCAACAACGCGGTCGTGAGGAGAAGAAGGATCCAAACACCAAGAAGAATCGTGATAGATCAACTCGAGAGCCTTTGGTGGCAATCGAGGAGAGGCTCAAAAGAGCGGAGACGAAGATTGCCAAGCATACAACCTTGTTCGAGGACATGGAGTCGAAATTCGATCAAGTCAGCGGAGAGGTGCAGACTTCGAAGGACGACATGCAAGGCATGGGCGCTCGAATGTCAGGCTTGGAGGTGGGGTTAGAAGCTTTATAGAAACGAGTTTTTGACCATCATCACCAACGCCATCGACTCCTTGAGGGAGACCGTTCGAGGCCAGGTGGATGAAGTGAGGGAAGAATTTGACGAGCTTAGAGGAGAGCTCAATCTCGTCAAAAGAGCCGTGGCTAATGGACCTGCCGCAACTCAATCTACTCCACGAGTAGATGTTCCAAGGCCAAAGAACTTCAGTGGGTCGAGGAACGCGAGGGAATTAGAGAATTTCCTCTGGAGCCTTGAACAATATTTTAAGGCCTCGGGCATCGATGACAATGAAGTCATGGTGCGCACCGCCTCCCTTTACTTGGTCGACATGGCCATGGTGTGGTGGAGGAGGAGGCAAGGTGATATAGAGAGAGGCACATGTGTGATCGACACATGGGAGGATTTCCGCCGGGAAATCAGGAGGCAGTTCTACCCGGAGAATGTGGAAATGGAGGCTCGTGCAAAGCTTCGACGACTCACCCACACCAGCGGAATTCGTGACTATGTCAAGGAGTTCTCGGAATTGCTACTCGAGATTCCCGATCTTCCGTACAAAGAGGCTTTGTTTGGCTTCCTTTTCGGATTGCAGCCTTGGGCAAAGTTGGAGCTCGAGAGGCGTGGAGTGCAACATCTTGCTACTGCTTTGGCAACGGCAGAGGCTCTCACAGAGTACAAGAAGAATGAGAGGCCGAACAAGTCGAAGAACTCGAAGATCAAAGGAGGAGGAGATCATCGGCAGCACTCCAAGGAAGGAAAAGGCTCGTACCAACATGGAGGCTCGAGCAAGGGAGCAAGATCTGGTAACTTTGACAAACCCATGTATGGTTTCCTTTAAGAAGATCAAGCTAGCGGCCTTCGAGAAACAAGAAGGGGGGACCAAGGAAAATTCTAGGGAAGACGAAGGGAAGATATGCTCCATGCGGAGGCTAGGCGCGGCGAAGTCCGGCGTCAACGAAGTTAGCAAGGGGAGATTCTTTGTGATCACCCAATTCGAGGGAGGCGAGTCAAAAGCATTGGTTGACACCGGTGCGACCGACAATTTCCTTCGATTGGAGGAGGCAGAGCGCTTGGGGATCACTTACGAGAAGAGGCAAGGATCTCTCAAGACCGTCAACTCCAAGGCTATACCCATCCATGGTGTTTCCAAGAACGTGCCTTTGAAGATCGAAGGTTGGGAAGGTGCTGCCGACTTTAGCGTCATCACTATGGACGACCATCCGGTCATTCTTGGCGTCAACTTCATGGAGAAAGTGGGCGCGGTGATGGCAATGAAGTCCAACACTCTCTGCCTTGACAAGGGAGATAAATTTTGCACGGTGAAGATGTTGCGCGAAGAAGGGCCGAAGAGAGCTTTATCGGCCATGCAATTGGTGAAGGGAATGAAGAAGATGGAACCCACGTTCCTTGTCACTTTGCGAGCGAAGGAAGAAGAAGGCTCGGTGGCGCCAACACCTCTCATCGAGGGCGTGTTGGAGGAGTTCGTGGATGTGATGCCAAAGGAAATACCAAAGAAGCTCCCGCCAAGAAGAGAAGTCGATCACAAGATCGAGCTTGAGCAAGGGGCGACGCCACCAGCGAGAGCACCTTATCGCATGGCCCCTCCAGAGTTGGAGGAATTGAGGAAGCAACTCAAGGAGTTGATGGATGCTGGCTTCATCCAATCGTGGAAATCCCCCTATGGAGCACCCGTTTTGTTCCAGAAGAATAAAGATGGTTCGTTGCGAATGTGCATCGATTATCGAGCTATTAACAAGCTCACGGTGAAGAACAAGTGGCCAATCCCCAATATTGGCGACTTGTTTGATCAACTCGGAGAAGCAAAGTGGTTCACGAAGCTTGATCTTCGCTCGGGATACTATCAAGTGAGGATAGCCGAGGGGGATGAGGCGAAGACAACATGCGTGACGAGGTATGGCTCATATGAGTTCTTAGTTATGCCTTTTGTCTAACCAACGCTCCTACTACTTTTTGCACCTTGATGAACCAAGTATTCGAGCCGTTCTTGGATCGCTTCGTGGTGGTGTATTTGGATGACATCGTGGTGTACAACAACACACTCGATGAACATGCCGAGCACTTACGACAAGTGTTCCAAGTCCTTCGAGACAACAAGCTCTACGTCAAGAAGGAGAAATGCACGTTTGCATCCGCGGAGGTTCCTTTCCTCGGCCACATCATTGGCGGAGGCAAGCTAAAGATGGACGAAGCCAAGGTGGAGGCGATACAAGGATGAGAGCCGCCAACGAGGGTCACCGAGTTACTATCATTCCTCGGCATGGCTAACTATTATAGGAGATTCATCAAGGGATACTCCTCTCTTTGCAGCACCCTTGACGGATCTTCTAAAGAAGAACAAGGCTTGGGAATGGTCGGATCGGTGCCGCGAAGCATTTGAAGCCTTGAAGGATGCGGTGAGGAAGGAGCCAGTGCTAGCACTTCCCGATCCAACCAAGGCATATGAAGTGCAAACGGATGCTTCCGATTTTGAAATCGGTGGAGTGTTGATGCAAGAGGGACACCCAATTGCATTTGAGAGCCGCAAGCTCAATGAGGCCGAGAGGAGATATGTGGTTCAAGAGAAGGAGATGACGGCGGTGGTCCATTGTTTGAGAACGTGGAGGCATTACTTGCTTGGGTCGAAGTTCGTTGTAAAAACGGACAATGTGGCGACGAGTTACTTCCTCACACAGAAGAAGCTCACGCCCAAGCAAGCAAGGTGGCAAGATTTCCTCGCGGAGTTCGACTTTGTGTTGGAGTGCAAGCCGGGGAAAGCCAACTTTGTTGCCGATGCTCTTAGCCGAAAGAGCGCACTTGCCGCCATCAGCCAGCCGCATTTCCCCTTGAAGGAGAGGATTGAAGAAGGCCTTAGCCACGACCCCTTCGCCAAATCCGTGGTCTAGTACATCAAGAAAGGGAAGACTCAACGGTTTTGGATGAAAGGCGGACTCATCGTGACCAAGGGCAAGCGAGTGTTCGTGCCGCGGTGGGACAACCTACGAAGGGAGATCATGAAGGAGTGCCACGACTCCAAGTGGGCTGGTCATCCCGGCATCGAGCGCACACAAGCTCTCATCGAGGAGGCTTACTATTGGCCTCGCATGAAGGACGACGTGGAACTCTACGTCAAGACTTGTCTTGTTTTCCAGCAAGACAAGATGGAGCAGCGAAGCCCGGCGGGCTTGTTGGAGCCATTACCCACTCCACAACGGCCTTGGGAAAACGTTAGCATGGATTTCATCATCGGCCTTCCCAAAGTCGAAGGGTGTGGTTCCATCATGGTCGTCGTCGACCAATTTTCGAAGTATGGCGTCTTCATCGCGGGGCCCAAAGACATGAAGGCCGAGGATGCAGCCCGCTTGTTTTTCAAGCACGTTGTGAAGTACTGGGGAATCCCGGTTAGCATCGTCAGCGATAGAGATGGCCGCTTCACCGGCAAGTTTTGGAGGGAGTTGTTCAAGATGATGGGCTCCGATCTAAACTTCTCCACGAGCTTTCATCCTCAAATGGATGGGCAAACTGAGCGGGTAAATGCTTTGGTGGAGGTCTACTTGAGGCATTATGTGAGTGCCAACCAGAAGGATTGGGTGAAGCTATTGGATGTAGCCCAATTCTCCTACAACTTACACTAAAGTGAAGCCACGAGCATGATTCCGTTCGAGTTGGCTACCGGGCAACAGCCGTTGACACCTAATACGATGACGACGGGGTACAAGGGCAACAACCCATCTGGCTACAAGTTTGCACGAGGGTGGCACGAGAAGATGGAGTTGGCAAAGTCTTATCTCGCTCGAGCGAAGAAGATGAAGAAGTGGGCGGATAAAAAGCGACGTCACTTGGAATTCGAAGAGGGAGACTTGGTGATGGTGAAGTTCTTCCCTCATTGATTCAAGCACCTAAAAAATGTGCACAAGGAGATGCTGCAACGATATGAAGGGCCATATCCGATCTTGAAGTGGATTGGCACAGTGGCGTACAAAGTCGAGTTGCCATCGCACTTGGAGATTCACCCCGTCTTCCATGTGAGTCAATTGAAGGCATATCATGAAGACAAGGAAGATGGAGCGCGGAAGGAGTCGACGATGGCACCAACTCTCGTCACCACAACACATGAGCACGAAGTGGAGGAGATCTTGGCTCATCGTGTTGTGCCTAGGCGTGGTGTTCACCCAAGCTACGCGGAATATCTTGTCAAGTGGAAGAGGCGGCCAGAAAGCGACATCACATGGGAGAAGGAGCTTTCGCTATGGTGTCACTAAGACTTGATCGAGGCATTTCATGCGGAGTCCGCGACGATCCCGAGATTGAGTGGGGGAGATTGTTATGCGGAAGATTCTAGAGAATTCTAGAAGGATGTAGGTACATGCATGCATCTTGCGATTCATGCACCAATGTACATACATCCCCCTTTCCTATCTTTTATTCATGCACCTATTTATTACATTCATGTATGGGGCTAGTTCATGTATGGGGGGACTTCTAGGTTCGTTCATTTATGACGACCATGTACATTGTAATTAGTGGAGAGGATGCCTATATAAGCAACCCTCTCCATCACTTTTCATTCATCCAGAAATTGAGAGTTTCCATCTCTAGAGCTTTTCTCCATACTTGTGAGTTTGAGTGAATACGAGCAAGGCTGACTTAGCGCTCTAACGAGACTTGAGTGCTAAATGCCGCACGACCAAGAGTTGGTCCGAGACTTTGAGTGAATACGAGCAAGGCTGTCCTAGTTGCCATTGATACCTTTTGAGTGACATCTGAGCTTAGGGGTTTTAAAGTTTACGAAATAGTACACGCTAATATTCATAGTGATATTCTGTAAAATGCTTGATTTGTTTTCGAGCTTCTATAAAGCAGGAACTCGATAGTGAAATTAGCTACGTTCTCAACCTAGTAACCATCCTATAAAAACTTACATAGATTTGTTGACCCAGTAACCGTCCTAGGAGGGAACCAACTGGTATTCATAGAAAAAGTTGGAGGCAGAGAGTTTACTGGGTGAACTAGGAGGGAAGACCTGTCTCGAAATCAATAGCATATAATTGGACAATCATATCAACTTGTGTGTTTGTGATGATAAAATAGGTTTATAAAGATGATAGTGATCTCAGTAAATAGAGGATGAACTTTGTTTTAAGAATTAGACCAGATGTCTAACCACAAAGGAGTCTTCCTGCATATATCATCATTTTGCAGGATGTGATCTTTGAGCAATATGTCATGATCCAGTCACGGGTGGTTCTAGAAGCTGGATGTTCTTCCATTTCTGATACTCCAGCAAGTAGCACTTCTCACGAGGGGTAATGCTTTCTTTCATACTGGCTTTCAATAAGGAGGAGTGGTTGTGTAATATCCTAACCCGGCCGGGTACTACTTTTGCCAAAATATCCTTTATAAACCATAAAATAAATAGGAGCTGAAAATACTTGGGAAAATAGCGGAAACTTTTCATAAATAGTTTTAACAAATACTTAGAATAAAGTGTAATTTCTTAAAACAAAGCCCTAACACTTGGGCGAACCTCAATCATAAAATCTTAATATGAATCTCCAGTCTGTGCTCATAATCATAAAATGAAATAACTAAAAAGTTTCTAATGATGCCGCTTATTGAAAACTTTGACTAGGCATCCTCCGTTATGTGCGAATCGTCCTCCTCTAGCTGGCTTGCCTTGAACCGTTCTCTCGATCTCGCTACTTTCTAACTGCTCCTCTAACTAGCTGATATCGAGCTGGTTCTCGCTCATTCTTTTACTAAGGCCTGGTGAGTGAGATGAGGTCAGTCTACGCCCGTACGTTTTAAAATTTCTACTACTTAACACTTTACTTAAAACACTTACTTAAATTGGTGGAAGTTGTTTGTACTTCCACTCTTAAAAACTCTTTAACTTTTAAAGTTGTATGGGAGTTACTGTTACTCTCCATTCTTAGAACTTAAATCTCAACTTGAACTTTTGACTGACACTGGGATCCCTCACTAGCTAATTCGGTTGCCCAACTCATACGTATGAGAAGTCATATAGGCTTTCCTTAAACTTAAACTTAGTTAGGGAAGTCGTAACGATTCACCCCCCCTAACATCTTAAACTTATCGTGGTGGCTCTTCACCACGATTCTCAAGAGCATAACTGCTACTCTGTCTCGAAGATCTCAAATGGCAATGGACTGACGCTAGTAACTAAAAACAATTAAAACGACTTCACCTTCTTAAAGGTGAGTTACTTCTTAAAAGTACTTGTTTCTTAAACTTGAACTTACTTGTAAGTAAAGCATGCAATAACATACAACTGAAAGCATATTCGCACAAACTCACATGGCATCATAGAAACACACAAATGCAAGTATAGCACATAGAAATCCATCTCTATTTCATGCTCAAGCTTCCATCTCTTATAAGATTATCTCGTACTCCTTTCCTGAAAATGGCCACAAAGGCACCCATGTAACATACTCAATTATTGAGTCCATTTGATATGCGACTTGGACTTCAAATCAAAAGTCCGATACACACGAATCCCCATATCATTACACATTGGAATATATTTGCTTCACTTCTCCCAACCTCGTTAGCTTAATTGCCAGTACCTTTAACCACTCAGATATACACCACAAAATACAAGTGACCTATATTAATTCCAACCCCACAATCAAATCCATGTAATCATGGAATTCACTAAGGCCTTGTTTGATTTAGGGGTTTCATCATGGATTTGGTGCACAAAACCCAAACCTCATAGAAATGGAACAAAATCCACTGTTTGCTTCAAGGTTTTAGGGGGGAGATAAATCTGTGGCCCCACGGACTTGTAAATTCCATCTCAATGTGTGGGATTTGGGTGAGGGTGGGAAGTCCATGATGAGACTTTACTCTTTTCTCCCCACTAATTATTAATAACAAATTGGTCCTCTTTATTTTTGCTAACCCTTTAGACTAGAGATAAAAGAGACCTGGGAAGAAGTGGAAAAACGTGAAGGAACACGAAGAAGATGGTGGAATGTGCTTGGACTTAACAAGCATCAATTTGTGAGAAAAAGAAAGACGAAAATTCTATAATTGTAGGGTACATCAACTAGTTTAATGATGTGTGGTAAGTTGTATTTGCCTATTTGGAGTAAGTGGGTATTGGTTAACAAACTAACAATGATTGAAGCACTTTGTTTAAAACCGACGATTAGTTTATGCTCAATATTTCAAATATTCTATTGATTTCATGTTTGTTTGCATATATGATAGCTCTGAGATCTTGAAATCTTGGAGAGGTACAAAGAAATTCTAAACGACTTTGTTTAATATGGAAACAATAATATACAACTAATTATAAACAAGGGCAACAAGGTCAATGGTATCTCATACCCACTAATATATTTCAGCAAAATCCATTATGAAAACCAACAAGCAAATAAGGTTTTGTTCCAAATCCATAATCGACCAATTTCATCATAAATCCTTGATTTTATAAAACCCAGGTTTTAACCAAAGCCCTCATTTTTCAAACCCATTAAGCAAACGAGTCCTAAAAGGAAAAGCTTCCATGTTAGGCCATTGTCAAATCACGTGTCTCAACTCCATGCACAACGGTCCAAATTAGTGATTTTGCAAGACGTGTATAAAAATCATACGCCAAAACACTTATCATTAAGCAAGACATGCATGTTTTCCACCTGGACCCTAGGATGGAACCATTCCTGAAGATGCATACCTTTGTTAAATTCCCTCAATAATTTACCAGAAAAGTTTATTGGTGTTACTTGGCTCATGACAGGAGACTTCAACTCAATTTCGAGTTCAGAGGACAAGCAATGAGGTGCTCCATTCAACTTTGCTAGAGTGAGATCTTTCACAGATTGTATTGATGATTGTGGTCTAGTGGATCTTGGCTTTTCGGGACCAAGGTTCACATGGTTTACTAAGTCGTCCATACTTAAGGAAAGGATGGATCGTAGTCTTAGCAACCTGGAATGGCGACAACAGTTCCGCAGGACGACACTCTTCAACCTCACGTAGCTTAAATCTGATCATCGGCCTATTTTGACTTGCACAACAAGTCTCCCCTCCAGTAATAGACTGGTGAAACGCTTCCAATTTCTTTCTCCCTAGCTTGCTCGTGAAGATTTCTCTACCTTCCTTCTTTCTTCGTGGAATCTTGGTTTTGATTTTCCCTCCTCCTTGCATGTTCTTTATGAGAAGCTCACTGTGTGGCACAAGGAGATCTTTGGAGAAGGAGAGGCAAACTCGAGAGGAGCTGGAGGACACTCTGTGGCAGGAAGAGGTTCTCTGGATGCAAAAGTCCAGAGCGAACTGGTTTGTCTTTGGAGACAAGAATTATAGGCTTTTACAGCAAAGCAGACTGAGTGGAAGGAAAATGAACATGATTACCAGCCTCAAAGATGGATTGGAAAAATGGATCCCTCATCCTGATTCACTCCTCTCGACAGCTAGATTGTTTTATGTGGAGTTGTTTACCAAGGAGGAGAAGGAACATCGTCCTCATCTCCCTGCAAACTTTTCGGAGTTGGCCTCTTCGCTGCTCAATAACCTTGGAGCCCCCTTCCTTTGAAGGAAGTCAGAGAAATTATTATGGACATAAAAGGCCTCAAAGTGCCGGGAAAATATGGTTTTCACGCTATCTTCTTCTAGAATTGTTCGGATGTCATTGGAAGGGAGGTTTTTCTTTTCATATTTGGTTTCTTTATTAATCCTAGTAAGATAAGATCCCTGAACCAAACTTTACTTGCTTTAATTCCTAAAGTTGAGGCTCTTGCCTCCATCAGTCAGTTTCGTCCCATTAGTCTTTGCAATATGGATTACAAGGTGGTGGAAAAAATGATTGCCAACAAGCTCAAATCGTTGATGCCCCACATGGTTCACCCTAATCAATCCAATAGAGACACCACTGATAATATCCTTATTTTGCAGGAGACAGTCCATTTCATGGTCAGGAAAGGAGGGAAGAAGGGTACCATGTTCCTGAAGGTGGACTTAGATAAGGCATACGACAGAATCGACTGAGAATTCCTTGAAGAAACTTTAATCTTGACTGGTATTCCCTCCCAATTTTTCAAACTCATCATGCAGTGCGTGACTTTGGTGGAGATGTACGTTCTTTGGAACGGAGGAGAGACGAAAGCTTTCACCCCCACCAGGGGATTCCAGCAGGGATGTCCCATCTCCCCTTATCTTTTTACCCTTTGTGTTGAAAGATTGAGCCATATTATTGATAGAAATGTTAGGGATAAAAAGTGGAAACCTGTCTTGCTGTCTGCTGGTGGCCCTCCCTTTACTCACCTGTTCTTCGCAGACAACCTTATTATGTTTGCTGAAGCCAGTGTTGAGCAGGCTGAGTGCATTTTGTCTTGTCTGAATGACTTTTTTGAAGTCTCAGGAGAACATATGAGCAAATACTAAGTTGGGAGAACTTCTCCGAGAATACTAAGTTGCATACTAGAGCTAATATATGTTCTAGTTTAGGTATCCAATCCACGAACGACCTTGGAAAATACCTTGGTATACCTGTTATCCATGGCAGGCTGACCAAACTTACTTACAATTATATTTTGGATAAGATTAACAGTAAGATGACAGCTTGGAAATCCCTCACCCTTTCTCTTGCTGGTCGGGTCACCTTTGCCAAGGGTGTTCTGGAAGCTATTCCCTCGTATGCAATGCAAACAACCCTTTTGCCTGCTTCTTTGTGTGACACTATTGATAGGAAAATCAGGTGGTTTGTTTGGGAGTCTCAAGTGGGGAAAAGAAATGTGCATTTGGTTTCCTGGGAACAATTTATAAGCCAAAAAACCGAGGAGGCCTTGGCCTTAGATATGCTAGGAGTCTCAATCTTGCGTACATTGTTAAACTGGCTTGGCAAATTATGAATAATGAAAATGACTTGTGGGTTCAGGTGATGCAGAGCAAGTATTTCCACCACAGGGAAGGCATAATTACGACCATGAAAACCCGCAATCACTCCAACATGTGGAAAGCCATTCTTAAGGCAATGCCTGTGATGAGAAGAGGGATGGCGTGGATGGCGCATTATCGTTTCTAATGCGTCGAGAGAACAAATCTACTTTACTTCTACTCCTACGAATACTACTAAACTGATTTATTATTCATTGACGTATCAAACCAAAGAACAACGTACATATTTATAGGACTATCTCACAAACCCTTTTCCTCTCAAACCAGATAAATTAATCCTATCCCAACAAGTAAACACTAACTTCTTCAACAAGACACAATAAACTAATACGAATAACAATAATGACCCAAAAATTAACTAATAATAATATCTAATTACTAAGCTCAACTCGGCACTACGGCCCACTGGTGCTATAATGCACCAAACCTCCTCCCTTTGAAGAACTTCATCCCCGAAGTTCAGGCGTCATCTTCAACCTGGATCGATGAAGAAGAATCGTTCCCACGTATTGATGACAACAAAGAGAGTGGATTCCCGTCGAAACCGATCTCGTTTATGACGCTTCCAATTAGGTTCGGGTACTTGAACGACCCCAACACCTGCAACTCTTTCTTCATTCCGCCTTCCCATGCATGGAATGAAATTCCCCATGCATTCCTTCTCCCACATCACATTTGAGTGCAATATTAAAGGATTTTCGAAGGGAAGTTTGGTTCCCATGCCATTTGAGCGATTCACCCGCATAACCAAACCCCAATTCTCCACCTGCAGTCGTTCACATCCCCCAACTCTCGTCGTCTCCTGAACTCGTCTCGTCGGGGAGGGAGATCTTGTTGCGTCGTCCTCGGAACTCGCAGGAACACCTCCATCCATGTGCTCCGACCTCGCCACAGAGGACCCAAGCTCGCCGGCCCAACTCCATACAAAAAAACTCTGATCAATCCTCCCGTTCTTGGACCGATACAACGGTGAACCGGATTATCGTTTCTAATGCGTCGAGATAACAAATCTACTTTACTTCTAATCCTACGAATACTACTAAACTGATTTATTATTCATTGACGTATCAAACAAAAGAACAACATACATATTTATAGGACTATCTCACAAACCCTTTCCCTCTCAAGCAAGGTAAACTAATCCTATCCCAACAAGTAAACACTAACTTCTTCAACAAGACACAATAAACTAATACGAATAACAATAATTACCAATAATTAACTAATAATAATATCGAATTACTAAGCCCAAATCGGCACTACGGCCCACTGGTGCTATAATTCACCAGTGGAACATAAGGGATGGAAAATCAACATGCTTTTGGAATTATACGTGGTTGGACCAGGACACTATGCTCGAAGACTTCGCTCTTGTGGATCTTTCCGATGAGGAGAAGTACTCTTGCGTGGCATATTGGACTACCAGAGATGGTGAGAAGGACTGGGAGAGACTTAAGGATTATCTCCCTAATGAGGTTTTGGTTCGTATTGCAGTATTGGAGGCCCTTAGACTAGAGCTTGGAGAGGACAAAACGAACCGGGGAATGGAGAAGGATAGGGGGTTCAGGTAAGGTCTTCCTATGATCTAGTGGATGGCGCGACGGAGGACATGCCTGGGGAAGTTTGGAGCGACCTCTCGAGATGGGATAGCCCAAACCGAGTCAAGCTATTGCTATGGTTGGTCTCACACAACAGACTACTCACCAACGCAGAGAGAAAGAAACATCAGATTGCTTAGAATGGAAGCTGCAACCATTGCACCTGGGAGGAGGAGACTGTGGAGCATATCTTAAAGAAATGCAAGAAGACTAAGGGATTCTAGATCCACTTCAACAACAATATTAAAGAATAGAACAATGACATCGTTTTCAGACAGTGGATTCACGAAAATACCAAAGCTGTTGACACAGGAGTTGATTTCAACATTCTGCGTTGGTTTGTCTGGAAACAATGAAATGAGGAGGTCTTGGATGGAAAGAAGTACTCTAAAGAAGGTTTGATTTACAAAGCCAATGCTTGGCTTAACATTCATCGACAAGCAAAAGACAATGCTTAAAAGAGCCTTGTGGTGAGCAACTTGGTTCAAACGGAGGAGCTTGGCTATACTCTACCAAGGGAAGGCTGGATTCAAGTACAAGAAGATGACTCGGTGAAGGGAGCTACCAACATGGTTTTTGCAGGTGGCGTGATCAGGGATTTTGTTGGGCGTTGCTTAGATCCATTTGCTTGCAATTTATGGGCTTGCTCCATTATTAGGTTGAACTTAAGGGAGCTGTTGTTAGCCTTGAAAGAGCATCGCAACTTGGTTTCAGGAAGATCGAGCTCAACCTCGACTCCACTACTGCGATCAACATCGTGAAGAACTGGCAGGTAGGGATGGCAGTGGATTGGGTTGGGTTTTGCCAAACTCAAATCAATGGTTATATCTGTAAAAAAAAAATCCAGGGTAAAACCCAATGGGTTTGAGAAACTCAAACTCACCTAACCCGCTGGGTATCCGCAGGTTCATGGATACCCACGGGTTCTGTGCTAAAAAAATGCGCAATAACAAGTTCTGGTAAAAAAAGTCTGATATCAATCCACCCATACAAATTATCTATACAAAAAACACTAATCTAGAACATACAAGCAAACCACAAATTATTCATACAAATTGTTTGACATTAAAGATAAACATCCATAAACAAGATTAATTAAAAGCTTCTTACTACTTGAGAACTTGAAGATTGTCATCTTAACTTCACTCTCCACTCCATAATATCAAATAATTTATCAACTTCGTTATACACAATTAGAAAGAACAAATTAGACATGTTTTTACAATCATAAGGAAGATTAGTTGCTTAATGCAGATAACATCCGAAGCTTGTAGATTATGGCTTGGAAGAATTGGTTTATGGTTGTGGGCGAGTATCCATGGGTTGGATAACCCTAAACCCAAACCCAACCCAACCCATGAATAGTATACCAGGTTGAAGCCTAAACCCGGCCCAAAAACCCGTCAACACGGATTTTACTCGCGTTGACCGGATTGGGTCGGGTAGTGTCCCTTCGGTTCAGGTTTGGTTTCCATCTCTATTAGCAGGATATCAGCCACTCACATGGCCTGCTAGCGGAAAAAATTAGAAACCTCCTTGATCGTGATTGGCTTGTTAGTCATGTGTATAGAGAAAAGAACTTTGTTGCTGATTTTTTGGCATCCAAGGGTCATACATGTACATGGGCGCTGGGCCGGGCTTGGGCTAGCACGACATGGGCATGCTTCTGGCCCATTTATTTCGTGTCGTGCTTGGCACGGCCCGTCAGTTTTTGTGTCGTGCCATGCAAGCCCATTAGTTAACTTTGCTAGGCCCGGCCCAGGCCCGGGCACGGTTGGAATCGTGTCGTGCCTATTCGTGCTCGTGCCATGCTCATATTCGTGTTTAATGAAAAGGACGAAAACAAAAGAGAGAATGGAAATGAAGGTGAAAATTGGACATGGGAAGATAGTATTAACCGATAATGTTTGAGAAAAGTTACAAATAAGGGGGAAAAGGAAATTGGAAGTATAGCGAGTGTGATTTGGCTTTGTTTAATTCTTTGTCCATTTTTACTTATGTTAGTAATCACGTATATATCTTTATGACACTTCTAACAACAACAAATAATTATTTTTCTACTTGTGTTTTGTAATATTTGAACCTACAATTCTTTTTATATTTATTTTCTATCAAATAAATATTATTTCGTGTCATGTCTGTTCTTATACTCAATAAAGTCTAAAAAATATTAGGCCGGACACGGCCCACTTTTATACCGTGCCCGTGCCCGTGCTCGTGCCGGGCTGACCCATTTATTTCGTGCCCGTGCTCTAACCGTTTCGTGCTGTGCTAGCCCGTGGGCGGCACGGCCCGGTGCCCACGTACAGTCATACCCTTCCTTTTGTATGATTCCAACCTTAAACATTGGTTGTTGTATGATGGTATGAAAACGATCATGACTCTTCCTATTAATATTATACACTACTGTGTCTATCCAAAAAAAAAAAAAAATACTGATGGAGATTAAAAAAAATGTTTGGTATTTTACATCGAAATAACTACATTAACTGGCTAGGGCTTGACAATGTTGGTAATATAGCTCCGATGGGGGAAACTGTTTTCCTCTCTCTGGAGAGGACGCGAGTTCGATTCCAGCCCTTTCAATTTTTGCCATCTTTTCCCCCGCCGGCCGCCGCCGATCGTCTCTTTCGTCTCCCGACTGAAATTCCACCGCCATGGATCACGACGACCCTCCGGCCAATCGCAGGAAGGTAAGCTACCGCCAACTCTGCCATCAAATTTCTCAATACTCACCGGAAAGAAACTCCTCGAGTTTATCAAGAAGGGGTTTCTTAGATCTGAAATTTCTCACTCTATCACTTCCATTTCCTCCAGCAGCTGAAGTTCGCCCCCAAGTCCGCTTCCCAGAGGAAGCCCCGCCTCGCCGCTCCCAAACCGTAATCCCCACTTCCTTTCTTCCTTCCCTCCTCACTGCAGGTAATCTGAATTTCCAGTGTTCAAGTGTCTGATTTTCCATTTTCCGATGTCCTTTTTTTCTTTTGCCGAAATGCAGCAAGACAAGCGACGATGGCAGCAACGAAGACGAAGCTGCGAAAGCTCAGAAGCTGATGACCAGATTCAACGTAAGCCGTCTACCAAATCCCAAGTCCTTTCTCAGTCTGTGAATCTCATAATCTTTGGCTGTTAATTTCCGTTGACACTCGGTTGGACTTAAAACCGCGTTTGTTTCATCCTTAGTCTTTACTAGAAGAGGCTGAATGGCTGATGCTACCAATTCATTAGTAGGGATATTAGTAAACTACTCGTTTGGTGCCAATTGCCAAACATGGAATACGATGAATGAAAGCAAATTATAGTAAAGTTCCAATCTTTAGCCAAAAGATCATGATATTTGGTCCAAATTGCGACTACCAAGTAGAAGAACCAGTGAATCCCTACCTTGACTAGAGCCACTCTCAAGTTACGGTTTTTACATTGTTGCAGGAGAATCTCAAAAGACAGGCTACTAGAGCTGACAAGAAAGGTAGTTAAAGTTCTCATCTTTTAGCTAAATGTTCCGACTTCTGCAGGAGACTTTTGTGGTCTAGTATGTTCGTGTGTTGCTATTATATATGCAGCTGCTCCAGTTGAAGTGGCATTTGGTTCTGGAGCCTCACCGTCGCTATCGATTAGGAAATTTGGTTACCCTAAGGCGGAGGCTAGCCATGTCAAGGCATCAGCAGCGGGGTGGGATTCGGATCCTGATGCTATGCAAATCGATGGTAAGGATGAAGGAGGAGGTCATGGTGCTATTGATCTTAATCGGCAACGAACCAGGAAGAAATATAAAGAGCCATTTGTAAGAAGGAAAATTCAATATTTCTTGTTCTGTGTTCTGGTCTCTTTTTATGAAAAATTCAGACCTTGCTGAAGTTGCTGTTAATGCAGGACTATGAGAGTTACTATCCTATTACCCTTCCCCTGAGGCAGCCTTTCTCTGGTGACCCTGGTATATATACATGTTTGATTATTATTTGTCAAAGAAGTTCCGGACTCGATCTGTTTCTGCTACAGCTTTAGTTAGTTTTGCTGCTACTGTGTTGCCAGATGTTCTGAACAAGGAAGAGTTTGGGAAGGATGCAATGAACTCGGAGTATGATGAGAACTCCATCAAACATGCTTCAGAACTTGGTTTGTTGGTAAGGCTGATATGAATGTGACTATCATTGCCGATCGATGATGTGTTTTTCGTCAGATTTGTGGATTCATATGCTGTGGAAATGATGATGACAGGAGAAATCTGATGAAGCAAAGATGCTTCTCTTCAAGTTCCCTCCCAAGATGCCCTACATTAACCGGTCAATTATCAGCGCGAAAGGGAAAGAAAAGGTTGGAAGCAGCAGCAGCTCGATCCAATCACAGAGCTCCAACTGTCTATCGCAGCTGCCTGAGGGATACATGGGCAAAATGGTGGTCTACAAGAGTGGAGCTGTCAAGTTGAAGATAGGAGACGTTCTGTATGATGTAAGTTGTTTTCTATTGCAATTTGCAGCCCTTTTCGTGCACTATATCCACTGTGTTCACGTTTGAGCTCACTGTTAATATATGCTGATGAACCCATTCTGCAGGTTGCCCAAGGTTCAGATTGCACATTCCATCAGCAAGTCATGGCAGTCAACACGGAAGCAAAACAGTGTAGTGAAGTTGGGGAGATTGAAAAACATGCTGTCGTGTCTTTCGACGTTGATTCTATTTTGGATTCTGTGATTAACTTAGATTAGATCGAGTTTGTCAGAGTTGTTTGTAAAGTCAGCAAAGTTTGTGCAGAGTATTATTGGTGATAACAAATGTAAGACAGCCGAACATTAGACTAGTGTGCCAGAAGAACACTAGCAAGCAGCCAAAACTGCTCAGAACACTTCGTTTTCCTTTGGATCTTCTGGGAAAAGCAGGCCTGATGAGCTTCAGACACCATTTTCAGCACTCAATAACAAGGTACCTACCATCCAGATTGGAGATTTTTTCAGAAATAATACTGTTTTAAAAAAATTTCCAAAAATAACACATGACCCCTAAATATTCCAAAAATAGCACCCTTTCCCGAAAATCGTCACCTGACCAGTGGTTTACACGAAAACCGCAGGGTGGGAGCACGGTTTTCAATGAAAACCGCACAGGTAGGGATTGTTTTCATGACCGCTGCGGTCGGACCGGTTTGGGCCAAAATTGTTGCCCCACCCAGTGGTTTGGTCCTTTTTTTTTTTTGAAAAATTCTAACTTAGGTGGAAACTTCAAACGAACGTATCTTTTTTTTTTTTGAGTATCCGATTGTAGTGAATTTTTTTTTATTTCGCATACTTTTTCGAGATCTTGCAAGCCACAAACGCCGTAGGCGATTTGGTCCCGCCTTCGTCCCGAAAAAAATGTCGTTTGCTATACTGAACGAGCTTTTTTCTAATTTTGTCAAACTTTGGATAACCCTAACTTTGTGCTCCAAAATCTGAACATCATGAAATTTTTTTCCATTTCGCATAACTTATTAAGGACTACAACTTTTATCATAGACATAACCTCGGAATGTACGTGGATTTGTGAAAAGGGAAGGTAAGTTATTCCCAAAACCCTGTATATCCAAAACTAATTCCTTTTTTTAAAATTCATTCCTAGTAAAAATTGTAGTACTTGAAAAGTTATGTAAAATGAAAAAAATTCATGATGTTCGGTGATTCGAGCCTAATTGTACACTTTTTACCCCCGCTTCCACTTGACGTTTGTGACATTTGAACTCCTAAAGGTTGGTTTTACGCTAGGTTTTGCGTGTTTCAGATCCTAACAGGTGAAACCAACCCCAGAGTCGAAAGTTGGAAGAAATGGAGCGAAGACCGGGCAAAGAGGAGGAATCAGCTGCAAATCACGACCTGGCATTGGAGTTCACGACCTCTAAGGCCGTGAAATGGAAGCACAAACTGTGAACAACGAGGTGTCCAGGAGGGTTCCAGAGGTTACTGACAACCCGGCAGTTCACGGTCTCTAAGACCATGAACTTGGATTGCAAACCGTGAACCCTAGAGACTGAAGCGGTGCGTTTTGGAGACGACATTGAGTTCACGGACGCGTTTAGGTGTTCACGACCGTGGACTGGAAGGCCGTGAACTCAGCTCTATCCGGGTTTAAGTGTGGAGCTGAAAGGAAGAAGAATGAAGAGAGACATAGAGTGAGAAAACTTCTCCTTCTTCAGCTTTTAGAGTGAGAAAGTGACGAACCAAAGAAGAGGAAAAGCTAGGGTTTGATCTCCAAGCAAGGATTTGAGTTTTCTTCATCACAAGGAGCTAGACTTGCCTCTTCATGGTGGTTTTCCTTCCGCTCTCTTGTGTTTTCCCTTCTCCTAGCATGGAGTAGTCCCTTATTTCACTTGGGTGTTTGTAAAGCCTAGCTAAAATAATGTGAATGCTTGTATGAATTGAATGATTTGTGTGTGGATGTGTTTTAATGTGAATGTTGAGGTATTACTCAGAAATGATTGTGTTGTGTGAAAGCCTATCAATCTAATTGCCATTATAACCTAGTTTAGAGAGAAACCCCCTTAACTTAAGAGGCTCTTCTAGAGATGGGTATCTTGGGCATTCTATGCCTCCTAGTCTAGGTTAGTTTGAGGGCCAACCTCCTAATTCGTATTAAACACTTAGGGTTTGGTTGTGAGTGGCCGGCCGAACTCCAATTCGAAGGTGAAGTCTAACTAATACTTAGTCAATAGGTTGAGAGGGTCATGTAAGTGGCTTGGATCGTATCCCATTCCTCAACCTAGAATCTAAGAGGGTAACATTGGTTGCTTGTTAGACTTCCCCGCGGTTTATGACCCCCTAGCCACACACGGTCGTACGATTCTTTGAGTCATAGTTGTTAGCTAGGGAGAGCAAAACCCGAGTGAAGCTTTCTCAACTAGAGTCAAATCCATTTTATCTTTGCAAAGTAATTTAGTTTTCAATCTTTGTTTTCACCAAAACCGATATGCTAGATAATGTTTCAAGCAGTCGAAGTAGCGGTACATGGACCGGCCCGGGTTGATATTTAAACATACTTGCCCTATATTGCAACCATCTAAGGTTTATACTTGGACCTTAGGTGGGATTTTATTGTGATAGTTAGAGCGAGTCAAGTTTTTGGCACCGTTGTCGGGGAACAACAGTTTGTTATCATGAAAAGTTTGTTTGGTGTTAATCTACCTTTTAATTTATTTCGTGTTATGTTGTGAATTGTTTGCTTGTGTTAGACGTGTTGTGTTCCTTGAGTGTGTTCAGGGTGGTGCATGACCCGGTGCAATTCGGCGCCTTTGACACTACTAGACGAGGAAATCAACCGGACCCTCAGACTTCTAGCTCGAGAGAGGGAGAAAGCGGAGTCAAGAAGGAGAAGTGAAGAAAGGGGACAACAAGTTGGTCTCAAAGTTGAAGCAATTGAAGAAGGAATTGTAGTTCAGATGACGGCAAATCAACAGTGAGGGGCTAATCCGCTTCCAAACCCAAATGGAGAAGCGGAAGTCGAGGAAGGGCCAAGGACTATGGGCTATTACATGGCTCCACGGGCGGATATCCAATCTCCCATCTTACATCCACCCGTGGCCGCCAACAACTTTGAGATCAAGCCCTCTCTCGTGACGATGATTCAACAAAATGCTTACTTCCTCGGGCTATCCAAAGGTTTCTTGAGCTAGCAGGAAGCTTTAAGATTAATGGCGTCCCCAAGGAGGCATTGAGATTGAAGCTTTTCCCCCATTCTTTGGCGGGGAAGGCACTCCGATGGATCAACAACCGTCCGACACTATCCATCGCCTCTTGGGACGATCTCCTCAACAAGTTCATGACCTAATACTATCCTCCTTCCAAGACGGCCGAGTGGAGGAAGAAGATCACTCACTTTGAGCAAGAGGAGGATGAGACATTGAGGGATCCATGGGAAAAGTTCTCTGACGACTTCCTCCAGTGCCCTCACCGTGGATTCGAGGAGCAATTCGCATAGAAACTTTCTATGGATGACTCATTCAAGATGACAAGATCCTCATTGACTCTCTATGCCAAAGGAGGTTGATGAACATGACCCATCCTCAAGTCACTGAATTTCTTGAAGATATGGCTCTCAAAGGATATGATTGGGGCTTGACAAGGAGTGGGAAGAGAAGCAATGAAAGAGGAGTAAGAAGTGTGGGAGCAAGTGCTCCACTTGAAGCAAAACTTTATAAGTTGATTGAAGTGATCCTTGAGGACAAGAAGCAAAGAAAGAGAGCGGTGATGTCTTATAATTGGTGTTCAAGCACCAATCACGAAATTGCGAATTTCCAAGTGATGAAGGAGTCGAGTACCTCCGAGGAGCAAGTGAGTTTCATTGCCAATACTAGAGGGAACAACCCTTATAGCAACACATAAAACCCCGGGTGGCACAATCATCCAAAATTTGCTTGGTCGTCCCCTACCAATCCAAGACCTCCCGGTTTCTAAGGTCCAACGGGCAACTATCAACCTCGACCAACATTCATCAAAAGAAGGCCTCAGTTCCAAAACTCGAACTTCCAACAACCATACCAGGAACAAGGTGGTCAAGGGATTCAACAACCACAACAAGGTGACAAGCTCTCTAAACTAGAAGACCTTGTTAACACCTTTGTGAGTACAAGCTCTCAAAAGTTGGAGAAGAATGAGCAATTTATGGATGTGGCAACTTCCAAGTTTACCTCGGTTGAGGCAGGACTCTGAAGCCATCAAACGAGTCTCCAAAACTTGGAAGTGAAAATTAACAATCTTTCTGGGATCCTCACCGAGAGACCAAAGGGAGCCTTACCCTCTCAAACAATTTCCAACCCCAAAGATCAAGTTGGGTGCAACGCGATTTACTTGAGGAGTGGGAAGGTGACCCCGGAGGTCATTGCCCAAGATTTGAATGAGAAGGAAGACCCTCTATCCGAGGCTGAAGAAGAGGATACCTCGGGGGAAAAGAGAGGAGTGGCGAGGAAGGAATTGCTGATGCCACTGTTGCTGGCATCGAGCGTGAGATGCCTGCACCTCCCAGTACTATAATCTCACCTGTGAAGCCTAACTCTAGCTTTTGCCAAGAACAAATGAAGAACGAAAGTGGGAATTGATCGAAATGGAAACACTAAACGGAAGAGTAAATATATGGTTCTAACTTTCTTGTAAATGGGCTTAACCGCTTAGGCCCAGGTCCCGTTGTTAGTTCTGATCTGGGCTTACAACTCTTCCGTGTTCACTTTCCCGAAGCTGTGTGTTTTAGTAACACAGGACCAACTCCTTCTTTCTATTTCGTAGAATCAAGTTCCCCTGCACACTGAAGAACACAATAGACATTGCAGGAACAAAGTAAGAACCAAACACAGAACTTGAGCTGTAAAGGTAAATGGAAACAATCACTTTTTATGTGGTTTCCAGAGCTGGGTGAAAGGGAATCCCAACTTTGACTATTCCACAGTCGGAAGATCACGATGGTGTGATTTCCGACATTCCACTAAGTATGATGTTCTCGATGTTCCACCGATATTACAATGTCGAAATTAATCAACCCAATCCTGGATAGTTGATTAATCCTTTTCTAACCCTGCTATCTCACCAAGCTATCCAGCTACTGTGTTATCCAACACACCCCTAACCCAAGTACTACAGAAAGTGAATAAGGCTCTCTTTTCTTATCAATCACACTAGCTATAACCTTAGGTCTCCTTGTATGAATGATCTCCAGAAAAGTGTGTCTTGGTCTACATCAAGGTGCTCCTTTTGTATTGTCTTTGAGATAGCCATTGATTGAAGTCATTTGAAAACTTTCTATTATTGCTTTGCAAGGACAATCGTTCCTCAATCTTCCAGCTTTTTGGGGTTGATAATTCTTTCCTTTTCAGATCAGAGATTTTGCGCCAGCCTTGTGATTGATCTTCCTTTCCTTTGTTTCCACTTTCCAGATCAGTGGTTATGCATACTGTTGTCCATTGACAAGCTTCCTTCCAACAGTCTCCCCCTAAGCCAGTCAATGGTCCTATCTTGCTGCATATGTAGTTCCTGCATACATTCAGCAAACGATTACGTGCATACTATTCTTTTTAAACTAAAACAATATTTAAATGTAGGCAACCATCAGAAATAAAATGAGGGAGATTTTTATTAGACCAACTTAACCGGGTACACCTGACTCAAAAGAAAACATTGAACACTCAAACTCAAAAACCTGAACACGTGAACTTGACACTCAATGTTCTGCCGCAGAAGAAACTTTATTGACTCAGACGTACTTTAACCTAGACCTATTCAGACTGAGACCTATCCTAAGACCTAGATCTGCTCCCCCTCAGATCTACTCCCTTCTTATTGGCTTAAAACGGATAGGGTGGGGAAGGTATGTAGTCAGAGATGTCCTCATCATCACTGCTGACTTCAAGGGCTCGGTTGTGAGTCGACTCCTTCAGAATCCCACTTGAGCTTGCTCCGTCATCTTTCTTTCCCTGACATCCTGTGTCGGTTAAGTCACCAACCAGGTCAGCAATGCTAAGACCATCTTCGATAGCAAGAACTTCATTGCTAGGGTGAGTAATAATGAGTAACCAAATTTGGACCCTTCTTTTAAGTGACTACAGATCTAAGGGTGGAGAATTAAAGGAATTTATTTTCCCTAGTTTTCTTAATTGGATCATATCTTCTTCATTCTAACTCGGATTTCAATTTATTTTTTTTGCACAGATGGAACGAGTTCGTTGTGCTCTACAAAATGATATCCATTTTCAATATTTTTTTAGAAATTTTTTTTATCCCTCTCGTTACCAACTCCATATCATATGGTATCTCCTTCGTTGTTTAGTCATTTTCGGAAATTTTTGCACAAAAGGAACGATTTAATCATGATCTATTGGATTTCAAAATTTTCTGGGGGGAAAATTTTCAAACCTCTCGTTACCAACTTCATACCCATACTATACCACCCTGGTATGAGGTGGTATTTTTCAAACCATATGGTATGCTGTTATTTACCATATGGTATAGACTGGTAATAATTGACAAATTTTTGTTGTTCCAAAAAATATTAAAGTGGATATCATTTTGAAGAGCACAATTAATCTGATCTAACTGTGCAAAAAAATTAAATTCCGAGTTTAAAACGAGTGAGAAATCGTTCGTTAAAGATTAAGGGAAAGAAAATTAATGATTTTTCCAGGAGAGAGAAGGAGACGTTGATGTGGCAGATTCCTATTGGGTTATGCTTGGAGTTACTCACCACAAGGTTACTCACCGGATCTGCTCCCTGACCTAGTCGACGATGCCATTTTTCTTGCTCGTTTTCAATTATACTAACTAAGCAGGTCTCATTGAAGCTGTTTTTGTCATTTAGAACAAGCGTGTAGACTTTTCCATCCCTATTACCTGTAAGAATTATTTGGTTATTCTTAATATTTTCGACATAGCAGCAGTTGGGTTCAAAAACTACTCTACATTCTTTAGCACACATTTGACTGATAGAAAATAAGTTGTGCTTTAATCTGTTCACCAACATAACATTCTTTATTGATGGTTTGACACCTACCTGTCCTTTAACTATGATTTCTGCAGAATTGTTATCCCGAAAGTAAACTTTTCCAAACTTTCCAAGGTTAAGTTCTGAGAAAAGAAATTTGTTACCTATCATGTGGTGTGAGCACCCACTGGCCATAATCCACGTAGATGTCTCCATGCTCACTTGATGACAACACTGCATACATGAAATTCATTTTGTCTTTCTGACCCATATTTTCTTGGGTCTATTTCTAGTTACAAAATGACAGCTACTACTAAAATGTCCAGTTTGATGGCATGAAAAATAGGTAGTTAACCTCCTTTTAGCTTCTGATCTAATTCACCTTGTGCAATCTCGAATTAGATGTCCTATATCATGACAGTAATAGCACTTGGTTTCTCTTGAGTCTCTTTTAACTGTTCAAAAGGTATTTTGATTGTTGTAAAATTTTCGAGTTGCTCTTTTAGACATAAGCATTCAGTTTGAGATTTGTCATTTTCAGATTTACCATGTTGAGTTCATCTTTCAGACATGCATTATCTTGTTCGATTGTGTTTAGTTTCATTCTCAATGCTTCTGCTTCCTTTAGACTTTCTTCATTTTCACATTTTAGCTTAGAGTATTTGATTTTGACATTTTGGAATTCAATCTGTATTTCTTTTATGGTTTCTTCGAGAGATTCATCATCTTCATAGTATTCAGATATATGTAAGTTATTGATTTGAGAAGTTCTTACTTGTTCACTGGGGATGGATGAGATGAAGTTTTCATCCTCTTCTTCCGCGATGGCCATGTATGATCTATGAACTGTCACTTCTTCATCATCATCAGCTTCGTCTTCACTACAGCTCCAGGTGGCTGCAAGTGCTCTTTCCCTTCGAAGTTTAGAGCATTCAACCTTGATGTTTCCCGTTCTCCCGCACTTGAAACATCCTGTTGAGTTCACCCCTTTGGATAATTGAGTCTGTTCATTTCTGTTTCTGGAATATGTCTTCGGGTGATTGAACTTGTGTCCCCCTTCATTCTTTTCAGATTCCTTGTTCTTTGCTCCAAGGTCTCCTCGTCTTCTTTCTTGCCTACCTTTTAACATCCTGCTGATTTGCTTGCTAAGTAAGGCCAGCACTTCATCCTCTATATTGTTTAGTTCTTTAGGTTCCTTAGCCAGGCTAACTGCCTTGAATGCAATTCCTCTTCTTCCTTTGTCATTAGTTTCCTTTTCAAGCACAGCCTTATTCAATTTGTCCTCGTGGGTGGCCAAGGAGCCAATGAGCTCGTCGATAGCCAGTTTCTCCAAATCCTTTGCCTCTTTGATAGCTGTTACTTTAGGAGTCCATTTTTCAGGTAGGCTCCAAAGGATCTTCCTTACTCGATCCCCACTCTCATACGACTTTCCAAGATTCTCCAGACTGTTCACTATATTTGTGAACCTTTCATACATTTGGCGAAAGACTCACCATCTTCCGTCTTGAACAACTCGAATTGATGTTTCAAGGAGTTTATTCGTGAGGTCTTAACCTGGGATGTGCCTTCTTAAATAACCTGAAGTTTGTCCCGGATTTCCTTTGTTGTTTTGCAGCCAGCTACCTTGTGATACTCCTCTGGTCCAAGAGCACAGTACATCAAATTTGTTGCCTTGCAATTTTGCTGGAACTTCTTGTAATCATCATCAGTCCACTTCTCTTGATCCTCCTTGAGTTCGTGTGGTCCTTTGAAAACTCGAGCCCATAGCTTTGGATAAGTCGAGCCCACAAACAATTCCATACGATTCTTCCAGTACCCATAATTGACTCCTTCAAATCGTGGAGGTCGATTATGGGAAAACCCGTCGGCGAGATATAGCGGAGCGTTGCTTGCTGACCCCGACGCCATCCTTGGATCCACCAGAGGTCATTGAACACTTCTTTACTGGTGACGAGGCTTTGATACCACGTATTGCTGGCATCGACCGCGACATGCCTGCACCTCCTAGTACTGTAATCTCACCTGCGAACCCTAACTCTAGCTTTTGCAAAGAACAAATGAAGAACGAAGAACGAAAGTGGGAATTGATCGAAATGGAAACAGTAAACGGAAGAGTAAAGAAATGGTTCAAACCTTCTTGTAAATGGGCTTTACCGCTTAGGCCTATTTCCATTGTTAGTTCTGATCCGGGCTTACAACTCTTCCGTGTTCACTTTCCCAAAGCTGTGCGTTTTAGTAACACAGGACCAGCTCCTTCTTTATGTTTCGCAGAATCAAGTTCCCCTGCACACTGAAGAACACAATAGAACCTGCAGGAACGGAGTAAGAACCAAACACAGAACTTGAGCTGTAAAGCTAAATGGACATAGTCACTTTTTTGTGGTTTCCAGAGCTAGGTGAAAGAGAATCCCAATTCTGACTATTCCACGGTTGGAAGATCACGATGGTGTGATTTCCGACGTTCCACTAAGTATTATATTCTCAATGTTCCACCAGTATTACAATGTAGAAATTAACCAACCCAATCCTGGATAGTTGATTAATCCTTTTCTAACCCTGCTATCTCACCAAGTTATCCAGCTACTATGTTATCCAACACACCCCTAACCCAAGTTCTCTCCAGAAAGTGAATTAGGCTCTATTTTCTTATCAATCACACTAGCTATAACCTTTGCTCTCCTTGTATGAATGATCTCCAGAAAAGTGTGTCTTGGTCTACAACAGGGTGCTACTTTTGTAGTGTCTTAGAGATAGTCGTTGATTGAAATCATTTGAAAAATTTCTATTATTGCTTTGCAAGGACAATCGTTCCTCAATCTTCCAGATTTATGGGGTTGATATTTCTTTCCTTTTCAGATAAGAGATTTTGCGCTAGCCTTGTGAGTGATCTTCCTTTCCTTTGTTTCCACTTTCCAGATCAGTGGTTCTGCATACTGTTGTCCATTGACTGGCTTCCTTCCAACAGCCACCACCTGTGGCTGAGTACACGCCACCCCTACCTTTCCCCACGAGGATGCATTAGGAAAGATTGGAAGCGGAATGTGGAGGCTTAATGCGGATGCTCCGAGAGCTCTACCTCAACATCCCCTTCCTCGAAGCAATGGCCCACATGTAAAGATACTCAAAGTACCTCAAGGGGCTTCTAGAAAAGAAGCCAAAGGTTGAGGACCTCATGATATAATCAAAGTTGTGCAGGGTCAAGCTTCTCGAACAAAACAGAATCGGATAGGATGGAAAACGATCGGACAATACTCACCCGTGAATAAGGGCAATCGATATATGAATCGATCGGACAGATTCAACTCGGAATAAAGGAAAATCGATATGGGTAGCTCGCCACAACTAGGGTGAATACCTAGTTGATAAGAGTCGCTCTAGCACTCTGGAGATTCTCAACGGAGTAATTAGGGCAAATTCCGCGTAGGGAACTAGGCAATAGCCTCTGAAATTCAATAATAATCGTCTAAAGACAAACCAACGTGTTCAATCCTTTAAATAGGCAAAGTACAACCCAAATCCTACTCCAACATGGAAAAACAATCATAAACCGACTTTAAAACAAGGAAACTCGGAAACAGCCCAACAAACCCGTTAAGCCCAAGCCGTTAAGCCTGGACCCGTTAAGTAAACCCGTTAAGGCTGGACCCGTTAAGCAAACCCGTTAAGGCTGCTTCTTGCAATCTGCCTTCTCTTCAGCACTTCCTCCACTCGAATCATCATATATGGCTTCCCTCGAAATAGCTCCACGTCCATGGCTCCTAAGTAGCTCTCCAAATATGTCCCAAGCTTCTCCTTCAACGTCCTTGCTTTAGCACGTGTGACTGGCCCATTGATGTCCTCATCAGCCCCTCATTCTTCAAAAGGATTTGCCCTCAAATCCGAATTGCCATCCAAATAAGGTGCAAGGTCAGAAACATTAAATGTTGCACTTACTCCATACTCTCCCGGCAAGTCGATCTTGTAGGTGTTGCTTCCAATCTTCGAAACCACCTGGAAAGGACCATCACATCAGGGCATTAACTTTGATTTCCTCTGCTGGGGAAACCTCTCCTTCCTCAAATGCACCCACACCCAGTCGCCAACTTCAAAGTGCCTCGGTTTCTTGTTTTTGTTCACATTGCGCATGATCTGCTCCGTCCTTCTCTCAATGTTCAATCTCGCCTTCTCATGTAAACTCTTCACGAACTCAGCTTTCTTGACTCCATCGAGATTGATCTGCTCATTCAAAGGTAATGGCATCAAATCGAAAGGAGTGAGTGGATTGAAACCATACACGAGCTCAAACAGAGTGAACTTCGTCGTCGAGTGCACCATCCTGTTGTAAGAAAACTCCACGTGGGGAAGGAAGTCCTCCCAAACCTTGATGTTGCTCCTGATCACAGCTCGCAGCATCTGGGACAGAGTTTGATTGACAACCTCTGTTTGCCCATCGGTTTGAGGATGACATGTGGTAGAGAATAACAGCTTTGTCCCCAGTTTGCTCCACAACGTCTTCCGAAAGGAACTCAGAAACTTAGTATCTCGATCGGATATATAGAACGCGGCATCCCATGTAATCGCACCACTTCCCTGAAAAACAAATCAGCCACGTTAATAGCATCATCCGTCTTATGACACAGGATAAAGTGTGCCATCTTCGAGAACCGATCCACCACCACAAAAATTGAATCTCTTCCCTTCCTTGTCCGCGGCAAACCAAGCACAAAGTCCATAGAAATATCGATCCATGGAGCATATGGAATCGGCAGTGGTGTGTACAATCCAGACGATTGCACATTCGACTTGGCCTGCTTGCACTCCACACACCTCGCACACAAATTCTTCACGTCTCCCTTCATGTGCGGCCAATAGAAGTTCTCTTGTAGACAACTCAGCGTCTTGTCTACACCGAAATGTGCCATTAAGCCTCCTCCATGAGCCTCTTTCAACAGCAACTCTCGAAGTGATGATCGAGGAATACACTGCTGGTTAGCTCAAAACAAGTAGCCATCACTTCGATAGAACTTCCCATCGGCATGCTGTTCACAAGCTCTATAGATCTCCCCCAAAGTCAGGATCATTAGAATAGAGCTCCTTGATATGCTCGAAACCCAAATACTTCACCCCCATTGTCGTGATCAACGAATGCCTTTGAGATAGGGCATCAGCATCTACTTTTTCTTTGACCAGCTTGTACTTGATCACGTATGGAAAGGATTCAATAAACTCAACCCATCGAGCATGTCTCTTATTCAGCTTGTGTTGAGCCTTCAAATACTTCAACAACTCGTGATCATTGTGAATCACGAACTCCTTCGGCCAAAGATAGTGCTGCCACGTCTCTATGGCTCAAACTAGAGCATAGAGCTCCTTGTCGTATGTAGGATAGTTGAGGGCAGCCCCACTCAACTTCTCGCTGAAGTAAGCAATCGGCTTCTTCTCTTGCATCAACACTGCTCCAATTCCCAAACCAGAAGCATCACACTCCACCTCGAATGTCTTATTGAAATCCGGCAACATCAGGACAGGTGCGTGTGTGAGCTTGTGCTTGAGAAGCTCGAATGCTCTGGTCTGCTCCTCTCCCCAATAGAACGTCATGTTCTTCTTGATGATGGATGTCAATGGTGCAGCAATGGTACTGAAATTGGGCACAAATCGACGATAGAACCCAGCAAGCCCATGAAAGCTCCGCACCGCATTCACGTTGGTTGGAATAGGCCAATCGCGAATTGCTTTCAATTTATCTTCATCCACTTTGACTCCATCTGCACTCACCACAAAACCAAGGAAAATAACACTAGAACTGCAACGAGCACTTCTTGAGGTTAGCATACGATTTCTCCTTTCTCAACATCGCCAACACCTCTCTCAAGTGATTGAGATGATCCTCCATGCACTTCGAGTAGATCATAATGTCGTCAAAGTATACGACCACGAACTTGCCAATGAATGGCCTCAAAACATGGTTCATCAACCTTGTGAATGTGCTAGGATCATTGGTTAAACCAAAGGGCATCACCATCCATTCGTATAGACCCTGCTTGGTCTTAAACGCAGTCTTCCACTCGTCTCCCTCCTTCATACGAATTTGGTGGTAACCTGATCTCAAATCAATCTTGGAAAACATCGTAGAGCCATGTAATTCATCAAGCATATCATCTAATCGTGGAATTGGATGACGATACTTAACAGTAATTTGATTGATGGCTCAGCAGTCTACACACATCCGCCAGGTGTGATCCTTCTTTGGCACGAGAATCACCGGAACTGCACACGGGCTCAAACTTTCTCGAACATGCCCCTTCTCCATGAGCTCATCAATCTTCCTTTGCAGCTCTTTGGTCTCTTCCGGATTAGCTCGATATGCTGCCTTGTTTGGAATTTGAGCTCTCGACACGAAATCAATATGGTGCTCAATCCCGCGAATAGTAGGCAGCCCTTTCGGTTCTTCCTCTGGAAACAGATCCTCGAACTCATCCAACACCACTCTTGCTTTGGCTGGAACTTCTTGGACTAACTCTTGATTGAGAAGCACGTCCCTATACATGAGCACAATCAAAGGTTCTCGTGCACAGGAAGCTTGCTTCAAATCTCCACTGCGTGCTAGCATCACTGCCTTCGAATCAACAATTCCAGCTCCCTCTTCTCCTTTTTTGTCCGAGGCATTACTTGCCTTTTCTTTCTCTCGACATTGCTGCATTTGGAGTTGATCTCGATATACTTCACTTGGATACAGAGGCTTCAACACGAACTTCTTTCCTCCATGTTTCAACTTGTACTTATTTGTCACTCCATCATACTGTGCTTGTCGATCAAACTGCCATGGCCTGCCAAAAAGCACATGTGCAGCTTGCATAGGTACTATATCACACAAAATCTCATCTTTGTAATCTCCAATCTCGAACTTCATTAGTGCCTGCTTTGTGACTTTGATGGATCCGTGATCGTTAAGCCATTGCCGCATGTATGGCTTTGGATGCTTCAACGTAGGCAGCCCTAGCCTCTTCACCGCACATGCGCTCACAACGTTCGTGCAACTTCCTCCATCAATCACTAGAGACAGCAACTTCCCATCAACTACACATCTCGTATGGAAGATATTTTCTCGTTGTTCACTATCCTCCTTAGGCTGCGCAGACTATACTCTCCGTGCTACAAACAAACTGCCTGGAGGTGGTTCCATTTCCATAGACTCATCGACATCATAATCGGTGGTCTCTTCCTCTTCCTCCGATACATACTCACCATTATCAAGCAAGATCAGGGTCTTCTTATTGGCACACTGGCTCGCAATGTGTCCTCTTCTGTGGCATTTGAAACAACGAATTTCCCCGACGATCCACCTTGCTTCATAACTGGATTTGCACCATCAGCCCTTGCCGCGGGTCTAGGAGCTTCTTTCACGGGCAATTGTGGCTTAGGGTTGGTTGCAACTCCTTGGCTCGAATGTGTGGAATTCGTGGAGGGTTGAAACCTCCTATTTCGAAGCTGTCGTTCCACTTTACTTGCCATATCCACCAAATCTTCAAGTTCAAGGAACGGCTGTATCTCCACCACGTTCTTGATCTCTCGATTGAGACCATACAGGAAACGAGCTATGGTAGCCTCACGGTCCTCTCTCACATCAGCACGTATCATCAACACTTCCAACTCCTTGTGATAATCTTCAACACTTTTAGTTCCTTGCCGGAGAAGCTGGAGGTTTTGATACATATCTCACAAATGGGAACTCTGTACAAACCGATCCCTCATAATTCCTTTAATCTCATCCCATGTCTCAATAGGACGCTGCCTGTTTCTCCTTCGTTTCGTTCCCATCTGATCCCACCAAACAAGTGCATAATCCGAGAACTCTAGGGCAGCCAATGTCACTTTCTTCTTCTCGGAGTAGTTATGACAATCAAACACTAGTTCCATCTTTCGCTCCCAATCCAAATAATCATCAGGGTTCGTGGTATCGCGAAAAGGTGGAATCGTGACCTTGAGGTTTCGCAAATCATCTTCCTTTTCAAAGCCCTCTTCTTCCTCGTCATTAAACTCCTCTTCATGATGTTGCTGCCGCCCTCTCCTTTCAGCTCGAGGCATTCCAAGGCGTCTATGCTGGCGCATATGACGCTGTACTTCGTGAACCAAGGGTGGAGGAGCTCGGTTTTCCCTTACCCTTTCTTCTTGTCGAGGTCTAGGTTTAGGGTTTACATCGACCACAACCGGCTGCTAGAGCCTTGTCTCGACAGCCTCCATCCTTGTGGCTTGCTCGGCAAGCCTTGCTGTTTGCTCTTCTTGAGCACGAGCAATGTTCTCCAATTGATTTGTGATAGCTTCGAGTGCTGCTTCCATGTTTGCGATGCAAGAAAACTCCAGGAACACAAGAACTTAACAAGAACTCGCACAACCTGCTTCTTGCCTCACAAGAAACACCAAGAATTCCCAAGAACAAACAACCTCCTGTCTTGCGGCTCAAGAACACGCCAAGACCTTCAAGAACTCGCACAAAACCACCAAGAACACGAACAAGAACGCACAAGATCTTCAAAAAAAACTTCAAGAACACGCCACTGATTTGAACCTTAGCTCTGATACCACTTGATATAATCAAAGTTGTGCAGGGTCAAGCTTCTCGAACCAAATAGAACCGGATAGGATGGAAATCGATCGGACAATACTCACCCGTGAATAAGGGCAATCGATATATGAATCGATCGGACAGATTCAACTCGGAATAAAGGGCAATCGATATGGGTAGCTCGCCACAACCAGGGTAATTAGGGCAAATTCCGCGTAGGGAACTAGGAAATAGCCTATGAAATTCAATAATAATCGTCTAAAGGCAAACCAAAGTGTTCAATCCTTTAAATAGGCAAAGTACAACCCAAATCCGACTCCAACATGGAAAAACAATAATAAACCGACTTTAAAACAAGGAAACTCGGAAACGGCCCAACAAACCCGTTAAGCCCAAACCGTTAAGCCTGGAACCGTTAAGTAAAACCGTTAAGGCTGGACCCGTTAAGCAAACCCGTTAATGCTGATTCTTGCAATCTTCCTTCTCTTCAGCACTTCCTCCACTCGAATCATCATATATGGCTTCCCTCGAAATAGCTCCACGTCCATGGCTCCAAAGTAGCTCTTCAAATATGTCGCAAGCTTTTCCTTCAACGTCCTTGCTTTAGCACGTGTGACTGGCCCATTGATGTCCTCATCACCTCACCAATGTCACCTTAGGCGAGGAGTGCTCAACCTTAATCCTCAACAGGTTTCCCAAGAGGCATCCTGATCCAGGTAGTTTCACCATACCTTTTTGCATCGGTACTCATCACATAGAGAACTCCTTGGCGAACTTTGGGGCCAGCATAAATGTGATGCCATTTAAGCTTTTTAAGAAGCTAGACATAGGTGAATTAAAGACCGCAAGGCTTAGTGTCACATTAGCGGATCGTTCCGTCATTAGTCCTATTGGCATAGTGGAGGATGTACTAGTACGAGTTGGAAAATTATGTTATCCGACGGATTTTGTGATCCTAGATATAAGTGAGGATTCTGAGATGTCACTCATACTAGGACGACCCTTCCTAGCCATCGCCAAGGCATTAATTGATGTAAATGAGAGAACTTTGATTCTAAGAGATGGTGAGGAGAGAATTACCCTAGGGATTGATCCTAAACTAGGAGTGAGGAGGTGAAAAAAGTGGAATCAAATGGCATGGTTGTGAGTGGAGGCAAGCCTCTCAAGGCAAACCCCGCTAGTGTGTTTGTTCCATGTGATGTGAAGCAGGACAAGGTGTCGGGTACTAATACCGGTAAGAAGAATAAGAGCGCATGGCATGCTAAGCGCGAGAATGAAATCAAGTAGAGGAAAGAAAAGCGAAAAGGGAAGTTGGCCAATCGAGGAAACCACTCGTTGGTGAAGGAAAAGGGCAAGGCAATAATGCCCGTCCAAGAAGGCCATCTGATGAAGCTTAAGTTGGGAACTTTTCATTTTCCCGTTTCTAGTAGCCTCGAATGTCGTTTGTGGTGGATGTCGGTATTGCTTGCAACGGTCCTTGTGTTAATTTCCAATAGTCATTTGAGATTCGCCATTTTGTGCCCTTTGATTTGTCCCCAAAGCATTTTGATAGGTTGATAGATTACCTTGTGTGAAATGGTTTGCTTGGGGACAAGCAAACGGATAAGTGTGGGGGGAGTGATTGGGGCCTAATTGTACACTTTTTAACCCCGCTTCCACTTGAAGTTTGTGACATTTAAACTCCTAAATGTTGGTTTTATGCTAGGTTTTGTGTGTTTCAGTGTGTTTCGGATCCTAACAGGTGAAACCAACCCCAGAGTTGAAAGTTGGAAGAAATGGAATGAAGATCGGGCAAAGAGGAGAAATCAGTTGCAGTTCACAGCCTGGCATTGGAGTTCACGACCTCTAAGGCCATTAAATGGAACTACAACCCGTGAACAGCAAGGTGTCTAGAAGGGTTCCATAGGTTACTGACGACCATGCGATTCACGAGTAACTATTCCTTTTTTCACCAACCAACAATCGGGTACTCTCAATCCCTAACATCTCTTCACCTTGACAGCAGCCTCCAAATGTTAGAGTTCACATATCGGGTGTCACCACTAACTAATCCGGAGGTCTTAGACACAGGTTCAGATGACTTGCTAGGGTCTTGGATATGGGGGAAAGGCCTTTTAGGTGGTGGAAGTATTAATAACACAAGGTTCGACAGTTCAAAGCCAAACAAACTCACGGTCATTCACACTACTTACTATCTTCCTGCCATTCTGCATTAATCAAATTCTTCTTTAGAACACAAGAGTGAAGGAGGTCACAATAATGTTAGTATTTCTAAGCCAAACTCTACTTAATGAGCATGATTCAGATTTTTGGTAGTGGCTCTCTTTAGCTTTCATTCATTTTTTCTTTTTTCATTTCTTGAGGGAACCACCACCTCTGCACATTTTTCAAACACATGCCCAACTTTTAAGAACTACCTCCAAACCTCACATTGTATCTAGCAGAAACAGGAGAGAACATGCAAAAACCACTATGTGGAACCTTCTAAGAGATGCAAAAGGGTTATTTTTCATTGTAGACCGAAAGAAAGAAAGTGACACGGCTCAAAGGGGCTAACTAGGAGGTATGACACACCAGGACAATCAATTTGGTCGTGGCTATTCCTATGCCTCCATCATCTTAGCTAATGGCAACGTGAATGCTACACATCATATATGAGGGATCTATCGCACAAGAAAGAAACGAGCAGGCTCAAATCTCACATGGCTACCTATATGCTCTATCTCTCATTCTGATTCCCTGAACTAGATGCATCAACGACTGTCAAGAGCAAGTGATCAATCCAAGTCACAGTTGGTAAGCAAAGAGTTGAAAATCTGAACTCCTACACAATTCTACTGCATGTCTCAGTCATCATTATAGGTTGTCTTAGTCACAATCCAGTTGTCATGCATCAATTCGAAATCCATTCGATTCACCAATTAAACCCACAGTGCCAATATGATCAAGCAAACAACAGTACTTGGAGCCCTCAAATCTCGAGATTTGGACAGCGGACTAGGCTCCAAGCACACACATATACGTTCCAATAAAGACAAAGCACCCCCACACTTAAATTTGACATTGCCCTCAATGGAGCAGAGGGAAGGGAAACGATGTTACCAGGAAATGATGAGCGGGAACGGTGATTGGAAGGCAGACCAGTCAAGACAGGAGACTGGAAAGGGACCAGTCTAACCGGCATAGAGCTAGAGTCATGAAAACACACACACACTGGGTGAAAGAAGCCATAGTTCCAAGTGGAAACCGAAAACAAACAAAACCAAACCATGGTGGGGTTACCTCCCCACAAGCGCTTCTTTTACGTCTTTAGCTGGACGATGGATCCTAAGTTTTGGTCCACCCCAAAACCTCCTTGAAGTTGAGGTTCTCATCGATGTTGTGGAGTCTCAAGTCACAAGCTGGTGGTGTGATGGGTGATGAAGATGGCTCGTGCCCTTGAGGAAGATGAAGTCTCCACACTCGAGAACTCTCCTTCGCGTCTTCTCTTGTCTCATTGCTCCAAACCAGATAAGATACCATCGATTGACCACCATCGCACCCACCAAGAGGGATCAATGTTGATGTGCTCTTGGTTTGGCAAAGAGACACTGCAAACGGGTCCTTGCCAAGCAGCTCCTCGAAGTTTGGTGGAGATATTACATGTAACATAGGGCCGGTGCAAGCCTCTTTCACCTCAACTTCATCCTCAGCCTGGACGCCAATTGCTTCCTCAACCCGTCTTCCTTCTTTAAAATGTGGTCTCTCCCCTTGGAAAAGATCAAGAACTACCTCTTCTTTGCTTTTTTCCCCATCCTCCACAACTTCTTTCCTCACCCTTTCTCGCTCTTCTTCTTCCAGCACGGATTGGAGAGCAAGTCGCCAAGCAATTTCTTCGGTGAGATCATCTTGCATCTCCTCGCCCAGGCCAATCCTATCAGAGCATAAATGGGCAAAGGTGTGATCTTCCACCATAGGACATTCCTAATCATGATTATCACGGGAGCTCTCCGCGACAACTTCTATCTGCTCCATAATGTCTTCGTAGCCTTCATCCTCCTCCTCCTCTTCTAGTATGGTAACAGAAAGGTGATCTTGAGCAGGCTGTGCGCAAACTTGCTTCACCCACTCTGTTTGCTTCGCAGAGCACTGAACAGCCTCCTCCATTTAATGATGGTATGAGGGATCAGAAGGGGCAAGGGCTTGGAATTGAAGATCCATCTTGGAGCATGATCTCTTAGTGTCTCGAGCAAACTGCTCTACAAGAAGCCTCAATTGTTTGTTCAGATCTTCCAGTGGAGTGTAGTATGGCTCAATTGTTTACTACCTTGTTCGTCAATCCCTACTGGCTTAGTTTATTTTCTTCATATCAAAGTTTCAGGGCCCTCATTGGGTAGATATTCACATGAAGGGCCGTGATTAACCCATTGTTCTCTGCATACCGTGTTTGGTTCCAAACACTTCACTTTCATGTAGGGCTGCAAATGAGGCGAGTCTGTAAAACTCTATGATATGCGGAAAATAAAGAACACGGGACGCAGATTTCCGTGGTATCCCCGTTCAATATGAACATGACTAAACCACGGAGAGCTGGAAGCTCTCAGAAAAAACTATAATTTCAGTGTCTTACAACCTCATGGTTTTCAGCTACAGCCGTCGAGCAATGTATATGTAAAACCTAACCCTAGATCTTTTCCTCAATATACACAGTGAAGGAAAAAATGATAAGTGATCCCTCAACTAATTAATAATAACTAATTAGGAATCACTACACTCCCCCTCAAGCAAAAGAGTGAATGTCGAGAAGTCCGAGATTGACGAAGAGATGATGAAACTGATCAACACTCAATCCCTTCGTGAAAAGATCTACATGCTGGTCGGTAGTAGCAACCTTAGCAGGCGCTATCTCAGAAGATTGAACATGCTCACAGACAAAGTAATAATCTATCTCGACGTGTTTGGTACGCTTGTGAAAGACCAGATTAGCAGCGATATGGAGGGCAGCCTGGTTGTCGCAAAACAAGACAGTAGGAAGAGTGATGAGAACATACAAGTCACGAAGTAACCAACACAACCATATAATCTCGATGACGGTGCTAGAGATAACCCAGTACTCAGCTTCAGCATAAGAACGCGAAACAACAACCTATTTCTTGGTGCAGCAGGAAATGGGGTCATCACCAAGAGTAATAAAGAACCATGTAGTGGAACAACGAGTAGTCGGACAACCATCCCAATCAACATCACAAAAGCCCTTCAAAACCACAGGAGTGAAAGCAGAGAAGAAAATACCACGACCCGGGGAGCCTTTGAGATAGCGAAGGACACGAACAGCCGCATCCTTGTGAGCCTGTGTTAGGGACTTCATGACCTAGCTGAGGATGTTCACAACATAAGTGATGTCAGGTCGCGTAACTGTCAGGTAGAGAAGACGACCAACAAGATGTCGGTAGGCAGCAGGATCTCTCGCAGGAGGAGAGGGTACACGGTCCAAACTGTGTTGCTGCTCAATCGGAGTGGAACAAGGACGCGCAGCTTCCAACCCTGTATCGGCCAGAATATCAAGAACATATTTACGCTGAATGAGAACAAGCCCTTTGGGTGACCCCGCAACCTCGATACTAAGGAATTACTTGAGGGAGCCAAGATCCTTGATGGTGAAGCGATCATGGAGAAAAGTCTTAACCTGCTCAATGAAGGGTAGATCATTCCAGTAAGAATGACATCATCGACCTAAATAAGAGTGATCACAAATGTAGCACCACGCCGATAAGTGAACATAGCATGATCCGCGCGGCTCTGGACGAACTGTAACTCCAGTAAAGCTTGCGTGAACTTCTGATACCAATTGTGAGAAGCCTGACTCAAACCATAGATAGACTTATTTAGACAACAAATGCGAGGGTCACCGGGATGGGCAAAACCTTAAGGGACAGTCAAATAAATATCTTTATCTAAGTCACCATGAAGAAAATCATTATTCACGTCTAACTTGTGAATATGTCACCACAAAGTGAAAACCATAGCTAATACACAGTGAACAATAACCAAATTTGCGAGTGGGGCATAGGTGTCATGAAAATCTATACCTTCAATCTGAGTAAAACCTTTGGCGACTAAACGCGCTTTGTGGCGCTCGTTGGAACCATCCGATCGGAATTTAATCTTGAAGACCCATTCGCAAGCTATGGCTCGCTTGCTTGGAGGAAGGTGAACCAAGGACCACGTCCCATTTGCTTCCAAGGTTGTAATCTCGAGTTGCATGACATCACGCCAGTGCTTATAGCGAACAAATTGGAAGAAATGGGTGGGCTCGTCAACTGCAATAATAGTGGCAACGAAGGCATGATGTGCAACAGAAAGTCGGTGATAGTTGAGGTAGTCATCAAGAGGATAGAGTATCGTAGCTGAGTGGGACGCTCCCGAAAGTTGCACGTCATAACCGTCGAGCCGTGTAGAGGGACGACAGACTCGATCACTGCGCCGAGGAAGAGGAACGGCATGCGAAGGTGAAGCTTCGGCTGCTGGAGAGGATGATTCAGAATTGCCATTATGGGAGATGGACGACGTCGGAGAGGCTTGCTGGGACAAGGGAGGTGTGGCCTCTGCATGCAAGGGAAAAGATGGATCGGCCGTGTCATGCATGGACGTGTCATGCATGGAGGACAATGGCTCGCTTGCAGGCAAAGATTCCACTTGAATAAATTCTTCATCAGTATCATCGTGGAAAGGAGGAAGTGCTACAGGTTACGGAACCGAAACTGAAGATGGAGTAAGACAAGAAGCCTCAAAATCTCGGTAGGGAAAATCCTGTTCGAGAAACTTCACATCACCGGAAGTTTATGTCTTCTTTGTCTCTAGGTCGTACACACGGTAGCCCCGCTGAGCAGAGGGATACCCCAAGAAAACTCTTGCCCGACCTTTGTCTCCAAATTTATCACGTGCATAAACGAGACAACCAAAACTGCGAAGATGGTGATACATGGGGTTAGGATTTGTTCATTTAACGTCACATTATTAGAAAAAAAAAACACCAGGATTTGACAAATTCAATGATCTGTATCTTTATTTCCGGTGAGTAACCCAAAAATACACAGTCTTACCCTATTATCAAACTTCGTCTTCCCTGAACAAGTGTTCCGGCAAAACATAAGCACCCAAATATTATTAACATGCCATAATCTGGTGGTCTTCCATAAAGATTCTCATAAGGAGTCGTATTGTTTAACAAAGGGGATGGTAATATGTTAATGATAAAGATAGAATGCAACACACAATCTCCCCAAAATGACAATGGTAAACCATTTATTTATAATGGAAATGGTATACCATATTGAAACCTCAATACTTTGACTACATTGAGTATATGTTGGTGCTTTCTTTCTGCTCTACCATTATGTTGTGGAACCTCAACATACAAGACTAGATGAAAGATGATCACAATAGAAATAAGTCATAGGAAATTACAATCATGGAACAAAACTTATGATTTTCCCCCCGTTGAATAAGCTCTTCTTATTAATAACCAAACAAAAAATGAGGCGTGCAAGGGTCAACAGACCCCTCACACTGACACAACGAAAGCAGGATGTTCCCAGGAAGAACATCCTAAAGAGCATAAACAAAAAAAAAAAAAAAAAACTCACAGCACCTACAACTTCTACACTAGCTAAACTTTCCCTGTCAACAATCTCTTACCCTACTGAGAAAACAAAGAATTGAGACTAATATAATCTTGGACAAGTATAGAGTGCAAGCTAAGAGAAAAATCTAAGTCCCTTTTCCAGAGTTTTGCCACTATAGCAGCACTTCTCGGGCTCTCCCCATGGTTTCATTGACAACGCTCCTGCCAGATAAACGTGATCAACGAACACCATATAAGTCCAATACAGCGTCCCAACGCAGAGTTTTTTGTAGCCAGCTCTCCTGCCTCAAGACGTCGATCCCAAGAACCCTTGCTGAACATTCCTCCCCACATTCCACGAACTTCTTTAGAAAAAACACACTCAAAGAATAAATGATTTCGAGAATCAATTCCCTCATCACAGAGCAAACACGAAACATCAATAACCTTGCCCCACTTCTGCAGCTTATCTTTAGTAACACTAGCATCCAAGATCATAAGCCAAGCAATCAGGCTCCAACGTGGTACACTAAACTTCCCCCAAAGTAGTTTGTACCAACGGAATTTGCTGCAAGGCATTCGAATAGTATCCCAGACAGTGCTGAATGAGTATAATCCCATCTTCTTTCCCTTCCAAATTCCATATGATCCCTGAAAAGCCATAAAAGGCTGAAAAACAGGTCTCAATTTCAGTATACGCCTCCATGCCCAAGAACTCGAAGAAGGCAGATTAATATTCCAAACATCAACACCCCTGCAAATATAAGCCTGCATCCAGGCCACCCAAAGGGCTCTAGACTTGAGCATAAGATTCCAGAGCATCCAAGCAGTGCAAGCCCTATTCCACGCAATCAAGTCTCGCAGCCCTATTCCACCCTCTTGCTTTGGCTTCGAAAGGTTATCCCACACAACTTTTGCACGCCTAGACTCTTCTCCATGCCAGAGGAAATCCGAGCACAACTTCTGGAGCTGCACAATGAATTTATTGGGGAAAAAACAACTGAAACCAGTACTGAATAACACCCATCAAAATAGAAGAAACTAATTGCAAACTACCTTCATATGTCAACTTCTTTGATCTCCATGACCGAATATGTTTCGTCAACTTCTCTACCAAGGCCTCACACTCCATAGAGATTAGCTTACTCGATAATAGAGGAAGTCCCAAGTAAGGAACATGTCCCTCCTTAAACCTAGTCAAGGCAAGTGCATTCGCTTTATAATGAACTGACTCCCCTCCAAAATACACTTTGCACTTTTCAAGGTTACATTTAAGACCAGAGAAAGAATAGAATATGTGTAGCAACAAGTTTACTTGAAGTAGGGACTGAGCAGAACCTATGGTGAATATGAGTAAATCATCGGCGAAGCACAAATGATTCAGCTCCACCTTGCTACATCGTGGATGATAAGGGAGATCTCCTGATTTTGCAGCCGTGTTGCGAAGACCAGACTACCCCTCCATTTCTATGCAGAAGAGATAGGGGATAGGGGATCCCCTTGTCGAAAACCTTTCTTGGCCTTAAATAAACCACATAAACCACCGTTTAGACTAATGCTAAACGTATGATTTTAACCTGTTTATCAAATTGAACTTGTACCATAATGCAAAATTTTGCAATAAATATCCATAAGCATATACTGTAATCATCAACCACATTAAAAAAGTACTTGAATCCATTGTAACTCGGCTAAATTACACATTTGGTCACTCAAATTATACAAATCTTTCACGTTTGCCACTTGAATTACTTTTCTTTCTTATTCGCCACTAACTTTACGAATCGTTTCACCCTTAGTCACCGGCCGTTACGCTCCGTTAAATTTGTCCTACGTGGCAGTCAACTATAAAGTTTGACTGCTAAGTAAATGACGTGAAAATTATTAAAAAATTAAAACATAAATTTATTTTTCCACTTCATCATTCCACTTACTTTTCCCATACGATTTATAATATTAATTATTTAATAAAAATTAATTATCTTCGAGATGAAATTGTAGAGCCACAGTTGATTTACGATATTCCTCTTCTTCATTTCTCTTAGTCGGAACTTGCGCAACGCTGACGACACAAATTCATTCCCTGATTTTGGACCAAGCTCGTGAGGGTGGCAAGCAAGAGAAATGTGAATAGACGAAGGAGACGAATCGTGAGCTAACGGTGGGTTGGGCTTTGTAGACAGCCGGGAGGTGGAGGGAGAACCCGAGGCAGGCAGCACCGGAAGGTGGAGAAGTGGTATCTTGGGATTTTCAGCTCGGCGGCAATGGGGAGCATCGCGGTGCTGAAGAAGTTGAGGATTAGGGCATGGACGACGGCAGAGAGGGAAATTACTTGTTCAAGAGCACAACGAAGATGAGGGAGGCTGAGGCGGAGGGTCTCAAGCACGAGGATCTAAGGTTGGTGACTCGGGGAAGACCACGGTGGCCGGAGGAGGTGGGAGGAGGTGAAAGGTGATGGAGGAGTTGAAGAAGAGATGGCGGCAATGTAAGGCGCACGGTGGCGTCGGCTTGTACGATTCTCGAACATACCCAATTCACCTTTGGGATAGAAGAAGATCCAAATGCAGGAACCAGGCGGTGTAGGGCTCGCCGGCGGGGAAGATGGGCTAGAGCAACATGGAGGTCGCCTTGTTCTTGTCCTCGTCAGGGGTGGTGGAGATCTAGTATACGTCGTACCTGCTAGAGAAACTTGTTATTGTAGGAGCAACGGAGGAACTTGTTTTTGGAAATTGTAATTTATTAATTTTATTAAATAATTAATATGATAAATCATATGAATAAAGTATGTGGAATGATGAGTGGAAAAATAAATTTTATATTTTTTAAAATTTCCATGTCATCTACTTAATGGTCAAACTTTATAGTTGACTATCAAATAGGATAAATTTAATGGAGTGTAACGGTCTGTGATTAATGGTGAAAAGATTCGTAAAGTTAGTAGCGAATAAGAAAGAAAAGTAATTCAGGTGGCAAACGTGAAAGATTTGTATAATTTGAGTGATCAAACATGTAATTTAGCCATTGTAACTCATTATAGAATGTGGTTCTCAAATATTGACATGGACCAAATAAAATAGATCTTAGCTATTGAATTATTAATATCAAAAGGCAACTTCTTATGTTTAGCACAATGGCAGGTTTCACAGTGACCTGTTACATGCTTTATACTACATGACCAGAGTTTTAAATCAGAATTTGTCTTAAAGAAGAGGATGTCCTAATCTAAATTGTTATAAATCAAGGTTCTTCTATCTGAAGCTATAGCGACCCATCCTCCCTAATTCTTCCTTGAGAGCGGTTTCTTAGCACCTCTAGCGACACCACCACCAAATGAAATTATATTTTATATTGAGAAAGTCTTCTAGTGAAAATCAAAAACTTGTGAGAGATAAGGGATAAGAGATATTGATGTTAGAAAAGGAAGAAAGAGAATGATAAAGTTACTTTTTGTTTTTGCAATTGGTAAAGCAGCTGCTTCCCCTTTCCCTGACTCTCGACTGAGTTTCACTTTCCCTTCTTCTCCACCAAGAACTCACCATCCATTTTATAATTTTTCCCACATAATGTTGATTTTGCATCATAATCCTGATGAACTATCACCATTAAGCTTGCATTCCAGTCCCTTTCTCCATGTATGAAGAAGCCTTCTTCGCCTCTTTCTTTGAGAGGAGTCACACGCGTTTCACATAGTCGATCGGCTAATCAGCGATGGTCGGATTCTACCATCGGTGGTGAAGAAACACCTCCTCCACTCACACCACTTCTACAATCTGTAAGCTTATTTCTTTATTTTGTATTTCTGTCATTATTGAAGGAACCCTAAAATCTAATTAGTCACTTGTTTTGCAGGCCCAAAAAGTTAAGGAACCCATTGAAGTGAAAGAAGCTTGAAGCATGGAACAAGATCGCCTCATAGTTGAAGATGATGAAATCAGTGAGAGAGATAATTATATTCGATCTCCCAAGGAAAATGACATTGCTAGAAGTGAATTGAGGTGGGCACCAATAGTGGGGGTGTCTTATTCTTCACATGAAGAAATCTTTGAGTTATATCAAGGTTATGCTGAAGCATGCCAAAAAATAAATAAGAAGGGGTAGACTGCAAATTATAGATTCTCTTGTCATCAGGCTGGGAAGCCATCTAATAAAGCACATAATCCTCTCAAACCTAAACCCAGCCATGGAATTAATTGTGGAGCTCAAGTTTGTTGTTCGAAGATGCAAGATGACAGGTGGAAGATAACCAAGTTTGTTGATCAACATAACCATGACATGACACCTTCAAAGTCTCGATTTTTTCAGCAGAATAGAAGCATAAGTGTTGCAGTCCAAAGGCGTCTTGAGCTTAATGATTCAGCAAGCATTCAATTGACAAAGAGTGTGCGATCTATTGCTATAGAAGAGGGTGGATACGAGAATATGGGTTGTTTGGCAAGTGATTGTAGAAGACATGTGCGAAATGCAAGAAACTTCCGATTAGGTGAGGGGGATGCTAGAGCGATGTTGAAGTTGTTTGAGAATATGAAAAAGGAAAGTGAAGACTTCTTTTATGCTTATGATTTTGATGATTGATGGTAGATTGACGAATGTGTTATGGGTTGATGCTAGAAGTAGAGCGGCATACAAGGAATTCAGTGATGTTATTACATTTGACACAACATATTTGTTGAACAAGTATCACATGCCAGTAGCTCCCATTGTTGGTATAAATCACCACGGTCAATCAATATTGTTTGGTTGTGCTCTTGTGAGCAAGGAGGATACAGAATCTTTTGTGTGGCTCTTTACTAGATGGTTGGAATGTATGAAGTCACCTCTAGCAGTAGTGATAACAGATCAATGTCAAAGTATGAGAAAGGCAATTGAATAGATTTTTCCCGATGCTAAGCATCGTTGGTGTATTTGGCATATTCTGAAAAAGGTGCCTCAAAAGTTGGGGGCTCATGATGGGTATAATGAGTTGTGCTACACATTGGACAAATGTGCGTATGAGCCTTTGATTATATCGGAGTTCGTTGAATCATGGAAGAACATTATAATTGAGTTTAACTTGGAGAAAAATGGATGGTTGGAAGAGTTGTATGAATGGGCTCGAAAGTGGATTCCTGTGTTTGTGACTGATACTTTTTGGGTTGGAATGTTGTCTACTCAAACAAGGGAGAGCATGGATTCATACTTTGATGGGTACTTAAAGTCATTAATGCAAAGTATATAACTCGAAGATGGAGGAAGGACATATGCAGGGTACATTCCAAGATCAAGGTTGGTAATTTAGGAGAGGTTTCTAGTCGTGTGATGGATAGATTTGCATACTTGGATAAAGAACTTAAGAGGTTGGCAAATAGTGCTTCTGAGCATGATGGAAAATTTCACCATCTTGTTAATCTTATACATGAAACTGATAAGCTGTATGCTGAGTGGGAGGATGATGTACCATCATCACAAGAGGTCACTTTTGGTAATTGTGACCAAAGCTTGGACACCTTAGGGGCTTTTGTAGTTTTGAAATACCCAATTGTTGCACAAACCCGAGGATGACCAAATAGCAAGAGAATTCCGAGCCCATGTGAAGTAAAGAAAAGGAGTAAGAGAGTAAGGACAACAACCCGAAGTTCTATTATGAAGACCAATGAGGTAATTGATAATTTTTTTAGACGTTTGTAAAAGTTCATGTATCTTGTTATTGTATTTAAGTCTTATGGATGCATTGTAGGAAATTGCTCAGGCGAATGTGGGTTTGAATGGATTGCCAACATATAGTTCAACATTTGGGATGCATGTTGTTTTAGGTTGCGGAGGTTCACACACTGAACTTTTTTCAAACATGCATTTGGGTCATAATTTTGTAAGTAAAAAAGTATTTATTTGTTGTTTGGCAATCATATATGTAGATGTCAATTACATTTAACTACTTGTTTTATATTGCAGAATGCATATTGAGTACATAAGTAGGATGCACATATTTGGGCCATATATGGAGCTGGTAACAATACAAGAGGATGCACATATTTTAACAACAGTGGATGGTATATAATGGGTTATTTTGTATACTGATGGTCTTTGGTTATTTTGTGAGACCATACCAAACTTATCCATTATCTTTTGAACTTAAAAAGTAAGAGTATTTGTACTATTATCTTTTGAACTTTTGCATGAAACCTCCATTTCTTTATGGAGAGAGACGAGTCAAACACAAATATCTTCGTCTCATGAAGTGACACACAATATAAACACCAATGTTTATTGTATAAAATTGGGAAGTAGATCTAAAAAACGAGTTGTGTTATCATAATGAAACAAACAATCACAAACAATTGGCCATATAAAATTGACATTCTCATTGTAACGCTGCTACTTACATGACTACAAGACTGCAGCTTATATACATAATGCCAATCATTGCACATCTTCTCAATGGTATTGTTCATGTATCGTGTAGCCCCATCGGAATCACCCTCATCATTGTATGTCAACATCCATGACTAAAGCACCACACATAAGTAAAAAGACAATTAACAAACTCATCCACTCAATTAGCAAATAATGAAGAAGTGGAGTACGATTTCTCCCATTCCAATCATGGATTGTAAGCCAACCAGCAACACGAATTATCTACAACAATCATATTTATACATTAGCTAACAAGTAGATTTACTCTATACTTACAAATATTACTATCACCGTGAGATGTCTAGAATGATGTAACTCACTCTATTAGATGCCCAACTACGAGGTTTAACCCATAATTTGAAATCGAGTACATCTAATTTGCTAATTTCAGTTTTGATGATCAACTCCGATTTCATCCTAAAAAACAAACAAAAAGTACCATTTAGTAAAAGATCCAAATATTAATAAACAGATCAATGCAAAAAGAGAATTCAAAATTACTTACTCCTTTGGTTTACTTTGCAAGTATTCTATTATCTTTTTTTCAGCTGTTGTATGTTGAGTCCTCACCATAGTTGGCTGTGAAATGAATGGTGATACCTGACAATGGGAATTTTTAGTCCTTCTACGAGGTTTGTTGTGTATTATATTACTAACTTCACTAGTACCACCTCCATCTTCATCCACCTTGGAACCACTTTCAACCTCATCTTCAATACTAACCTCGAATATCTCTTCAGGACATCCCTTCCTTGGAATACTTGTTCCACATCCACCACCACTATCCAGATTAATGGCATTCTTCTCTATATCTTATTGCTCTTCATCATTAATTATATTCTCAACCTCTACATCTTCATTCTCACTTGCTTGGTTATCTTGATCATCAACTTCAATAACTTGCTTCTCCCTTGTTGATTGGTCTCGATCATCAACTATATGTTCATCAACTTTATCACCTTCCTTCCCAATGTGTCCCTTTAAAATTAAAGAAATTGTAAATAACAAAAACACATGTATGAATTTAAAAAACTTAATTAAAACATGAAATACCTCACGCTCTATAATTGTTCTCTGGCAATTCCTTCGAATCTTCTCCCAGTTTCCTACTCTAGTCATTGCCGGATGTTTTTCTCCATACACAATATGCCATATTTAAATCTCAAATAACATATTAATAATTAGCATTTACACTATGTAGTAAATACTTAATCAAGTACAATTTTTAACTCCATCACTTGTATCAAATAATTTACCTAACCATTGTCAAAGTCCTTACTCTTCCCACGATCAATCTGTATCACTAAATTCTTCTCTTCATCCCCCAAAACTGTTATTCTAGGGCTTTCATTCCATTGAATGGCTCTCCCTATATCAATTCTATCAAAATAGAATATCCGCACAACTAACATGCAAGTATTAATATCATATACTTCATGATAATATAATTAATGATGTACTTTACTAAATTACTAACCTGGAGCAACACAATGCAACCACCATAACCCCCAACATCTCCCGAACCACTCAATGCTTTATCCACTTTTTTTGCACACTTACACAACCAACTAAGTACAAATTCACACCAATTGTACTCTTGTGCCTTCTTATAAGTAGCACCAACTGTTGTTTTGGACTTGGGCAGTTGAAGAAGGGAGATCAAGATGAACAACAATACATTTTCTGAAAGACAGGTAGTGCCGCCCAACGGCCAGAAGTCGGCTGGGTTCCAACGTGCACCCAAAGCACACCAACGACAAAAAAAAAATCCCTAAAACAAGAATCTAGAATTTTATCCCAAACCAATTTCAAAATAAATAAAGAAAAAAATTCCTAATATTTAGAGAACTTACCGATGAGAAGGACAGGGTGGAATATGCAATACAATGATTAATCCAGTGGTTTTCATTGGCGGCGATTGGGGCTGAAGATGTTGGATCGAATTTGGGGTCGGCTGAGACTACTCCGTTGGTGGGGATTTGGGGTCGACAATGAAGCTCCGCTGGATGGATGTGGTGGCCCTCGGCAACTCAGATGTTCACCCTGATCTCCGGCGCCTTGGCCTCTGACTCCTACTTCCGACGCCTTAGCCTTCGACTCCTACTTCCAGCCTTTCTTGTGGGTTCAAAGGGTTAATAGTGATGGAAAGGGTTAACACCCCGATCACAGAATCCTACCTCCGACCCCTGAACTCCTACTTCACCTCCGAGATCCTCCCTCGTACCAATCCCCGACCTTCCTTCTCCTCTGTTCTCGTCGCCAAACCTATTTGATGAGGAAGAGCGTTGGAAAGGGTTAAGGAAGAAGAACAGAAAGGGGGAAAAGAAAGTTATGTTTTCTGGATGTAGGATACGAAGAGAGAGGTGGAGTAAAGGGAAAGTGAGTTTTTTATTCAATTTATCATTCATTTTATCTTATCTTTTCTCCATTCAAATTATCTTCTCACCATTCAATTTATCTTCTCACAACTCATCTCATCTATACATTAAATTAATATTTTTTCATTAGGTGATTGGTCACCTCTCATGACAAGAGAACTTTCTCTTCTTCCTTATTATGTTCATTGTATTCTGGTTATTTATATCTGTTGGGTCGATGAGGATATAAAGGAAGCCATTATATCCCTATCAATGCATGTGAATACACGTCCCAGCAGCAACCCTTTTGCTACGCGACACATGCAATTTTGATATTTAATTGTCAACACAAGGTTTCTAAATCTATTATAACTTAGTGAATAACCTATTATCTAGAAAACAAGTTGTAGTGTTGATTATTAGAACTAAGGAAACAAAGCAGGCAAATCGATTCATTTCAGATATGAGAAAGTCACTCATGTATGTTTCCCCCTAGTGCTTAGTTAGGCAATTGTTGTTGCCTCTCTAGTTCATTTCAATCGATACATTTACATCAAAAAGTCCGGAAACAATTTGGAATCTCGAGTAAAGAAGACCAAACCCTTTTCTATATTTTATCCGAAAGGAGATTATCCTTAGCCAAAATAGAAAAGCAAGACAATACAACCAAGACTCCCACTACTAGATTGAAACCAAGTACAAAGTAGTGAATCGATTCACTATTTGCATAATCGATTCACTTCCACCAATTAAAGGCACTCTATCAACCTAATCAAGTTGATATGATCCAAATTGGCCACTTCTACAAGTCACAATTACTTGCCAAAGAAGCTATCAAGGTTGGAAAGAAGAAAGGCAGAATTTGGCTGTCAAAATCCGTGTTCAGGTTACATACTTTGGAGGCATGGTTCTCTCAATTGGCTTGGTGGAAATTCCAGTTCAAGGGTTTGTATTGTAGATAAAGTTTCCATGTTTCCAATGATATGCTTTTTGAAGCCAGATGATGTCATTAAGATTGTTTTCCAAGGCCTCAAAGTTGCTACCTCAAAACTGGAAAACTGCCAGAAAATGGTTAAGTCTGGAAACTGTTTTGTGAAGCCTACTTTGGAGCTTAATTCGAGGAGTATGGATCTTATTCAAGTCCAAAGGCTTCTACAACATGAATCTAGGTATGTTTATCTACCAAGGGAAGGAATTGGTTGAAGAATTGGAGTTCGGGAAGGCCTCGAACGAAAGGTGCGAAGTTAGTACGAAAGCTGCTTTTGGACTGTGCTGGCAGCTTACTTGCACTTGAAGAAAGAGAGTTTAAATCCGAATTTTGAGTCCTTTTTAGAGTAGACTTTTACCTTAATTGTTTCCTAGTTCTATTAGGTTTGTATTGGGTTTATTTGCCTTTAAATACCTTTCTACTTTCGTTGTAAAACTCAGACTTTGATTAATCGAAAAACAAACCTTTGGTTTTGTGCAAGTTGCGACTTGTTTGAGTTTGGTGGATTCCAAGCTTGTGAGCTTGTGTATCGATTGAATATTCACTTCAATCGTGGTCGAGCAACTACCCTTTTATACCATTCGAGCTTTCCCCAGGTGTGGAATTGTCCGTTGGTTCCGTTTTATCCAAGTTCGTATTAAGAACGCTTCGTTCTTGATTCGAGCTCAATCGATTCTTCGATTGAGTCGTTAGCTGCGTGACTTTGATAACATACACCCTCCCAGGGGCGTATCACAAGTATTCTGTCTCCTAGATCAAAGCAATAATTGAAGAATGAGATCAAGATTCAAGCAATTTTATGAATGAAACTTCAATAGGATACATAATACAGAGTTTAACATACCAAGATGAAACAACAATCATTCCTAACATATACAAATATGGTTCTTCATACACAAGTGAAAGAGGTGATTGCTCTCTCTCTCTCTCTCTCTCTCTCTCTCTATATATATATATATATATATATATGTATATGTATGTATGTATGGTGGCGTCTCCGGTGCACTCACTTTTTTGGGTGCATTCAGTGCACTCACTTCATAACCGTCATTTGAAACATGCAATTTATGTCAAAATGATGTCAATCATCACTTATGATATGATGAGCAATAAAGCACATGAATTTGCACAAAAAACATTAATGATTTACTTAATTTGAAACATTTAGAGTTTAGAGATTTAAGGTTAGGGTTAGGGTTGGTTTAGGGATAAAACTCAAAATGGGAGGTCTAGGGCTTAGGGTAATCCGCTAATTAGTTGTTATCACATGTTATATCATCATATTACACTAATTTTACAAATTAAAATTTAAAATGACACCTTAAGACTAGTTTTTGAGCTGGGTGCATTGAACGCACTCATTTTTGTGAGTGCAACGAAGTAGTCACCTTAGGGTATAATATCATGCTCAAAAATTCTGTTAATTCGAGGTCTAAATAGCGTTTTCATACTCAAGGTATGCGGTACCCCGGATTTCACCCGGGGTAGCGTAGAAGGCACCATATATATATATATATATATATATATATATATATGGCAAAGGCAGCGTACGTCAGTCATACGTTGTACGCCTAATATGGATAATAATAATCTGCCGTAAGATGTCGATTTTCACTCCTAGGGACGAAACTTGAGCTCCATGTGGAAAGATAACTCAAATTAGCTATAAGGGGTGTCTCTTAATCACATTCTATCTCTAGAACTTTCAAAACTATGTTTTTGTTGTCAAAAGTCAAATCACCTAAAAAAATCCCAAAATTGGATCTTAATACCGCAACTAAAAAAAAAACAAATACAAGCAAGAAACATGCCCGTGTTTCTCCAAAGCGCAGAGAATCACTTAAACTATCTTTGGATAAAACACAGTGGTCTGGGAATTACATGATCTTGTTTTTCCTGTACTATGTCGTGTTTTCTCCTTGAACATGCGACACCAAATACACGACTAAAACACAGACAATGCCTCAAGAAATACGACCGTGTTTCTTTAAGGCATGTCTGTGTTTCTTCCTCAGCTCCACTTCTGAATCACCAAACGGCGTCCGATTGACTCAAAACTTGTGTCTATATCTTTCTTCACTTGCTAGAACCTAAAATATGACAAATGAACACAACCTAGCCTAAAAAATGATAAATGATGGTTAATATATTTTTTCTAAACCGTCCTCATTCTCATTTTCAAAAACCCAAACCCATACTTGCGATTTGCGGATCGGATAATACCCACTTCGTAATATCCAATATAATTAAACCTAGAATTAATACAATAAAACCAACTAAATATGTATAATGTCTGTTATAATATCAAATGCGGCTAATAAACCATAAAGTCAACAAAAGTGTAAACGTTGTTAATTCAAATCCCAAGCTTGTAATCCTACAACATTTATTAGTTCGTAAGACAATTACTATTTTTTTCATCCAATCATAAACTTCTTTTTTATAGTATATAGATATTCTGGGGCAAGCATAAATATGACTTATGAGTATAGGTGTCAAAATATAGCCCGGCCCGATTAACCCGCCCGATCAATCTGACCGCAACTCGAATTGACTAAAAGTCAACAACCCATAACCCGCTCGACTCGTAACCCAACTAACACGCAACCCGATTAACCCAAACTCGATTGACCCGCAACCCGACTGACCCGCAACCCGATTAACCCGAACCCGAATTTCATCTAATCCACTTGAATAATTATAAAAATATACAATACATAGTTTTTCAAAATAAAGTTTTTCTTTCTAAACTTAAGTAAAATTATTTTTTCATTTCGTATAAGAAATTTTAAAAATATGAAACTCACTTGATATTACGTATTTTAAGAAAATTACAAAAATTGAAACATGAAGGTCACTTGAGATCATATCAATATTAATATAATATATAAATTAAAATTTTGGTTAATTTAACTATTCAATAAAATTATCAATTAAATATAAATAAAATAAAGTAAAGTAATGTATTTGGTAATTTGATGTTTTTAAAGGAAGAGGGAAATTTTGGTGTATTCAAGTTTTTGGGAAGAGAAAGAAGAGAGAAATTTGGTCTTTGAATTTTTTAGAAAAGAAACAAGTGGGAATTTTGGTGGTTTTGATATGTGGGAAGAGAAAGATGTGGGAAAGTTTGATTCTTTTGATTATGAAAGAGAAATAAGGAGGGAAACTTTTGACTTTTCAACTTTTTGTAGAAGGAAAGAAGAGGGTAATTTGGTTCTTTCAATTTTATGGAAGAGAAAGATGAGGGAAAATTGAGTTTTTCTAATGTATGGAAGGAGAAAGAAGGAGGGAAATTTTAGTATTTTTGTGAAAAGAAAGAAGGAAACAAATTTGGTGTTTTCAATTTTATGGTTTTTCATAATTTTAGCTTTTGAAATATGAATCTTTAACTTTTATATGGAGGGCATGACTAGTTAAAATTATTCTTATATGCTTTGAAGTCTAATATGTATATATGTATGTAATTTTTAATGGCCTAATAATTAAATTAACCATTAGTTACAACAATTTATACTAAACTTGATAAGTAATCTTTGACGGTTCGTTGTTTAGGATATAAAGTATATGGTTATGATATAGGGTATAAGGTATAAGGTACATATGGTTTAGGGTGTATATGGTTAGGGTATAAGATATTGATGGTTTTGACGGTTCTAAGTTTTTTATTAACATATGTTCACTTGAAGTCATTTGAAGTCTTTAACGGCAAGAGATCCCTTTTTAATTTATGTTTATGCTACGTGGTTAGGGTACAATGTATGTGGTGTAAAGTATAGGATATATGGTTAGGGTATAACAATTAGCAAATATCACTTTTTATCTATGTTTTGAAAATCAAAGTATGAATTTCACTTTTAGATAACCTATACTAGCAAAATCACAACTCAAGGACATATGGTTAGGGTATAGGTTATGTGGTTAGTGTATGATGTATGGATGGTTTAGGGTATACAATCAACAACATATACTAACTTAATATTGTTGATTGAGGGTAAAACTAAGTGTATAGGATATATGCTATTGAGTAAGTTATGATTGAAGTCACAATAATTTTACTAAATTTGATAGCTAATCTTTAATGGTTCAATTTTTAGGATAATTCGAACAATTTTACAAATAACTCGTTTGGCAATAGTTTACTAAAGTTATTTGGGCAATGAGTTATTTTGAAATAACTCCTTTTATCACTATGCTTTTGCCAAATACCACACGCCAAATACCAGATTTGCATGGTTATACTAAACGAGATACTTTAATCCAATTACTACAGAATTAATACTAAAATATCAAATAAACAATTAACGGTGTCTTTTGGTTGCAAATATTGATATCACCATTACTATTAGCTATAATACTTTACCAATTATGATTAATTACATAACAAGTTTGCAAGTCATACAAATTGATTTAACATTTTGACTAGTTTTTTTCAAAAAAACAAAGTATATATATACGAGGTAGAAATAAATTGGATAAAAAGTTGAGAAAATATTTTAAATTAGTGTAATAAAATGTGTAAGTTGGTAATGAGTAATGAGTTAAGTTACTTGATGCACTGGCTCGAACAACCCGAAACCTGACCCGCCCGCAACCCGCCCGACCCAAAACCCAATGAGCCTGCAACCCGATTTGCCCGCAACCCGATGAACCCACAACCCAATTAACCCGCAACCCGTTTGAACCCGAATCCAATGAACCCGCAACCCGATTAACCCGCAACCCGTTTGAACCCGAACCCGATTGAACCCAGCCCGAACCCGCCCGATTTACATCTATACTTATGAGTATAGGACATGAGAGTTTAAAACCATACTCCACCACATCAATTTTTTATGGGCTTTACCCATATCCGCATCATTCCCACCAATGTAGGAATTCCCTACGCTGATTGAGTCGAGACCGTTAAACCCACGATCATATATCTAATTGCCTTCCTACTTGGGCCTTGATTGGCTATTCTTTTCTCTTAGACCGTGTTAGGATGGAACTGCTTCTGCTATAAACACTTCACTTTATTAAGCATGTAGTCGGATCAAATTAAGAAGTAATTGAGAGCAAGAAATCCCGAAATAGTAATATTTGACAAAACGTAACTGGAACATCCAACATCTAGCAAGTTGTTTCCAAAAGTAGCTGAAACTCATTTGCTAGGGTAAGTACACAAAACACACCTCAAATATTAAGGGGCGACATACTCTGGAGACCAAAAGACAAGTGCAACAAAACAAATAGTGATACATGAATGAATCCCATAGGTAGGGGGACCCAACCAAAAGTGGATAGGAATATAGAGACTTTAACATAATAGTTTGTTTCTAGCAAGAAAAGATTGTATTTGCAGAGCATGTGTTTGTCGACGAATTTGAAAGTCAAGCCTTTTGAGCTCGGCTCAGTACCACAACGAGCAGCACAAGTACTGACAGCAGTAATGAGGTCGCAACCTTCCCTTCAAATACCATGCTCGCTCTTTCCCCGATACCACCAGCGTGGACCTCCTCGCCACCACGATGTGCGAACAACTTGTTCATAAGCTCTGCTATGCTCTCCATCAATTCCACCACTCTTGCTTTAGCATTGTCGAGGATCCACTCCACCACATTTTCGGATGCACCAACGCCGTCCTTGTCGCCACTCTCATCACTTGTACTCTCTTGACTCATGTTGCTGTTTACTACTTCTGTGACATGATGGGGAATCGCCAATTTCAGAATTTATCATAGAAATATTGCTTAACATTCGCTTACATTTTGACAATAAATTCTTGCAACAGTAGCAAATGCATATATACCAATTCCCCTGCCTCCCCATCCGAGACAGTTTGACTTTTCTTACTTGTGGAGCATAAACAATTGATTCTTTCCTTTGACAGACAATAAATCATTATCATGAAGGGTTTCCTTCCTGACATTGCAGCCATACCATACCATGGAGAAGTAGTATTTTATTTATGTCAAATTGTAAATGCTTCTTCTATTGATTGCCTACCTGGATAGTAAGCGTGTCGAAGCTCCCGAACCACCTCGTTGTTCATAACAGCATCCCATATGGCAGCATCAGAGGATATAGAAGTCACCATTCTCTGCACAGAACCAGCAAGCAGTGAGCGATTGATTGCATTTGGATAATAAAAGACCTACCTTCTAAACTCTTGGAACCAACCAAACCCAGAGAAAGCTACTGACCTGAACGGATTGATCGTTCTGCAGCAAATGGAAAGCTCTGTAGACTGTATCAGTCCCATAAGAATGAGACATCCTGCTGAGGTTATGAGAAGGCTCCTTCCAGTCCGACTCCAAATTAGGCAGAGGCCTCCACCAAATCTCATCTTCCATCCCCACCTTCATCATCTCATTCCCATACCTATCATGAACTAGACTCGTGTATCGTCCAGAACCAACAAACCTACACAAGACCAACCAAACTGTCATATGTATTGGCTGTTACTCATAATTTTACTCACTCAACTCAAACATCATCGACAATTGAATCGCCGCGATTGGGCAGAATAAATAAAGATATTTATTATGTTTAAGAAAAGAAACTGACTGGGAGAGTTCATCGACAGCCGTGTGAACTTCATCAGCCGACGGCGGCGGGCCAAGAGCGAAGAAGTCGTCGGCTAGTCCATAGATAACCCCCTTCTCGTCAGAAGAACAAGAGGAACTTCCATCTGCAGAAACCCACTCCCAATCCCTCCCATACTCATCGAACGGGGATCCATAAGGAGCACCAAAAGCACAAGTAGTCCAGGATATCGGAAGCGCGACGGGATTGGGCGAGACATGGAGACCCGGCCCGGCCCCGGAAGCCGCCGATTTGTGGGCCTGCCTCGAGCAGGTCGAAGAAGACGAGCTCGCTGCGGATGCAGCCGGAGCAGGGGAATTGGAGGCGGATGCCGATGTCGTGGAAATCGGGTCCTGAAGACCTGCCACTCCAGCCCGAGTAACCGCTCTCCCCATAGCCTTCATCATGTTCCCGCCGCCGCCGCCGCCGCCGCCCATTCCTCCTCCTCTGCCTCCAACAAAACCCATTCTTATCGTCCCCGCCGCTAACTAATCTCTTTGCACCCCTCCTTATTCCTTTTGGAATTTTGGAAAAGAGTTCCAGGTTTATTTCCACGAGGAGGAGGAGGAGGAGGATAAGTTGTAGAGTTCAGTTTACGCACAGCTATATCTTTCTTTCGATAAGTTCGCAGATTCTGATTGGATACTAACTGCGGCTTTTTTGTATCGTATCGTCCAGCCGCAATCACCGAATGCAACTGACCAATTTCTCCGTGATCGAGTGGGCTCTGGGCCCATCATCATCATGTTATTGAGGCCGTAGTCTTAAAGAAGCCCCTTAACATTTTTGCAAGGTCCGTTTCACAAAGCCCAAAATCAGTGCAAGTCTCGAAAACCCTAATCGCAAATATATTTTCAATCTCTCACGGTTCCCTTTCTTCCCCAGCCGAACGAACAGCAGCAAGAGCAAAGAGAAGGAGCAGCGCGCCGATATGGGTGAGCCTTTTTTTTTCTGTTTCCTCTCTGGCCTTCTTCGTTTCATCGTTTTTACGCCTGATGATGTGGGTTTTTTAGAATCGGATTGCGGTTTCTAGGAAATGTAGAATGGGATCTGGTGGTTTTCCGCGGTTTAGTGAGATATGTGCAGTTATGTTGATGGAGATGGTGGGAAATTTTACCTAGTGATTGGTTTTGATTCTGCCTGTGGATTGTGTGAAAATAGGGGCATACAAGTACGTGTCGGAGCTATGGAGGAAGAAGCAGTCGGATGTGATGAGGTTTCTGCAGAGGGTGAGGTGCTGGGAGTATCGCCAGCATCCTTCGATCGTCCGAGTTACTCACCCAACTCGCCCTGACAAGGCTCGTCGCTTGGGTTACAAGGCCAAGCAGGTTCCTTTTGTTTTGGGGTCTCGACTGTGATGAATGCTTTCTCTTCTATTCGCCCTGCTTTAGTTTTGTGTAGATTTCATATGTATCGGTACTGGCACTCTGGCAGTGACTTGTATGAATGCTTGTAGGGCTATGTCGTTTACCGAGTGCGTGTGAGGCGTGGTGGAAGGAAGAGGCCAGTTCCTAAGGGTATTGTGTATGGGAAGCCCACAAACCAGGGTGTGACTCAGCTCAAGTTCCAGCGTAGCAAGCGATCGGTTGCAGAGGAACGTGCTGGGAGGAAGCTTGGTGGACTCAAGGTTCTCAATTCCTACTGGATCAACGAGGTATGTACTGTTGGCCACTACATTTAACTTTGTTGTAACTTATATTGAACAGAACAATGAAGACTTGAATTGATAGTGGTGATAGATAGACTGAACGGAATTCCCTGTTAGTTTAGCTTATCTTGATTTGATTGCTCATTGTTGATGCTGTTTTAGAAACCTCACTGAGCAAAATGGATATGGAATCTGCTTTTGTTTCACTCTATCTGGTTTACATTGATGTCCTTCCTCGCTGTGTTTACAGGACTCGACATACAAGTACTTTGAAGTTATCCTGGTTGATGCTGCACACAATGCAATTCGCAACGACCCAAGGATCAACTGGATATGCAACCCAGTCCACAAGCACAGAGAGCTTCGTGGTCTCACTTCTGCAGGAAAGAAGTACAGAGGTCTCAGAGGAAAGGGTCACTTGTACCACAAGAACAAGCCATCGAGGAGGGCAACCTGGAAGAGGAACAACACACTCTCTCTGCGTCGCTACCGTTGATCTACTGTTTTCTAGCTTGTTTGTTCTTCGCCGTAGGATTATCCTAAGTATGAAACACTTAAAAGTGCTTTTGGATTTGTGTGTTCGTTGAAGTAATTTTACTGTGTTGCGATCTATGGTAAATTTGTTTGCGGTTTCAATCTATTTATACTCGACAGGCCAGTCGCATGTCTATATCGTTAATATTTGGTATTGGGCATATTCCTTTAATGATTCATTCAGCAGTAATGATTTATTCATCACTGCTGAAATAAGGTAGATAATTAGGCTTGATGGACATGGATCTGGTTGGGACGGAATAAAACTATCTAATGAAGCAAGTCAGGTCTGGTCAGACCAACCTAATGTTTGCTCAGAGATTTTCCAGTCGCAGAGACGATCAATGACCATCAGGGTTCAGGGAGGTTGTGGCGTCAATGCCTCAACTTGTTAACGAATGGAACTTCCATTCTTCTGCTGCAACGATAAATTGCAAGGTTGCTCACGGAGATTATTAAAATTCACGTTTTATCACTAAAAATATTTAATTTCATTTGTGGTCACTAAAATTGATTAAATATATTACTTTTGGTCACTCTCCGTCTAACTCGGTTAACCTTTATTGATGTGGTAGTCAACTCTTCAGGTTGACTGTTAAATATGTGACGTGACAATTAAAAAATATTATATAAAATAAAATTTAATCTTTTAACATTTTCCACATCATTTCCATCTATTATAAAATAAAAATAAACTTAATATGAGCAAACAACAATAAAAAGGACTAGTCACAGGCCCGGCCAGTTGGCCGAATTCAGTTGGCAATCACGTCAATAACCGTAGTAATTTGTATTCAAGTTTCAAATTAGTATAAGAAATTCTATGTTCTTCAAATACTCTAACATTCGAATCGATTGGGAGAATAAGAGAATCCAAATTATTAAAAATAGTTCAACAATTCAAAAGGATTAACATTATACTGTTTTGCGACATATTAATGACTAATCGACTAAAATCTTTTTACAAAAATGAAAGGAAATCCCATGCAAGGGAACTGACTCCTAAAGATCAATTAAAATAACCCTTCTAACTCATCATCCTCGGAGATTAGTGCACGTTTTCTTTTTTGCTTCTTTGCATTTCCTCTGGCATGAGTATCAAATTCATTGTCAACATTTAATAATGTATTCATCTCCATTAGCGACACATTTATCTCCAATATCAATTGACAATTCCTTCTTCTCTTACATTTCAGTTATCTCTTTCTTGTTTTCCTGCATTTCATTGAGCACAAACATGTGATGGTAAAATATATTTTAAAATATAAATCATCCTTTTCATTGGAGTAGAATTTATCTCGTCCAATTTACGAACGATATTTAGGGTTTGTTCTTTCCCCCCATCACCAGTCTTTATATCTTCCTCATGATCAATTTATTTCTTCTTTTGAACATCATCATTATCTATAGCACCGAATCCATTGCCTCCACAATTGGCTGTGTCATTATTGTTCTCCTGCATCAACATTATGAATTTATATATTTGACATTAAAAAGTATAACACATGGTGTGGTTTCATTGAATCATGTTTGTTCAATATATATTTGTAGATAAAATAGTAGCCGGATATAATTGATTGCAAATTAGTGGGAAAGGAAGCAAAGTTTCACACTGAATACGAAGATTAAAAATATCAAATCCTCCATATTTCCAAGCAAGCCGTGAAAGAAATAAAATGTGATCTTCCATTTTGCAGCAAGCTCAGTATGACTCTTAAATAACTAAATCCCAATTATTAATTAAACCCTCAGCTCCTTTCATCCATGCCAAGTTTCTGTTAATTAAACCCTTAGCTCCCTTCATTTGACAGTTGCATGATATTACTAAGAGTAAAGAATATAAAGTATGACATGTACATGGTAAAAAATCCAAATCCAATTGAGAATAGCGCAAATTTGTATTTAATATTGATCATCATTTTTGTTCAAATATCATTTACCTCAATCAAGTCAGAAATATTGTTGGTGGTCTGCTCCTCCTTCTCCTCGTCCTTCCCTATCTGGATAATTGTGTACTCACTTGTTGGATTAGCGATGTTGTAATCTGTGAGCTTGATTTCGTACTGCAACGTCATTCCCTCAATTTGTAGGAGATGAGTAGGTGGTCCTCTAATTCTATCATTGTCTTGGAATAGCATATCAGCCGACATTCCAAAAAATCAAGCTCCCACTCTATCCACGACAACAAAGTGAGCCTCTCTGTTTTGTCCGCAACTCAAAGGTTGCTCCTAAACATGTATAATGATGTTTATACCTTCTTTTTTTTTTTTTTTTTGAATTTTTTGAAGTACACACTAATTTAGGTGTTAAATAAGAAATCTCATAATTATTCAATCAATAATACGAAAATAGTCTCATTAGGTAAGGTAGGTGAGAAGAAGAAAAACATAACCTCATTCTCATATCCATTTTTTAATCTAAGACGCTGATCTCTTGGAATCTAACCATATTTAATTTAAAATTTTAATACAAATGATGTTCTGGAAAATTAAATATTCAATCACTTGGCATGCATATTCATCATCGAACTATACCAAATCAAATTTCAAATTTCATATTAACAATTGTAGCATTACCTTGATATTGTTGTTTTTAATGTCTGTGTAGAATTCTCACAGAAGTACTGTAACACCCCGAATTTTGGGTAATGGTTCGACCATAATACGTGATCGGTTAGGTTGTCAGTGGCATACTAAGAGTTGCAATCGCGGATTAGTAGTAATAATAATAATAAATTTATTATTATTATTTTATTTAATAAAAATAAAAAAAATAGAAAAAGGGGAACTGGGGCGAGAGCGCGGCCCTCTCTACTTCCCCAGCCGCCATTATCCCCAAACCCCCAGCCCCGCCATTAACCCCAAACCCGTCCCCAAGAAAAAGAAACCCCCGCTCTCTTGTTTTTTTCCCAGCAGCAGACCCCGCCGCCTCCCAATCAATTTCCCCCGGTACAAGAAAATCGATCGCCGCAGCCAATTCCCCAAGACCCCGCCGCCCTTTACCCCAAACCCGACCCTCTCTAATTCAAGGAGGATGTGAAGCATATTTAGATCATGTTAAGGAGGTGCAAGAGAAGAAGATATAAGATGTACCTATCGTCAGGGAATACCCCGAGGTATTTCCCGAAGATCTTCCTGGGCTACCGCCGCAGCGAGAGGTGGAGTTCGATATTGAAGTGATTCCTGGCACGGCACCGATATCTATTCCTCCTTACCGTATGGCACCAGTGGAGTTAAAGGAGTTGAAGGAGCAGTTGTAGGAGCTGTTGGAGAAGGGGTTCATACGCCCTAGTGTATCAACATGGGGAGCACCAGTGTTATTCGTGAAGAAGAAGGATGGCAGTATGAGACTGTGCATTGGCTATAGGAAGCTGAACAAGGTTACCATCAAGAACCTCTATCCTGTGCCAAGGATAGATGATCTCTTCGACCAGCTACAAGGAGCAAAGGTGTTCTCGAAGATCGATCTGCGGTCAGGGTATCATCAGTTGAGAGTGGCAGATGATTCAGTACCTAAGACAGCTTTTCGCACCAGGTACAGCCACTACGAAGTTATGAGATTTTGTAAGAAGGGAAAGCTTAGTCCGAGATATATCGGCCCATATGAGGTGTTGGAGCGCATTGGACCCTTAGCCTATCGACTAGCCTTACCTCCCAGCCTATCTAGGATCCACGACGTTTTTCACGTCAGCATGCTAAGGGCGTATCGATCCAACCCAGAGCATGTGATCAGACACGAGGACATCCAGTTTGAAGATGATTTGACCTATGAGGAGGTTTCAATCCAGATTGTGGATAGGCAGGAAAAGGAGTTGAGGAGGAAGAAGATTGCCATGGTAAATGTGTTATGGAGAAACCAGAGCAGCGAGGCTGCGACTTGGGTGACAGAGAGTTGTTTGTTGGTGTTTAGATCGGTAGTGGGTGAAATTCTATGTACTCTCACTTTTAGTTCTCTTTTTAGTTCCCATTTCTCGTTTAATTCAATAATAAGGCCGGTTTCACGATAGCTACCAACCCAGTTCAACCGACAATTTTGAGGTCGAAATTTCTTAAGGGAGGGGGAAATGTTATATCCCAACTAGCATTGCTCCTTCGAATACAGTGTTAAATCGTTCAAGTGATTGCTCTACCGTTCAAATTTTGGGGACAAAATTTTTATAAGGGTGAAGGAAATGTAACACCCCGAATTTTGGGTTATGGTTCGACCATAATACGTGATCGGTTGGGTTGTCTGTGGCGTACTAAGAGTTGCAATCACGGATTAGTAGTAATAATAATAATAATAAAGTTATTATTTTATCATTTTATTTAAAAAAATATAGAAAAAGGGGACCTGGGGCCGAGGGGCGGCCCTCTCTACTTTGCCCTAGCCGCCATTATCCCCAAAACCCCCAGCCCCGCCATTAACCCCAAACCCCTCCCCAAGAAAAAGAAACCCCCGCTCTCTTGTTTTTTCCCCCAGCAGCATACCCTGCCGCCTCCCAATTAATTTCCCCAGGACAAGAAAATCGATCGCCGCAGCCAATTCCCCAAGACCCCTGCCGCCCTTTACCCCAAACCCAACCCTATCTAATTCCCCAAGCAAATAATCACCGCCGCCCTCCAATATTTCCCAAAATTCCCCACCGAGCGGCTGCCATTATTTTTCCCCAAGCAAAAGAAGAAACCCCCTACGAGAAACCCCAAAATCACCGTCGCCCAATCCCCAGCCCCGCGCGGTGAGAGGAAAAGAAGGGGTCACACCCGATCCCATCCCCCTCGTGTTGCTAGGGAAGGATCACAAACCCCTTCGTGGTTTCTAAACTCGATTCATCGTAGACTAATTCGAAGCTTGGGTTTTTATTAGCGGTGACGTTGAGGGTTCGATCAACGTGGAGATCACCGTCCTGGGTCGTCCAACCTAGGCCTAGGCACGTTCTAAAGGTAAGGGAACTCGATCCCTTTGAGTTAGATCGATAGTTTTAGTGATTTTTCGTGAGGGTGCAATTCTAAGGTTTTAGCAACAGACGTTCAGGCTTTTGTGACAGAACTTGGGTGGTCACTAAAGCTGCTATAAATTTTTAGAAAATTTGTTTTAGATGGTTTAAATTATTTCGAGTCTTTATGGGGGTTTGTTCTTGAGTTTAAAATTTTTATAAATTGAGGCAGGTCTAGGAGATGGCTGTAATTTAATTTGGGGAATTGTGAAGATGTATTTTTAATTTTAGAAATTGTTAGACTTTCATTTTAATTAATTAAAAATATTTCCGATGAGTTTATAAGGATTTGATAATTTTCCAGGGCAAGTACTCATTATTGATATAGAAAAATTATTATCCGAATTTTTAAGAAGGTTAAAGTTAGGTGGAAAATTCTTACAAGACTAAAATAATTAGGAAAAGTGGTCAGTTTTGAAGGGATTGTTTTTAGAAAATTTTTAAAGGTGGTTAAGGGACCTTGGGAGCGAGTCTCGAGGGCTGGATTTTGAGGAGAGGATGTCCTAGTGACCCAAAAGGGAATCCTACATCGAGAAAGGTCGACTAAGGAGATGACATTCTTATTAATAGGTTCACCGAGATAATTCGGCTGGGAGGGATTTATGCGAGTAAGGAATCGAGGAGTCATCCTTACAAGGTGAGTGTAAGGGGGTAAATTCTATGCCTTACGTGTTCTTTCAAGAATTACAAGCCTTAAGTATTTTGTTGAAGTGATTGTCGTTGTTTGATTGTGCTTATGGTTGATGATATGTGATTTTGTTTGAGCTATGTTTGGTGTGAATGTGCATGAATTCTTATTTAATTTAAAGCTTTACGTTTATAAGTTATTGTTAAGTTAAGAAACAAGTTCTTTTTAAAGAGGTAACTCACCTTCAAGAAGGTGAAGTCGATTTAAGTGTTTTTGTCACTAGCGCCAGTCCGTTGCCTTTTGAGACATTTTGAGATAGAGCAGCAGTTATGCTCTTGAGACTTTTAAGATGGGCAGCAGTTATGCCCTTGATAATCGTGGTGAAGAGCCACCACGATAAGTTTAAGATGTTAGGAGGATGAATCGTTACGACTCCCCTAACTAAGTTTAAGGAAAGCCTGGATGGCTTCTCATATGTATGAGTTGGGCAACCAGACTAGCTAGTGAGGGATCCTCGTCAGTCAAAAGATTTAAGTCAAGTTTTGAGCTCTAAGAAGGGAGAGTAGCTTTAACTCCCAAAGAATTTTATGAGTTAAGATTGTTAAGAATGGAAGTACAAAACGACTTCCACTAGTAGAAGTTAAGTGTTTAGAGAAGAATGCTAAAGTACTTTAGTTTTTTTAACGTAAGGGCGTAGACTGACCCCAGCTCACTCACCAGATCGTAGAGGAGGAAATCCTAACCAGCCAGTTCGTGATCAGCAAGCTAGAGGAGCTCAACACCATCGTCGCTGAGAGATGTCGAGCCAGGCGTCAGAGTAAGCATCGGAGAACCTTTTCCAAGTTATTAAGACTTTATGGTTAAGAGTTAAAGATTGGAGATTCGTTTCCTTGAACAATTTGAGTTTTGCCCACGTGTTTAGGGCATCGATTTGAGAAATTAAGATATTTGAGTTTGGTATTTTATTTAAAGTTGTGTATCTGAGATTTTTTATTATACGCCGGGGTAGAAATGTCTTTTTTCCAAGTTCAAAGAGGTGGGATGTTTCAAGTACTCATTGGAGTCTTCTTCGGGTATTAGTGGACAGGTTTTGCATCCAACATAACATCATCCATTCTTAACCTTGACAACTTTGTATTTGAACGAATACATATTTTCCTACATATTACACAAAGTTTTAGTATTTGAAAATTAATGGTTTGTTAAATCAAAACAGGCGATTGCCACTTCTCCATCTTTCATTTTAATTGATTGAGCTCATTTAGTGTTTGCCTTAGCATTGACTATTAAATTTTTCTTGTGCTTTTCATTGGAGGAATTATATTGGTGCATCGCCGTCACTTTATTCACCTAAAAAGAATATTAATTAATCTCTTTTTGTTCTTTGAAGTTCAAACTTATAATAGATAAAAAATATAAAGATTCAATTGTCCTTAATTTCACCTTGACCCAAAATTAATGACTTCTAGAATTCTTAGATTTGCCAGCAGAAAGGTTGCTCTACTTGAGCAGAAGGTCTTCTCGCCTGCAAATTTGATGATCTTTAAATTAATTGTCATTAATTTATTTTCAAAGATTGTATTAATTTATTTTTCAACTAATCACCTGTCCCTTGTACCCAAATTGGGTAATTATCCTACCAAAGAGAGTTACATTGACAACTAATCCCTTGTACCCAAATTGTATATTAAATTTGCTATTAGATGTAAAACAATGCATGCTATTTTAAACAAAAGGCCAACAATTAAATACCCGGGAAGTTTTAGTTGGAGCTCTTTGCGATTAACTTTTCAAGTGAATCTAGTATTTGTTAGTAAATCCGACTACTTCATAAGTTGGCCAACAACATTTATGGAATGAAATTATTAAAAAGCTAACGTTTGTAGTTGTACATGCGTCAAATTGAAATAATTTTGAATTGACAATAGTAATTTTCACCGGAAGGAATTTCTTTTGTGTGCATTTTTTTCAATCTCATCATGTTTGATGAATAGAACTTGTAAGTTGATATAGCTAGAATATTGTCAAATGTTTCGGCCTCGATGTTTGGCCGAAACTTGATGACCAATTTGTTTGTAATTGGCTAGTAATCTCCTGTTGTATTATTGACCTTAAAGTTTTTCATAGTTTAGATTCTTTGGTCATGAAAGAACGACCAAAAGTCCTTGATTTGGGCTTTGGCAATTTACACCCAAATATCATTACTCTGTAGAAGTAAAATAAGCATATTAATACATTGTTGAAACTTTAGCCATAGAGATGAGTTTGTGTGGTTTTAGTTAGTTTATCTTTGAGTCAATAACTATCATATCGAGACGAAGAATAGCATCTGTGTTGGGACTGATTGCCAACCCTTTTCTTGAAACTCGACATTGAATAGTCTAGTTGTTATTTTGAGTTGTTAGATCGGAGATCAATTGAGATTGCATATTGACTAACCTTGCATTAAAACAGCAGCCAAACAATAATTTTAGTTTCACAATGGACATCAATGTAACTTTCAAAATATGTAATTAGCACAATGTTAATGTAGGAAGGGTGTAATTAAATGAGGGACATAGATTAACTCTTTCTAAATTAGGAATTTTGGCATATATAATCACGTCTATTCCCTCCATCTGGCAAAGAAATATTTTATCTTCGCATGTTGTCGCATTTAGTTAGAGGCAGTTGTTCTGAAGAGGAAATTAGAATAGTTAATGGTGTTTTTCATGCTTCCTTCCAAAAAGCATATTTTGCTCTTTGGATATTGGCAGATGTTGATGATGAGTGGAGGGACTGCCTGAAAGAAGTTACATTTTGGAGTTCTGGATATAAAATAATAAATTTGTTTGTCACAATTCTTATTCACTGTCAAGTGCCTGATGTCCAATCTTTATGGAAAAAACTGGGACCTATTGAGTGATGATATCCTGTTCAATCGAAGAAGGGATTTAAATTTACCCATTTTCATCTATTTACTAATGAGATTAAAGAAATATGTTTGGTGGAGATAGATAAATTATTGCAAAAATATTGGAAGTCTTCAGTTGATTTTCCAAGTTTTCTCATTCCATCTGGAGCTATGCGAATAAATCTTGAAATTGAATGATCGCTCAGGATTTATATGATAATACATAAGATTTAATGAAGGAATTCAATAGATTGTACCGTAAATTAAATTTAGAGCAGAGGAAGACATTCGATGAAGTTGTTCGAGCTCGATTCCAAACGAAATATGGAAGAAACTTCACAAACATATATTTCATGCATTAGAAGAATGAACATTAATTTCAATCCATGCTAATAGCATTGATGTTTCATTTTTTTCAATTTTTTCGTTCTGCTTTGTCAGCACTTTATTCTCTCCAGACAAATGATATGACAAAGCAAAACATGAGGTAAATTACTGCTTACATCAAGCTTCAAAGTCTCCATCATGCCTCACGTGATGTGATGTACTTACAGTCTAGAAATGTTTTGATCTCATCAATACAAACGCATGGTGCTGAAGATTTTTCCTATTTTGGTGTTCTCCATTATCACTTGGTTTACATGCCAAAGTCGCCATTGCTCTATTTTCAATTTTTTATATATTTAAACAAATACTTGATAGCTCTAAACAAAATAATAAATCCATTATAAAACTCAAAATATTCAAATAATGAATTAATAAATTGGAAAAAATATATCAAAATAATAAAGTTATACTATATTTCTGAAATCTAAAAAATTGGAATTTTGGTAGTAATCATATCCACTTGGTGCAAATAAAAATGTGTAAAAAATCATCAACATTAAACACACACCTAATTTGTACCTTACATCATATTATTTCTTTGATTTTTGTTCTGGTTGTAAACCAGAGTGTAATTTGTTTGATCTATCAATATAAGAATATTAATAATTTAACTTCATTAGAAAGGATGCCTTGTACTTATTTCCATGTATTTTTTAATCATGCTTATTTGCTTGCATGCGGCGGATTCATGTTTTTTGTTTTTAAGCTGGAATTGGCATTTGTTTTTGTTTTTTTTCCATGTTGATCTTCAAGCTATAGCTCTACCCAATTCAAATCCACCACTTAAAAGCTATTGTAAAATTTTGTTATAAAAAATTAAGGATTTTTCCAAAAGTAGCACTGTTTTAATTTTTTTTCCAAAAATAGCATCCAACTCCGAAAAATTCCAAAAATAGCACTCTTTCTGCAAAACCGTCACCCGGGAGTGCGTTTTTCGATGTAAACCGCACAGGTAGGGGGCGGTTTTGCAGACCGCACCCCCACCATGTGGTTTTCATCGAAAAACGCGCTCCTGGGTGGCGGTTTTCGCCTAAACCGTTGGTACGGGTGGCGGTTTTGCAGAAAAGGTGCTATTTTTGGAATTTTTCGGAGTTGGGTGCTATTTTTAGAATTTTTTTTAAACAGTGCTACTTTTGGAAAAATCCCAAAAAATTAGAGCATTCTCCTGCTCTCATGTGAAAATAAATGAGAGCCGCCCATTCAGTTTTACCGGTCGGTCCGGTCGGTCCGGCCCGGTTTTCATAACACTGGAAAATATAAATGGCCCATGTAAATAAAAAAATTAAGAAGCTGAGCCTACAGAAATATCATCCATCCTCCCGTTTTTCTCTCCAAGTCTCCATGTAAATTAATTGTTTTTTTAACTAAAATATTAAGAACTGGGCGCACAAAAGTGCCCTCCGTTGCTCTCCTTCGTCCATGTAAATTAATAATTTTTTTGGACCAAAAGGTCCCTCCACCCTATGCGCAGGGAGCAGAAAATTTGGAATTGAAGGGGTTTTTAAAGAGAAACTCCATATAGTAATTGTTTAGATTAGATCAGATTAGTAGCAAGGCTTATGGATTTTGGAAGAATGAGATTGGAGAACGATGGATAGGAGAGAACGAAATAGAAACTGAGATAAACTTCTCTCCCATCTCTTACTCTTCAAACCGAGAGATAAATTGCATAATTGATGTCCAAAAAGAAACTGGCAACCCACTGTCCACTGATGCCCGGTGCAGTGGAAGCCATGGACGAGAACAAGTCACGATAGCGACAGAAGACGGCGAGATTTTGATTTTGATTTTGCAGGCACTCAAAGAAGACTCGCGGGTGCCGCACTTGCTTCCACGGCAACGTCGGATGAAGTCAGGACCAGGATGACAGGGGCGGAGCTAGGATTTGACGTTTGGGAGGCCGAAAATATTTTTCGTATTATTGAAGAAGCACACAAGAAAAAACATAAATAATTTACCAATATTAAGAAAATTAATTTATATTGATTATTATTATAACGACCTTTCAATACACTTTTTGAGATAATTAGATTAGTTCAAATTATAAGATAAAGGGTTATAGGTATAATATGCCCCTCTACTATGACGTTTTATCAAACATGCCCTTTTACTATTTTTTATATCAAATATGCACATGTACTTCGTAAAAATGATCAAACATGCCATTTTGTTTAAATTTTCATCCAAAAAGCGTTCACCAAGGTCGAACTTTGGGTTGGGCGCACAAATGTCTAAAATATCCCTAATGATTTCACTTTAGAATTTTTTTGGTTCTTTTGTATAGCCAAATAATTCAAATAATTTCACTTTGAAGAGACCCAGAGTAATAAAACGGGAGACAAAACTGACATTTCGCTCTCATTTGCCGATGACGGGTCGTCTAAATCTCAGTTCAACCATGATTGACGATTTTTTCAATGAAAATTTTAACAGAAGGGCATGTTTGATAATTTTTTTGAAGTACAAGGGTATATTTGATGTAAAAAATAGTAAAAGGGCATGTTTGATAAAACGTCATAGTAGAGGGGCATATTATACCTATAACCCTAAGATAAAAGAATGAATCATGTTATTTTGATACAAACGAGCGAATTACCAAAAAAATTAATGTATCAATGCATAATGTCTAGCATAAGTATTTACTCGTTATATATCCAACATAATTATTAAATTTTAAAATGAAAAGTTATAAACCTTAAGTAATCTAAATCAAAGATCTAAAGAGATATAAATATGAAAGTTAGATAAGTGAATTGAACTTTTATGTAAATTAAAACTGAAAAAAGAAACAAAAATTAAAAGTTAGATGACTAACTTGAACTTCTATGTCAAGTAAAACTGAAAAATAAAAGAAACTAACAGTTTGAATGACTAAATTGAATTTTTACGCAAGTAAAACGGGAAAAGAATACAAATTGCCATCGTCGTGATTCGAACATGCATCAACGAAGGAGAATTATATGCCTCTCTTCGGTTGATTGCAACCACATTTTGTTATAGGTTCTGCACATATAAGTATTTCACTACAAACTTAAGTTACACGTAATTTTAACTACGAGTTCATATGCAACTTTCAAAATTCTAAGGGGACATAAGGTAGCGCCGCCCCTGCAGGTTGATGGCGTCGATTGGGCACAACCTTTTATGCCAATTGACTATTTTCTTGGAGGAAATAGACGTCCCCATGGTGTAACTCTCATTGAGGATCTGGTTGGGCGTCGAACTCCACCGGGCACCTCAACTCCACGGCGGAGAGAGCGGGATCCGATGAATGAGGCCACAGCGGTGGGAGAGTACTCTTCTAAAGATGCCAAAGGTGTCAGCGACGTAAACGTCTTGGAGCATGTCGGGGTCGGAGGCAAAGTAATTAAACGTTGGTGATGGCAAGAAGACGAGGAAGTATGAGATGAGGATCGGAGCGGTGGGTGGCCAGGGTTCCATTTTTCTGCATCTCCACCCGGAAAAGGCGCGTTTGCTTCGTAATCTTCCACCAAATCATCTTGGAGCACGTCGGGTGGAAGGCGAAGCAAGTAGTGGAGGTGGCGGAGGAGTGGTTTTCGACTGAATCGGAGTTATATGAATAGACCTAAATTTAGATCCAGAAACAGTAACCGGGAGACGGTTTGGATTTGGGTGCTAGGAATTAAATTTTTATTTTTTAATTGTTGTGGAAATGAGGTGAAAATCTTAAATATTAAATTTATTTTTTAAATATTTTTTAATTGTCACATCATACACTTACTGTCAACTATGAGAGTTGACCGCCATATCAACAAAAGTTAACGAACTTGAACGGAGAGTAACCAAACTTGAAATATTTAACTAATTTTAGTGACCACGAATGAAATTAAATATTTTTAGTGACCGAACATGAACTTTTTTAGTAATCACATCGACCAATCTTGCAATTTAGCCATTATAATTCATATCAAAGTCACCATTATAATTCATATCAAAGTCACTGGTGAACCTATCAATGGAAATAATATGGCGGGGCATGACGACTACCAATATCCATATTCGTCTCGTTCAAGAACGGATCGGGTCCAACTCGCCCCATTTAAAAATGGATCGGGTCGAACTCCGCCCCATTTAAAAACGTATCAATATTATTTGCTCTATTACATATCGGATCAGGGAATATCCAACGAGACAGATCTGGTTTGTCATCTCTACTTAAGAGTATGAACGAACCATTATACTACAAAACTAATAGTCCTACACTTGTCATTGTTAGCGTTAGCAGTTAGCGTGTATTTTCTTATTACTCGGTCTCACGTGAAATCTTAAGTCTTGAGTTGCCAAAATTGGCGTGCTAAGTTGGAAGTACCTTTATTACGAGCCCACTCCACCATTTTGTACCTCTAATTATGAAACTGCTTGGTCACTTGCACTTCCTCGAATTCATCACAACTGAAGTATTCATGGCGTCTCACGATTATCATTTCATTGTCTATCATAGTGGAATCGCGATATCTTCCAATGCCATTGCTTTAGTAGCCCCACCAATAAAATTCGATTATCTTATCAAAATAGAGTCTTTTCTTTACAAAAGATAATCATGTATTGATTGAACAAAAGATAGTTACATCCTGTAGTTAAGCCAGACCTGAAAATCAAAGAAATGACTCGTAGTCGAGTACAAATAAAGGGCCTTGCGAGCCACCAAATGAGCTACCCTATTGTTACTCCGACCTACAAATCGTACACTAAACCCCATATTCATAGCAAATGGCCGGACGACCCTTTCAAGAATAGGCCCCACCTGATTATCTCAATGACCACCTTAGCATCCCCTTCAAATCGCATTTCGGTGAAGCCTTGTCCCAAGCACCACGAAGTAGCCTCACGGAGGACAAGTAACTCGACTACCATAGGATCATCAATCAAAGGAAACTGAACCCCCTTCACCAAAAGGATGTCCCTAGCAGGAGTCATAATCACCATCCCACCTGCCGAATGCGACCCACTCCTAATAGCTCCATCCCACATACAAATCGCCACAGTAGACCCATGTGGATCACTAGAGGTGTGTGAGTACTAGAATTGGGAAGGAATCGTTCCACCGGCAGACAAACCCATTCCTAAACCTGCTGGTTAAACTGTCGCATCAAGGCTGAAAACCCGAACTGTTTGCCTTGAACAAGGTCGGTTGATGAACCAAAGCCAACAATTTTTTCAGGAACAGGGGGAAGGTGTGACGAGGCAACCCTTTACCAATGTATGCAAGGCCATAAAGATCCCAAAGGGCGCGTGTGACAAGGCACTCAAGAAACAAATGTTCTGTTGTCTCAGAAGCCGCCCAACACACCAGACACCTAGGTAGAACAATGACCTTTTTTCAATCAGGCCTCCGTTGTGGACAAAATTTTGTGGTAAATTTGCCAAACAAACACTTTCAGTTTTGGAGGAACATTAGCGTCCCACAAACGGATCCAGCTAGCCCTATCCATCCAAATAGCAAGGGACCTCCATCTACCTCTATACTGATCAAGAGTAACCGCAAAATGGTATGCTGACTTAACCGTAAAAACCCCATCAGCAGTAGCATGCCAAATCAACCAATCCTCTATATTCTGACGAGGCAGGGGGATTGCTTTAATAGCTCTGCAGGTCGGCGGGTCAAACCACTGACTGAGTTTATGGTCACACCAGCGCCCCTCCCCAGGGCAGATAACCTCCACCACCTGCAGATCCTCCCCAGTAGGTAACACACGGGATTATACACAGGGGGAAGAGGATGTTGAATAGGGATCCAACTAGAATTAAGCAGAGATGCGTCCTGACCATTACCAATTTGCCAACGCAAACCCGTCTCTAACAATTGGCGACCTAAGAGGATACTTTGCCACGCCGAAGAAGGATGGGACCGAGCTATAGCCGTAAGAAAGGACCCATTGGGGAAATAGAGTTTACTCATTGTAAAAGTAAAATATGGGATGTGCGTGAACGCTGAGTTTTTGTAGCCCCACGCTTATCATATATTTATCTACTCCAATATTGCAAGTCATTTCAGTGAGGTCATGCCAAATCGAACATGACAAAGCACACGAGAGATTTATAAGCTATATAAACTTTAACTGACAATATGTGTTTTGAAGAGGGACAAAAGAGTACTTGTAAGAACTCTGAAATTAAACGTACTCCGAGTGTAGTAATTAGAGACGAGTGGTCTGTTAGAAAGTCATAATGATTCACCCAAAAACAAAACCATGCGGAATTAGACCCAAAGCAAACAATATTTCGAGTAAATAAATGTTGGATTGTTACCAATTAATTTGTTTCAATAACAAGAAGATTATGAGAACGTCAATGCTTATCCTTCGGTATCATAAACACAAGTTTCACAATTATATTCTCTTCTCGGTTTTTTCTTCCTTTTAAGTAGATGAGAAAATTAAATTTTCTTTTAATTTTGTGATTTCCAATATGAAACCTCTAATTGATTGACTTTACTTCGTCACGACGATTGATTTATAGAAGCAAAATCCACACATGATTTCTTTCCTTATGGATTGACTAGGCGTGTATTTGTAAACATTAATTTTCCTAGGATTGATGAGGGCAAAGTTGTTATTATTATGTACCTAAGTCGTAAAAGTCAGGAGTACCAATTAGTTGAGTGCATCTGTAGGCGTGTATTTAAGTGAATCTCGGAATGTCCTTAATACCTTTGGGTTGTTTGGACGAGTGATTTGGGCACAAATCTTTCAATTAAAAAAATCAGGTAATTTGTGTGTTGAATTTGAGTCAAAGCCTTTGTTTGTTTATGGATAATATTTTCAATACAAAAACCTAAAGTTCAAATTTGTCCTTTTCTCTTCTTCTTCTTCTTCTGGCAAGACGACCAAAAAAGCTGGAGGGGGAGGGAGAAGTAGACATTGGCTATAGCGGCCGTCTTCTTTTTGCGAGACGGCCAACAGAGCTAGAGTGAGAGAGAAGAATCGATGGCTGAAGAGAGGGGATTGGTAGGAATTTTGTTCTTGGATGGAGGATGATGGGGGAAAATGAGACTTGTTATGTAGGTGATGACCAGTTTGGGTTTTACTAAAATTAGAAAGGATAAAATTGAGAGGAAAAAATAAAAAATGAGGGATTTTGACAGGTTTTCGAAATTCAACAGAAGAAGGTTTTTTAAATCTGTTATATACTTAAAATCCATAATTTTTATAGCCCTTTCTAAATGTGTAATTCTTCTAAAATCCAAAGAATTTTTCTAAAAGCATTCATCCAAATCCCACATCCAGACTACCCATAGTTATTGTCATCATATAACAAAATCATCTTTTCAGAAAAGTAGACTAGAGCGAAAACTTCGCTATAGGCGAGCTGTTTCAAATCAGAACAAACGAAAAAACAACTAAACACCAGAGATTTACGGCATAATTAGAATGCGCACTAATATCAGTTTTGTGATGGAGGAGAAAAAAAAAACCCCAAAGAGACAGTCTATCTCCACTGTAACTTCTCTTGTATATGCGTAACTCCTTACAGGAGGAAACAGCTGATACCAAATTAATGACCTAATTAAGCTTGCGAGTGATTCCAGTAACCTCCCACAGCAGGCTGCACCAGTCCACATCCAATGCATACACTAATGTTCATCACCATCACAAATTCATCTGTTCCCCGATTGCAATAAACAACAACAACAACAAAAAGAGACACAATAATGCACCCCCATGCACTAACCCTAGCAAACTGCAACATATTAGTACAAATCATGTCATCGATCATGGTGGCACAATTGAAATGACTCTGTAATCTGTATAACCTAATGTTTTAAAGAAAGAAAAAACCCAGTACTGACGAAACTAAACGGCCTGTATACAACTAAATGTTCACGACAAGAGAAAACAAAATTAAAGCTGAACCCTAGGGGGTTGATAAACCTCATCGCTTTCGTCGTCATCCAATGGGCTGGAGTTGAGATCTATCATCAACCTTCCACCTGGAGGAAACACCAGCTGTGGTACTCTCAGCTCGTCCACAGTTGTGGCCGTACTAGTGCTCGTACTACACCTCGTGACTGCCGGCGGCGGCGGTGGGTGGTGGTGATAAGACATGTGTATTTTCTTGTGCCCGCCGAGCGCCTGACCGGAGTCGAACACCTTCCCGCAAAACGAGCAAGGAAACTGCCTTCGGACCGCCTGACCCGCTCCCGATCCTCCTCCGCCGCCGGTAACACCATTGCTAATATTCATAGCCACCACTTCCAGATCCTGATCTTCCTCCTCCTCCTCCTGATAATCCTCATCATCATCGTCGTCGTCGCAGTCTCCTCCTCCTCCTCCTTCTTCTTCTTCTTCATCCTCTCCTCCGTCGTCCGCTAGGGATTTGGCGGCGGAGGAGGACTTGTTGTGGCTGGCACGGTGGCCACCCAGCGCTTGGTAGGATTGGAACCCCTTATTGCACGTCTCGCATCTGTACTGCCCACAACACGACTCATCGTCGTCATGATAATCCGCAATCGGAGCTTTTCCCTTGCGTTGTGAAGCTTCCATATTATTATCATCAGCAGCAGCAAAGGCATCTTGATTTTTATTTTTGTCTTTATCTTTCCAGACCAAGTCGAGGAGCTGCGGATCTCGAGAAAGCGTCAACAGGCACATAGCTACTTCCTCCTCCTCGGATCGAGCCTCTGTGCTGCTGGTGGATTGGATTTGGCGGCGCTTGCGCTTGGATCTGCGGCGAGTCATGTGGCCGCCGGTGGGGGAGTACCCGTCGGAGGAGTGACCCCGATCGGGGGAGAACGGAGGGACGAAGTTGATGATGGAGAGACTAGTGGAGGAATTATTGGAAGAGCTGGAGGGAACCAAGGTCACCGGATCTGGACGGCGGAGTTGAGCTGGCTGAGGCGGAGGAGTAGCTGTAGGACGGTGGCGACTGGAGGGGAGCTTGGCCAATGCTAAGTGAGATCTCATGTGGCCGCCCATGGCTTTCCCGGTAGGGAACAACCGCTTGCAGATCTGGCAAAATCGAGGGTAGTCGTTGCTCAGCTTCGTGTTCTTCATGACGAGGATGATAATCCGATTTCTCAACCAAGTTGGTAGTAACTGTTCCGTTGAGACTAGAGGGCGTAGCTAGCTGCTACTACTGCTACTTGAGTTTTTGCTCTACCTAGGGTAATGGAGATTGTTAGAGAGAGAGAGAGAGAGAGAGGGGAAGGATATTGTGTATTTATATACAGAGAAAGAGACACTCTACAATTATGCTTACCAGTTACCAAAATTGATTAATACTGTGTTTTAATTTTTTTGCTTTGTTTAACATTTTTTTGCTCGGTGGTTAGTATATATAAATTGGTTAATTATCTGCGGCCCTCGAGTTTTCAAAAAGAAAAAAAAAACGAGCGATTGGTTACTTGCCGAAATTTCATATTCCTTTAATTGTGGAAGGGTACCGTAATATATATGGGGAGTATCATGGTGAAATCCGGGGTACCGCATACATTAAGTAAGAAAACACTATCTAGAACTTGAATTGACTGATTTTTCGGACATGATATTATGCTCATGTTGCGTATTAAAAGTTGAAGGACCATTTTGTAATTTTCCTTTTTGGTTTCTCTTTCTAGCGGGTAGGGTTTATTGTTTTGCTCTTGTATATATTTGGTGCAACAGAGCATAGGCGGCTGTAACACACACAAAACAGAGACGTCAATGATAGTGACTCGAGAGCTCTGCCTCTCCGTGGACTAGTCTCGTTCGTTGTGAACGGGGAAACCACGTAAACGTGGTTGTCGTCTTCTTTCGCGTTCTAGTTTTCTTCATGGTATCAGAGCAAACTCTGATTCAGCAACATGGTTTGCGTCAAGCTTGAGTCTTCCATTGAGTTCTATAGTCGCTGTCATCTCGATCAATTATGGGAGATAGCACTATCACCTCCGGCTTTGGTGGTTCAGGCGACGAGGTACTCCCGTCTTCTCCTCTTTTCCTTACGCCGGCTGATCACCCGAACCTTGTGTTTGTAAGCGACCCCCTCACAGAGTCAAACTATGGGGATTGGTCGGCGGAGATGTCAAACGCCTTGCTTGCGAAGAGCAAGATGGGGTTCGTCACAGGAGCTGTCAAGAAGCCACAGTCAGGGCTTCAACTCGATGCTTGGATCCGCTGCAACGCGATGGTCGTTGGGTGGCTCCGAGTTGCAATGGGGCGGGAGATAAGGAGTAGCATCAGCACAACCTTTACCGCAAAGGAGATCTGGGATGAGCTGAAAGAGCGGTTCAACACCGGGAACTTGTCGCGCCGTTACCAGCTCTGGCGCCAGATCGCGGGATTACGCCAGGAGACGTCCTCGGTTTCTGGTTTTTACGCCAAGCTAAAAAGGCTTTGGGACGAGCTTCTCATGCTGGATCCGCCGGCGATCTGCAGTTGCGGCAAGTGCGAGTGCCGCGTAGAGCAACGCACGAGGGAATCCCATGAGGCTATGCGCCTCCTTGATTTCCTGGTTAGGCTTGACGATGGTTTTGCCAATGTGCGAACCTCTTTGTTGTCCAAGACACCCATACCCACCCTAAGTGAAGCTTATAATGTCGTCTCCAACGACGAGCAGCAGCGGCGTCTCACTGAAGATCGTCGTCCCCAAACCGATGTTGCGGCCTTCCAAGGTAAGGGGGAGCTAGCTGCTGCCGATGATCGTACTCCCAACGGGAGCCCACGTTGCACCCATTGTCACAAGGTTGGGCACCTTAAGGCCACCTGCTACGATATCATAGGATGGCCGCCGAAATCTTCCACACACGAACAGTCAGCAGGTCGTGGTGGGAAGGAGAATGGACGACGCGGCAGCAGAAAGGGGTCCTCATCCGACATGCCGCAGGCAGCCCAAGTCGACTCTCCCACTGGCGGCTTTCCGGGTCTCACACCGGCGCCGATCGCGCAACTCCGAGCATTCCTCAACATGGATGTCCCATCCGATCCTGTCTCCAATCTTGCAGGTAATTGTGCGCTTGCTTTTAATACTTGGGTTATTGATTCTGGATGCAACGAACACATCACTAAAGATCGTTCTATTCTTTGTGATGAGCATGCTGCGTGCGGAAGTCTGCAGGTTAAAATACCGAATGGGACCGGTGTGCCGGTTAATGGTATCGGGAAAGTTGTTTTAAGCAGTGGTCTTGTTCTAAATCGGGTCTTGCACGTCTGATAATGATGTAATTGCACATGTTTGCACCCCTAGTTCTTATCCATCTGTGGGGGCATAGTCGTGTATTTTTGGCCTATTTTATGCCGGGTTGTGTTATTTTGTCATATTTCAGGTCCCAGACGTCGAAGGAAAGGCTAAACACGAGTTTCGGGGCATTCGGAAGTCATTCGGTCGAGCTGGAGTCAAAGCACGGGCACGCCTAAATCAAAGCACGGCCGTGTTCCTGGACCGTGTTTTTACTGTCGAGGCTTCACCCAAGTTTGTCCAGCACTGGCCCCAAAACACGGGCGGGGCTGACCCAAAACACGGTCATGTCCAACATTAGGCACGACCGTGTTTTCCCCCAAAATCTGGTCGTGTTTTTAACACGTGGCAAAGGGCACGGGCGGGCTGGAGCAAAGCACGGCCGTGCCCTCGACCGTGTTTTGCCCAGTGATGCCCTTTTAGGTAGATTTCAGTCAAAAGAGAAGGGGATTCGAGTTTTAGAGAGACAGAGCTGTTCCTAGAGAGAGAAAGCGACGAACAAGAGTTCCCAAGTGCCCTAGCTTGATCTTCATCACCATTGGAGCTCGGCTTGAGCTTGGAGAAGTGTTGATCGACAACTAGGAGCAGAAATCCATCCTTCACGGTATGGTTTCCGCATCTGAATCTGCTCTTGCTTCTTTCTCCATGGAGTAGTTCTCCCATTCATCTGGGTATGGAGAACCCTAGATTTGTATGTTAGGTCTGATTGTATGAACCCAAGTACAGATTCTATGATTTGATTATATTCAATTGAGGTTTGAATGATTGAATGGCATGAATCCTGATCAAATTCCTGTTGTTTCTGCTTTAACCTAGAAAGAGAATATCTGCCTAGGTTGATAGAGCACCCTTAATTGAAGGTAGTGAATTGGCGACTTTAGTCGAGGAGCCAATTCACTATTCTGTACCGAATTTACTTCGGTAGTGGAGGTTTTGTTCGTTAGGGCCTCAATCTATTTACTCCGATGGAGGTTAGTCGCCCGCTGGAGACTCAGATTGAGAGGGTCTGGAGACTCAGACTGTTTAAGAACCTTCCGCAGTATAACTATCATAGAAACTGAACTTGGTAATTGCAATCCGGCTTGACTGCGGTCTAGGGGGAACCATATCCGGGTGACCTCTCTCAACTTGAAACAACCGTTTAACTTGCTTTGTGTTTTTGTTTGTTTGAACCTGCACTTAAGTTTTACCGCTAGATAATAAGAATTCATTGAGTAGTCATCACATCTAGGACCCGGGTTGACATTAAAACTCAAACCTGCTATACTACGCTTTAGGAAGTGGTTTCACTTGGCCATTTTCTAGAGTGACAGTAGAAGTGATTTAAGTTTTTGGCGCCGTTGCCGGGGACGGCTAGGTTGTTGAAGAAAAGTGATTTCTGTTACTTTAGCATTTTCGTTTTCGCATTGACTGTTTGTTCTTTCCCACTTGTGCCTTCACGGGTTTGCTTGCTTGACTGTGTGCAGGTAGTGCATGACCCGTAGCCAGTCGGGAGGTTTACTGCCGTTGAATCCGGAGATTGAACGCACCTGTCGCCAACTCAGGAGACAACAGCGAGCTAGACTGGCTACTGAGGAGCGCATAGACGGCCGCTTGAGCAGCGATTCTGAGGAAGAGTACGAGATGGAAGGAGATTACAATCCACACCAGGGGAATCATCACCAGGTTCCCCCGGTGAATCAGGTCTTGGGAAACAACCCCATACCCAGGCAGAGGGGGTTCATCATCATCCACTGTCGCCGGGTCGCACCTTGGAGTACTACTACACTCCACGGATTGCTGACATCCGCCCGGTCATCCTCTACTCGCCTATTCCAGCGAACAACTTCGAGATCAAGCCATGCTGGATTCAACTCATGACATCATCTATCCGGTTCCATGGCTTGAAGGATGAGGAGGCAAGGGTGCATCTTTCCCGTTTTCTGCAGCTAACGAACAGGTTCAAGCTGAACGGTGTCCTTGATGACGCAATCCGCCTTCACCTCTTCCCCCATTCTCTGGCGGGGAATGTTAAGAGGTGGTTGGAGAACCAGCCCCCATTGTCCATCACTTCTTGGGATGATCTAGCTGACATGTTCGTGCACAGGTACTACCCAGCATCGAAGACCACAGAGATCCAGCGGGAGATCACTCACTTCCGCCAAGATGCCCAAGTACGCCAAGTTCATGAAGAACCTCCTCACCAACAAGAAGAAACTTGGGGATCTTTCGACATTGATGCTGAGCGAGGAGTGTTCTGCTATCCTGCAGAATAAGCTGTCCGAGAAGCGTAAAGACCCAGGGAGTTTCACTATCCATCTTGTTATTGGCAGCATGCATGTAGAAAAGTCCTTGGCGGATCTAGGCGCTAGTATAAATGTCATGCCCTACAAATTGTTTAAAAAGCTAGACCTAGGTGAACCTATAGCTACTAGGATGAGCATTCAGTTAGCTGATCGTTCCATCGTGCATCCTAGGGGTATCATTGAGGATTTGCTTGTTAATGTAGGTGCATTCACATATCCTGTTGACTTTGTTATTTTGGATATAAATGAGGATGTGGATGTACCTTTGATTTTGGGTAGACCGTTTCTCGCCACCGCCAAGGCGCTTATTGATGTGCATAGTGGTAAATTGATCATGCGTGCTGGTGATGAACAGGCTACTTTTTCTGTGTCTGAGAATGGGAAACACTCCCATTTGCATAATGACATAGATTACTGTAATGTGCTTGCTGATTTTGAGACCGCACTCGCTATAACGAGTGCGGGTACTGACGATGCTCTTGAGCGTTGTATTTTGCTAGGTGAGCAGGCATCGCAGGAGCCGCAGCTGGCGAAGCAGTTGGCCGAGCTGGAGAGTGGCACATCCCTGGAGGGCGACCGGCTGTTCAAACCGATCTCATCATCACCCCGCATCACTACCTCCTTGGAGGAACCACCAGAGCTGGAGCTTAAGCCCCTCCCTCCTCACTTGGAGTATGCATTTCTCCGGGAGGGGAATAAGCTTCCAGTCATCATCAGCTCGTCCCTCACACCAGAGAAGAAGGACAGACTGGTGGCCTTGCTGAAGCGGCACGAACGTGCTCTAGCGTGGAAGATCATAGATATCCGGGGGATCAACCCTTCCTTCTGCTCCCACCGGATACTGATGGAGGATGAGATGCAGCGAGTGATACAGCCGCAGAGAAGACTGACACCGAACCTGGAGGATGTGGTTCAGGCAGAGATCGTAAAGCTGCTGGACGCAGGGATCATCTTCGCCATTTCCGACGGCGAGTGGGTCAGTCCCACCCAGGTGGTACCCAAAAAGGGTGGGATGACTGTGGTGCCCAACGAGAAGAACGAGCTCATTCCGATGCACACGGTGACTGGGTACCGTGTCTGCATTGATTACCGGCGTCTCAACGACGCCACTCAGAAGGACCACTTCCCGCTGCCATTCATTGACCAGATGCTGGAGAGACTGGCGGGGCACGAGTTCTACTGTTTCCTGGATGGGATGTCCGGGTACTTCCAGATACCCATTGCACCGGAGGACTAGGCGAAGACCACTTTCACCTGTCCCTTCGGCACATTTGCCTACCGGAGGATCCCGTTCGGGCTATGTAACGCCCCCGCCACTTTTTAGCGATGCATGCTCGCCATCTTTGACCGTCTGGTCGGCGAGATTATGGAGGTGTTTATGGACGACTTCTCGGTTTACGGAGACTCATTCTCTCACTGTCTCCATAACCTGGAACTCGTCCTTAAACGGTGTGAAGAAACGAACCTGGCACTGAGTTGGGAGAAGTGCCACTTCATGGTTCGCGAAGACATAGTTATGGGGCATAAGATCTCCAAGATGGGGATTGAGGTGGACAGAGCAAAGATCGAGACTATCAGCAAGCTGCCTTCTCCTACATCTGTTAAGGGGATCCGGAGTTTCTTAGGCCATGCAGGGTTCTACAGGCGGTTCATCAAGGATTTTTCAAAGATTGCCCTGCCCCTGACTAAGCTTCTTGAGAAGGATGCCCCCTTCCAGTTCACTGATGCATGCACAGCGGCCTTCACGACCTTGAAGGAGAAGCTCACTCAAGCTCCTATCATGGTTGTTCCTGACTGGTCCCTGTCATTTGAGCTGATGTGCGATGCTAGTGACTTTGCTGTTGGAGCTGGATTTGGGGCAGAGGTGAGATCAGCACTTCCGACCTATCTACTACGCCTCAAAGATCCTGAATGATGCCCAGGAGAAATACACCACCACGGAGAAGGAGCTGCTCGCGGTGGTGTTCGGCTTCGATAAATTTCGTCCTTATCTGGTCTTGTCCCATGTGACCGTGTATACAGATCGATCCGCGATTCGATACCTGATGAGCAAGGCCGATGCCAAGCCTAGGCTCATACGATGGATCTTAATATTGCAGGAGTTTGACATTGAGATTCAGGGCAAGAAGGGAGTGGAGAATGTTGCAGCCGATCATCTCTCCCGGTTGGACGCACCCCCTGCGGACACCCTCGAGGAGGAGATCAACGAATCCTTCCAAGATGAGAGACTGATGATGATGTGGCTGGTGGAGAGTGTCACCCCCTGGTATTCTGATTTGGCAAACTATCTGGTGGGCCAGCAGCTGCCCAAGGGGATGACAACCCACGCCAAGAGAAAATTTTTCTCCGACCTGAAGCACTACTTCTGGGATGACCCTAATCTCTTCAGGATCGGAGCCGACAGAATAATCTGTCGCTGTATTATGGAGAGTGAGATGGAGGGCATTCTATCTCACTCATGAAGGACCTACTGGCGGTCACCACGGAGGAAGCCGCACAGAGAGGAAGGTGCTACAGTCGGGCTTCTACTGGCCCACGCTCTTCAAGGACGCAGACACCTTCGCACGTAGGTGCGACTGATACCAGAGGTCAGGTAACATCTCTACCCGTGATGAGATGCCCCAGAATGTGTTTATAACTTGTGTGATTTTTGATGTCTGGGGTATCGACTTCATGGGCCCCTTCCCTCCATCTTTTGGTAATACATATATCCTTGTTGTTGTTGACTACATCTCTAGGTGGGCTGAGGCACAAGCTTTGCCCACTAATGATGCTAGACGTGTTTGTGATTTTCTGAAGCAGCTATTCTCCCGATTCGGGACACCTAGAGCCATCATAAGCGACCGAGGCACCCATTTCGAGGGCCAGTTCGATAAGTTGCTGTCTCGCTATGGTGTAACTCATAAGGTGTCTATGTCCTACCACCCTCAAACAAGTGGCCAGGCCGAGCTGACGAACCGGGAGCTCAAGCGTATCCTGGAGAAGACGGTGAATCAATCCCGCAAGGATTGGTCCACCAAGCTCGATGATGCTCTATGGGCATACCGCACTGCCTACAAGACGCCCATTGGTACTTCACCGTACCAACTTGTCTATGGAAAGGCATGCCATTTGCCTGTCGAGCTAGAGCACAAGGCCTTTTGGGCCCTTAAGCTGCTCAACTTGGATGTTAGTGTTGCAGGTGTTGAGCGCAAAATGCAGATGCTGGAGCTGGAGGAGTGGCGTTATCACACCTATGAGAACACCAAGATGTACAAGGAGCGCACTAAGCGCCTGCACGACGCACGGTTGTGGGGTCCGAAAGAGTTCCAGGTTGGTGATCGAGTTCTCCTTTATAACTCTCGCCTGAAGCTCTTTCCCGGAAAACTCCATTCCTGGTAGTCTGGACCGTACACGGCCACACAGGTGTTCTCGTATGGCATGATCGAGATTGCCAACCCGCAGACTGAACCATTTAAAGTGAATGGCCATCGTCTCAAACTCTACTTGGGAGGCGAGGTCGAACGTGTGGAGTTGGCAGTGGACTTCGCGGACCCTTAGTTCCGCCATGGGCGTCCAGCTAAAAGACGGTAAAGAAGCGCTTGTGGGGAGGCAACCCCACCACGGTTTGCATTTCTACCTTTTGTTTTTTTTTCATTTTTGTTGGTTTTTGAGTCATTGAGTCTGTCTGGAAAGTATTTCGTGCCTCGGGCGGTTCGTTTTAATATGTGATTGGGTAATTTTTAGAGCCGGGGCACGAATGAGTTTTGGTGGTTTGAAATTGGATTTTTGAAAAATTGCAGAATGGGCTCGGCAGTGAAAACACGGGCGCCAGGGGATGAAAACACGGCCGTGTTTTCCATCCGGCCCGCCCGTGTTTTGCTTTCTGGCTAGAATTGCTCGCGGCAGTAAAAACACGGGCGCTGGGGTACCAAAACACGGCCGTGTTTTGGTCCTAGCCCGCCCGTGTTTTAAAAGGGGGGAAGCACGCCCTCGGCAGTTAAAACTCAGGCTCGGAGCACACCGAACACGGCCGTGTTCCAGCCCGCCCGTGTTTTAACCCCCCCCCCCCCCCACCCCCCCCATAAAAGTCGATTTTCAGCCCTCTCTCCCCCCATATTCATTTTTTTTCAAATTTCAACCACCCCCCTCACCGGAAACTCGGAGCTCTCATCTTTTCCTTCGATTTTTCGGCCATAACTCCCTCTCCCGAGCTCCAAATCACAAACCGCGACCGCCCCCACGCTCCTGGCGTCGAGGAGCACAATCCCCATAGGTTTGGGTGTGTTTGGCCGAGGTCGGGTCACCGGCGGCGAGTTCTCCGGCGAGTCACCGGTGTGTTTTCCGGTGACTTGGGGTGTTTTCTTCCACTTTCTTCCCCTCTCTTGCGGTATCTACTGGCGTCTCCGGGTGTGTTTTCATTGCCTTTTCTTTTATTTTTGGAGAATCGATACCTAGAGTTAGGTGAAGAATTTTTTATTGTGGCATGATTTGGGAATGATTTGGTAGGCCGATGGCGCTCTTTGCTTGTTCTATTTTTGTCTCGGGATTTCAGTTATTCGGCCTACCATTTGCATGTTGGCATTGTATGCATGCTTGTGTGGTTTTTGTGTGGTGGATCGATTGGTGAATATTTGGTCTGGATTTGGTGTTTGTTCCACCGGGGGCCTAGTCCACTATCCAAATCGCTCGATTTGAGGGTCCCCGGTGTGTTTGGTTGTGTGATTCTCGTGTGATTGGTATGCTTGTTTCACCGGGAGCCTAGTCCACTGTCCATATCTTTCGATATGAGGGCTCCCGGTGTGGTTTTTGCCTAACATTGACCCTGTTCGCTTGTGTGCCATTTGTACATCCTTGTGCTTTGCAGGATTATGGAAGACTACCTCGACCAGTTGAGCATCACCCAACGCCATCTGCTGCGGACCATCCGTAACCGCACTATCTCCGAGCACCTGCACCTCGATTTTGAGGTGTTCGAGGCGCTTCATGCCAGGCCGCAGATGGAGGCCGCTGTTCGCCCCTATGGTTGGCGGCGCCTTCTCCGCCTCGCCGAGCCGACCGACCAGGAGCTCGTCTGGGAGTTCTACGCTTCCTTCCGCCACTCCTCGAAGGGGTCCGCCGACCATGCTGATGCGGTTAATTTCACACTCGACGGGGTGGAGCACTCCGTCAGTTACTAGGAGTTGGCCACTGCACTTCGGCTCAACACCCCGCACTGCAGCGACCGGCCCCTGCACTTGGACATCACAGATCCCACGGACTTTGCTTCCCTGTATTACTTCCAGCGAATTTGCCTGCCGAACCATGTGGCTGAGCAGTACATTGCCAGCCAGATGCGGGCCACTCTCCTCCGTCCGGAGTGGCGCATCCTTAACCATTTGCTGACCCAGTCCTACACCCCCAGCCGAGGCTCGTCCAACCGGGTCACACTCCGGACACTGTTCTTCATGCATGCGATGGGTCGCTCTGAAGACACCATTGACCTGGGCTCTAGGATCGCAGCCTTATGTGGCCCGGTGATCACCGCTTTGGCCCGCTACTACGGGGTCGACTTCACTGGGATGACCATGGTTCGAGGACCAACCCGTTCAGCGACGCCGTCCTCTGCCACCAGCATATGGTTGCTCGCCAAGGGCGTGTGCACTAGATTGCGGGCCTCCCTCATCCACCTCTACCTGCAGAGGGCGGTCAGCCAGAGTCGAGTGCAGCTGGGGGATGCCGGGTTCCCCGCCATACTGTTCGTCGTGGCCAGACTCCTGCGAGCCCCTCTGCTGCTCCCAGGTCTCCGGATCCCGGGTTTCCTACTCCTGTGGTGCCATTTCTGACCAGTTGGCGGCCATCGCTCAGCAGAACGAGTGCATTCTGGACGGCCAGGAGCGCATTCACACCCGCCTCGATCGTGAGCGGGACCGCGGGCGTCGTCTTATGTCAGGCCAGCACTACATCATGTCCTACCTGGGCTTGGACCCGAACGCAGTCCACTACCCCTTCGTGCAGTCCCCGGGGTATGAGAACGAGTACCCTCCACCCACCGGCGATGGTGGTGATGCATTCTAGTGGCGAGTGGCTGGTTCTGTGCCTCATTTGTGTTCCAGACTGAGACTCCATGTTTTTGTTGTTTCGTTTTGTTTTGTTTTTTTTTATCTTGGATTGTAGACTTGGAACTCCGGTTCTTTCACCCAGTGTGTGTCTTTTGTTGACTTTAGCTCTGTGCCTTGGACTTGTTCCCCTTTCAGTCCCCTACTCTTGACTGGTCTACCTTCTAGTCCCCGTTCCTGATCTCACTTCCCGGTAACATCGTTCCCCTTCCCTCTGCTCCATTGGGGACACTGTCGCATTTAAGTGTGTGTGTGGGGGGTGGGGGTGGGGGGGGGGGTTCTTTGTATTAATTGGAACGTATATATGTGTGCTTGGAGCCTAGTCCGGTGTCCAAATCTCGAGATTTGAGGGCTCCAAGCACTGCTGTTTGCTTGATGTTTGATCGTATTGGCACTGTGGATGTGATTAGTGAATTGAATGGCTTTTGACTTGATGCATGACAACTTGAGTGTGACTAAGACAGCTTATTATGATGACTGAGATGTGCAGTAGAACTGTGTAGGGGTTCAGTTTTCCAACTGTTTGCTTACCAACGGTGACTTGGATTGATCACTTGCTTTTGACAGTCATTTATGCATCTAGTTCAGGGAATCAGAACGAGAGATAGAGCATATAGGTAGCCATGTGAGATTTGAGCCTGCTCGTTTCTTTCTTGTGCGATAGTTCCCTCTTCCATGTTGTGCAGCATTCACGTTGTCATTAGCTAAGATGATGGAGGCATAGGATTAGCCCACGACCAAATTCAATGTCCTGGTGTGTCATACCCCCTAGTCAGCCCCTTTGAGCCGTGTGTTACCCTTTCTTTCGGTCTGCAATGAAAAATCACCCTTTTGCATCTCTTAGACGGTTCCACAGAGTGGTTTTTGCATGTTCTCTACTGTTTCTGCTAAATATAATGTGAGAGTTGGAGGTAGTTCTTAAAAAGTTGGGCAGGTGTTTGAAAAGTGTGCAGAGGTGGTGGTTCTCTTAAAAAATGAAAAAAATGAAAGAAAAACAAAGAAAAAAATCAAAGCAAAAGAGAGCCACCACCAAAAATCTAAATAGTGCCCACTAAGTAGTGTTTCTTAGCAGTCTGGCTTAGAAATACTAGCATTTATGTGACCTCCTTTGCTCTTGTACTCTGCAGAATTTGAGTAATGCAGAATAGCAGAAAGAAAGTTACTGGTTTGATTGATTGTGAGTTTGTTGGGTTTGGAAATGTGGAACCTTGTGCTATGAATACTTCCACCACCTAAAAGGCCTTTTCCCCATGTCCAAGACCCTAGCCAGGCATCTCAACCTGTGTCTAAGATCTCCGGATTAGTTAGTGGTGACACCTCATATGTGAACTCTAGCATTTAGAGGCTGCCGTCATGGTGAAGAGACGTTAGGGATTGAGAGAATAAGCATGCACATTTTTCACATCAAATTGTCCTGACCCCACTGGTCGAGAGTGAGCGATTCATTTTCTCATATTCTCTATACTCTTTATCCCGGTGAGGACCTAGATTGCTCGGTCTTAATTTTGATATCTTGAGCTTTGTGCATGAAGTGACTATTTTGAATAAGTGGTTGGGTCAAGTCTATGTTGGTTGGTGAATAGAAGGGAACTCTTCCTTTGCTCGACTTTACTGCATTCGAATGTCATCTGTGGTGGTTGTCTAGGTTGTCGTTGGAGTTGCTCATGTGTTAATGATCGAAAGCCAGTATGATCCACGTGTTTTGTGCCGATATGATATGCCCTAAAGCCTGCTTGATTGAAACGTTTTGAGCTTACCTTGTGTCTGACTTGGTTTGCTTGGGGACAAGCAAACGGTTAAGTGTGGGGGAATTTGATAACGATGTAATTGCACATGTTTGCACCCCTAGTTCCTATACGTTTGTGGGGCATAGTCGTGTATTTTTTGCCTATTTTATGCCGGTTTGTGCTATTTTGTCATATTTCAGGTCCCAGGCGTCGAAGGAAAGGCTAAGCACGAGTTTCGGGGCATTCGGAAGTCATTCGGTCGAGCTGGAGCCAAAGCACGGGCGCGCCTAAATCAAAGCACGGCCGTGTTCCTGGACCGTGTTTTTACTGCCGAGGCTTCACCCAAGTTTGTCTTGCACTGGCCCAAAACACGGGCGGGGCTGACCCAAAACACGACCGTGTCCAACATTAGGCACGACCGTGTTTTCCCCAAAATCTGGCCGTGTTTTTAACACGTGGCAAAGGGCACGGGCGGGCTGAAGCAAAGCACGGCCGTGCCCTCGACCGTGTTTTGCCCAGTGATGCCCTTTTAGGCAGATTTCAGCCAAAAGAGAAGGGGATTTGAGTTTTAGAGAGACAGAGCGATTCCTAGAGAGAGAAAGCGACGAACAAGAGTTCCTAAGTGCCCTAGCTTGATCTTCATCACCATTGGATCCCGGCTTGAGCTTGGAGAAGTGCTGATCGACAACCAGGAGCAGAAATCCATCCTTCACAGTATGGTTTCCGCATCTGAATATGCTTTTGCTTCTTTCTCCATGGTGTAGTTCTCCCATTCATCTGGGTATGTAGAACCCTAGATTTGTATGTTAGGTCTGACTGTATGAACCCAAGTACATATTCTATTATTTGATTATATTCAATTGAGGTTTGAATGATTGAATGGCATGAATCCTGATCAAATTCCTGTTGTTTCTACTTTAACCTAGAAAGAGAATATCTGCCTAGGTTGATAGAGCACCCTTAATTGAAGGTAGTGAATTGGCGACTTTAGTCGAGGAGCCAATTTACTATTCTGTACCGAATTTACTTCGGTAGTGGAGGTTTTGTTCGTTAGGGCCTCAATCTGTTTACTCCGATGGAGGTTAGTCGCCCGCTGGAGACTCAGATTGAGAGGGTCTAGAGACTTTTAGTCGAGACTTCAGACTATTTAAGAACCTTCCGCAGTATAACTATCATAGAAACTGAACTTGGTAATTGCAATCCGGCTTAACTGCGGTCTATGGGGAACCATATCCGGGTGACCTCTCTCAACTTGAAACAACAGTTTAACTTGCTTTGTGTTTTTGTTTGTTTGAACCTGCACTTAAGTTTTACCGCTAGATAATAAGAATTCACTGAGTAGTCATCACATCTAGGACCCGGGTTGACATTAAAACCCAAACCCGCTATACTACGCTTTAGGAAGTGGTTTCACTTGGCCATTTTCTAGAGTGACAGTAGGAGTGAGTTAACGTCCCGGGTTTTCAGTGCAATCTTTTGTCGGTCAGTCGTCTTATTGAAGATCTACCAGTTGCTTTGATTTTCCTCAGTAATTTCTGTGTCATTCAGGACTTACACTCCAAGAAGATAGTTGGGATGGGTAGGCGCGTCGATGGGTTGTATCGCCTGCACTTGTTCAATGATCTTTATCCAGTTGCTCTCACAGCTCAGCAAGCCTCGCAGGATACAGCTCTCTGGCACTCTCGGCTTGGTCACCCCTCGTCGGTGAAACTTTTGCAACTTCAGTCAGTCATTTCCAGTCTTTTGATACACAATAAGGATCCTTGTGTCTCTTGTTTACAAGCTAAGCAGACCAGACTCCCATTTTCGGCTCGTCATATTCGAACTACTTCTTGTTTTGAAATGATTTATATTGATATTTGGGGTAGCCATCGGCAGCCTTCTTTCACTGGTGCTCATTATTTTCTCACCATCGTTGATGATTATAGTCGTAGCGTGTGGGTTTATTTGATGAAGCACAAGTCCGAAAGTGCTCGTTATCTTCTCATATTTTGCAAGCAGGTCGTTACTCAGTATGGTGGTCAGGTTTGTCGAATTCAGGCTGATAATGGCTCTGAATTCAATACTGGCTCCTTGAGGGATTATTATGAGGAGAGTGGTATCATACTGCAGACATCATGCACCGATACACCCCAACAAAATGGTGTGGCTGAGCGCAAACATCGTCACTTTCTCGACACTGCTCGGGCATTGCGGTTTCATGCGAGTTTACCTCTCCGGTTTTGGGGGAATGCATCCTGACCACAGCTTACCTCATCAATCGTCTCCCTCACGTCACCTTGCAGAATCACACTCCGTTCGAGGTCTTGCTTGGCCAACAGCCTACATACTCGCATCTTCGTAGCTTTGGCTTCCTTGTCTATGCTAAGGATATACATCATGGTCTCCCAAAATTTGCTCCGCGTGGTCGTCCCGGCATCTTCCTCGGCTATCCCGCCACGCAGAAAGGTTATCGCATTTACGACTTAGAACGTCGTGTCATTTATACCTCCCGTGATGTGGTTTTTCTGGAACATATATTTCCATACTTGCAGCTTCAGTCACCAGCGGAGAGTGCTTCGGACTCTCCCTCTGCGTCTCCCTTGCCCCCTGCTGACACAGAGGACTTCGTCCATCTCCTGGGCTCCACCTCCCCGGCCCAGCCGCCCCCAGTCCGCCCGTCTAGGCCGCCTCTCTCTAGGCCCGACCCTGATCCGACCCGCTCTCCTCCTGGCCCAGTCGGTCCCGAGCCCCCGCCCACTCCTATTCCTGATTCTGGGCGGTCCGTCTCTAGGCCCTAGCCTGACCAGCCGGCCCGCTCGGCCTCTCCACTAGAGGATCCCCACCAGGCCTCTGCTCCCCTCAGCCCCGTGAGCCATTCTCGGCCCATCGCCCCCAGCAGTCCTGGCCTGTCCTCCTCTGGCTCCAGCGCTGCCTACTGAGCCGCTGGTCGAGCCTCCCATCACTGCTCCAGCTCCAGCACTACGTCAAAGTGATTGCACCACTTGGCCTCCTCCCCGTTTGTCCGACTACGATGTGGAGCTTCCCAGTGGCGCCACCGCAAATCAAGTTCACTATCCCATCAGTAATTATGTGCACTACGAGAAGTTGACACCCCCTCGGCGTGCCTTTGCTGCTCAGTTATCGGCGGTCGACGAACCTACTTCTTTTTGCCAGGCAGTTCAGTATAAACATTGGCGTGATGCCATGTTAGCTGAGATCGCGACCCTGGAAAAAAATGGTACGTGGACGTTAACCACCTTACCTCCTGGTAAAAAGGCTGTCAAGTGCAAGTGGGTTTTTAAGGTCAAATTTAACCCCGATGGATCTGTCGAGCATTACAAGGCTCGGTTAGTCGCTAAGGGATCCACTCAAGTTGAGGGCATCGACTTCCACGACACGTTTGCCCCTGTTGCTAAATTGGTCACTGTCCGTTCTGTCATTACTATTGCTGCTGCTCGTGGATGGCATCTCCATCAATCAACAACGCTTTTCTCCATGGCGATCTCCAAGAGGAGGTCTACATGAGTGTTCCTCCTAGCTTTGAGCAACTGGGTCCCTCCCGTGTCTGTCGGCTTCACAAGTCCCTCTATGGGCTTCGTCAAGCGTCATGCAACTAGTATCACAAATTCTCTGCTTCCCTCGTCTCTTTTGGTTTCCTGCAGAGTAAAGCTGATCACTCTCTTTTCATCTACTCTCGTGGTTCTACTTATGTGGTGGCCCTCATCTATGTGGATGATGTCATTCTTGTTGGTAATGATATGGGCTTCATTCAGCGGGTCAAGGATTTCTTGCATGCACAGTATACTATCAAGGACCTGGGTCCCCTAGAGTATTTTCTTGGCATTGAGGTTGCCCGATCAGCCCGCGGTGTTGTTCTTAATCAGCGGAAATATGTGTTGGATATTCTCGCTGATTCGGGTCTTCTTGGTACTCGGCCCTGTCATTCCCCCGTTGAGCAGAATCATCAACTGGGTTGGCATGAGTCTACTCCCGCTGTGGATCCTGCCTCGTTTCGTCGTCTTGTTGGTCGTCTCATTTATCTTACTGTGACACGACCCGACATTACCTATACGGTCAACCTTCTAGTCAGGCAGTCCATGCCCCTACTCAAGACCATGTTGATGCTGCGCATCGTGTTCTTTGGTATCTTAAGTCATGTCCTCCACGCGGTTTACTTTTCCCGGCCGACAGTACTCTCCATCTTGTTGCCTACTGTGATGCTGATTGGGGTGGGTGTCCTCTCACTCGTCGCTCTACCACTGGCTATTTTGTTCATCTTAGTGATGCCCCTATCTCTTGGCTCACCAAGAAACAGTCTGTTGTTGCCCGTTCCTCCGCTGAAGTGGAGTATCGCTCCATGGCCACCACTGTCAGCGAGCTGTTGTGGTTGCGTTGGTTACTCTCTGACCTGGGTGTGCCTACTTCTGGTCTCATTCCTCTCTACTGTGATAATCAGGCTGCCCTGCACATTGCAGCCAACCCGGTCTTCCATGAGCGCACCAAACACGTTGAGATGGACTGTCATTTCGTTTGCGAGCGTGTTCAAACCTCTGACATCGCTCCCCGCAAGATTGCCACGGGCCAGCAACCTGCAGATATCTTCACCAAAGGGGTTGGCGTTGATCAGTTCACTTATCTCTTGTCCAAGCTTGGCATGCTTGACATTCATACCTCCGCTTGAGGGGGAGTGTTGCGTATTAAAAGTTGAAGGACCATTTTGTAATTTTCCTTTTTGGTTTCTCCTTCTAACGGGTAGGGTTTATTGTTTTGCTCTTGTATATATTTGGTGCAACAGAGCATAGGCGGCTGTAACACACACAAAACAGAGACGTCAATGATAGTAACTCGAGAGCTCTGCCTCTCCGTGGACTAGTCCCGTTCGTTGTGAACGGGGAAACCACGTAAACCTGGTTGTCGTCTTCTTTCGCGTTCTAGTTTTTTTCAGCTCTAACCCTTAAAGATCAACATCTAGATCTTAATTCTCTAAATCTTATACCCCAAGATCAATTTAATTAGAAACAATAATCGACGGTTATGATTCGTCCAAATATAGGCAAAAAATCAATGCACCATCTTAGGGTTTATAGTTTATGATTTAGATAATTAGGACCTAGGGTTCACTCATCAACGGTTAGGGTATTGTGTCATGCCCAAAAAACCTGCTAATTCGAGATCTAGATAGCGTTTTTATGCTCAACGGGTGCGATACCCCGGATTTCACCCAGGGTACCGTAGAAGGCACCATATATGTATATATATATATATACATGCATTTTTAAATATGGTAGTCGGTTTGGTTCGATTATAATTTATAATCATAATTAGTTATTCGGTTATGGTTTAATTTTATCAATATGGGCTCAGCATGAATCACACTGTTTATGTTAGTCTGCTAACCAATAATTATGGTCACTGGCTAAATATTTTATTAACTGGCTAGCAAGTGATTCAGAATGGTTACTCCGGAAAACTTGATCGATTGTATGTTTTTTGCTAGACCTAAACCTGGCAAATTACAACCCGATCCATTGATTCGACCCGAAACCGTCCGAAAATTATAAATTTTTATAACCTGAAATCCGAATGATCCGAACCCGATAATCCGTGATTTTTTGGGTCGGGTTGGGTGGGTTAGCTGGTCGACCCGTTAGACCCGTTCCATTTAATATATTACTCACAAAACATGATAAAATCACTCATAAATTGGTGAGATGTTTAAAAAAATTACTACAAGGATTTGAATGACATGTTTGGAATTTAAGGATAATCAAATATCATGTGTTTCTTGCAGTACTATTACTCTTGTGATTGTTTTTTGACGATTTGCGCAATTTATATTTCATTTAATTAGCGTGAGAGGATTTGAGAATATGTTGATTGACATGTGTTAGGTAAACTATTGTCATGCATATGTGAAAATTTGTGTTCTTTAAGAAATATGAAGCATGTTTGATATTGTTTATGAGAACACTCATAACCCGAAAAGACCTGTAATCCGACCCGAAACCGAATGGGTTGGGTCAATATTTGACCCGAAATAAGCCAACCAAACATGACCTGACCCGTAACCGAAGTTTTCAACCTGAAATTACCCAACCGACCTGATTGCCAGGTCTATTTTTTGCGGATCCTGTTGATTGGAACCCTTCAATCTACTATCATTGTCACTAGGGTTGGCTATTTGGTCCAGCCTTTTTGGTTTTACCCAAAAATGGACCATATAACCCGGACCGAGACCGGATCGGATAGCAAACAATCCAATCTCGTTTTCGGGCTTAGATTTGAGGTAAAAAAATCGTACGGGACTAGACCGAAAACCGGATAAAGACCGGATAAGAGAGCCCAACACCCAAAATTTAACCAACTCATCACCATTTTAGGCCTCATACCACTCAAATCCCCACAATCTCAATCTAAAATCAAGACCGAATTGGGACCGGACTGGATCAAAACCGGACTGTATCCAATCCAATCTTTAGTCCTTATAATGCCGAAAATATTGGACCGGAACCAGATCAATTTGGACCAATTTAACCAGAAATATATAGTCTCCCCTAATTGTCACCTCTGACACGCAAATGCAGAAGATAAGTTTGGTTTTGGCTCTACACTACCAACGTAACTTTGCAATGATGGACATCAAATTCATTCATGATTTCTGGCTCGAGCTCAAACTGATGGAGGACAAAATAGACATCAAATTCATTCATGATTTCTGGCTCGAGCTCAAACTGATGGAGGACAAAATAGATGATGTAAAAGTACAGAGTCAAGGAGCCATTTTGTTGTATATAAAAAGAAGGATAAATACAATTTAATATCCAAACCTTTCATTTTAAACAATATAATAGCCAAACCTTTTCGAAAACAATTTAATATCCAAATTGTCAACTTTCCGTCCGTTTGACCATTAGTAGACACTTCATCAAGTTCGAAGTACGACACTTCATCAATATCCATCGATATCTTCTCTGAAAAACCACCAACATATCGTGATTCCAAACCCGAGAAGTCCATGACTCCACCATGATGGTATAGAATATCTAAATATTCAGTCATCTGCAATGCCAAAACAAGAAAACAAAGTTTTATTGTGACAATTTTCCCTAAACAAAGCTTTTTTGAAGTGTCAACTAACGGTCAAACGGACGGAAAGTTGATGATTTGGATATTAGATTGTTTTCGAAAAAGTTTGGCTATTATATTGTTTAAGATGAAAGGTTTGGATATTAAATTGTATTTACCCTAAAAAGAACAAAAGACGGCGACAAAAAGATCTGCATGCACTTACCAAGACAGTGAGTGGAGGAGGACCAACCGACCCTGGTTTAACAATCAAGCTAGAAGATTTGGCCAAAGCAATGTTGTTAAAAGCGAACCAAAGTATGATCCTATATTGTGAACGACTCGATTTTTAGTGGTCCAACTGATATTAAACCGTTTAAAAATCGTTAGAAAACCGATACTTAATAAACAATCAGTATAAATAGTGGATACTTTTTAATCATAGTAAACCATGATTAAATTAGTAAATTACACTTTTAAATTTTAACAATTCCAAAACATGCGAGCAGGGAGCGGCTACAGGGATTGGGGATAACGACGGGAAGCGTCAGGATGGTAAGTGACGACAGAGTAGAGGAGTTGTTACTGGAAGAGGGGACGGGGACGGAGACTGGTGATGGCGAGCTCAGAGCTGCTACGCTGACTGGGGATGGCGACGATGCCGACGGGAAGTGTTGACGCCAGTAGGGTCTGGCGCTGCTCAACTCCTCTGTTCACGAAGAGTCAAAGACGAAAACTGAATTAGAATTAGGGCTTCTTTCCTCGCCCCACGATTTTGCTTTTCGTTTTCAATTTTTTTATTAAACAAAATGACCGAAAGGGAAAATCGAGCGACCGGTTTGAGCGGCTCGAGTGGTTAACCGCCTCGACCACTCGCCGACCGCTCCATAAAACCGTAGCGGCTAAATGACTGGCCCGAGCCAGTTTTGCGGCCGCGTGGCGGCTTTAGCGGTCCCGCCGGCCGGCTCGGTCCGGTCTTAATAGCACTGGGCCAAAGAGTTCGACAATTCTAACCTTGATGTCTTCATTTCAATCACGAAGTCGCTGGTGCTCTTTGCCCCTTTAAATTATACAGTTACCGTGGGAGGAAATTGGAGAAAGATGAAGATGGTTCGGTTTTGATTAACTACTAATTAAAATGGTAATTAGTGGTTAACTACTAAGCAAAAAATTCATACCAAAAATTGAATTGATAAGATTTATGGGTTAACCACATGTTATTGGTTCGGTTAGTGGTTAGTTTGGAGGTTAACAACTAACTAATAACAACCTCCACATGTGACATTATTCTTTTATTATTTGGAAATTTTGGATGTTGCCATTTTCAATAGTAAAATATAACCATACAAAGAATTTAAATCATTTAACTACACTTCTACATATTTAACATAAAATAGTAAGTATAATAAATAATATCAATACAATATAACATCCATTGTGAATTCATAATCCAAATCCAATTACGAGTACCAATGAGTAAGACATCAAACACAAGTATCACAAGATCATCATCATTCACAAACATCAAGAAACAAAGATTACTTAGGTGCGAGGTTCGCTCTGTCGACTGTAAAGACGAGTCGGAAAGGGTGACTTTCGGGTTCTGGCTCTTAAAGATATTTGAGATTTTGGGTGGAGGGTTGTTTGCAATATGTATGAATTGGGATGTTTGGAATGCGACTTTGATAAGTTTTGAATCTTGAGAATTTTTTCCCTAGCCATAGTCCAAAACTATGTGAATATACTAGTAGCTAGGCATCCCAATTACACATCGACTGGGCCATCAAGTGGTCAAGGTGTTGCAGGCCCGCTTAGCAAAAGCGACCCCCATTCCTTCCATCTCAAGACACCTGTCTCTAATCTTTGAGAAAACATTCTCCACCTCTAGTAAATGCGTTCCAAGGGTGTTCAACTTCTTCACAAGAGATCGACAGTCAATCACAGTAAGCCCCCACCATAAATCCTCTCCTGCATGAGTCGAGGGCCAAAACACAGAGTCTTTGCTTCCGCCACTTCAATCATCCACTTCGTCCGCTCCATGCGAACCGCCGCTAACACACAATTTCCATTCCAATCTATGATTACCACTCTGAATCTAGTTACTACTGGCAGGATCAACCAGGTTGCATTACCTCTTTCGACGCTCCAATTCCAATAGGCCAACCGGTCCAAGCAAACACAATGAAACGAGAAGGTCAATTTGAGGCCTGTTGCGGTCGTTCAAAAAGAATTCTTAGGGTCAGGCCAATATTAGGGAGATGCAAAATCCCCCATGGCCACATCATATTCCGCAACCAAGAGCACATCAACACGCGAGGACCAAATCTCCCACTAATAGTGAGAGCTTGGAACACAAGCGATTCTATGTTGTTCACCACGAGTCCGAAGCGAGCACACAACCAAAATTAAAAGCCAACTTCAAACTTCCCCTTAATGGGTATTGATGCTCTAAAACACAACACCAAACTGCGACCAAGTATAATCGCAGTCCGGGAATGCAGTAAAGTGACAAGTTATATTATCAACCCAGGGTCTAGATCTACTGCTTACTCAGTGATTCTCTATTATCTAGCCAACTAAGTTAAGTGTTTGTTGTGTAAAAGCAAAAGCAGAAAGAAAGCAGGAATTGGTACGGTTTTCTCAAGCAGGTAAGAGTCACTCGGGAATGAGTCCCCCTAGCTCCTTAGTTAGGTTTCAATTGTATTTCCCTGGGTTGATTTACTGTTGATTAGACTGCGGAAGATCCGACAGTAGCTTGGAATCTCTTAAGCTGACCAAGCCCTCTCAGTCTGACTACCCGGCAGACGACTAGTCTTCACCGGGATAGAAAGCTGAAGCAGTAAGAACAGAACTCCACTACTGGAATTGGATTCCAGTACAAAGCAGTAAACTGGCTAACTCTCGTATAGCCAATCTCCTACTAGCGAATGATGAGACTCTAGCAACCTAATCAGATTCTATCTATCTCAGATTGCAGCAGGAATCAGGAAAAGTTGATCAGACTTCAATTGACTCAATACACATGCATCATTCTATTAAAATCAAAGAGTAATATCATCCCAAGTCATTACAATCAATCCCTAACACATAGAACTAGGGTTCTTCATCCCCAAGTGAGAGAGGGGTTCTACTCCAAAGAGAGAGAGAGAGGAAAACAAGATACAAAGCAGTCATACTCATTACAATGGGAAGAATCTGCTCTGGGATGATGATTTCCACTCCTATGACGATCTCCAAGCTTGATTTGATGAAACCCAGCTCCAACATAGCTTCTAGGATGTGTTCTTCGTACTTTCTCTCTCTAGGGCTCTGTTTTTGCTCAAAAAGTCCGATTCTCTCTCTTGCAGCCCGAAATTGGGTTAAAACCAGAAATTCCCGACTCACACGGGCTGGGCCACACGGCCGTGTGGCATACCCAGTTGCCCGTGTTAGTCAAAACGATGCGTTCCAATTAGTTCGATCTTCAGGCTTCCCACACGACCAGGGTCGCACGGCCGTGTGGGATTTCTATCCTGCCCGTGTTTGCTCTCGCATAATTCCACACGGCCAAACCACTCCTTCACACGGCCGTGTGGATATCAGGGCAAGCCGTGTGAAGGCTCGCACAATCTCACACGGCCAAAGTGGTCACTTGCACGGCCATGCGAGTTGTGGGTGTGCCCGTGTGGCCTCCTTTTTGACTTGCCTCGCGCCCGATCTTCGTCCAATCAATCCCAAACTCGCTCCCAAGCCTCCATTCACGTACTAGGACCTGAAATATCACAAACAAGCACAACCTAGCGTGAAATCGGCCTAAAACACGAGAAATCACATCTCAAACGGTGTAAGAACAGGGGTAAAAACATGTGTAATTAACGGTCTATCAGGTATGCAACACAGGAAGTCGGTCATCACCCCTCACTGTGGGTGAGGTAACAATGAAAAGAGTTGCAAGAAGACTGTTCGATGCTCAGAGCACGGAGCCCGCCCTCCCAAACAACTCAACTAACACTCATGCGCATCACATACAACGCAAAACAACCCCAACAAGATGACCCACTACCAAGCTAAACATATAGCTAAAACTCAACTCGCAAATTCACTTGATGAAGCCACTTGGGAACCACTTAGCACATAAATTGCCTCCAAAGAGACAAATCAAAGAAACCCACATTCGTCTAGAGCAAATATCTATACACGGTTTACCCGGATGTTCCACAAAAACATTTTCAGACAACCCACAATCACTTGATTCGGCCACTTGTGCACCGCATAGCACGTAAATTGCCTCCGAAGAGACAAATCAAAGAAACCCACATTCGTCGAGAGCAAATATCGATACATGGTTTACCTGATGTCGATGTTCCACAAAAACATTTTCTGAAAAATTTGGCCGAGAAATCTCCACCTCTAGTAAATGGTAGGAATAAAAATGAATTTAAATCTCCACTTATATTTTCTGGGTCTACTTAAATATGATAGCTGAGATTTGGTTACTCATTGGTAAGTAACCAAACACGTATCTTGACTCTCGAGCCATAATAATACAAACTAAACAACCTCCAATACTACTACTATAAGAACATCCACATCAATGCAATTTCAAAATGAATTGCATATGATTTTTTTATTGCCATTTTAAATTCTATGCAATCCAACTCGATTTTATTTCATTACACCTACATCAATGCAATTCACTTGCAATTGCATATATGAGAATTTAAGTGATTTTATAATAAAAAGATGAACAAATCAAGAGAGAAAAAATAAATTATTGTGTTTTTTATTTTACTATGTGGCTTGCATCTTCAATTTCATTTAATGCAAGCTTGCATCTTTGCAAGTACCTGCCGCATTAGTGCAATTGCAAATTGAGTGTCATATAGGATTTGGAATTGAGCAAATACCATTGATGTGAATGCTCCAAGCACTCATAGGCAACACAGCTGTTCCCTCCTTTTGCCTTGCCCACCTCCTTTTTTTTTTCTTTCTTTACGGTGACTGATAAACATAGATTTTGGATTCTGAGGTTGTGACTAATTTTTTGTTAGAGCGATCGTATGAAGTGACAAATGATTGGTTGAAGAGTGAATTTTATTTTCATGAATTTAAGAAGTATCTCAGTAGGAACTTCAAGATCAAAGATCTAGGAAAGGTGAAATACTTTCTAGGTCTTGAAATTGCCAAAAACAATGATGGTATTACAGTGAGTCAACGAAAGTATTATTTGGAGCTACTTAAGGATTTTGATACCAGGATGCAAAGCCATGTATTTCACCATTGGATCCAAAGGTTTCACTGAGGGACAAACAAGGAATTCCACTGAAAGACCCTGAGCAATACAGAAGGCTCATTGGCAGGTTACATTACCTTACACCTATTAGGCCTGACCTGACCTGACCTTTCCTATGTAGAAGCTCAGTCAATTTTAGAAGGATCCATACACAAAACATTTGCAAGCAGCTTTTAGAGTTCCGAGATACATTAAAGGTCACCAAATCAAGGGATTTATTTCAAGTGTGATTCCTCATTAAAGCTGTTAGGGTATACTGATTCTGATTGGGCCAGTTGTGCAGATTCTATGAGCTCAGTTAGTGGTTATTGCACTTTTCTTAGAAGCTCTTTTGTTACCTACAAAGCCAAGAAACAAACCACAGTTTCTCGATCTTCCTCAGAAGCTTAATACAACGCTTTAGCTCAGTTGGTGTGTGAATTACAATGGATGAAAGGTTTGCTTGCAGAGTTAAGTATGGATGTGCAATTACCTATTACAGTCTTCTGTGATAACAGATCAGCGATACACATCACTAAGAATCCAGTATTTCACGAAAGAATGAAGCACATTGAGATTGATATTCATGTGACTCGTGAAAGGGTGAAGTCTTGTTTGATTAAATTGCTTAATATACGAACCATTGATCATGTTGTCGGCTTATTTACTAAGGCATTGAGTTAGCACACTCCAACTTGAGGGAGGCTGTCAAACTACTAAAGAAGACGAAGCAGGAGCTCATTAAGGCGAAGCAGTTGATGCGGAGCTGAATTGAACATATCGACCTGCAACTTGGAGAAAGACACCAACGAAACGTGTTTCGGACTTGAATACGATTTGTTGTATGGGAAGTGTTTCGAGCCTTCGTCTAGAACACGTCGTTTTATAATTTATTAGCTTTGTAATAAATAAATGAAGTTAGTTTTTTTCTGCTAGTTTTACATTGCCACGAGTTGTGGTAATATTTTCTTTACCTTTGAAACAGTAAAATCGGAAGAGTATAAAACAGAGCAAAACCCGAGTTTTTGCTCTTTGCGGGTTTTCGTCAAAAAAAATCCTTTGCCTTCTCAATATTTTCTACACTAGTGTCTTGGGCTTTCTGAAAGTTATTAAAGAATATCTCCGCTCGGGTAAGCACTTCCCCTTCCTTCAGCTTCACATTATTGGGAGGTGGTTTTGTGCTCCCTCTAGATGAACTAGAGAGCTTTCACTAAGTCCGCCATCTTTCCGGTTGTATTCCCTTTGCGACCTTAGACCACCAAACACCACAAGATTTATCTCGTTCGAGAGCCGCAATATATGAGAAAGAGCCATATCTCCATGTTCAATTCACCCACGCTCATTGAAAAAAGATATGTTTTGCGATTCATGTAATCCACAGAGTGAAGCATCCTGTGTATGAGTCGGAAGTCTAATTGCTAGGTAACCTGTTGAGAGAATATTGTTGCACCATCTCCATAGAAAGTTCTTAACTTTTGGTGGAATAGAGAGGGACCAGATTACTCTTCAATCATGTATGCTTGTAGATTGTTTTGGTAGGCGTAGTATGCTGATTTGACATAATATCTTCCATTTTTCCACAACACTCTGAAATCCCCACCAAGCCATAAGTGGTAATGTGATGGCCGATGCTTTCTCTGTTTGGTAGGAAATGTGTTTGTACGTAGCAGCTAATCCCTACAAGTCACTGTCTGATGGTCGATGAGGCTAGCTATAGTGTAGCCTCTTCTCCAAGATCCGTAAATGGGGATTTGATTTGGTGTCTGTATTGGGTTGGGTAGCGATTTCTCCCCCAATATGTGTACCTTGTCTCATTTTCCAATCACCTACCTCAATCTATTCTTCAATAACTCTTGAGCCATCATTAAACTTCTCCAAATATAGCTGGGGTTGTAGCCAACCTTTGCTTCTAGAATGTCTGTTGGAGGAAAATTGCATCGAGATTTTCACGTAAATTTTCATCGATATTTTGTAGCCATCCTTTGTTTCTAGAATACATGTAAGTGAATAGAGAAATTGTTGTTTGAAATGAAAAATAAAGGGTGCAAATAAGTTAAAAAATAAAAATATAAAATTTATAAGATTATCATAAAATATTCACGGATAATTATATATAGAATAATAAAAATCCTTAGATAATATTTAAAAATATTAGTTATGCTCAATTTTAAAAGGTTTAACTAATTTTTTTGGTCAGATAAAAATCATCGATGGTCGAGCAACCTCGAGGATAATGAGCAGGCTCGAAATCAAACTATTGACCAAAACAAATAGCTAGTTTATGTCACCGACTCGCACATTAATTTATTGACATGCTTGTTACATAGAATGAAATCGACATATTAAATTAGAATTGACCACAACTAGTCATCCTACCAAGTTATCGTGCCCAGTTTAGTTCTAAATTTGATTTTGTCAAACATGTTTGAACCTTCAATTTTAAGTATTTGACCAAGTGATCCGAGTCAACCAAAAACTTCTTACTCAACTTTCCCATGACACTTTCTCTATATAGTTTTCAACGCAAATTTGAATCAACCAAGAGATCTCGATTAAACCAGATGATACTAATAATAATAAGCAATGATTATGTAACATTTTTTTAATGAAATGACTATATAAATTTTTTTATTAAAAATAATTATTTACACAAAATTATAATAATTTTCATACTAATTTCATCTCTCACCTCTTCCTCCCTTTCTTTCTCTTTCTTTCTTTGCACTCCACTACAATAGTGGATCTACTCTCCTTCTTACTATGAAAAAAATATTCAATTCATTCGTGCAGAGCTAGCATAATCTGTGCAGAGTTGGCTAGGATTTATACATGCTTGGTTGGAAATTGGGGAGTTAGGAAGATTCTTCTACAAATAGATTCATCCATAGGCAGGAGCCTCGTTGAGGCTACTAACCACGTCATCCTAATCCTGGACTCATAGTCGAATTCAATCACCATCTAACTGTACCTTGCCAGATCACTATTGAACGTGTGTATAAAAAAGTATATTTCGCTCTTCATTACTTAACGTCTGTTGCATTCTCTTTCCGTGAGCGTTTATGTGATTACGACATCAAACAATTCATTATTGTATTGCTTGTACTGCGATTGGATTGAAGTTTATACCCCATATTTTTTTGGGTTAATATTTTTGTATGGCCTGAACTTTGACCAAAATAAATATAATGGCCAATCTTTTCGATCTATAACATCCTGGCTCGAACTATACACCAAAATAAACAATTTGGCCAGATCCGACTTTTGACCGTTAACTTGGACGGTCAAACACGTTGACCGTTAGTCAACGCGCCATGTCACTGCCAAGTCAGCATAAAATATATAAAATAATTCACAATTTCCACACATTCTCTAATTTTAAATTATTATAAATTAAAAAAATCATCTAATACCTTAGTTAAACCAAAAATAAAAAATGAAAATTTTTAAATATTTATCAGATCTCCTGACTTGGCAGTGACGTGGCACGTTGACCGTTAGTCAACGCGTTTGACCGTCAAAGTTAACGGTCAAACATCGGGTTTGGCCAAATTGTTTATTTTGGTGTATAGTTCGGGCCATGATGTTATAGATCGAAAAGATTGGCCAAGATGTTTATTTTGGTCAAAGTTCAGGCCATACGAAAATATTAACCCTATTTTTTTTTAAGATTATACCCAGTTAGTGAATAGCTGAATTTTATTCCGATAGTAAAACTGTTGCTAAATTCTTAACCAAAAGTGAAAAAGGACCACAAGGAAGGGGAAAGAAAAACCAAAAAGTGTTAAATCTTAATCCTACCCAATATTGGGCCTCATAACATATGTATAATATTTTGGGCCTAGCCTAAATTAACTTTTACCAAAATGCAAAAAGGCCCAATTGACGGTGATAATTTTGGCTGCATGACTTGGTGCGAGATCATCAAATCATCCAGTAATCCCCCTTTCCCGCCATTATCGCCAAAACCCCACTTCCGTTTCAGTTCCTTTGAAAATAGCGCACTCGTTCTCGTCTTACCCGTTAGGGCTTTGACGTCCGACGAGCAAGATCGTGGTCACGACGATGGAGGACTCCGAGCGTTTCCCCGGTCCGGTGGGTACTCCCACACCATCCGGGGCGGGGACTATCAAGAGGATCCGATTGGAGAACTTCATGTGCCACAGTAATCTACAGATTGAGCTCGGCCCGCGGGTCAATTTCATCACCGGCCAGAATGGGAGTACGTCTCTTTTTACCCCCTTTGTCTCGTTGGCGCCTCTTTGTATGTACACTCGTGTTTCGAATCACTAGCATCATTGCTATTAGGGTTTCCGTTTTCGTTATGTGTTGTAGTTAGTTCAATGACTTAGTGAAACGAAATTCGAGGCCAATACTTAGCAATGAATTTTTGTACGGTGATTGAGAAATGATGTCTCCAAGACTCCAACTGGAATTGTCTTTGCGTTATATCCTTCTCAGGGAAGAATGATCTGTTTGGACCGAGTTAATTCTTTGGGGATTTTGGGAGTTTTCAGGTGGTAAAAGTGCAATACTTACTGCAATTTGCGTAGCCTTTGGAAGCAGAGCTAAGGGGACGCAGAGGGCGGCCACGCTGAAGGATTTCATAAAAAATGGTTGCAGGTTTGAGCTTCTATCCTGTTAAAACAGTATCTCCTATCGCAGTTCCAGGAGTGATGTCTGAGATTGTTTCCTTTCCAGTCATGCTGCTGTTGAAGTGGAAATAAAAAATGAAGGACATGATGCATTTAAGCATGATATTTATGGCGATGCTATAATTTTAGAGCGTCGAATCAATCAGTCCGGTGGCTCCATGACTCTAAAGGATCACCGAGGTCTGTGCTCTTTTACTAAATTTATATTTGGTTAATTTTTGTCCCGATCAAGGCTTGAATCTAGGTGCACTAGATATTTTGGCAAGCATTACTGCAACTATTAGGTCTGGACCTCAGGTTACTTAAAAATGAAAAACTGAAAGTGTCCTTTTACCTTCTTCAACAAGCTCTGGGATGATTAGTCTTCAATGAGTTGCGTTACTATTATTGGTTATTGCTGGGCTTTCCCTAGATGTCTAAAATAGATCACTTCAAATGCTGAATCACAGCATAAGCTGGCCTAGTTTGAGCAATTGGCTCACAACTCACAAGAGCCATATATCATGAGGATGATTGCATCAGTGAGTGTCTTAATCCACCATCTTATTCAAGACATAAGAAGCAAAGAGCTACAGAAGTGTTAGATATATCATATATGTGAATACGAAAAATGAAATATCACTTCTGCCCCACTACGGCCAGTTTGATTTGATGCTTTATGTGGTAATTATCATTCTCCATACTGAACTAGTTTGTCATAGGTGACTAATGATTTATGAAATCATCGGTTTGCGTTTGTATGCATTGGCATCCTTGAGATGGGATGATCTCTCCCATAAGGAAGTCACATCATCCATTAATGGTCTGAAGTGTTGAATTTTAGTGAAAAGATATAACTGTACAATAATGCATTTGGATTGTCTTTTTTTTTTTTTTTTTCTAAAGATGTGCATTAGGATTGTCTATTCATCAATTTCAAATTTAGTTCACCCTAAAATCGTAAGTACTGAAGTCAATAAGCACAGGAATTTTAACACAGTCCTATGCAATTTGATTTTTTTTGTCACCTAAGAAGATGTTCGATTCAACCAGAACAATGAACTTGTACCAGGCAACTAGTTTTAGATCCATGCCTGCTTTGTGGGATTTGTTTCTGCTTACTGAGGATTGACTTAAAAACTTATGAGGAACTTCACTTTTGTCTTTTGCCAGATGAGAGAATTCAGTACTAACTTTTTTTGTTTTGTCTCTGGGATATATGATAGGAAGAAAAGTTGCAGGTCGGAAAAATGATATTCAGGAGCTCATTGATCATTTTAATGTGAGTTTTCTGAACACTGCATTTGCGTCGTTTTCTTCAGCGCATTCTTTCAACTCATGGTGCTGTATTAATTGCTGTTAAAATGTCAATCAACTGAAAAGGAACTATTAACATGATAATTACTTCCTACTCTTCGTTTTATTTTGCCAAAAGTAACAATGACTGCTACAGTGTCTATTGTTAATGTCTGTACTCTAGTCTCTATTTGACTGCTAAGATGGTGGTTCCTATTCTTCATATTCTTGCGTAAGTGTCTAATCTAAGGAATTGTGTCGGGCATGGTGCAGATTGATGTGGAGAATCCTTGTGTAGTGATGAGTCAAGACAAAAGTAGGGAGTTCCTGCATTCTGGGAACAAGAAAGACAAATTCAAGGTGATTCTGTTTGCTATTCTCCTTTAATTTGGTATTCTTTGCTGGTCTGATATGGTCAGAGCAGTATCTATAGTGCTCCATGGTCACTCTTTTTTCTTCAGTTTTTCTTCAAGGCTACTCTTCTTCAGCAAGTTAATGATACCTTGCAAAGGAACACGGAAGGACTGAAGTCAGTAAGTGCCGCTGTTGATGAAGACGAGGCTTCTATTAAACCAGTAGAGAAAGAACTTAAAGACTTGCAGAGAAAAATTGGTAACATGGAGTATTTGGAAGAAATATCTCAGGAGATAGAGGTTTTGACGAAGAAGCTAGCATGGGCATGGGTTTATGATGTAGACAAGGAAAAACAGGAGCACATTGTGATGATGGACACACTTAAACAACGTGTTCCTGCTTGCCAAAGAAAGATAGATGAACAACTAGTGAGTGATTGAAGGGATTGGCATTATTATATAATCATATGTTTTATTTGTCATTTTCTATTAACCAAAACTGGTATGAGCTTTTTCTTTTCAGTTATTTCATTATAATGTCTGTTACTTTTATCTGGATGTGTTGGCTGGAGTATTGTGAAACCACCAACAGTAAGATCTTCTGAGCTTGTTCCTTTGTTTGATTCAAAGGCTAAGATGGAATCCCTCAAGGAAAAATCATCAAAGAAGAAGGGTCAAATTGATTGCCTGATTGTCAAAGCATTGGAAGTGAAGAGTAAGCAGAAGGAATTCGAGGAGTCTATTTCTATGGTAGTTTTCATTCCCTATTAGTATAAAAGTACTAAATGGAATTGGTAATCTTAGAATTCGAAATTCCTGGGCGGTGCAATGCGCATATCCCTTTAGAGGTGTGAAAAAGTTTGACATACAAAATTTGGTATATTCCTATTTGAAAGATAGGTATAGACAAAACAAGGTGGTTTTGGATCCTAAGTGCATCCCTTGCTTTCAGGCATGTACACGAAAGTCCAATCTTTTATGCCTTTTCAGGTGGTTTACTGTTATCTGTGAAAATTTCACATGCTCTGATTCTGTATCTGAAGTTGATTTTGTCTGTTCATGAGGTTTTCTGGCTAGGTTGTTGTTGTATGTTCAATAACTCCACATCCACTGATTTGTATGTGAAATTGATTAATTAGGCCAGAAAGGAGAAGATTGAGTTAGAAGAAAAGCATAAGCGTGCTACTAATCAGATTGACGACAAGGAGAAACAAGTATCAAAACTTAAGCGGCAAATTGAGGAAATTAAAGAGCAGCATCTTAGAAACACACAGGTTTTGTTATCTAACCTATATTGCGTTTTCTTTCTTCCCTTCGTGCGCATCTTTGATTGTTCATTTCTGTGTCTAGTGTTTTGTTTATGGATATGAGAAACATAGGGAAGGTTCTCTGTAGTTATCCCCATTTCCCTTTGTTTTAATGTTGAAGTTTCTTGTCACGTGTAATTTGTCCTAGTGCTATAAGTCGTGTTCTATAGGTCACTAACCAACTGTGCAATCTGCCAATTGCACGAACTGAGGCATATGGTTTCTTTTATTCATGCCTCTTTGGTGAAGGACATATGTCATTCACTTCTTATTATTTTGTATGCTTTAACCTTGGACTTGGCCCTTGACTTTCCTGAGATGTTACAAAAATTGTGATGCTACGCATGATCTTCTTGTCATCTAGTTTGCTTCCAAGGCTAAATACAGTTAGACGTTATGGCTTTCTGGTAATTGTTGTTCACTTCTGAAATTGACCTTGTACTGCAGGCTGAAAAATCTGAAACAGAGGAAAAGATCAGAGAACTTAAACGCACAATAGATGCTGCAACCGACTCACTCTCAAGGTGATCCATTTCATATTCCCTTATGTTATCATCTATCTTTTCACCTCTGCATCAAGATTTATTTGTCCAACCTGCAACCCTGATAATCTAGGTTAGAGAATGAGGAATTTGGCTCAACAGATTACAGGGATAAGATAGAAGGTGAAACTGATGAGATTGCTAAACAGGTACAAACTTCTGCAATTATATAACTGGACCATAACATAATGTTGCTTAAGTGTACTGCCTTGTTTTCCTTCACATTGCTTTCTAGTTAAACCCTAAGAAAATGCATTTTTTGAAGGTTATACATTAAAATATAGAGGGACTTAGTCTGTGAGCAGAAGAGATGTAACTCTGTTCGTGCTTGACTGGCCTAGGCTTCTAATCTATTGCTGGGTTGTTTTTTTATTAGTTAGTAAAGAGCTCTTCCTTTATTGCTTATACATGGACGGATCTCTTGAACTGGCAGTTGGCTTCACCAGAGAACTTCTTGAGCCGTATATTTATTTTTCCTGTAACTAACTAGTTGAGTTATTTCTTTGCAGATTTCAGATAACGAGAGAAAACAAAATGTTCATCGGTCAGCCATTATAGAGCTTCAAAATAACAGAAGAAACAAGGTATCATGGATCATTATGGTCTTAGTGATCTAACTTGCTTAACAGTTATGTTTAGCAATCTCATCAGTTTCACCTTCTATCTTATGGTTTCTGGCTCCTGATGGGTTTCTGATCCTATGCAATCTCATGTTCCTGTTTGAGCTAAATCCTTGTCTTTTTATCTTACCTTATGCTGTAGGTTAAACATACCTCCTCATTTGCTTCCCGGTACAAATCACCCAACTGTTCTATCGGTTATACATTCCAGCTATGATACAGTGCTGAATGTGCTGATAGATATGGTAATAAGTGATTTCATAATGTTTAAATACATTAGCTAGCTTCCAGAAGGCCATGTGTTTGCTGAATGCTTAACTATTTTGTTGTTCTCCAGGGAAATGCAGAAAGGCAAGTCCTTGTCAAGGACTATGACACCGCCAAGGCAGTTGCTTTTGATCAAAGAATGTCAAATGTGCATGAGGTTTACACGTCAGATGGATATAGAATGTGAGTGTGTATATATACATCTTTTTTTGTGTGTATAACAAATGTGTCCACAGCAGTCACTTCTTCATTCCCCTTGTCATGGGTAGTCACTCTAGGCGGTAAACAGCTCCCACCGCATGTATCCTATTTGATATTTTATATTGGAATCATCAATTCTTAACAATAACGTGGCGAGTTACTTAATAGGGCCTAATGGAGGTGATTAAAACAAAAAAAAATGCTAACCCACATGGATGAGTTTTCATTTTCGTGAAACCGACTTGGATAAGTAATATGGGTAACTTGTTACGATTTCGTATTACCTTGATTTGGAAGCCAACAGCTGTGTTTCCTTTATCTCATTTTGTACTTAATCTAAAAATATCAAACATATTTCCAATCTGATTCTTAAAATACAGAAAAAACAGCTATAACTGTTGTAAATCATGATTTCTCTTGGCTCATTACCTTTTGACACCCAATGGTAGTTGAAGTAATAAGCATGATCGGTTCCGTTTGAGTTTCATGTGCCTTTGTTTCCTTGAATAATAAAAAAAAAAATAACGGGGAAGCTTTTGGTTTAAGTTGAAGGAACGGTTTAATTTCATTTTTACTTTTGGAAAGACCTATGTTATTTGATAACTGAAATATAAAGTAGAAAGTGAAGTAGGCAAAAAAAGTTACGGGAAACAGAAGCAGAGTTTTCTAAGTGGTTTGGGTATCACATCTGGAGCAAATTCCTTATTATACAATCCCGTTGTGATTATGGAGCATGTTACTGTCAATGTTTGTTTGCATGCTTGTGACGAGAGTTTTTTGCCAGGTTCTGTCGTGAGTCAGTGCAGACAGTGCTTCCCCCAAATCAGTGGCTTAGTAAGCGTCTATGTGCTTCATTTGATGATCAAATCATTGATCATGAGCAACAGGTCCAGGTTCTTGCTAAAGAAGCTGAAGATCTACGACAGAGGAAGCGGGATTCTGAGGGAAGTCTACATAGTCTTGGAGAAACACTGCGGTCAGCGAAGGTGATAACTGTCATCTATCATTTGCTTAAGAGCTTCCTAATCATCCTGTAGTCCATTTCTGCGCCTTTAACTGAAGAATGGTAGGCACACTTCAGCTCAATGTTTGCACGTGCTGAACCTTAGCATGGTTATGTAGATTCATACTTTGAACTTGACCATTTCGGTAGACACAGCCTGGCTATTTTGTATGTCATACTGTCGATAAACCTGTCTTATTCCACTAGGATCTTGCTATTCCACATGTGCTTCATTTTGTATGTCATGCATGTGGAGCGTAGTTCTGTTTTAGCCCACATAATCTTGCATTGCCTTTCAGCATCTTCTTTACTTTAGCTGGAAGCTGCCTTTGTTTGTGCTTCTGTACGTGAAATTCTTTGCTGTTCCTTTTAACTAATTGTAGAAGAAACGCTGGGACGCTGAGCGGGAGGTGGCATCTATGAAACTCGAGCTGGAGGATTTGGAGCGATCAACTGACAGTGCTAGTATGTCGCTGCCAACATCAACTTTGGATGAGCTTCATGAAGAAATTTCTGTTTGTTCCAACTTCTATTTCTCTTTTTGATGCTTTACTGCAGACTTCCTTATTTCCGTGTCGTTTTTACTGGGATTCCTTCTCTAACCTAACCACATCTTGTTTCCATGACTTGCGCAGAAGATAGAAGAAGAGATAAAGCACAAACAGACTACTGTAGAAAAGCTTCAGTTTGAAATTGGAAAAGCTGAAGCAAAATTTAAGGCTCTGAAGATGTCCTTTCAGAGTTGATGTGGTATGACTAGTGTTGGTGGATTTCTCTTTTAGGAAAAAAGATCACCTTAGGATTAGTTTCTCTTAGGCTTAATTGTAAAACTGTAGATTCAGCAAAAGAAGATTTCAAGACCCTGGATGATGCTGAGATTGAGCTGACGAAGATTGAGACCGATCTGAAGACTGCTGAGATGGTATTTTTCCTCTTGAGTTCTGTTTATTTCTTGATCCACCACTTTCTTTCTTTTTGTTTTTTATTCTGCAGATAATGCTGCTGGCCCTTTTGGTTTGGTTGTCGATTGGTTGAATGTTTCTATTCATCCATTACCACTAGCCTAACCCCTTGGGGTTGCTTGATTCACCACTTCCAAACTGATACTTACTATTATCTAACTAAAATAGCATATTGTCATGTCAGCAAAAAGAGCATTACGAGAGTGTAATGGCGACTAAAGTCATTGTCAAGATTGAAAATGCCGAGGCAAAGCATAGGGAGCTTGAAGATGAGCGACAGGTAAACTTTCAAGTGTCATTACCGTATCAAATTGAGACTGTCGTAACTTGCCTTTTCTTTCTCAACAGCCTTCGCAACATGCTTGCTCTTATATTCTTGGTGCTCAATGCCATAATTTTCTTTTTGCTTGATTCTCAAATTGGTGCTTGGGTTAAACTAAATATGGGAAGGTTCCATGAACAGTGAGCTAACAGTATCATAGATTGTTAGGGTTTTTGCTCGCTGGTACAAATGGGGTTAATGGGTCTGGAAAAATAAGAAGTTAGTTCAGCATGGTTCCACTGACTCGTGCTAACATATCCAACTTCTGTGCCCTGCCATGCTTCTGTGACAATAGTTGGTGTTCTCTGGAATTTGATCTGAAATACATGTACATGGAAAGAATTGCTCACAGCACTGGCAATTCTTAGATCATAATCTTCATACTGAAAGCTGAGGACTATAATGTTGTGCTGAGAAGGTGGTGTGTTCCTCTCTATCTTCTTTGGTGGATGCAGCAGCTATTAAAAGTTTAATCTGAAGCAACTGTTTTATCATCTGTAGGGCTTACTTTTAGTGTTTGATTACAGGAAAGATACAGGAAGGCTTCCATCATTTGTCCAGAGAGTCATCTTGAAAATTTAGGAGGAGCATCAGATGGACTAGATAGCAGCAGTCCAGAGCAACTCAGTGCCCATTTAAGTATACGGAAAGATAGGCTTCACAAGGAGAGTCAGCAGTATGTCCTGATATGCTGAACATTATATATTCCTTTAGTGATTTAAATGAAAAGGTCTTACACTTACATTGGCAGGTTTTCAGAATCTATTGATGATCTGAGAATGATGTACGAGGAAAAAGAAAATAAAATTCAAAAGAGAAGACAATGGTGTAAAACATTAAGAGAAAAATTGGAGGTATGCTATATATCTCAATTGTTTTAGGGTTAATATATTTGTATGGCCTGAAGTTTTCACAAATTAAACATCCTGACCAATTTTTTCGATCTATAATTTCGTGGCCTCAACTATGCATCAAAGTTACTAAATTGGTCAAATCCGAGATTTGAACGTTATTTTGGACAGTCAAATGCATTGACTAACGGTCAACGCGCCACGCTGCCACGTCACTGCCCAATCAACATAAAAAATTATTAAATTCCACATATGATCAAATATTTGGATTATTACATTTTAATTGAGGCCACGTTGCATTAGAGACATTGTTTATTTTGGTTGACCATTACTCCATTAGTCAACAGTTTTGACCGTCCAACATAACGGTCAAATCTTGGGTTTGGCCATTTAGTAACTTTGATGATTAGTTGAGGCCACAATATTATAGATCGAAAAAGATTGACCAAAATGTTTAATTTGTGAAAAGTTCAAACCATACAAATATATTAACCCTTTGGTTTATTTACATGAATATATATTCCCTTAACCTCTTTGTCTACGTCACTGTTCTTCGTGTTGGTTTTACTTATAATTTTCTACTCCATTCTATTTGCAGGTCTGCGTGAAAGCATTAGAGTTGCGGTGGAAGAAGTTCGAGAGCAATAAGAACAGCGCAAGGCGTGATTTAACTTGGAAGTATGATTTTCCACTTGCTTAGTGCCGATTGTCTAGCATCTTCTCTGAACTTATGACGAATTTTATCTTATTTACCTTTGTACTTTCAGTTTCAATGATCATCTGGGAAAGAAAGGAGTAAGTGGGAACATCAAAATTGACTACGAGGAAAAAATTCTGGGAGTGGAGGTCAGCACTTGTTTCCGTAAAACTCTGCACATGTACACAACTTGTAGACTAACTGATGGGTTTTCCTGCCTTTTTTCATTTGTCTATGATGCTGAACTCTGCTGCTTTAATGTTTTTTATTTGTGTGTGTGTGTGTGTATGGTTAAGGTGAAAATGCCACAAGATGCATCAAATAGCTCAGTTCGCGACACAAGAGGGCTTTCAGGTTCTCTCTATACTAGTTTGTTTCCTGCATGTGATGCACAGTTTTAGCATATAACTGGTTTTGCAAATTCAACCCTGGGATCTTCTTGTATTAGTGCTGCTGGGCAAACCTGGGATAGGCAGGCTTGTACCATTTGTCTTCTGACATTGAATTAACATAACATTAAAACTATAGATCAGAATGTACCAACGCAGCAAGAGTGACTCCTAAAGCTTCTTTACTCACTGTTGTTGGTGCTATATAATTAGGTGGTGAGCGCTCCTTCTCAACTCTATGCTTTGCACTATCACTTCATCAGATGATAGAGTGTCCATTCCGAGCGATGGATGAGTTTGATGTATTTATGGTAAAAAGCGAAACTTGACCTTGGCATGTACGCTTTCAGTACTGGGGGATCACATTTTCATGCATACATCAGTATTATGGTTGAGATAAATTGATGCTCTGTCTGTATTCAGGATGCGGTGAGTCGCAAAATCAGCTTGGACACACTGGTGGATTTCGCGCTAAGTCACAAAGCTCAGTGGATATTTATTACTCCTCACGATATCAGGTGAACAAGAAATGTTTGTTCTAGCTCGAGAAAGTTTTGATCTTGATTGATCATCTCCCTGAAATGTTTGTGCTTGATCTGGTGTTTGTTTGAATAATGTATGACAGCATGGTGAGACAAGACGAGAATATAAAGGAAGCAGCAAATGGCAGCGCCTCGATCTTAGGCATTCAACGATGCAAGTTCACTGGTTCGATCTTATTGTTTGATGAACAGCTTCTGGAAAATTTCTTTTGATTTTTGTACATAGTATCAAGGGTCAAAATCTGTGTTGACTCTTCTTCTCAATTGCATGCATGCATATCCCACCACCATGCATGCCATTACAATTAGGGTTTTGGGGGTTTCTTCGGTTGAAATTAATTTATGCCGTTGGGCCTGCTTCTCCAAACAAAGCAGAAAATTGAGTTCCCTGCCGTATTTTTTTTTTCATTTTTCTTTTTTGCATGGGCAATCAAAAAATTATGTTGAGTCCCACTTTTCTCTGTTATATAGATCTGTCAATACAACCCGACCCGAAACCGCCCGGAAACTAGAAATTTTTGTAACCCGAAATCCGAATGATCCGAACTCGATAATCCGTGATTTTTTGGGTCGGGTTGGGTGGGTTAGCGGGTCGGCCCATTAGACTCGTTCCATTTCATATACCACTCTCAAAATATGATAAAATCATTCATAAATTGGTGAGATCTTTAAAAAAATCACAAGGATTTGTGACATGTTTGGAGTTTAAGGACAATCAAATATCATGTGTTTCTTATAGTAGTATTACTCTTGTGATTGTTTTTTGAAGATTTGCGCAATTTGTATTTGATTTCATTAGCGTGGGAGGATTTGAGAATACGTTAATTGACGTGTGTTAGGTAAACTATTGTCATGCATATGTGAAAATTTGTGTTCTTTAAGAAAATATGAAGCATGTTTGATATTGTTTCTGAGAACGCTCGTAACTCGAAATGACCTGTAACCCTACCCGAAACCGAATGGGTTGGGTCAATATTTGATTCGAAATCAGTGAACCAAACATGACCCGACCTGTAACCGAAATTCCCAACCTAAACTTACCCAACCCGACCCAATTGTCAGGTCTTAATTGTTACATTAAACTGCCATTTTCTAGTAACATATAGAATTTACTATACTCTAAAAGACACTGTCAACTTTACAACTTTCTAGAACTTATAAAAGTAAACAAACTTTTTTTTTTGCCAATTGATCACTCTTAAAAAGAGGAAAACCAACGATCCCAGATTACAAAGAACCTATCAAATATTGAACCATGAAACGTAGTCGAACCCCCTATGATAACGAGGTGACAACAACAGAGCATGACGAGCCACCGAATGAACCACTCTGTTCCTAGTACGACCCACAAAATGAACTTGAGATCCCAGAGAATCTTCCAAAAGTGAACAAATTTCTTGAAGAATCTTCCAAAAGTGAACAAATTTCTTGAAGAATTGTCCCTGCCCTTGCATCCGACACATCATGCTGCCGACATTTGCCTATCAACACTTTTGCATCACCGCCAATATTAATGGAATTAAGATGTCGCCGACGGCATTCAATTAGACAATCGCGGAGTGTCAGGGCTTCAACGGTGAAAGGATCCCAAATCCCAGAATAATGGTTGAGTGATGCTGAAAGGAGACTGCATGAGTCATCCAATAGAACAGACGCCGCAACACCACTCGACCCCACTTTAATTGTAGCATCAAACTTCGTCGAACAATGAATGGATGAACCTGCAGGAAAGTGAAAACTATTGGGAAGAGGAGACTGTCCACTGGGTTGGAGTAAAGCCTTGTCCGCTTCATCAACTTGGTGACGCCACTGAGATCCTAAGGTGGGAAGCAGGACCTGTTTATGTTCAAAATGCACCGAGCAGCGATTCTTCCATAGACGCCAAAGAAGACACACAACCTGCAGAACAAGATAATCTGAATCCGTACCGTCAATGGAAAACAGAGAGTACCTGACAAATCCATAAAAAGATCTAGTCTCCCAATGGCGAAGAAGATGGCCCAAACCAACCATACGCCAAAGAAGCAGTCCCCCTGGCCGAAATAGAGAGGAACTCTGAACTGAAAGAATACCGCGCACGATAGAATCTAGCAAGTAGAGAATAGGGTTCTTGAAGGATTTGCCAAGCAACTTTAGCAAGAAGAGCTTGATTAAAACACCCAAACTCTCAGAATTCAAGGCCCCCCTTCAAATTTACTAGCACATAATCCTCGTCAAGCACGCCAATGAATGCGTCGATGAGTCTGAGTAGCACCCCACCAAAACCTCGCCATATGCGCATTGAGCCTACAAATAAGTTCATATGGAAAGCGAAAACAAGACATCACATAAATCGGAAGAGTTGAGGCTATTGTTTTTAGAAGTACTTCCTTGCCTACTGCGGATAAAGCTCGTTGTTTCCACCCTTGAAGCACCTCTAACAATTTCTCCTCAACGAACCGAAAAGTATCAACCTTGGATTGACCCATAAGCGATGGCAATCCAAGATATTTATCTTGCAATCCAAATGAACCAACCTCAAGCACAAAACTTAACTCTTCTTGATCCGGCTGAAGAAGATTAAGGCTGAAAAAGGCTGCAGATTTATGAAGATTCACTCGTTGTCCACTTAAAGATTCATGCTCATGAAGTAAGTGAATCAAAGCAGTGCAATCCCTCCTGGATGCCCTTAAGAACAAATAAGAATCATCTACAAACAAAAGATGAGAGATAGGAGGACAAGAATGGTGAATCCTGATTCCATGAATCTCATGTCGATGTAACGCTTGCTTAATCATTGCAGTAAGACCTTCCGTACAAAAGGCAAATAACAAAGGAGAGAGAGGATCTCCCAGACGAAGTCCACGAGTAGACTTGAAATAGCCAGAAGGTTGCCCATTCATCATCACCGAAAAGGACGCAATCGTAACACATTCACGGATCCACCCAATCCATTGAGGAGCAAATCCCAATCTACTGAGTAAAGCAAACAAATAAGGCCACAAGATTCTGTCATAGGCTTTCTCCATGTCCAATTTTAGAGACATTAATTTTTCCCTCCCCTGACGTTTGTGCTTAACAAAATGCGTGACTTCATGAGCAATCAGAACATTGTCAACAATTTGAAGATCCCTAACGAAGCCATTCTGCTCTTCAGAGACCAAAGAAGGAAGCAAAGATCCAAGTCTATTGGCAAAAATCTTAGTGATAACCTTGTAAAGAAATTGGCAGAGACTGATTGGTCACAGTTGCGAAACACGTTCCACAACCTCAACTTTTGCAATCAAAGTTAACCTCGTGTGGTTCAAGTTACGAAGTAACTTACCACGAACAAAAAAGGAAGAGATAGCTTTGATCACACTCTTGCCCACTAACTTCTATTACCTATCTTACCGTGTAAGCCCAACAGGTTCAGAAACAAGTGTTACTTACTTCTCATGAGTGTTGGGCCATTTGTAGGTTTTTTGTTTCAATTTAGGCTTTTGGGTTAAGTGAGTACCGGACATACCCAGTCTAGTGGTGGGGTTTGCCGACAACGGGGATACTTGCCGGCAACGGGAAGAAGCGAGAACTAAAAGGATCATCGGCCGATTTCAATTCCAGGGCTGTGAAATACAGGGGGGAGACGACAAATACGACAAAAGATGGGCTTCCCAGTGTATTTTAAGCAATGACTGCTTTACCGTACCGTGTCGGCCGGTTGAACCGGAAAAACCGGGAACCGAGCCATGGACGGTATGACGGAGAAGACTATCGGAGGACTTGCGTACCGGCCAGTATTATCAGTGGAACTAGAGTTCCGCGAGATACCATCCGGTTTCAATCGTGCCGGCGGTTCTTGGGAGACTGGCCAAATAATTTTTTTTAGAGACTGGCAAATCCTAGGATAGCAGTAAAGGCTATCCAGTCTTCCCTTTTGCCGTCTTCCCCTGCCCCTAGCAACTGGCGCATCCTCAAATCGCGATCCAGCGGACGTTCGTCCGTCGCTCGTCTCTCTAGACTCTCCAATCCAACTCGGTCCTTTTGCTTGTCGCCACTCGCTAGGGCCGTTGTCCTTTGCCTCAAGCTTCCAAGTCACCCAATCAACGCCGTGCTCCACTCTCCAGCTCGCCGACTCCATCTGCGGTGAACCTTTACTTTGGTTCTGGTGAGAAAGAGACGACAAAGGAGAAGAAAGAAAGGAAAAATAAAGAAAACGAATGATTAATAAACAGGGGGAGTTGGGAGGCGTGGGGGACATGAAAAAAGTCCTTATTCTTTTTGTTTTTTTAGCTTTTATTCCGATAATTTACTCTTTTACAGTTTCTTAGGCGATATAATCCGGTTTTATTCCGGTATTTTTCCGGTATGGTACCCTAATTTTACCGGTTTATTCCAAAAACGGTTTTTACCGGTAGGAAACGGTTGAACCATGGTTGTACCACGATTTACCATGCCAAAGACAATTCCGGTTTGATGTTCGGTACGGTTTCGTAATCCATGATTTTAAGTCTAGAACGTGCGACTCCGATTTAGGCGAATTGCAAAATTAAAGGGATCTACCGAAAGGATCCTTCCACAAATTCCTCTTATGCCAGGAAAATTTGAATGGGTTGACGGTTCTACTTTTCAGCTATAATAAAAAGTGTAGATAGATGTTGATGTAGAAGATATAGATAACAACTATAAATTAAAGAATAATGTCTATTTTTTATTCAAACCTTTTTCAGATTCTTGTATATTATTCAAACCTATCGAAATACTAAGAAATAGCCAAATGTTAACTTTCAGTCAGCAAATTTGTTAGTAATATTGACTAGACAACATGATACTAATTTGGAAGAGACACATGAAGGTCAGCATTCCAGAATTTTAGTATTTTAACTAAGAAAAGAGTTACAAAATTATTAACGATAACATAAAAATGACTAATATTTTGATGCATTATGAAAGAATTGGCTAATTAATAGACTTGTAATAGGTTTAGATAATATAAAAGAATCTGAAAAAGGTTTGGATAAAAAATAAACACCACCCAATTAAAAACCCTACTCCATACTCCCCCACTCGGCAGTGCCGCTCACTAACTCTCTATCTCCCTACTACCTTTCAACTTCCTCCCTCTTCCTGCTAAAGAAAGGCTTATTAATTCCCTGTCAACCAAGGATTGAAATACTGTACCGTACCGGCAGTTAGACCAGAAAATATCGCATCGTACCGGAGGTATTAAGCGGTTAAACCACGGTTTTAGCATAAAATACCCTACCGCTGACTTTTCATATACAACTTTCGATACGGTATTTCAATCTTTGTTGCCAACCTCTCCAACTCATTTCACAATGCATGCACCCAAGACTCCCCTTCTCCCTCTACACCCGCACACTATTCTTTCATTCTCTCTCAAACTCTCATCTGTTAATGGAAAGCAAAAGAAATCTGCATCGTTTTCCATGCCCAACATGTAAAGAAAATATGTGTTGTCTCAATCTCCTAGTTTCTCCGTCAGAAAAGCCGTAAGTAGTTTCAAATCGCCCACGGGAAGGCAGGGAACGCTGAGTTCGTCGTAAATCATGGGTGGACATGGGATCCGTTCGACAAAGAGGGGAAGGGGAGAGTGAATCAATACTCCTCTCCCCTTCTTTGTTTCCGATTTTCCCGTTCAGATCTGGATTTTCTTCTTCTTTTTTCTGTTAGACAGTTCAGAAGTATAAAACCGGTCGGACGGTTCGAGTGGCTCGAATGGTTAACCGTTTCGACCGTTCACCGACCACCCTTTCTAATCGTTATTGTTTTTGGATTGGTTGGAACCGGACTGGTGGCTGGGTGTCGGTTTTACTGGTTTGACTAACCGGCCCGTGTCAGTTTTAATAACACTGGAAAATACAATAGTTCCTGTTGAAATTGCCATTCTATATATGTTTGAGCTTGATCGTCTTAGACAAAAGCAATTTGCATATTCATCACTTGAGATGGAAGTGATTAAAATCTGCATGACATTTGATTGCTGATACTCCAAAACACAACACCAATCTGCGACCAAGTGTAATAGCAGACTGGGACTGCAATAAAGTGGCAAGTTATATTATCAACCCGGGTTCTAGATCTACTGCTTACTCAGTGATTATCTATTATCTAGCCAACTAAGTTAAGTGTTTGTTGTTTAAAGCAAAGCCAGAAAGAAAGCAGGAATTGGTACGGTTTTCTCAAACAAAGAAGAGTCACTCGGGAATGAGTCCCCCTAGCTCCTTAGTTAGGTTTCAATTGTAATTTCCCTGGGTTGATTTACTGTTGATTAGACTGCGGAAGATCCGACAGTAGCTTGGAATCTCTTAAGCTGACCAAGCCCTCTCAGACTAACTACCCGGCAGACGACTAGTCTTCACCGGGATAGAAAGCTGAAGCAGTAAGAACAAAACTCCATTACTGGAATTGAATTCCAATACAAAGCAGTAAACTGGCTACTCTCGTATAGCCAATCTCCTACTACCGAATGATGAGGCTCTAACAACGTAATCAGATTCTATCTATCTCAGGTTGCAGCAGAAATCAGGAAAAGCTGATCAGACTTCAATTGACTCAATAAACATGCATCATTCGATTAAAACCAAGCAGTAATATCATCCCAAGTCATTACAATCAAATCCCTAACACATAGAACTAGGGTTCTTCATACCCAAGTGAGAGAAGGGTTCTACTCCATAGAGAGAGAGAGAGAGAGAGAGAGAGAGAGAGAGGAAAACATAATACATAGTAGTGATACTCATAAAGATGAGGAAAATCTGCTCTGGGATGATGATTTCCACTCCTATGACGATCTCCAAGCTTGATTTGATGAAAGCTAGCTCCAAGATAGCTTCTAGGATGTGTTCTTCGTACTTTCTGTCTTTAGGGCTCTGTTTTTGCTCTCAAAACTCGATTCCCTCTTTTGCAGCCCGAAATTGGGTAAAAACCAGAAATTCCTGACTCACACGGGCAGGCCCACACGGCCGTGTGGCATACCCAGTTGCCCGTGTGAGGTCAAAACGCCGCGTTCCGATTAATTGCACTTCAGGCTTCCTACACGGCCAGGGTCACACGGCCGTGCAGCTCACCCAGCCTGGCCGTGTGAAGCCTCGCAAAAATCCACACGGCCAAAGTGCAACTTCACACGGCCGTATGAATATCAGGGCTGGCCGTGTGAAGGCTCGCACAATCCCACACGGCCAAAGTGGCCACTTGCACGGCCGTGTGAGTTGTGGGTGTGCCCGTGTGGCTTCCTTTTTGACTTGCCTCGCACCCGATCTTCGTCCAATCGACCCCGAACTCGCTCCTAACCCTTCATTCACTTGCTAGGACCTGAAATATCATAAACAAACACAACCTAGCGTGAAATCGGCCTAAAACACGAGAATTACCATCTCAAACGGCTTCAGAATAGGGGTAAAAACATGTGCAATTAACGGCTTATCAAACTCCCCCACACTTAACCGTTTGCTTGTCCCCAAGCAAACCAAGTCAGACACAAGGTCAGCTCACATAATTCAATCATACCAACATTGTGGACAAATCATATAGGCACAGAGCACGTGAATCATATTGGTTTTCCAACATCAACACATGAACAACCTCAATAGCAACCTGGACAACCAACACAGAAGACATTCGAGTGCAGCAAAATCGAGTAAAGGAGGAGTCTCCCTTCTGTTCATCAACCAACATAGACTTTACTCAATCACTCACTCAAGACAGTCAACTCATGCATAAAACTCAAGACACCAGAATCAAGACCGAGCCATCTAGGTCCTCACCGGGTAAAGAGTGTAAAGAACAATGAAATGAATCGCTCACTCTCGACCAGTGGGGTCAGGACAATTTGATGCGAAAAATGCGCATACTAATTCTCTCAATTCCTAACATCTCTTCACCATGACGGCAGCCTCTAAAGGTTAGAGTTCACATAAATGGTTGTCATCACTAACTAATCAGGAGGTCTTAGACACAGGTTCAAATGACTGGCTAGGGTCTTGGACATGGGGAGAAGGCCTTTTAGGTGGTGGAAGTATTCATGGCACAAGGTTCCACAATTCCAACCCAACAAACTCACAGTCAATCAAACCAGTACTTTCTTTCCGCTATTCTGCATTACTCAAATTCAGAGCACAAGAGCGAAGGAGGTCACAAAAATATCAGTATTTCTAAGCCAGACTGCTAAGAAACACTACTTAATGGGCACTATTCAGATTTTTGGTGGTAGCTCTCTTTTGCTTTCAGTTTTTCTTTGTTTTTCTTTCATTTTTTTTTCCATTTCTTAAGAGAACCACCACCTCTGCACATTTTCAAACACCTGCCCAACTTTTTAAGAACTACCTCCAACTCTTACATTACATTTAGCAGAAACAGCAGATAACATGTAAAAATCACTCTGTGGAACCTTCTAAAAGATGCAAACGGGTGACTTTTCATTGAAGACCGAAAGAAAGGATAACACACGGCTCAAAGAGGCTGACTAGGGGGTATGACACACCAGGACAGTCAATTTGGTCGTGGGCTAATCCTATGCCTCCATCATCTTAGCTAATGACAACGTGAATGCTACACATCATGGAAGAGGGAACTATCGCACAAGAAAAAAACGAGCAGGCTCAAATCTCACATGGCTACCTATATGCTCTATCTCTCATTCTGATTCCCTGAACTAGATGCATACGAGACTGTCAAGAACAAGTAATCAATCCAAGTCACAGTTGGTAAGCAAACAACCCAAAAAACTGAACCCTACACAATTCTACTGCACGTCTCAGTCATCATTACAGGCTGTCCTAATCACCATCCAGTTGTCATGCATTAATCCGAAAACCATTCAATTCACCAATCAAGACAATGTGCCAATATGATCAACAGCCGTACTTGGAGCCCTCAAATCTCGAGATTTGGACAGTGGACTAGGCTCCAAGCACGTATATACATTCCAACCGATACAAAGCACCCCCCCACACTTAAGCACGACATTGCCCTCAATGGAGCAGAGGGATAGAGAAGGGGAACGATGTTACCGGATTGAAATGCTGCGGGGGACTGGAAGCGGACCAATCAGCGTGGACATATGGAACGAACGGATAGTTCTGCACTAAGGGAACGACAAGAACACACTAGCACATGTTCGTTAGGGATCAGAGTTGGCCCAGATGGCCACAAAAGCAACAATCCACAAAATAAAAGAAACAAAACACACGACAAACTCAGTTCAAGCTCCTCAAACACAGGGAGCAAACAGAAAAAGTCTAAAACAAAAACACACACTGAGGGGCGACAAGTACATCCTACTCGTCGCCAAGGTTGTCCAGATCGATGTCGCCGTGTCGGCCGAGTTTATAGCCCGTGGCTCGGCCACACGGCCAGATTAACACGGCCGTGCGAGGTGGACTTTTGCCCGTGTCGGCCGACACGGGCTGGCCGAGGAATTTCCACTCGGCCGTGCTAAAAGCACTTTTGGCCGTGTGATATTCTGCGAGAGCTCACGCGCCAAGGGGGAATTCCACACGGCCATGTCACTTTCACAACTGGCCGTGTGGAATTTCACGAGAGCTCGCACGGCCAAAACTCAAATCCACACGGCCGTGTGACTGTCAGGGCTGGCCGTGTGGGCTGCCAGAACTCCGAAATTGACCTGTTTTCACTCCAGAACGACATACAACTCGTGAACAACCCCTCAAGACTCATAAACACAAAAAATCAAAAGGAAAAATGTAAGAAAATAAAAACCTAGGTGGGGTTGCCTCCCCACAAGCGCTTCTTTACCGTCGCGAGCCGGACGGTGGCTCCTAAGTTTCGGTCCATCCCAGAACCTCCTTGAAGTTGAGGTTCTCATTAATGAGGTGAAGTCTCAAGTCACGAGCATGGGATGTGATAGGTGATGCAAATGGCTCGTGGCCTTGAGGAAGATGAAGTCTCCACTCTCGAGACCTCTCCTTCGCGTCTGCTCTTGTCTCATTGCCCCAAACAAGATAAGATATATTCGATTGACCACCATCGCATCCACCAAGAGGGATCGATGTTGATGTAGCCTTGGTCTGGCCAAGAGACACTGCAAATGGGTCATTGCCAAGCAGCTCCTCGAAGTTTGGTGGATATATCACATGTAACTCATGGCCGGTGCAAGCCTCTTCCACCTTAACTCCGTCCTCAGCCTGGACGCCAATTGCTTCTTCAACCCCCCTTTCTTCTTCATGTGGTATCTCCCCTGGGAAAAGATCAAGAACCACCTCTTCTTTTCTTTCTTCCTCATCCTCCACAACTTCCTTCCTCATCCTTGCTCGCTTTTCTTCTTCTAGAACAAATTGGAGAGCAAGTCGCCAAGCAATTTCTTCAATGGGATCATCTTGCATCTCCCCGCACGGGCCCAACATGTTAGAGCATAAATGAGGAAAGGTGTGATCTGCAACCAAAGGACTTTCCTGATCATGATTATCATGGGAGTTTTCTATGATAACTTCTGTATGCTCCTCAACGCTCCCATAGCCTTTGTCATCCTCCACCTCTTCTAGCGTGGTAGCAGAAAGGTGATCTTGAGCAAGATGTGAGCAAACTTGCTCCACCCACTCTGTTTGCTTCGCTGAGCGCTGAACAGTCTCCTCCATATCATGGAGAAATGAGGGATCGGAAGCGGCAAGGGCTTTGATTTGAAGATCCATCTTGGAGCATGATCTCTCAGTGTCTCGAGCAAACTGCTCCACGAGAAGCCTTAATTGTTTGTTCGGATCTTCCAGTGAAGTGTAGCATGGCTCTGCAGAGTGGCCCGTGAAGGCCTCCATGGCTAACTCCAACTCAGATGGCCCCTCTGGTTGTGGCAGGAACTCTTCTTGAAAAGGATATTATCCTTGAGGTTCCCAAGGGTTTGGTTGTTCTCCGTAGTAGGAGGGTTGGTACTGACATCCTAATCCATAGTCTTCTCCTCCTTGATTGCTCCAGGAAGTCTCGGGGTAATACCACACGGATGGTGGTTGATACCCCCAATGGTTGGAGAAGCCATGAGGATCCATGTTTCAGAGCTGCACCAACAAAAACATAACACCCAAGTGAAAAGCAAGGGTGGCAAAGAAAAGAAAAAAGCTAAAGTAACAGACTTTCACGTTTCCCCAATAACCTAGAGGGTCCCCGGCAACGGCGCCAAAAACTTGACACTCCAAAACACAACACCAATCTGCGACCAAGTGTAATCGCAGACCGGGACTGCAGTAAAGTGGCAAGTTATATTATCAACCCGGGGTCTAGATCTACTGCTTACTCAGTGATTATCTATTATCTAGCCAACTAAGTTAAGTGTTTGTTGTTTAAAGCAAAAGCAGAAAGAAAGCAGGAATTGGTATGGTTTTCTCAAGCAAAGAAGAGTCACTCGGGAATGAGTCCCCCTAGCTCCTTAGTGAGGTTTCAATTGTAATTTACCTGGTTTGATTTACTGTTGATTAGACTGCGGAAGATCCGACAGTAGCTTGGAATCTCTTAAGCTGACCAAGCCCTCTCAGACTAACTACCCGGCAGACGACTAGTCTTCACCGGGATAGAAAGCTGAAGCAGTAAGAACAAAACTCCACTACTGGAATTGAATTCAAATACAAAGCAGTAAACTGGCTAACTCTCGTATAGTCAATCTCCTACTACCGAATGATGAGGCTCTAACAACCTAATCAGATTCTATCTATCTCAGGTTGTAGCAGAAATCAGGAAAAGCTGATCAGACTTCAATTGACTTAATAAACATGCATCATTCGATTAAAACCAAGCAATAATATCATCCCAAGTCATTACAATCAAATTCCTAACACATAGAACTAGGGTTCTTCATACCCAAGTGAGAGAAGGGTTCTACTCCATAGAGAGAGAGAGGAAAACAGAATACAGAGTAGTGATACTCATAAAGATGAGGAAAATCTGCTATGGGATGATGATTTCAACTCCTATGACGATCTCCAAGCTTGATTGATGAAACCCAGCTCCAAGATAGTTTCTAGGATGTGTTCTTCGTACTTTCTCTCTCTAGGGCTCTGTTTTTGCTCTCAAAACTCGATTCCCTCTTTTGCAGCCCGAAATTGGGTAAAAACCAGAAATTCCCGACTCACACGGGCAGGCCCACACGGCCGTGTGGCATACCCAGTTTCCCGTGTGAGGTCAAAACGCCGCGTTCCGATTAATTGCACTTCACGCTTCCTACACGGCCAGGGTCACACGGCCGTGCAGCTCACCCAGCCTGGCCGTGTGAAGCCTCGCAAAAATCCACACGGCCAAAGTGCAACTTCACACGGCCGTGTGAATATCAGGGCTGGCCGTGTGAAGGCTCGCACAATCCCACACGGCCAAAGTGGTCACTTGCACGGCCGTGTGAGTTGTGGGTGTGCCCGTGTGGCTTCCTTTTTGACTTGCCTCGCGCCCGATCTTCGTCCAATCGACCCCGAACTCGCTCCTAACCCTTCATTCACGTGCTCGGACCTGAAATATCATAAACAAACACAACCTAGCGTGAAATCGGCCTAAAACACGAGAATTACCATCTCAAACGGCTCCAGAATAGGGGTAAAAACATGTGCAATTAACGGCTTATCAATCGCTGCGAAGAGAAGCGATCCACCAAGCACCGTTGTAGGGTACAACCATAAAAATTTCACCGTACTAGGACAACATAATATGATGTTCATCACTATACATAGAAGCGATCAACACCACCTACAATCAACAAACATTTATAGTTAGTACTCTCGATATTCACTCCAGTCATCACAAAATGACCAAGTATATATAGACTTATGATGGTTACCGAATTCCACCAAGACTTGTTAAATACCTACGATAATACAACAAAAGTGCTCGGATCAATAGTCAGTTGTGTTTGCTCCAATCCAGCTTATAAATAAATGTATGCATGTAAGGACCTTAAAACGTAATAGCAATAAAATACATACTTACAAAGTTAAAAGTAAATAAACTTGCTTAGCATAAGACGCATCCCGTGGTGGTTCATCATTCCCCAATCTTCTTGTGAGCAACGTGGGGCGAACCTTAGAGGATGATCTCATGCCCAAAGTTTGAGGATGGACATAGCACCACCGGCTTGTTTTGTAGTCAACTTCAAACATGCACATAACTCTTGATACACCATCTCTAAACAAGCTAATCTCCATCTCTTCGTCCCAATCAACTCCCAATCATCGAGGAACAATGAAAGCCACATGCCATTTATCCACCTATTCGTCTTGTTCGTAAACATTACTCCAACAATCAAGACAATAATTTAAATGCGGCATATTGGCCCACTGCAGAATCAAGGGTATTGGTGTCCATCTACTCTTGCATAATACAATCAATGGGCCATGTGATCGATACTTGGCCCACTTGTAATGGTAGATGACCTAGTCCCACTACCTCTGTGTCATATCAAAGACAAAATGCTCCCTAATCGGTGGCTCCCAACCTCATTTGGGATTGGATGAGTTGTCAATGATGGCTTCTCTAGTGGTTGGGAATTCAGTGAGGATGACAACATCTCTTAGTGTGATAGTCATCTCCTCATCGAAAAAGTGGAAGGTATGTGTCTTGGAAAGGGCTACAAAAGAGTCAAGCTGAGTTGAGATTTTGTTCAGCTTGAGCTCGAGCTTGATAGAGAATAGCTCAACTAGAGCTTGACTCAAGCTCGATACGGGCTATAAATTTAAGCTCGAGCTCGACCTGTCAAGAAATTTGACAACTTGAGCTTGACATGGGCTCGACTAGATAATAGCTCATAAATGGTCTCAACAATGACAACTCAACTATCCCTAGCTCAAACTCTGTCCATTTTGAGAGTCAATAACTCAACCTGAACTTAAAATAGTGAAAGTCTGACATTCTTTTCAACCCAAGCTTAAGTCCCAAACAATAAAAGTACCACACCTCAGATTATCTTCATGAAAGAGCGAGAGAAAATTGGAAAGGAAAAGAAAATTTAGATATAATGAAAATTTGAGGATAGTAAAATAACGAAGGAAAACTTATGTTGAATTTTGAAGGGGGAAAAATAACCCAATAAGAGTAAATGATGTTTTAACTCAAAATTGTGGAATCTCTTAAGCTGACCAAGCCCTCTCAGACTAACTACCCGGCAGACGACTAGTCTTCACCGGGATAGAAAGCTGAAGCAGTAAGAACAAAACTCCACTACTGGAATTGAATTCAAATACAAAGCAGTAAACTGGCTAACTCTCGTATAGTCAATCTCCTACTACCGAATGATGAGGCTCTAACAACCTAATCAGATTCTATCTATCTCAGGTTGTAGCAGAAATCAGGAAAAGCTGATCAGACTTCAATTGACTTAATAAACATGCATCATTCGATTAAAACCAAGCAGTAATATCATCCCAAGTCATTACAATCAAATTCCTAACACATAGAACTAGGGTTCTTCATACCCAAGTGAGAGAAGGGTTCTACTCCATAGAGAGAGAGAGAGGAAAACAGAATACAGAGTAGTGATACTCATAAAGATGAGGAAAATCTGCTATGGGATGATGATTTCCACTCCTATGACGATCTCCAAGCTTGATTGATGAAACCCAGCTCCAAGATAGCTTCTAGGATGTGTTCTTCGTACTTTCTCTCTCTAGGGCTCTGTTTTTGCTCTCAAAACTCGATTCCCTCTTTTGCAGCCCGAAATTGGGTAAAAACCAGAAATTCCCGACTCACACGGGCAGGCCCACACGGCCGTGTGGCATACCCAGTTGCCCGTGTGAGGTCAAAACGCCGCGTTCCGATTAATTGCACTTCAGGCTTCCTACACGGCCAGGGTCACACGGCCGTGCAGCTCACCCAGCCTGGCCGTGTGAAGCCTCGCAAAAATCCACACGGCCAAAGTGCAACTTCACACGGCCGTGTGAATATCAGGGCTGGCCGTGTGAAGGCTCGCACAATCCCACACGGCCAAAGTGGTCACTTGCACGGCCGTGTGAGTTGTGGGTGTGCCCGTGTGGCTTCCTTTTTGACTTGCCTCGCGCCCGATCTTCGTCCAATCGACCCTGAACTCGCTCCTAACCCTTCATTCACTTGCTAGGACCTGAAATATCATAAACAAACACAACCTAGCGTGAAATCGGCCTAAAACACGAGAATTACCATCTCAAACGGCTCCAGAATAGGGGTAAAAACATGTGCAATTAACGGCTTATCAATCGCTGCGAAGAGAAGCGATCCACCAAGCACCGTTGTAGGGTACAACCATAAAAATTTCACCGTACTAGGACAACATAATATGATGTTCTTCACTATACATAGAAGCGATCAACACCACCTACAATCAACAAACATTTATAGTTAGTACTCTCGATATTCACTCCAGTCATCACAAATGACCAAGTATATATAGACTTATGATGGTTACCGAATTCCACCAAGACTTGTTAAATACCTACGATAATACAACAAAAGTGCTCGGATCAATAGTCAGTTGTGTTTGCTCCAATCCAGCTTATAAATAAATGTATGCATGTAAGGACCTTAAAACGTAATAGCAATAAAATACATACTTACAAAGTTAAAAGTAAATAAACTTGCTTAGCATAAGACGCATCCCGTGGTGGTTCGTCATTCCCCAATCTTCTTGTGAGGAACGTGGGGCGAACCTTAGAGGATGATCTCATGCCCAAAGTTTGAGGATGGACATAGCACCACCGGCTTGTTTTGTAGTCAACTTCAAACATGCACATAACTCTTGATACACCATCTCTAAACAAGCTAATCTCCATCTCTTCGTCCCAATCAACTCCCAATCATCGAGGAACAATGAAAGCCACATGCCATTTATCCACCTATTCGTCTTGTTCGTAAACATTACTCCAACAATCAAGACAATAATTTAAATGCGGCATATTGGCCCACTCCAGAATCAAGGGTATTGGTGTCCATCTACTCTTGCATAATACAATCAATGGGCCATGTGATCGATACTTGGCCCACTTGTAATGGTAGATGACCTAGTCCCACTACCTCTGTGTCATATCAAAGACAAAATGCTCCCTAATCGGTGGCTCCCAACCTCATTTGGGAATGGATGAGTTGTCAATGATGGCTTCTCTAGTGGTTGGGAATTCAGTGAGGATGACAACATCTCTTAGTGTGATAGTCATCTCCTCATCGAAAAAGTGGAAGGTATGTGTCTTGGAAAGGGCTACGAAAGAGTCAAGCTGAGTTGAGATTTTGTTCAGCTTGAGCTCGAGCTTGATAGAGAATAGCTCAACTAGAGCTTGACTCAAGCTCGATACGGGCTATAAATTTAAGCTCGAGCTCGACCTGTCAAGAAATTTGACAACTTGAGCTTGACATGGGCTCGACTAGATAATAGCTCATAAATGGTCTCAACAATGACAACTCAAACTATCCCTAGCTCAAACTCTGTCCATTTTGAGAGTCAATAACTCAACCTGAACTTAAAATAGTGAAAGTCTGACATTCTTTTCAACCCAAGCTTAAGTCCCAAACAATAAAAGTACCACACCTCACACTATCTTCATGAAAGAGCGAGAGAAAATTGGAAAGGAAAAGAAAATTTAGATATAATGAAAATTTGAGGATAGTAAAATAACGAAGGAAAACTTATGTTGAATTTTGAAGGGGGAAAAATAACCCAATAAGAGTAAATGATGTTTTAACTCAAAATTGTGGAGTAATTGCTATAATAAAACACCCCCCCCCCCCCCCCCCCCACACACACACACACAAAAACTCCCTTGTACTCTAGTAAAACTTATGAACAAAGGAAAAGTTTTGAATCCCTACAATTCCCCAAAATTTCTCCATTCTTTTTTCCCTCTTTCATGAATAGAGGGTAAGTGAAACCAACCACTTTATTTGATAGGCATGAAAAAGGAACAATTCTTCATTCTCTTCGAAGTGGTAAGAAATCATGACAATATTTATCAATGTTGTTAATCCGCGGGCGGTGGGTTAACCTGCCGAACCAACCGAATTTTCCCTGAATAGTCGACAGAAATGGGTGCGAGCTCCTGCCGAAGACTTCAACCGGACCTAGTCAAACCTTCATACCCATTAGGTTGACTCGAACCAGCAAATTTCGGGTTGTGGATACCCTCCAGGTCGTTTCTCCTCCCGGCTGAAAGCTCCAGTCTGCTGCAATCCTGCTGACTTGCACTCCAGAAGTGGTCGGCCTTTTGCAGCACTTTGAGGACGTTGAGCAAGCCATTGGAGGATTGTACTAGGATCATGGCGGTTGGGCCTTCTGTCGTCGATGGCGCAACGGGCTATACTGTGGGAGGAGATATAGCCTTTGAAGGGAATTTTTTTAGAGGTTAAGGAAGAGGTGGAAGATTGTATTTTGTGAATGTGGAACTACGGAGGAAGAGGAATAGGATGGAGGAGAATGGTAGTGTGGAAAGGGCTTGTGATTGCTGCACCATTGTTTGTGGGTGTTAGTTATGCGAATGTGGTGTTTGATGAAATGCTTTTGAGAGATGAGAATTGGCGAATGCTTGTTTGTTGAAGATGGTTTGATGTGCAGATGGGTGGAGAGAACTTATATAGAGATAGAGCTAAACTGGACTAAACCGATTGGATCATTAATCCTCAACCCACTTACTCGACCGGGTCAACAAGGTAAACCGGGTTTACAACCTTGATAGTGATGGTGATATACAATTTGGGGATGCAGTAGGGAGAAACAATGACAATAGTATACCTGAATCTTACTAAAATTACGGATTGGGGATAATAGTTCCTATCTTACCATTATTTTATCACAATTCACAACCTTACTAATAATTCACCTTCCCTACCTTTAAATTTGACAGTGTGTAGAGTGAGTTGGTGTGTTGATTGGCGAGGGGGGGGGGGGGGGGGTACTAGCAGCAGATTGTGAGACATTTGAATTGGACGTGAGACAATGGCAAATAAATGTGAAGTTGCATATACCAATATAAAAGAGCGTTTGAGCAAGGCATGGCTGATCATAAGATTGAGAATTTGGAGTCTATCGATGGGAAAGAAGATGACACGGAGGAGACTGATTTGGATGAGAAAGCAGATGTTGATGGATGGGGAAACTCTATTCAAATATACATCAATCCCTTGTTAATTAGCAATCACCTACACACGTGGAGGTGAACTAGGTCCACTTCAAGAAACACTTATATGCCCTGTTCACTTCCCATTTCGTTTTCTGTTTTTTGTTTAAAAAATAAAAAACAAGAATCAAATGACAATTAAACGTGTTCACTTCCCATTTCGTTTTCGTTGGAAAAAACCAATTATTACAAATGGGAAAGCTATGGATAAACAATAAAACCTGGTTTTCTATAAACTTTGGGACGGGTTATCCCCCGTTTCCCAGCGGAAATCACGCTAGGTTTTAATTCGAAACCCGAGTTCGAATCACCGTGGCCACATTTTCCCCTTTTTTCCTCAGTAATCAATACTACGCCGTTTTAGTGGGCTCTTTCACCCACCATAACCCTAGAGCAACGGAAGAAATCGAGACTCCTCCCATTAGCAGCAGCCAGCCGAACTCTCCCTCTCCCATCTTCTTCCTCCGCCGGCCGCCCCATCTTCTTCCTCCGCCAGCCCCGCGCCGCCAAACCCAGGTCTACTTCCTCTCCCTCGCCAGCCCCGCGCCGCCATCACGGAAACGAGAAGCTCCAGCAGCACCGAAGGAGCTTTCCCCTTCTTGATTCCTCCTCCAGCAGAGAAGCTCCAGCCGCACCTCCGTCTGCTGTCGACCCATTCCAGGTAATTGCTCTCCTGCCAGCGACCCGATTAATGCTTTGTGCTGGTTTGGTGAATTGGACTGGTTTGGTCAATGCTTTGTGCTGGTTTGATGAATATTCGAATGGTTTGGTAATGTTTGTGTGCTGCGAATTGAATGAAATGATGGCTACTAGTCATTGGGCTTGATTCACTGTCTTAGAACTCTTAAAGACAGCATAACAATAATTGGACAAACCATATGGGGGACATGTGAAATCACAAGAAGAAGAAAAAAAACTAAAAGGGCAAAATTGGCAGATGATGCAGAGGTTGGTTTGGTGTTGTCTTCAGGTAAAGACGCTACCCTCCGGAACTGCAATTGCAAATTCAGGTCTCATCTACCATTCCTTCCCACCATCGAGGAAGATGGGGAAAAAATGAAAGAAAATAACATGGCCACTAGCTGATGTTCATGGTCTGGATTTCGTGGTGGACCTTTTCATCTGTGTTATTACTGGCCACTAGCTGATGTTCATGGTCTGGATTTCGTGAAATTCTTGTAGGTTCCTGCAGCACCATTACCGAGGCCTGATGGCTTCCCACTTCAATTGTGGCGGAATGAACCTCAGCCCGTTGTTGTTGATCAACCTTCTGAAAAGGCTATCCCGGTAATCATCACCTGGAACTATGGTGGCAATGAGGTTGCTGTGGAAGGATCGTGGGATAATTGGCAGTCAAGGTGAGGTTTCTGTCTTTGCTTCTGTTCCTAACTCCCTCTCTCCCGGGTCTCGAATCGAAAAAGGAACAAGTGAACAACACATGACATTCATTGTCTTTTTTTTGGGTTTGTTTCTCGTTGCAGGAAGTTAATGCAAAGAACGGGGAAGGATCATTCTATTCTTCTCGTGCTTCCATTAGGGATATACCATTATAAGTTCATTGTGGATGGGGAGTGGAGATATACTCCAGACCTCCCTTTTGTAGCTGATGAGATGGGCAGTGTTTGTAATGTTCTTGATGTTAATGTAAGTATTGTTATCAAGCTTATTTTAAATTTGTGTCCAAATTGCACCACGAGCTACTATAGACCGTGTGCAATACACATTTTTAGATAGATCATTACAGTGGACCCTTCGGGGACATCCGATAAAAATTACAGTGCATGAGAGGCATATAAAGGATACATCTGATGACCTACATGAACTCATGATAGAATCAAGCCACATTTTTCTTATAGATTGAAAGGCTATGGTCCCATAGTTTTCACTTTCCAGTTCATTTTGGTCTATCTGCGTTCGTTCTTTTATCAATGGTTAAGTGAAACTCAACACTTTGTAGCTTACTAGCAGTAGTTCAACTCAAACTTGAGCGATGGATGCACGACGAGATGGAATAGCAAACAAGTTGTGGGATGACTTTCAAGCTGGACTTATTTGAATTTTTATGTTGTACTAGTACTTAATTAATATAAGATGTTGTACTTGTATTGTGTTTATTTGTAGTTTAAAAACTATTTAATTCGAATTAAAAATTATAATCATGGCTAGGGTTGTATGATAATCAAGAATCAGAAAACAGAATGAAGCAACTAAACAGGTTTTCTTTTTAGAACTCAGTTTCAGAACTCACCAAAAATCTCAGCTAAACAAGGTTTTTTCAGGTTTTGTTTTCCAGGAAATGGTCAGCTTCGTTTTCATTTTAATTGGACGTTTGAATTGGACGTGAGACAATGGCAAATAAATGTGAAGTTGCATATACCAATATAAAAGAGCGTTTGAGCAAGGCATGGCTGATCATAAGATTGAGAATTTGGAGTCTATCGATGGGAAAGAAGATGACACGGAGGAGACTGATTTGGATGAGAAAGCAGATGTTGATGGATGGGGAAACTCTATTCAAATATACATCAATCCCTTGTTAATTAGCAATCACCTACACACGTGGAGGTGAACTAGGTCCACTTCAAGAAACACTTATAAGCTTCAAATATGGCGTTGTGTACTTTCATTGGTCTACTATTTTTTTTATAATGGTTTCAAGTTTAACTTAAAGAGTTTTAACCCAACATTGATATTGTTATGAGTTAATTATGAACCCAATGTCAGGATCAGCAAGTTGATGTACATCACTCCCACCAATAATCTCGGAGGACAAGTATGTCAAGCATAATGGTAATGGTGCGGTTTTGTTGTGCAAAGATCAGATTTGGAGACTCTAGAAGGGTCTCTCTGCAGCGCTGCCCGTGATTAAACAAAATACCATTGGGAATTTGGATGTTAGATGTGGTTGCAGTATAATGTTTTGGAATAATGTTGGCTTGCAGGCGGTGTGATTCTTAGAGAACGCCTTGTTAACCCAAGATCCAACGAGAATCTGGATGCCTCAGTTGCAGAAATGGTTTCTAGCTCAGGTGCGTGGAATTGGTCAGCAATTTTGCCTCTTGCCTCACAATTTATCGCTTTGATTGTAGGAATAGAGCACCCAATGGCGGATTCAGGGGAAGACATCACTCTTTAGGGCTTGGAAGTTGATGGGAAGTTCAAGCTTCGCTCTACCTATTCAATATTTGATGATTGCTTGCAAGAAAACTATGTTAGTAATACATGCAATCTTGAACCTATGGACTGGAAGTAAATCTAGAAATGGAGTGACCCCAAGCGTATCATATACTTCATGTGCTTGCCTTCCATGATTGGTTGATGACAAACTACGAGCAGAAAAGGAGAAAACTATACACCAGTGACACGTTAGCCTTTGCAATCTTGCGCCCGAGTTGAACCAACACATCATACAACAATGCCTCGAGGAAAAAGGTAAGGAAGAAACTTTGTATGTTTATAATACCCTCACTTTCGGCCTCAATTTTATAGGTAGGATGTCGACTCACCTCCGAGATGTCAACACCGGTTTTCTCTTTGGCGTAGTAGCTTGGTATCTCTGGAAATGCCATAATGAGAGGATCTTCCAGCAAAAGTAGGAGGACGTTGGCACGTTGGTGCACCGTATTCAGTGTTGGACCAGGATGACGAACAAGGATTGAAATACTGTACCGGAAAAGTCAACGGTAGGGTATTTTATGCTAAAACCGTGGTTTAACCATGGTTCAACCGTATTATACCACTAAATACTGCCTACCGATTTTGCTTCCGGTAAGAGGTTTTTCAGGTCGAATCGTCGGTACGATACGGTATTTTAATCCTTGACGACAAATCAAGCCAAGGAAAGCTACGTATTTTAATTTTCAGTGGAAACCTCCTTCGTGGCATTGGGTTCTCGTCAATACAGATGGCTACATACTACAACAAGACTAGCAAGAAGCATCCAAAGGCCTTATGAGAGACCACCTAGGAAGATGTATGAGAGCCTTTACATCCACCAAAGGAGTGTGTACCATCATGAAAGCCAAAAATTCGGGGAGTTCTTCAAAGACTTCAAATAGCTTGGGATCTTGGATATAGAAAGGTTCTACCTGATACAGACTCAATGACAGCTTTCCAATTCCTGGCGTCCGAGGAGCAAGACAACAACATATATTTTAATCTTTCACGAAAGGCTCATAAGCTCATCCACTGAGAATCAGAGAAAATATAGGTGTTCATTTTCTGGCTAACAAAGGCCACTCAGTTAGTATAAAGTGTTCATTTTCTTGATAATTGTGATCCAGGTTTTAATTACTCAAAGGTGTTCATGGGCACTGCCCATTTCCGTTTATTTAAACTAGGCAAAATACACTTGTATAGCCAAAACTTTCACGTTTGTGACAATAATAGCCAAATTTGGAGAAATACCACTTATAGCCACATTTTTTAAACTTGTTTGCCTAATTTAGCCATTTCTGTCAAATACTTTAACACCGTCAATTTTTACGTCAGTTAAATGGATGTTAGGCTGATATGGCTGCCACCTGGACAACACATCATTTCCACATAGACTCACCATGTGATAGGACTGCCACGTCACATTTTAAATAAATAAAAAAAATTATGAACGTCCCCAACGGTATCGTTTTGCGACAAGATTAGGCTTCTAGTAGAAACGAGCAGCGCGACGGTATCGTCGACTCAACCCTCGCCGTCATGTTGCTGGACTAGATCCGCGTCCCATTCCCATTGAAAACCACCAGGTTCCCGTCTCCGACCACAGTCAGCACGCCGCTCCGATCGAGCAATGGTCGGTCCCTGGTCGCAACCCAGATTAACAAATCAGCCTCGTGGCGTCGTGGTACTAGATTCCCAGGTACCAGGAGGTGGAAATCCCGGGGCCGAAGAATCCGCAGTCGAACTTGTCGTCGACGGATGGTAAATTTTTCCGCTTCTTCTTATTCTTTTGCTTCGTCTTCCACCTCTTCGTCAAATTCCCAATTCCATTTTCGATTCTTCCACTTCTTTCCACCTCTTCACCAATTCCCCAATTCAACCGCTTCTTTCCACCTCTTCATCAATTCCCCAATCCAATTCCCACCTCTTCCCATTCCCCAATTCAATTTCCATCCTATCCTATCCCGCTAACACCAAGTTCTTGATTTTCTTCGCACCACCACATCCTATTTCCTCGTCGGAGCACTCCTCTTCTTGCACGACCTTGACGTAATCCTTCAGAAGGGAATCAGCTCGTCGCACTACTTCTTCGCCTGAGAGAGATCGAGCTGACCACTTCGTCGTCCTCTTCAGCATGCCGATCTCACCGAACTGCGTCGTCGTCAGCACTGTAGCTTCGATGAGCCATATGTTTGGCCTGGTCATCTCTGTTTCTCTCTGTCATTATTTTCTCTTGCAACCGCAGAGAGTCCGAGAGCCAGTTCCGGTAGCAGCAGTGGGGAAGACGGGGAGGGGAAGAAAAGGCGGAGAGTTGGTGGTGGGAACTGGGAAGATGAAGATAAGACAGACGTTGAGGGCTTTCCAGTTTTTACTTCTTATTTTTTTAAAATGAATTATTATCCACGTGGATATTTATAGACTAAATCGGAAATAAGAGCTTGCCATGTCAGCATTTTTGTTTGTCCAGTCAGGTTTAACGCTAACACCGTTAAAGAATTGGACGGAAGTGGCTATAAGTGGTATTTCTCCAAATTTGGCTATTATTGGCACATAAGCGAAAGTTTTGGCTATACAAGTGTATTTTGCCTTTAAACTAATAGAGGTGCCCTTTTAGTGTCCCATTTTCTCACAAAAAAACTTACAGGTTATGAAAGCTAAATGATTTGTTTTGCTAACTACACAATCAATTTGACTTATAAGTTATAAATTGACTTAAGTCCTAAGACACATTATCGTGCTATTTCCCATCAAGATCCTAGCTCATGAGTCACTATCGAGCTAGCTCACGAGCTTCAAATAAGTTAGCTCGTGAGTCAGGCTCAACGAGCTAGCAATTCGAGCCAGCTTGCAAACATAGGAATTGGCTCATGCTCAGATCATTAACAAATGAGCCGACTCACGAGCTAGTTCATTAAGAATCAAGTCGAGTACCAATGAGCTTTATTGAACTGAGCCTTGACCCGCTCGTGAGCAGTTTGGCTCCTTTTCAGCCCTAGTCTCGGGCCGCTACATCTCTGTTGTCGTCAAAAACTCTTTGTCAATCTCTATCTCCACAAAGAATCATACCATGTTCAACCCCCGCCCTTTCTAGATAGGGCAAGATTCGTTCATGCCATTGGGCAAGCGTGAGGTCCCTTTATGGACGAGGGAATAAGTGATTCATACGAAGAAATGCACAAAGTAAGTTTTACAATGATAGACAAATATTAGAAACGTTTCAAAATACTAAAAGATAATACTTTCACGGTCAAGCATGCGTACCAGGTTGTTGTTTCAAATCGCATGAGATTAGTTAAATACTTTGCATCCCTTGGCCTAGGTTGGATATACAATCTTGAAAAATGTACATCGGCCGCCATTTATCATTAAATATAAAGAAAAATAATATTATTTCATTTGTAACATAATCATGAAAATATTAACTTTCAAATAAAAGAAAAACATTTATGGTGTGGACGGTCTGGTTTAGTCACAACTATAGAGCATACTATGAATTCCTTACTTTGGAGTATTATGGGCAAAAATTTCCAGAATCAAGAAAATCAATGAGTCAATCATGGTTAAACTTGTAAACTTTTAAGACATTATTAGTCTTATGGTGTCCTGCAAACAATTCTCGTTATAAAAAAAAAAAACTAAATACACGACAAATTTACTAAACAATAAATCATAAGATGAAAGATGATAGGTACCTTACGAGCCTCTCGTCTAATTTTGGCGGAAGCCGGGCAGAGGTTTGACTGGATTTTTAGAGGGCGAGGGTTGTATCACATACTTAAGGAAACATTTTTAGGTGTGGAAGGTCGGGGTTAGCCGCAACCACAAAGTATACTTCGAATTCCTTAAGTGGTGGAAGAGAGAAAGAAAGAAATGTTTTGGTGGTGTGAATGAAGGAGGGAGAGTGTTGTATTTATAGTGGTCGGGAATAGCTAAAGTTGAAAGCGGCCAACACATATTGCTTCCGTTAAAAGTGATTAAGGGCTCTATTATACTCCACCTCAACGATCTATGCCATTATCCGCGTTCCACGCCGAGAACCCCAACCAATTGCTTTACCGCAATGCTTTCTGCATTTGATCGCTTGCCACATTAGCATTTCATGTTGATCGCTTTATTTTTCAACGATCATAAATTCATTGCGTCCATATCAAGTGATAATGCCTAGATCGCTTTAGACTTAGGTGATCAAGTTCCAAACATTTGAGATTGGGAAATTCTTGTGCAACTATTGTATTTTGAGAATCTTTTTAACAACTAGTGTACTCTGGGGAAAAATCCATTAGCAACGAACAATGAACTATTCAAATTCTCTTGTATGTTAATGAAGTTTAAAAAATTTCATTTTCGTAACAACTAGTGTACCTTGGAAAAACATTAACCTCAACCCCTTCTTCTACCGCAATCAAATTTAACAAAGATTGAAGAAATTTGAGAACAATATATTGGTTATGTGATAGATGCAATTAAAGAGACAACTATACACGATATATAGTGGAGATGTGAGAGTAGTGTAAAGCTTGCTCTATGCAGCTATGCTTATATATTATATTGACATTCAGGATGAACAATGTGCTTTGCTCTGAATGCTCATTTGCATAATTCTGTTAAATGTGGTTCATTTGCATGATGATGGTCAGTGGCGGACCCAGAAATTTTACATAGGGGTGTCCTCTTTTAAAAAATAAATTAAATACAAATAATTCTAAAAAAATAAAAAAATAAAAAATATTTAAATAAGAAATACCTTACTCATACAGTCATACAACTTGAAAAAATTCACGATGTGTTTTCATATTAAAAAATGATTGTAGAACACACTTGGGGTCTACACTGTTCAAAAAAATTTGTCCCTGTATATCATATAAGACAATCATTCACGAACTGATCACATATTCGATTTCTAAACTTGTTTTTTATGTAATCCAAAGCTGAAAAGACTCTTTCAACACTTGTCGTGCAACCATAAATCAATACAAATTAAGGGTAGCTTAAAATTTGTTTAATTGTTAGATTTTGAAAATAATTAGAGATAGAGAATGACATTATACTATTACACGGTGTTTAAAATCGAATAACATATGAGTTGTAGCCTAATGAAAATTATGTTTATTAAAATTGTCCTAGGTTTGAATTACCCAAACATTCACTTATATTCTCATACTCAAACTAAAAGATGAGAGTAGGATAATCACTTTTTAAAATTTAGGGGTGCCCGCGACTATTAATTATAATTTTTTTGTCAATACGTAAATTATCACCGGAGGTTGGATAATCGTTTTCCTGAAATTTGGAGGTTTTCGGGGACACCCAAACACCCATGGGTCCGCCCCTGATGATGGGTGAATTGGTATGTTTGTCAAATATAACCACTTTCGCAGTCGATGAATAGATACAGTGAAATATCATCACATTCATCCAACTGTTACATATTTTTGATAGAAATAACCATTTTCAAAGATATTTTTATGGTGGACTAAAACGGAAATAGAGGAAATGACTAGCCTGTTACCGGGTCAAAGCTGAGCGGCCATTACGATAAAATAGTTGATCTAGTGATCGTTCTGTCAGTCTCTATAATTTAGTGACTGACTTGATATTTAATAATCCATCCCAGGATTGATTTTGATAGTGGACTGGTTGCCATTGCAGCTCGAGCTTAGAGGAAGAGGACAGTATCTCGGCGGCTCTGCCTAGAAAAACTACACTGCTCGTAGAACTAACTGACCCAATCAGCGTAGACGAAACCGCCGCAACTTCACCGTCTTCTACAGCACACAGACCCAGTTGAGCATACCTAATTGCACACAAGATGCTCGCGGAGAGAAAAATGAAAACAGAGGCGATGAGATGCGGCGGATTGTAAGTTTTGGTGGTTACTAGAGGCTGAGCTGAACCCACAACCTGCGACGAGAAGAGAGAGAAAAAAGGGACCTACATCCCCCGCCGATTAACCTGAAACCGAACTACCGGCGATGTCTTCTTTACAAGAGGAGGCACCGATAACTCCGACGAAGAGGAAGGAGAACGGGGTAGACCTCTGGCTCAAGACCACCTTCACCCAATCTTTGAAACATGCCGTCTCAGCTGTGCCAGTCTCATCTCTTTCCGGTGGCTCTGCTTCCCCAAGAACTCCAAGCATTGCCGTCCCTTCCGAACCCACTACACCGACATTCACCGACTCCCAAACCCTAATCTCCATTTCCGCCGACATTATGGACCGGACCCGCCTCCTGAACGACGAAACCCTCCTCAAGATCCTGTCTTTCTTGCCCGACTCCCAGAGGAAGTCCAATCGCCTTGTTTGCAAGCGCTGGCTCAATGTTCAAGGTCGACTCTTTCGGTCTCTCAGGATTCTCGATTGGGAGTTCCTAGAATCGGGTCGGTTGACTTCCAGCTTTCCTGATCTCACCCACGTGGATTTGATCAATGGGTGCGTGGTGACCCCAGTGGGTTCCAGTATTTACCTGAATCATCGGTTTATCTCCGTGCATTTGGACTCCGGAGTTTCTGCCTTTTCACCCAGTTGGCGACTTTGCGAGGAGAATTTGTTGCCAGCTGAGACTGTAGATAGAGGACTCAGAGTTTTAGCTAATGGGTGCCCTAATTTGCGCCGGCTTGCAGTGCTTGGTGCCAGTGATGTAGGACTGATAAGCGTGGCTGAAGAATGTCCTACGCTGCAGGAGCTGGAGTTGCACCGCTGCAATGACAATGTCCTGCTAGGGATTGCAGTCTGTTCCAATCTGCAGATATTGAAGCTTGTAGGAAACGTGTATGGGCTATATGGTTCAATAGTTTCAGATGTTGGTTTGACTATTCTGGCGCAAGGGTGCAAGAGACTACTGAAGCTTGATCTCACTGGATGCGAGGGTAGCTTTGATGGGATTAAGGCAATAGGGCACTGCTGCCAGATGCTCGAAGAATTGACAGTGTGTGATCATAGGATGGATGATGGGTGGTTGGCTGCTCTTCATTTCTGTGAAAATTTGAAGACTTTGAGATTATTGTCGTGTAAGAGAATAGATTCTGTCCCGGGGCCAGATGAGTATCTGGGTCGTTGTTCTGCTCTTGAAACACTACATTTGGAGAGATGTCATTTAAGGGACAAAATTGGAGTTCGAGCTTTATTTAAGGTTTGTGAAACTGTGAGGGAAATTGTTGTCCAGGATTGCTGGGGTTTGGATGATGAAGGGTTCAGCTTGGCTAGCACTTGCAGGTAATTGCTTGATTCAGTTCTGTATATATTCTCCAAACTACGCACCATCTCCCTGTGACCATTGAAACTAGAAATCCCTTTGTCCCCATGTTTTAATGGCTCAAGTGAGTATATAGATATGGAATATTAGGTATGGATAATGCATATGGTAACTCCCAATGGTTCATTAGCTTATGCCAGATGATCAATCATAGGAGAGTCCTACTTGGAACTATTGTACATACCGCAGTCCGTTGATGAATGAGGACTTAAAGCAATGCGATAAAATTATACTGTCGAGGTTGAATTGGTTTTCATGCTTAACTTGCCTTGTAGTTTAATAATGCATGAACTGCCTCTCTATTGCAGGAGGGTAAAGTTACTCTACCTAGAAGGATGCTCCTTGGTGACAACAGAAGCCCTCGAGTCTGTACTTTTAACCTGGAATGAGATTGAACATTTGAGGATAGAATCATGTAGGAAAATAAACGACAGCGAGATCTCTCCAGAGCTTTCAAACTTATTCTGTGATCTCAAAGAGCTTAGATGGAGACCAGATTCCAAATCAATCCTTGCAGTAGGTCTGATGGGGACCGGCATTGGAGAGAAGGGCCAGAAGTTGTTAAGGAAATCATGAACACTGTGCAAAACATCTCACTCAGTGTCTCAACCAACCCATTACTGAGTTGGCTGTTGTAACTTTGAATCATCAAACTGCCTCAGTGCTCGCCTTCTCAAGAGCAAGTTGATGGATGCAAAATTTTAGAAGTGTCTACTTGACAGTTTTAGGCTTCCTTTACATGTATCGACTACAGATTAGTGTAGGAATGTAGCCTCCTTCCATAACTGGGTAGACTGTGTAGGCTTCCTTTTTACTTTTGTAAAGTGGTCCACATGACAACAGAAAGACTCTCAGATAGGCTGCCTCAGCTTGTGTACTTTCCTCATTGATCATACTGTCCATATATGTAGCAATCAGCAATAACTGTTCAAGTTCACTTGCGACAATGAAGTTACAAAATTTCCTTTTGATCGTCCACTTGCTACTGAGGTGCTATTACTGAGATCTCTGCTGCCGAAGTATCCTACGAATTTGATCTGTTATGAAACCCACTTTCAGTCCACATCAAGGATCAAATGGCATCCCCTTTGTCGACTCATTCCCACAAATTATATGAGAGATTACGAAGAGAGATTTGGCGTGAAACTCAAAAGTTTGTAACTTTATCATTGGGGTCGAAAAGGGTTGTCGTAAGAGAGATTTTTCAGTGTAATTTTCGTCTGGTGACCGCTCTGAATTTACCCACAAGCTCCCGTTGCAAACATAAGTAGGATAGCATAGCGGAGGCGAAAACATAAAAGCAAGGCGCACACACATCTGAGAGCAGCAGCAGGTGGAGAGAAGAAAAAAAAAATTAAAGATTGAATTTCTCAGATTTGGAGTGAAAATAAGCAAGCTCGGTGTGATCGTGATTCTTGAGTGCTTTCACCGGAGCAGGGCGCAGCGGAGAAAGGAAGAATAGCGTGTGGTGGCGGAGTGGAAGATGGGGAAAGGGAAGGAAGTGATGATTGAGCCTCCAAGCAGTAGCAGTCACAGCTATGGTGGTGAAGAGGATCGCGATCGTCATCACTCGGGCAGTCCTCTTTCCCACGACGTCAAATTCTCCTCTCGCAATGCCGCTTCCAAATACGATTTTGTCAAGGTTTCTCACACCGTGCCGTTACTTTCAGTTTCTCTTGTCTTGTTTCCCTTATGGCGGCGCTTAATTGCGGAAGTTGGTTTTTTACTCTCTTTCAGGTGAAGGTTTGTTATTACGTCCTTTCCAGATTCTTGCTCAGCCGAATGTTAACTGTTACCAAGGTCACAACATTGTACTACTCTTCGTTATCTTTTTCTTCTGATGGACGATCGATAGGCAAAGTTTTGCTTGTTTCTTCAGTTGCCTTTTTGAGCTATAGTCTTGAGTTTGAGCTTTTTTACCGTATAATTGGATCATGATCATGTGAAGGAAGGTGCAGTTTTAACCTGAGTTGTGGGGTTCTGCTTCAGATACCGAATCATGTAGCCGTAAAGATTGCTCTTGAACTCAAAAAGTTGCTGGTTGATAACAGCCTCCTTGATGTGTATGTGTTCCTGCCCTTCCTTATTCCTTTGCATTTCTGACTCCCCAACTACTCCATGATTTCTGGGATAATGGAGGCTAACCTATTTAAGGTAGTTCTGATATCTCGTTGACTTATCAGTGTCTTATACAATCTTTCTCTTCACCATTTATGGAGTAAATGCCAAGAACTGAAGCACCTTCCAAGTTTCAACTCTCTTAATTCGGATAAACTTCTCTGGTTTGTAGCTTATGGAGAGACGAGGATATGGGAAGAGTACATTAATCGATACAAGATGATGACAAGGTGAGTGGTCTTTTTTATGTAGCTTCTGCATTTTTTTAGATATCCAGGATCACTTGCAAGATGATTACTTTAAAGTGGTTAGTGTAATGGACACACATTTGATGCAAATAATCACAGGGTATACATCTTGACCCAAGTATTTATCTAATGGATGAAGACAACAAGTCACCAGCTTGCGTGCCTGATAAGATTGGAGAAACAACTCCATTCTCTGTGGAAAAATCAACGTTAGGGATTGATCCCTCAGGAAAAATGGAAGACATTAGTCCTAGTGTTAGTGACATCCATGCCAACGATACGAATGGCTCGCACGAGAACACAGTTGCAGCAGAAGAGAAATCTGGCGACAAAAACTTGGGCCGCAGGCAAATTGCTGAAGGTTCACAAAGTATTCATGAGAATGAAGGCGAGTCTGATTCCCTCTCCCGTCCCACTTCTCAAGATAAGGTTTATAGATAAATTTGAACTATGTCTATGGTGCTGCTGCCATTTCAGTTGAGACAGTTGGTCCTACGAAAGTTGCAAGAGAAGGGAAAAACTCTCCTATTAAGAGAGCAAAATCTGGTGGAGATCCAATACTTATACCCATAGTGCTGAAGATGGCTGAATTTGATCATAAGGTTTTTACCTTTCTTCTCACCCTTTGTAGTCTGCTTTTGGTTTTATACATACTCTGTCTATTTTCTCAGTCTGTTCCCTTTCTTGTCCAGGCATTACTTGAGGAATGGATCTCTGCTCGTATACCTAGAGATAAATACCAAGTCAAGGTAGTAAGGATCCTTGGTTCTCATTTCTCCAACCATAGAAAAGGGTTACAAGTATAGTGTACATGAGTTTTTACCTGAAATACGCCCAGTCACTGTATGGAGAACAGAAAAACTCTTGGGTTATGTAGATAATAGATGTATCATCATATTGTGAACTAATAGTTACTGAAACTTCTTAAAAGGATTTCAGCTTTGGTTTGTGCATCTTTGTTTTGGCAATTTCAAGTTATCAGTGCAAGTCTCACTGTTAGTCCGTCATGCGAGTAGTTTGGCAGTGAATTCTTTCTCTAAAGTTTCCACACCTTGTCATATTTTCAGGACAAAGAAAGGCTCATTGCCAATTTAAAAACTCTCCAGGACTATCTCATCTCTGCTCTTTCACTTCACAGGTATGTTGATAGTCAGGTCTACGAGTCTCCGTTGAAGACCATCTGTTTGACCTTTTAACATTTTCTTCATTTCCTCTCTTGACAGGGTCTGACTGTCGCTAACATATCTGCCACAACCTTCCCTCAAACATTAGATTGGCTCCACGGTTATCTTTTACAGGTAATGTTACTGTCCTGAGATGAGCACCCAGAAAAGGAGCTTATTCCTCAGCAGACCACTCCAGTTGAAAGGAAAACAACTGATCCCCACCTACTTGGCTCTCTATAATATTAATACTTCAACACTGTTCTTTCGTTACATAATTTGGGATCACTTATTCTTCTCATGTTGGTAGTCAGTATGTAGGGATTTTCCTCCTGTGTCTGAACTCCTCTCCTTGGCAATTGATCCTTCCCGTGTATCGAGCAAGAAATTTCACCAGTGTCCAATGAAAACGATCGGCAGCCAGCTCAAAATTGAATTACTTGTAGAGATGTAGCTTGGGCATTGACAATGCTACTCCTTTGCCCAGCCTGTGAATTGCGAAGTAGTGTTGATTCTGTTGTTTATTGGAACTCTTGCTCCCCTCCAGTAATGAACTTTCTCCGACTAGATGGGCTTGTAGGCTGTAGCAGCTTTGTGTTTTCATGAATCCGACATTAGCTTCAGCTTATCGTTCTTTGCGCTAATTCGCCTCCTCATTCTGCTCTCTTAACCAGTAACTTCTTAGTTGTACCACTTCAAACGCACTTCTCACAAGAACGCTTTGTACTCGATGCGTTGTTTTGAAGAAGAATGACCTGTTGCAGGTGGCTTCCCGAGCACGCAAATTTTGCTTTACCTACAACCTCAAGTGCAAGAAGTGCGAAAAGCTGTGAAACATGATTTAAAAGTTCATTCCGTCTCTGGAGGCAAAAGAAAGATAAGTTTTTTTTTTTTTGGCGGGAAGAAGGGAATGCTATACGTTCCAATTTCACTATGATCAAATGTGTAGTAACAAAGACAGTATGTGTAGTTTTGTGTACAAATTTTGACAAAGGAGAGGACTTTAGTCGTGAAATAGACGTAATGACTTGACTTCAACACAACTGTGTGAAGGCCTCCGTAAGCACCATCAGCTCTTCGAGGGACTTGTATGGGCTGGTTGTGTCATCCACAAGGAACTACCCTCTCACGATCTTCCACTCGTCCAGTCCGTCAATTTCATTGATATCTTGATCGCCAAGTTTCAGGTTGATCGCCTCCATGTTCTCTCTAATCCGTCTATGGTTTGAAGCTCTCCACGATGAAGTTGACTCCCTTGGAGAGGCCCTGCTGAAGGGGGATTTGGGCCGGAGTAGGGCTGAAAATTACCCCGACCCGTCCTTGACCCTACATTGACCATGTCTGACCCACCACTGAAGAGTCAAGATGTATAACTGACATCTAGAAATGAAACTATAAAACTTATATGACCTTGATATAAACTTGACATGAGCTTAATATAGACTAATTCGATCTTGATATGAACTTGATAGTGGTATGATATGACGTTATATGATCTTAATATGACATGGATATGATCATGATATGATATGGTCACTATTTTGTGTAACACTATTTGTCTCATAATGCATAACAAATTATCAAAGCACAACATCTTATTCGTACAAGAGCCAGCCTTGAAATAATATATGATGTTGTTACTAAGATGCCTCATGAGATGGTAGCAGAGCTAAAAACAATAATCTTTCAAGGGATTACTAGTTTCAATAAGACTAGAAACAATAGGTCGACACTAAAGTACATCATGAGCAAGTACAAGAGGAGCACAAAGACAATAACATTACCTAACGACACTGAGCTAGAAATTACACCAGAAGACATCCATAAAATCTATGACATTCCAATGGGGAAGAAAAAAGTGATTATGAAGAAGCCTTACACAACAAAAGAGTCAGAAAAATGGCTCCATGCACTTGGATTACAGCTGCAAGAAAAATGTTTGTCAAAAAGAAAGCTAAATGATACTGAAGACAAGATCAACCAAGAAAAAAACACAACAACATGGCTATATATGTTCTAGATACTTGTAACAGGAGGATTGTTCTGCATCAGTACAAGTATTTTTGCTGAATTACAATAATACACTTTCTTAAAGAGGACAAGAAACATGAATTCATGGAGTACACTTGGTGTGAGTATCAACAAGAGGGATGTCATCTAAGAAACAATGGCTTGCTGCAAATATTCACTTCACCATTATAAGTTAGCAATTCAGCTTTTAGTTATTTTCCAGTTTTTCTAAAATCATATCAACAACATATCACGAACATAAGACCATCAAATCATAATTGTATCATCAACATTTCACTATGATATGACCATCATAACTTGACACTAATGTATGTAACCTTTAATCTAAACGATTGTGGATGGAGTCTTACCATATACTAATATGATTATGATATGATTGATATAATCGTGTTATAAAATTAGCACCATAGCGATAATATGATGGTATGAATTGTATTAAATCTTTTAAACTATTTGATATAAGCAAAACAAGCAATTGAGACTCTCAAAGCTTCAAAGCGAGAAAATATATAATATGCAAATGAAGGAACTGCTGACCAAAGTAAAGAAGCTCAAAGCAAATGAAGGAGCTGCTCGACCACCACCCTAGCAAGCAAAGGACAAAAGTCCCAGAGAAGAAATTTGAAACTGCAAACATTGATGGTTAGACAAAGAACAATGATACTGAACATTTCATTCTCTCTCGATGATGCCGAGAATGTGAACTCTGACATCAACAAAGAGGATGATACCATAACTTCATATGAAGGTGATATCGAAACTAGGAAGGAAGCTGGTATAAACAACCAAGACAACAATAGTAAGGCTTGTGTTGAGGACACTAGTGAAAATAAAACCAAGGTGGGAAATTAAAAAAGAGCAACAAAGAAGCAAACAGTAACAAAGAGCAAACAGTAACAAAGGACAATATCGACAACATAGAAAAACCACCATAGACAACCAGACAACAACAGAACAAGAGAAACCAAAAGACAGCAACCCCAACAAAGACAATGAACCAGAAAAGGAGACGATAACAGTGATAATAGGAAGAAAGGGAAGAATGACACTCCTCAACAGCATGACATGACATCATTTGATCTTGGAGTAACTAGTACACAAGAATCATCACCTGTTCAAACGTCAAAGCCTCAAAAGAACCAAAGAGACCAAAAAGATTCAAGATTATTGTAAGTAGGTGCAATGAGGTAAAAGGAAGCAGTCAAACAAGTGAAAATGACAGGGAGGTCAAAACCAGTAGTCAGACAAGCTGATATGGGAAAATGTAGATATGAATATGATGCAGAAATTGCATATGCCATAGAGGACTTCGTATCCTACCTCAATTCCTCTTATTCAAAGAGGTAATCCTGTCAGAGAAACAACTATCTCAAGATCCAGGTGGGCAACCTTCTCCACCAGTGCTAATAACAACACGACTGATAATCAATGAGTATGAAGTGGTTGAAAACATCTTGGATTATGTTAAGTCACCATGTGACATGTAAGTAATTCATTCAATTTAGTTTACTAGCATTACTTCGTCATCATATCACTTACCATCATCATCATCATCATATCACTAATATATGACAAACATATCATCATCTTATCACTAAGATAGTCATATCATCATCATATCACTAAGATGTGTTAATCATTTCGTCATCATTACAATTTATGCAAACTTTACACTAAAAATGAAGTGATAACAAACACTCACAAACATTATGTAGGGTTGAACTACTATTCAGAAAAGTTAATGACACCTCTACAATGAATAGAACTTAGTTGTAAACCATTGACTATGATAAGCCACTATCAGCTGATATCATCAACTGGTACTGTGACACGCTAAAACATAACACCAAACTGCGACCAAGTGTAATCGCAGTCCGTGCAGTAAGTGGCAAGCTCTATTTGTCAACCCGGGGCCTAGATCTACTGCCTACTCTGTGATTATTTATTATCTAGCAAAATAAGTCGAGTGATTGTGGTTTTAACTAAAAGTAGTAAGAAAGCAGGAAATAGTTCGGGTTTCTAAAGCAAGGGAAGAGTCACTCGGGAATGAGTCCCCCAAGCTCATTAGTTAGGTCACAGTTGTAATTACTTTTGGTTGCTTTACTGTTGATTATACTGCGGAAGATCCGACAGTAGCTTGGAATCTCTTAAGCTGACCAAGCCCTCACAGTCAAACTACCCGGCAGTCGACTAGTCTTCACCGGGATAGAAAGCTGAGGCTATGAACACAGAACTCCACTACTGGAACTGAATTCCAGTACAAAGCCGTGAATCGACTAACTCTCGTATAATCGATTCACTACTACCGATTGAAGAAGCTCTGACAACCTAATCAGATTCTATCTATCTCAGGTTGCAGCAGAAATCAATAAAAGATGATCAGGCTTCAATTGACTCAATCAACACACTTCAATCGATTATAATCCAACAATATCACAATCCAAACATCGTTACAACAATGATCCCTAACACATAGAACTAGGGTTCTTCATACCCAAGTGAGAGAGGGTTCTACTCTATAGAGAGAGAGAGAGGAAAACAGCAAACAAAGAAGTCATACTCATCAAGATGGGAAGAATCTGCTCCGGGATGATGATCTTCACTCCAAGGATTATTTCTAAACTTGCTTGATGAAACCCAGCTCCAAAACCACTCTTAGGGGGTGTTCTTCGCACTTTCTCTCTCTAGGGCTCTGTTTTTGCTCCAGAAAATCGATTCCCTCTCCTTTGGCTTGAAATTGGGTTAAAAACCTAGAATTTCCCGACCACACGGCCAAGCCACACGGCCGTGTGGATTTCCAGGCTGCCCGTGTGAGTGTCAAAACGCCGCGTTTCAATTAAGTGGTTGACTCGCTATTACACAACTCCTAACAATGGCCAAGTGTAACCAATGGAAGGGACTGCAGTATAGTGGCTCAAGTAATAAATATCGAATCCACTGGTCTCTAGAGTTACTATTACTCAGCTTCAGTTCATTATTTAGCAAACCAGATTAATAAGGAAGAACTAAAACTACTTTAGCAAACTACAGTTAAAGTTAATCTAATTACAGGTTGGGAACTCACTTAGGTATGATTCCCCCTAGCCACTAGCCAGATAACGATTGATGATTTCTAACTTGTTTCTCTTTTATTCGCAATGCGTAGAATCCTTGACTAGACCTTGAGTCTCGACTAAAGGAACAAGGCCCTCTTGAGTCAATTGCCTAGAGGGACGTATCCTTCTCGAGAACAACCGATCAAGGCGTTCTGAACTAGATTCCCTCTATCGAATGAGGTTCTCAATCGATACAAAGCAGTGAATCAACCCTCGACTAAAGCAATCGATCCACTACTATCAATCTATGGTGCTCTATTGACCTAATCAGGTATTCGCTCTCATAGGATCAAAGCAGAATCAATAATCTCAACTAAAGAAGAATTGAATCATGAAAACAGGCATAGATTGAATATGAACTAAAGATTATCAAGTAAGAGTACTCATACAATCATCCAGTCAAACAAACATAGCTAGGGTTCCTCAAAACCTAAGTGAAGGGAAGTTACTCCATAGAGAGGAGAGAGACTGCAGTAAGAATCTTCAAATGATTAGTCTTCAAGTCTGGGTTTGTTCCTTGAGCTTCCTAGGCGAAGAAATCCTCCAAATCCACTCCAAGAATGCCCTCAAATCACCCTCTCTCTCTTTGGTTCGTCCCTTGGGTGTTTGGGATCCAAAACCCGGCTCTCTCTTTCCTTTGGCGTCAATCTGCCTCAAAAACCCGATTCTGGGCAAAACACGGTCGAGGACACGGTCGTGTTTTGCTTTTGCCTATTCGTGCCCTTGTCACGTGTTAAAAACACGCCTGCGTCGGCCAAATCACGATCGTGCCTAAATATGGACACGACCGTGTTTTTCTTTAGGCCAGCCCGTGTTTTGCTTTTCCATCAGTTCAACTCTCGCACATAAAAACACTGGCGTGCCTGTTTGTGTACACGGCCGTGTTCTTCAGGCCTCCTGCCCGTGTTTTGCCCCCAGCTCAACCGAATGACCTCCAAACGCCCTGAATCTCGTGCTTAGCCTTTCCTTCGACGTCTGGGACCTGAAATATGACAAAGTAGCACAACCCAACGTAAAACAAGCCAAAAATATACGACTACTAGCCGCAAACGGATAAGAACTAAGGGTGCAAACATGTGTAATTGTTGGTCTATCAGTGGTCTTCAGGCACGCTGCACGGCCAGAAGCGCACGCCTGTGTGGATTTCCAGCCTGACCGTGTGAGCTTCCTGGAATTTCCACACAGGCACAAAGGTTCCAATACACGGCCAGTGTGTCCTTGCTCGCGTAATGGGATTCCACACGGCCACGCCACACGGCCGTTTGGTTGCTAGGTCTAGCCGTGTGGATTCCTCAGCTTCTCGCCAGACGTCCAATTTTCGTCCAATCGACCCAAAACTCGCTCCCAAACCTCCAATCACGTACTAGGACCTGAAATAACACAAACGAGAACAACCTAGCGTGAAATCAGCCTAAGATACGAGAAATGAGGCTCAAACGACATAGGAATGGTGGATAAAAACATGTGTATATCAAATTCCTGCAGAAGCATGATCTGCAGCAACATTCTCGGCTCTATATCAAATTCCTGCAGAAGCAGAATCCAACGGATGAGCCTAGGCTTTGCATCAGCCTTGCTCATCAGATAGCGAATCGCCGAGTGATCTGTGTAGACCACCACATGGGAGAGCACCAGATATGGTTGGAACTTATCAAATGCATACACCACAATGAGGAGCTCCTTCTCAGCGATGGTGTAATTCTCATGTGCATCGTTCAAGGTCTTCGACGCGTAGTAGATGGGCTGGAAGTGCTTCTCGCGTCTCTGACCCAGAACTGCTCCGACTGCATAGTCACTCGCATCCCACATCAGCTCAAAGGGAATAGACCAGTCAGGAGTCACCATGATGGGTGCATGGGTAAGCTTCTCCTTCAGTGTCTAGAATGCCGCTGTGCACTCAGGAGTGAACTAGAATGGTGCATCCATCTCCAGCAGCTTGGTCAGAGGCAGGGCAATCTTCGAGAAACCTTTAATGAAGCACCGGTAGAAGCCTGCATGGCCCAGAAAGCTGCGAATCTCCTTCACATAAATGGGAGGAGGTAGCTTACTGATCGTCTCAATCTTCGCACGATCTACCTTGATCCCCTGCTTGGAGATCTTGTGCCCGAGCACAATCCCCTCACGGACCATAGAATGGAACTTCTCCCAGCTGAGTGCCAGATTAGTCTCCTCACACCTCTTGAGAACGAGTTCCAGGTTATGGAGACAATGAGTGAAGGAGTCTCCATAAACCGATAAGTCATCCATGAAGACTTCCATGATCTCTCCGACCAGTCGGTAGAAGATCGCCAGCATGCATCTCTGAAAGGTCGTCGGTGCATTACACAGCCTGAATGGAATCTTCCGGTAAGCAAAGGTCCCGAAGGGGCAAGTGAATGTGGTCTTCGCCGGATCTGGAAATAACCAGACATGCCATCCAAGAAGCAATAAAACTCATGGCCAGCCAACCTCTCCAGCATCTGATCAATGAAAGGTAGGGGAAGATGGTCTTTCCTGGTGGCGTCGTTTAGGCGCTGGTAATCGATGCACTCTCTAGCCGGTCACAGTCTGCATCGGGATCAACTCGTTCTTCTCATTCAGGACCACTGTCATCTCGCCTTTCTTCAAGACCACCTGAGTGGGGCTGACCCACTTCCTATCAGATATAGCAAAGATGATCCCTGCATCCATTAGCTTCACAATCTCTGCCCGGACCACTGCCTCCAAGTTGGGAGACAATCTCTGTTGTGGCTGCGTGACTGACTTAACCTCATCCTCCATCAGAATTCTATGGGAGCGGAAGGATGGGCTTATGCCTCTGATATTTGTTATCTTCCACGCCATGGCCCGGACATACTTCTGCAACAGAGCCACCAGCCTGCTTTTCTGCTCGGGTGTCAAATCCAAGCTAATAATGACCGGGAGCTTATTCCCCTCCCGGAGAAATTCATACTCCAGGTGAGAGAGGAGGGGCTTAAGCTCCAACTCTGGTGGCTCCTCCAATGATGTGGCGATCCGGGGCGAGATAGGGATCGGCTTGAATGGTTTCTCTCGCCCCTCGATCGCGGCCTCGTCTAGCTCCGTGAGCTACTCCTCCAGCTGCAACTCTTGTGATGCCTGTTCCCCTAGAAAAAGACAACGCTCGAGTGCGGTCTCAAAATCAGCAATAACATCACAATAATCGAGGTCATCATGGAGCTGGGGGTGTTTCATATTATTGGAAACAGAGAAGGTGATTTGTTCACCCCCAGCTCGAAAATCAATTTCCCATCATTCACATCAATGAGCGCCTTGGCGGTGGCGAGAATTAAAGGGTTTACCCAGTATTAAAGGCACATCCACATCCTCATCCTCATTTATATCAAGAATCACAAAATCAACAGGATATGAGAATGGACCTACTACGACTATCAAGTCCTCTGCAATGCCCCTAGGATGCGCAATGGATCTATCAGCAAGTTGAATGCTCGTCCTAGTATCACTGGGTTCACCTAGGCCTAGCTTTTTAAACAGTTTATATGGCATGACATTTATGCTAGCGCTTAAATCCGTCAAGGACTTCCCTATATGCAAACTACCAGTCATGCAAGGGATAGTAAAACTCCCTGGGTCTTTTCACAATTGACAGCTCCCCAAGCTTCCTCTTGTTGGTGAGGAGATCCTTCATGAACTTGGCATACTTGAGCATCTTCGATAATGCCTCCACGAAGGGCATGCTTATGTTAACCTACTTCAGCATTGCCATGAACTTGGCAAACTCAGTCTCCAGTCGGTCTTTGTGCAACCGAGTAGGAAAGGGAAGCTGCGGTACATACTCCTTCACCACTGGTTGCGGCTTAGGAGCAGGCACCTCAACCTCCTTCTCCATTTCCTCTTCATTAGCTGGAAGTGCTGAAGCAGGGGTCTCTCTCTTGTGCCCGAACAGGTGGATCAGCAGTCATCTTGCCACTCTTGGTAGTAATGGCCTTGCAGTGCTCATTTGGATCCTGCGGATGAGGGATGGTCTGACCGGGTAAAGTACCAGGAGTCCTCTTGGTAGTAATGGCCTTACTGTTGATTATACTGTTGAAGATCCGACAGTAGTTGGAATCTCTTAAGCTGACCAAGCACTCTCAGTCAAACTACCCGACAGACGACTAGTCTTCACCGGGATAGAAAGCTGAGGCTATGAACACAGAACTCCACTACTGGAACTGAATTCCAATACAAAGAAGTGAATCGACTAACTCTCGTATAATCGATTCACTACTACCGATTGAAGAAGCTCTAACAGCCTAATCAGATTCTATCTATCTCAGGTTGCAACAGAAATTAATAAAAGATGATCAGGCTTCAATTGACTCAATCAACACACTTCAATCGATTATAATCCAACAATATCACGATCCAAACGTCGTTACAACAATGATTCCTGACACATAGAACTAGGATTCTTCATACCCAAGTGAGAGAGGGTTCTACTCCATAGAGAGAGGAAAACAGCAAACAAAGTAGTCATACTCATCAAGATGGGAAGAATTTGCTCTGGGATGATGATCTTCACTGCAAGGATGATTTCCAAGCTTGATTGATGAAACCCAGCTCCAAAACCACTCTTAGGGGGTGTTCTTCGCACTTTCTCTCTCTAGGGCTCTGTTTTTGCTCCAGAAAACCGATTCTCTCTCCTTTGGCTCGAAATTGGGTTAAAAACCCAGAATTTCCCGACCACACGGCCGTGTGAATTTCCAGGCTGCCCGTGTGAGTGTCAAAACGTCGTGTTTCAATTAAGTGGTCTTCGGGCACGCTGCACGGCCACAAGCGCACAGCCGTGTGGATTTCCAGCCTGACCGTGTGAGCTCCCTGGAATTTCCACACGGCCATAAAGGGTCCAATACATGGCCAGTTTGGCCTTGCCCGTGTAATGGGATTCCACACGGCCACGTCACACGGCCGTGTGGCTGCTAGGTCTGGTCGTGTGGATTCCTCAACTTCTCGCTAGACGTCCAACTCTTCCGATCAACCCGAAACTCGCTCCCAAACCTCCAATCACGTACTAGGACCTGAAATAACACAAACGAGAACAATCTAGCGTGAAATCAGCATAAGATACGAGAAATGAGGCTCCATCGGCATAGGAATGATGGATATAAACATGTGTATATATCAAGTCATCATACTGTAATTACCAGAACAGGTACAAACACAAAATGATGATATGAAGTGGTTCTTTGATGAATCTTTTGCAGTAAGACATTTACTTCAATATATCTTTTGTAGTAAGACATTTATCATTTAATTATTTCCCTAGTAACTATAATTTTTTATTCATTACCATAGAGAGAAGCACATTATGGCAATATGGAAAATATAAAGGACAAAGAGGATAAGTTCTATTTTGACATAACTATGAGGGATTGAGCCAAATATAAAAACTTTCACAACTGCAACCAAGTAAAAAAGAATCACATATCACCATCATGTCATAACAAAAATAGTATGATCTTTATTATTGATATAATTATGATGATATTACTGGTGTGACTGGTATGATTGTTAATGAGAAACAATTCGTGGAAGAGTATTGACTTCATCAACAGAGCAAGAGACAAGCTTATCATAGACATCATATGCAACAAAGAAATGATTATATTGAGAAATTATCGTTCAATGTTGCACACAGACTTATATATAATAAAATATTTATTTTGTACGTAATTTGCCAAACTCCTACGAAACTTTGTAGCAACTCCAAAATTGGGGGGTGGGGGTGGGGGGGGGGGGGGGGTAGACAGAAAACTACTTATCTCTTCCCCTAGAGGAGGTGGTTGAAACGTTATCTCCCTCGATTCCTTGTTAAATTGATATTTATTATGGTTATAATGTAGATCTTGAAGGACACAAAAGGTTTCCCTTTCTATTCAGTGAAATAAAATAGAGAAATTAGATAAATATCTTAATAATAGAAAATCAGAAGAGGAATATGAATATGAATAGATTTTATACCTCAATAAGAGTTTGAGATGTATATCTTTTTTCTTATGGTCTATAATGTGACCAAGGATTGTGTGCATGTTATAATCATAATGATTATAAACATAATAGTAAACATTCTTGTATTCGAGAATATAGAAAGGCTGCAACACTAATGAGTTTCATCTCTTTGATCTCATAAAAACTTTATTTTTTATATCTACTAGATCTGTTTGATTTTTTTGCTAACCAAGAATGATGAGGATGGTGCATTAAATGTGAATGTAACTTTTATCATAATAATTATAAATTTAATAGTAATCATTATTATCTTCGAGCCTATAGAAAGACTCCAACACTTATAGGCGACATCCATTTGCTCACTTTATACTTTATTTTTGATATCTACTAGATCTGTTAGATATTTTGCTAACCTGCCGCACACTTACATGTTTCAAGATATTCACATCAGCCAAGAAAGATGAGATTGGTGCATGAAACCTTTATTTGTTTGATCTTTTGCTAACCTGCCTACAATAATGAGGATGAATGGAGCGGAGCTAGGATTTGAGTTTACGCGGCTATAAAAATTTAGTGTACTATTACAAAAAAGAAAAAAAATAATATAATAAATTAGAAAATTATTATTATAACGACATTAATTGAGATCTTTAAAATCGCTCTAAACTATAATTATTACTATAATATCTTAAAAAAATTACGAACAAAACATTAATCATGCATTCGATATGTAGCATGTTTTTCACTAATTTCGTACATAGAAAACGAATATACTTCATATTATTGTTTGAATAAAAAATTAATCCTATAAAATAAAATAACCCATCAAGATCAGAATTTTAAAATGGAAGAATTTAAGTGACTTAGTTGTAAAGTATAGAGAAAAAATCTGAAAAATAATCTATTAAAGTTTTATTTGACCAATTCTATATTAAAGAAAGAAAAAAATACAAAATTAGTTGTTCCTCGGGTTTGAATCCGCAGTGGATAAGGATTAACCGAGCAATTCTACCACTAATCCAATTGAGATATTATTGTTTAATGTTGCATGAGGATTTATATATAACAAAGTATTTAATTTGTACGTAATTTGTCCAACTCCTACGAAATTGTGTAAGTAACTCCAACATTCTCGCAATGGAATTGGGGGGGGGGGGGGGGGGGGGGTGTTAATCTTACCTAGCTCTACCCTTGAGAATGATGGATGAAATGTTATCTTCATCGATCGCTTTTGAAAGTGACATTCATTACGCCTATAATGTCGATCTTGAAGGGCACAAAAGGTTCCCCTTCAATTCAACAAAATAAAAGGGAGTTGCTAAAGGTCGCCCTAAAAAAGTTTAAAGTTACACTTACAACCCCCTATCTTCTTTACCTTCCCTTTATCAAACAAACACCACTTGGACTAAAAAAACACTATCTAAGGAGAGAAAAATCCATCATCGTCATTTTGAAGCCGATATCGTCGGTAGGACGTCTGAATCATGAGTAGCGACTCCGACGAGGTAAATACATTAACTGAAAAACGAAAAAAAAAACCCAAAAAATGCCCAACCGCAAGTGACCTACGGTTGAACCATGGCTGGACCGCAAATGACCTGCGGTTAGACCATGGGTGGACCGCAAATGACCTGCGGTTGGACCATGGCTGGACCGCAAATCACCTGCGGTCCAGCCATGGTCCAACCGCATGTCATTTGCGGTCCGGCCATGGTTCAACCGCAGGTCACTTGCGGTTGGGCATTTTCTGGGTTTTTTTTTTCGTTGAATAATTTTCTATTTTTTATATGATTTATGATTTGTTCCATGAGATAATTTGTTGGGTTTTGATTTATATAATTTTCTAGATTTATTTGCATAATTATTTTTGGAATTGAAGGATTTAGCATTAGAAATTAAGATTAGATTTAATTTGGTCTTAATCTAGAAAATTAAGATTAGATTTTTCATTACAAATTAAGATTAAATTTATTGCATAAATAATAGATTCGCATATGAAGATTAGATTTAATTTGGTCTTAATCTAGAAAATTAAGAATAGATTTTGCATTACAAATTAAGATTAAATTTATTGCATAAATAATAGATTCGCATGTGAAGTTATGATGATTATTAAATTTAATATAGTTATGAAATTTTAAATTTATCATATGGTACTCGTTAAATTGACGATATAGAATGTTAAGTTTTTTTTTTTAATTTGTGGGGGGTGTCACTTATAAATTTTGATAACATTGCAGGATATTGGAAGTTACAATCCGGATGGCCATGATTACACCTCGGATTTCATTGATGGCGTGAAATACACTACGGAGTTGCAAGCATATGAAGCAGCTACTGAGATTGCCAAGGGTTTTGGGTTTTATTTGGTGAGGGCATCGAACAAAAAAAAAGAATGAAGGTACTTGGCGACATTACTTACATTGCACTCATGGTAGGAAGAAGAAGTCGAAGGAACCTGATCCGAGTAAGGAAAGGAGGCCTCTTACATCTACTGAAAAGTTGGGGTGCGAGTTTCAGATCAAGCTTGAGCGGTCAGGTGATGGATATTGGTTGATCCTAGGGGTGGCAAATACAAAGAATCCTGGTGCTAATTTGGGTTTCCACAATCATCAGTTGGAGCTATTTCCGGAAGGATCAAAGGGAAGGAATGTTCTGACTACAGAGGATAAGCAATACATTAGAGAGCTGAGATCAGCCGGTGTCCCACCAAGGAATATCCACAAGGCAGTGAATGAGAGAAAAGGTGCAAATGGAACACACAACAGAAAGCAGATTTATAACGAGTTGCAAAAGATAAGGAAAGAAGAGCTTGGTCAGATGACAGCCTTACAGTATACTTTCCGCGTGGCGCAGGAGAAGGGTTACTATGTGCAGTATATGGACGATTGTAACGTGCTTACACACTTGTTCCTAGCCCACCCTGAGTCAGTAGTGATGTTGCGAGCTTGGCACCATGTGATCGTGATAGATGCAACATACAAGACCAATAAGTATGATATGCCTTGGGTTGAGATTGTCGGCATGACACCAGTGGGATTGAACTTTGTCATTGCATCTGCAATAGTGTACGACGAGACGAAGGAGTCGTACCAGTGGCTTCTGACGCATTTGCAACATCTTCTTGGCCCCATTGTTCCATATGTGTTTGTCAGTGACAAGGCAGGAGGATTGGTTGAGACCGTGGGGGTAATGTTTCCATCATCGACTCATATATTATGTCTTTGGCATATGGATAGGAATGTGAGAGCAAAGTGTCTAGCGGAGGTGAGAAGGACGACTCATTGTGGTATAGATGCAGCCAAACCGACAGTGGATCATATCATGGCGTCTTGGCAACGTGCTGTATATGCATTGACAGTGGAAGACATGGATACTACCTTAGACAATTTCAGACGTAGTTGGGGAGTACAGTACCGACGTCTTTGGGGGTATATGACAGCTGAGTGGTTACCAGTTAGACACATGTGGGCTAAATGTTATACCAATCAACTGCGGCATTTGGGTAACACAAGCTCTAATAGGGTTGAAGCTACCCATTCCTCCTTCAAGAAGTGGCTTCAATCATCTAGTGGCGCAGTCGACACGGTTAGTCTCCTAGTAAATCTTCATTGATACACACATAAGTTTTAGTAGTCTCCTAATTGTTCTTCATTGTATGTAGGTATTCAAGAAGAACGATGATTACATTGAGGCTCAACACCTTCAAATTAGGATGCTTCTAGAGGATTCCCGACAAAAGAAGCTGCTCCGAGCGGATGGAAAACCATTTCGAGAGTTGAATACAAAAGTCACTCTAGTGTCAATGGGTGGGATCAATTCTTCTTACATGAGCGTGCGCTTTATGATAGATTGAACCCACGGGGATGAAGATTGGAAGTATATTTTACGAATTGTATAACTCTCTATTGTTGAAACATTTAGTAATCTTGATTAACTATTTTAGCAATGCATTGAATGTAACTAAAGTAAAAAAAAAACACAACTGTCTCAATTCGACTACCAACGATGACAAATAAAACACACAATAGTCTCAGTTCAACTACAAACAATGACAAATAAAAAGCACAATAGTCTCAGTTCAACTACAAACGATGACAAATAAAAAGCACAATAGTCTCAGTTCAACTACAAACGATGACAAATAAAAAGCACAATAGTCTCAATTCAACTACAAACAATGATAAATAAAAAACACAATCGTCTACTGAGGCGGCTGCCCTACCAACTAGTCGTACAACTCGAAAACCCCAGCTACCATGTCATAGATCTTACCACCGTCCTCCTCCCACTTACTCCGGTCCCTCGTCAGCAATACGGGATCTAAACGATCCACAATCTGCTCTCTCAACTGTAAATAGAAAACAATGTTAGAATAAATAACAAATGTTCTTTATATTTGGAAAAGCAAAAGAAAGTCATAACTAACCTGATGAACTAGTAGTGGTCGAGGCTGAGGCACCCCATCAGTGGGGTGGGTGATCCGTGGGTGCGATTTAGTCAGAAACCAGTCAACGTACTCCTCCACGATCTCCGATGGGTGCTCGCACGGCCGAGAAGCAAAATCCAACTCTAGACGACGGGCTGCCACGTTATCCCACAACTGATTCACCCACGGATCCCAAAAGACTATGTAACTGCTGCCGGAAGCCGGACGGTACTGGTCATGTGGTACCGTCATAGCACGGGGGATAATCTGTCAGTATCCAAACTGGCGCAGACAACGTGCAGGATCGTATCCCTAAGCAATGTCAGAAAAGCGAATGGGGCTAGTATACAATGAGCGGGGTATATCTGTGTGGCCATCTCGTCCGTACGGAGTCCAGGTCACATCATCAGCTGAAAGCTCATCCAACAACTGTCGATAACGTGCTAACCTCTGTCTAGCCTCATCCCCATCTGGCAAACGGGGAGAAATCCACGAGGAAGCACGAGGTGCATCCGGAGACTGCGGCAGCTGACTCGGACGGAATAGAGGAAAGTACTCATATATCCAAGCCTGAAGCAGGGTCAAACAACCACAAAGACCCTTACTACCCGCTCGTGTGGCCACTCCCAACTGTCTGTAGAGATAGGCTAGTGCACCAGCTCCCCAAGCGTAATCAGTCAATCGTCGATGATCCTTCAGAAACAAGTTGATCGCAGGACGAAGGCGATCACGACTCTTATCCACAAAAAGCGTGGATCCCAGTAACACAAATAGGTAACACTGCACCTCCATCTCCTTAATCTTCAACTCTCCCCCACGCACCAACAATCCCTCTGCATGCATAGCACCATTATCGTACCACTTAGACTTCCACTTACCACCAACCTAAGCATCCACCAAAAGTCGAACTAGACCACCCATGTCTGACTTAAGAGTATCCGGCGACGCCTCATCTCCCATCATCTCTCCGTCAACCGGTATCCGAAGAATGTGATGCACATCGTGTAGAAGGATCGAAATCTCTCCAAACGGCATGTGGAAGGTGTTTGTGTCCGGCTGCCACCTCTCCACAAATGCCGACAGTAGAGCCATGTCTAAATGCTGCATCATGCACCCTGTCAAGTGAAACAATCTTGTGGCTTCAACCATCTCCTTGGAACCCTCTGCACTCCACTTATATCGCCTCAAAGTCTCTATAGCTTTCGGCCTATGGAAGCCGTCCAACACTCCACGGTCCTGCTCAGGGGAATTCCATAGTACAAGACCAATGTGACCTCCAAAGCTAGGGATCACATCGGGAATAACTGGTCCACCTGAACACATCGGAGACTCGGCTGTAAGAAACCACGACATATCTTTCCTCGTGGTCTTCCTCTTCCTATTTCCATCTCCGCCATCCTCGCTACTAGGTCTGGACGTATAGCGTCCATCGGGGCCACGGAAGTGGGAGGAGGCAGTAGAAGATATCTCGACCCGCGCCGTCTTCCCCACGCCTAAATCAGCTTGACGTGGGGCATCCCCATCCTCAGCATCACCAGCACGATCACCAGCAGCATCACCAGCACGATCACCAGCATCATCACCAGCAGCATCACCAGCATCTGGGGCATTCCCAACCTCAGCCTCACCGTCATCATCATCATCCTCATCAATGGAATCACTCCAATTAGCCTACCATACCGGTGCGCTCTCTGGTGTAGGAGTACTGGTAGTACCTCGACTAAGAGACAACTGCCCCACAGTAGGGTGGCCGTCATGACGCACTACATCCGCCTTCTTCTTCCTTCTAACCTTAGGTGGATTTTTTTCTTCATTTTCCTTCCTACCAGTCGCCGTAAGTCTACAAGCACGACCTTCCATTCTCTCCTTATTTCTCGCCTTAATCATATCCGGTTTACCCACTCCATGTCCAGACATCTTCAAAAAAAAGTTTGAATTATTAATAATGGATTATTAATAATAGAGTACATAAAGTAATTAATTAAAGATTTCCATAATTAAAATTATAAAATTAATAGTTTGAACATTTATGTTACGTTCTATGTAATCATTATTAACATTTATTTAAAAACAGAATTAAAAAAAAAAATTTCGACCGCAGTCAAACCGCCGTCTGACCGACGGTCGATTTTTTTTTTACCTTCTTCTTCTCCTGCGCGACTGTGGAGCGCGACACCGTCTTCTTCTCCGGCGGCGGCGAGCGCGCGACAGGTAAAGGGCGCCGGCGACGTGAGCGACACGAGTGGCAACGACCGGCGACGGGAACAGCAGAGGGGGAGGGGATCGCCGGCGAAAAGAGTGGAGAGCGGCGGAAGCAGAGGCAGAGGGGGAGGGGTTCGCCGGTGGAAGGTTTGGATTCGTCTGCTGCCACCGAGGGAAAGGTAAAGGGTTATTTGGTTGTCCTATTTTTTCAATTTTCATTAAGGGTATATAGGTAATATGACATTTAAGTTAGGGCGACGTTTAGCAATTCTTAGGGCGACATTTAGCGATTCAGAAATAAAATAGAGAAATTATATAAATATTTTAATAAAAATGAATCTAAAAAGATATATGAATAGATTTATACCTCAGTAAGCAGTTTAGATGTATATCTTTATCCGAATGGTCTTTAATGGGATCAAGGAATGTGCGCATGTTATAATCAAAATGATTATAAACAAAATAGAAAATATTCTTGTCTTCGGTCTATAAAAAGACTGCAACACTAATGAGCTGCATCCATTTGTTCTCATTAAACCTTTAATTTCCATATCTACTAGATTTGTTTGATTTTTGCTAACCTGTCGCGCATTTACATTTTTCAAAATTTCCACATCAATCAATAATGACGAGGATGGTGCATGAAATGTGCATGACACATTTATCATAATAATTAAAACATAATAGTATATGATAGAGTATCCTAGTAACTAAGGAGGCAAAACTCTAGCTAATGGTATAAAGAAGGAAAGAAGACAAAAGAGCAAAAGGACAAGGCAAGGAGACAAAAGACAAGGCCAGGCACCTGACATCAGCAAGGACAAGGGGCAGGGGGACACCCTCTGTCAAAAAGTACCATGTACAGTGTCAGAAGGTCTGAGGCGCCCGACCACAGCATTTATGGCTTGGCAGGCGCCCAGACCACTACCTAACCCTCAAATGTGTATAAATAGGAGTTCTCTCCTCATAAATGACAATCTATCTACTCTTACTATTACTTCTCTCTACTTTCTCTCTCTATATACTTCTTCTCTTTTCTCACTTCTACTGAGGTGGGGCGCCTACCCCCTCAAAGTCATGGCTGACGCCCCAAACCCCTTGGATCCGAGTGACTCCCAGTCGCCCCGGGCTCAAACAATTGGCGCCCACCGTGGGGCCAAGCATGACTTTGAAAGACGCTTCCAACTCAAAGAAGGGGGAAGAAAGGAGTCCGGCACCAACGAAGACCCCTATCAAGCAAGTCGTTAGTCGAGAAGCGATCAACCCTCAACCACTCACCATCCAAAGTTTGGAAGCATCCGATGACGACGATCCATCAGGAGAGGGAGAAGACACAGAGCGCCTGGAGGGCCAACTAGCGAAGCTTCGGGAAAAGCAAGCACTTCAAATGGCCAGCACGCAAGGCCAACTGGATCAAGTCATGACCGCGTTGTCAGCACTAACAAAGGCAAACAATCACGCGCCTCCCAATCCCCAAAAAGCCACAGAGGAGAGGAGGCGCCTCCGAGGAAAGATGCAAGAGGTTGAGGTGCTACCCATGAACTCCCCACGGGAGGGTGTGGGCGCCTCACCCAACGAGGACGCAATCGAAGCTGATGACGATGTCTACCTGGAGAAGTACGCCCGACTCATTTACGGCGCCTCGGAAGAAAGAAGCGCCCTGGAATTTTTGTAGGGGGAGGGCCGCCCTTTAAGTAGGCGTAACCCAAAGACACCCTAAGAGAGGCAAAAGCGTGCTAGGAGGAGTCCTTTTATTCAGTTTAGGTTGGTAATGTTAGGAATTTTCGGGGAAAGGGACGCGCCCTGGCGATACCCCATGTAATTCCCTATTTTGCTCAAGGAACGGATATTCACTACTCGACAATGCAAAGCTATCCCTGTTTTAACAGATGGAGTCACCCCAGACTCGCTTCCTCCGTCGAGGAGAAGCCTAAGCGTGTTACCACCTTCTCAGGGGTACACGTAAGAAAAATCAAGTTTTGCTTAAGATAGTCATCTTAACAAAACCTTACCCGCAACCAGCGGAAGAGCCATAGTGCTTACGCTCAGATCTTCATCCGAGCGTCGGGCGCTCGTTTTACGAGTCCCCATGAGAGGTGGCGCCTTGGCCATATCCCTTGCAAAATCCCTGCCTTGTCAAAAGGGGTCACCCATACCAGCTTCCTCCGTCGAGGAGAAGCCTAAGCGTGTTACCACCTTCTCAGGGGTACACGTAAGAAAAATCAAGTTTTGCTTAAGATAGTCATCTTAACAAAACCTTTTACCCTCAACCAGCGGAAGAGCCGTAGTGCTTACGCTCAGATCTTCATCCAAGCGTCGGGCGCTCGTTTTACGAGTCCCCATGAGAGGTGGCGCCTTGGCCATATCCCTCACAAAATCCCTGCCTTGTCAGAAGGGGTCACGTAAGAAAAATCAAATTTTGCTTAAGATAGTCATCTTAACAAAACCTTTTACCCGCAACCAGCGGAAGAGCCGTAGTGCTTACGCTCAGATCTTCATCCGAGCGTCGGGCGCTCATTTTACGAGTCCCCATGAGAGGTGGCGCCTTGGCCATATCCCTTGCAAAATCCCTGCCTTGTCAGAAGGGGTCACCCAGACCCGCTTCCTCCGTCGAGGAGAAGCCTAAGCGTGTTACCACCTTCTCAGAGGTACACGTAAGAAAAATCAAGTTTTGCTTAAGATAGTCATCTTAACAAAACCTTTAACCCGCAACCAGCGGAAGAGCCTTAGTGCTTACGCTTAGATCTTCATCCGAGCGTCGGGCGCTCGTTTTACGAGTCCCCATGAGAGGTGGCGCCTTGGCCATATCCCTCGCAAAATTCTTGCCTTGCCAGAAGGGGTTACCCAGACCCGCTTCCTCCGTCGAGGAGAAGCCTAAGCGTGTCACCTCCTTCTCAGGGGTACACGTAAGAAAAATCAAGTTTTGCTTAAGATAGTAATCTTAGCAAAACCTTTTACCCGCAACCAGCGGAAGAACCTTAGTGCTTACGCCCGGATCTTCATCCGAGCGTAGGGAGCTCGTTTTACGAGTCCCCATGAGAGGTGGTGCCTTGGCCATATCCCTCGCGAAATTCCCTGCCTTGTCAGAAGGGGTCACCCAGACTCGCTTCCTCCGTTGAGGAGAAACCAAAACGCATCACCTCTTTTCAAAGAGGCTACGCGTAAGAAAAACGGGTGCCTTATGACGCCTTGAGGCTGAACCTGCATTATAAACAGGTGCAAGTATCATAGAGCGATAAACAAGGTAAGGAGCTTAGCAAAATCCAAGGAATGGCGTTCGAAAATACGAGGGGCAAAGCCTACCTATGTTGGTAGGCAAGAGCGCCTAAAGGATCAGAGGGGAGCTCTCGGTAACACCTGCAAAAGCAGTAAGATGAGAAAACTAGAAGGCGGCGCCTTCAATTGAAAAAACGCCTAGCAATAACGAAGGGCGGCGCTTACTTGTTGATGCGTCTCAAAAGCACCTAACGAGCTGGAAGGGGAAACTCCCAACAAATAACAATTATGGAGAGGTAACTTTTGCAAAGGAAGCAGAAACAGTTAGAAACAAAAGCGCCAAGAGAAGGAAGAAGGGGAGGCGCCTGCCAGCAGGGGAGAGCAGGCGGCATCTTCAGCGGAAAACTACTTAGCAGTATGATTGAGCCCGACATTCGGAGGCGCCTCTGTTTCAAACAAAAGAAAGAGCGAATGTTCCCCTTCGAATAGCCGAGTTAAAACGTACCTAATCTACGGAGTGAGGCTCCCGACAGAAGTGGTCAAAGCGAAAGGCGTCGATGAGAGCCTTCAAGGGGGGAGCGCCAAAGGAGAAAGAAGGCGAAAGGTATCTACCGTTTAACAAGAAGCAAAGGCGCCTAGCGAAAAGTAAGGAAGGAGGCGCCCCCAATTGGAACGGAGCAGCCAAATCAGATCTGTCTTCATCCGTTTCAGAAACCAAAGCGCCTAAAAAAAGGGAGGTGGCGCCTCCGACCGAAAAAAGTGGCGAAACTCACCTCGATGCGTGGAAGAGCTTGACATTGAAAAAGTCTCACAAGGGGTGATTGGGCGTTCACCCATTAGCCTATCCTCGTTTTAAAACAAGTTTGAAAAAGAAAAACAAGCAAAGAAGTGGGGGTGCCAGACATCCTACCACTAAAGGTCAAGCACTTCGCTGAAGGAGTGAGGTGTCAGGCGCCTTACCAAAGGTCAGACACCCCGACAAAGGGGTGCCTTACAAAGGAGCGAGTCTCCAGACACCTCATTGAAGCGCCTGTACGCTCAAATAAACCAAAGCAAGTAATGTTAGACTTACAAGAGTAAGGTTCTAAGTTGTTAGTATCATACATAGACGAAGGAATGAGAAGCCAGGCCCCCCACTGAAGGTCAGACACCTCGCTAAAAGAGTGAGGTGTTAGGCGCTCAACCGAAGGTCAGACACCTCGGCAAAGGAGCGTCTCCATGTGCCCCACTCACGGTTAGGCGCCTTGCTAAAGGAGAGAGGGGCCAGGCGCCCCACTGAAGGTTAGGCACCTCGCTGAAGGAGTGTGGTGCTAGGCGCCTCGCTGAAGGAGTGAGGTGCTAAGTGCCCAACTGAAGGTCAGGCACCTCGGCAAATGAGCAAGTCACCATGTGCCCCACTCAAGGTTAGGCGCCTGGCTGAAAGCGCCTGGCTGAAGGAGTGAGGTGCCAGGCGCCCCACTCAAGGTTAGGTGCCTGGCTGAAGGAGTGAGGTGTCAGGCGCCCACTCAAGGTTAGGCACATCGCTGAAGGAGTGTGGTGTCAGGTCAGGCACCTCGGCAAATGAGCAAGTCCCCAGGCACCTCGTTGACTTTGGGTCTTAAGGCAACAAACGACAAGCTGTGTGACAAATGCTTACCAAAGACATAAGCGAAGGAGTGAGGCGCCAGGCACCCCACTGAAGGTCAGACACCTCGCTAAGGAGTAAAATGTCAGGCGCCCAACTGAAGGTCAGACACATCGGCAAAGAAGCGAGTCGCCAAACACCTCGTTGAGTTTGGGTCTTAGGGAAACTAACGACAAGCTGGGTGACCAGTGCTTAGCCAAAGAATCGAAGCAAGCACTCTTCTAAAAGAGCACAAGCAATCGAAAGAAAAATGGAGCATCTTAGACAATGAATGGAAAGCATTTGAATATCAGTGGTATCTTTTGGCAAAAAGAAAAAAAAAATTGGAAAAGAGCGCTAGGCGCTCGTTTCAAATGGGCAAGGCACAATCAAAGGAAAACTGACAAGTTTGTTTCAACTTCATTTGATTGTCAAGATAGATTGAATACTCTAACACGAGCGTAGGCACATCCTCTAAGATGAAAGAGTAGTCACTTAGGAAATAATTGATGAAGAACGGAAGAATGCAAGCGTCAGGCGCTTGATAAAAGGGGCATGATTGCTTCTTTTGATAGTCTCCGTTACTTGAGACATGTGTTTATTCTTCCTCATTTTACTACACCTTATTTGGAAGCAAGCACACCCACACGGGTGCACAAGCGCTCAACAGATCAGAAGATCAATAAGGGAATGAAGCACCCACTTGAAAGGAAGAGCCTGGTGCCGATTAACTAAAGAAAGAGAGCTGGCACTTGATTGTGAAGACGAGAAAGCAAGGTTAGTGAAACTCACTTTATGTTGACGCCGCCATGATACTCATACCGACATCAAAGGGGCAATTGATAGAGTATCCTAGTAACTAAGGAGGCAAAACTCTAGCTAATGGTATAAAGAAGGAAAGAAGACAAAAGAGCAAAAGGACAAGGCAAGGAGACAAAAGACAAGGCCAGGCACCTGACATCAGCAAGGACAAGGGGCAGGGGGACACCCTCTGTCAAAAAGTACCATGTACAGTGTCAGAAGGTCTGAGGCGCCCGACCACAGCATTTATGGCTTGGCAGGCGCCCAGACCACTACCTAACCCTCAAATGTGTATAAATAGGAGTTCTCTCCTCATAAATGGCAATCTATCTACTCTTACTATTACTTCTCTCTACTTTCTCTCTCTATATACTTCTTCTCTTTTCTCACTTCTACTGAGGTGGGGCGCCTACCCCCTCAAAGTCATGGCTGACACCCCAAACCCCTTGGATCCGAGTGACTCCCAGTCGCCCGGGCTCAAACAGTATACATTTTTGTCTTTGAGACTATAGAAAGGCTCCAACACTAATGGGCTGCATCCCTTTGTTCTCATAAAACCTTTAATTTCCATATCTACTAGATTTGTTTGATTTTTTGCTAACCTGTCGCACGTTTACATTCTTCAAAATCTTTATATCAGCCAAGAATGATGAGGATGGTGCATGAAACGTAAACAATAATTTTAAACATAACACTAAACATTCTTGTCTTCGAGATCTAATACTAATGTGCTGCATATATTTGTTCTTATACAACCATTATTTTGTATATCTAATAGATTTGTTTGATTTTTTGCTAACATACTGCAAGTTTACATTCTTCACGATCTCCATATCAGCCTAGAATGATGAGGATGGTGCATGAAGCGTTATCTTTCTTGATAACTTATTAGAGTGACATTCTTTCTGCCTATAATGAAGATCTTAAACAGCAAAAAATGTTTCTCTTCTATTTAACTGAATAAAATAGAAAAATTAGATAAATATCTAAAGAAAAGAAAAGCATTAAAAGAATATAAAAATATTTTATATTTCAACAAGTGTCTGAGATGTATATCTTTTTCCGGGTGGTCTTTAATATGATCAAGCAATGTGCACAAGTTATAATCATAATGATTATAAAAATAATAGTAAACATTCTTGTCTTCAAGCATACAAAAAAGTTCCAGCACTATTGGGCTGAATCTCTTTGATATGATAAAATCTTTATTTTTTATATCTACTAGATTTGTTTGATTTTTTGTTAACCTAGTGTGCGTTTACATCGTTCAAGATTTCCACATCACCTTGGTTCGTAACACTCGATTGATCCTGTATATAAGTTCCTAGATTAGATAGATGCCTATCAGCACATGCGAAACCTCGATCATCAGTCGGAGCTACACAAACAGGTTAGGAAAGCTTAGACGTCTCATAGCTCATAATAGCAGAGATCTCTTAAGAGGTTAAAATCAACTTGAATAGAGGATCAAGAGAGCACAACTTGTGAAGAGGAAACACTAAAGATTGAGTATAGGTCATGTCTGCCATTATGGCATATCTAGGTTAGCTAGCTATGTCTAACATTCTTAGTTTAGAACTCTTACCTTCTATGAATAAATCTTTTCTTTCCTAATCCATCGCCAATCTTAAATCATATATCTTAAAGCTATATATCATCAATCAATCATTAATGGATTCATCTCTTTCCAAAATTGATGTCGGAACAAGCAAAATCCCTCCATTCCTAAGTTCGTGACTGATTCATCCATCCCCTATATGAAAAATTCTCTGAATCAGCATTAAGTGCAAGCTCACCTACAACCTCTCCACTTCGAATTCATTCTAGAACTCACCTACACCTCTCATATGAGCTCTTCTCTTAGATCCTAATCCCCTAGATACTCATCGTCATGATAAATCATACTCCACTTGATAGATAACTCCATACCATCAAATACCTTTGCATGACTTGGTCTACCACGAAATCGACATCTAGTCCTACCTTCACAACCTTGGTTGGGACATGAGCCTCCCACTTTAATTTGTCATGAGACTGTGAGGTATTTTTATTCCATTCTTAGCTCTAAGAGTACCTAAAAGAGGGCTCATCGATCGGGGGAGTCCACCATATTTGCCCTCCCTACTCGCACTTTCACTATTCTTGTATGTGGATATATGATTACAATCCCAGTTTTTGAACTACATCGTCTTCTGAACATCCCTGAAGGAGATATCTTAGCTCATGACTCTAAACTACAAGCCTATGGGTTTGACATTGATCATGAGGCCATTCAACTTATTGGTCAACCTCCTAATGAGCTTCTCATGGTTCCAGCTTCCACTAAGTCTAGGAGTATTCCACTATTTCCTCACTCACACCTTCTTCCCTAGATCACTCTTCTAGTATATGATCCTACCTTTAAATCTTTGGATTCTCTTTCACGCACTAGCCTCCATTCTACTTGATTTTACCCATCTTCTCATTGGAACCTTGATGCCCTTTGGAGGCTTCAACTACAATGCCCTATACCCTTTGCAGCCCTGATAACTTGTCTCCTTACTAACCTTGGGACCAATCTCTCATCCTTTCAAACCATCACCCCATTATGTTTCTAATGGTGAACGATGTTCTTCAAGAATTGGAGCTTGTGATATTGAGAGGGAGAATGACCCTCTTGAAGAAGATGATCTTGATTTAGTTTGGCTAAGCAGCGATAGTGGGTCAGAAGACAGCGAGCCACGCTCCCTTACTGACAGGAGCGACCCAGATTTGGACATCAGTAAGCCAGCCTCTTCGACAGAAAAAATTGATCCAGATTCACTATAACTTGGTGAACCAACCTCTTTGGAGGATAGTAGCGATCCAGATGCACCGCAATATTCACCCTATGACTATGAGGATCACTCCGATTGATGGTTTAACTGTTTTGGAGCAGGTTCTCAACGGAGACTGGAACGTCCCATTTATCTATCGACAATCTGGAGATTTATGGCATCCGTTGAGGAAGATGAAGTTCTAGCGACTACCGACGACATAAAGTATCCTAACTTTTTCTGGTTTCTAGCCCATCACCGGCTTCTAACTAATGCGGAGAGGCAACGACTGTAGAGATGGGTTGGAAATAGTATAGTACTACATGTTAATAGGGACTATCCCTTTAATTTGCAAGGGAAGTGTGGTCCTACATGATGGAGTATTTTTCCAAAGAAGCATGGAACGTTGGATCTGTCATTATCTTGCATGTAGGAGCTTGAAGATTGATGCCTCCTTGTTTGCAGTTGTGTGTTGGTTATTATGAAAGAATATGAATGCTTATGTCTTCGAGAAAAAGCATGGTGAAACATCTGGGCTCTAGCAAGGGGACTTACGTCTTCATCATCAAATCCGTATGGGCCCGGAGAAGGAGGACAAAGTCCTGACGGAAAGGAGGACTCGACGGCTGGAGATGGTGACATAGACAACTTCGTTGCATGGATGGTTCTATATATTCAAATATAGATGGATCAGTACTTACCGACTTTGGTAGCGTAGCGACAGGCGGAGTTATTCGAGGAGATGATGGTTGCCTCGTGCAAGCATTTACAGCTAATCTAGGCGATGGATCAATAACGAGAGCAGATCAGTTGATGGGGATCGCCATGGGCTTACAGCGTGCTTTGGGACGAGGGGATAAGGAAGCTCGAAGTTCAAACTGACTCCAACACAACCATCGAGCTCATCCAGACTACAACGGCGCAACACCCGCATTACACTATTAAGTCACGGATAAGAAGCCTACTTGAGAAGGATTGGCAGGTGACTACGAAACATATCTTTAAAGAAGGCAATACAGTAGTGGATTTCCTTACTTCTTTAGGCCGTGAGTGTGAGTTGGGCGAGGATGTGATATCACATCATTGTTTGAAACTAAACTATTAACTGTACTTTGATTTGTCGGGGTGCAAACTCCTCATTTTGTGTTGAATAAGAGCACTTCTACTATGCTATATAGCATCGGTGCTTTAATGTACAACTTAAAGTTGTACCATAACATTAAATGTATAAGTTTAGGTTGTACCATGAAAGAATTTGTATCATTATGTTATGGTACAACTTTACAACTTGAAGTTGTACCATCAAATAAAAGTACAAGTTCAAGTTGTACCATAAAAGAATTTGTACAAAATGTATAGGTACAATCTAAAGGAGAACGGATAGAATAACAACAGCCCTTTTGTTGTTACTGTAACAACAAGGGTATAAGAGTAAACTTACAAGTAAACTCAATTAAATTAAATGAAATTAAAAAATAATGAATCAAATTTCTCCGTCTCATCCCTGCATCCCATCCAGATCTCAATTTATCTTCTTCCTTTCATCCATCGACGATACGGCAGCTGGGCATCGGGAGAGCATCTCCGACGGCCTGCCTTCCGACCACCCCGCAATGGCGACGTTTCTACTCCGCCACGCTTCGTCCTTCGCCGCACCTGCTTCTTCTCCGCCACCTCTGCTTCTTTTGTGTGGTTCTTAGATTGAGTTTCATCAAACACCCATCCTACTGCGCCAGTGCCAATCCCGCCGGTGGAGCTCTCAATCAGGCATGTCCGATTTCTGAATTCGATATGATAAATGAATGCCTAAAGGAAATTGTTGATTCTTTTCTCTCACTCTTGTTTACCCGCCCTGGGGTTTGTGTTTCAATAAGCGAGGGGCCGCTTGAAGCTCTCAATTCCCTGTGTTTCCAGCCCTAGTGCCAACCAGCGTGTTCTTGAGGTACTTCTTTTTCCTTGTCCCCACTCCTTTTTCATTTCTTTCTTTGTTGTCTTGATTCTGTTATCTATCGTTACTGTTATGTATGCTCGAGATGATGTTTTCGATTGTGTGTGTTGTATTTGTAGGAGCAAGTCGAGAAAATGTCGGACACTAATCCTTCTTACAAGAAAATGGCGGATTGTGTTCGCAGTGACGGTGGCTGCAGAAGTGATGACGGGAACTCGTTGTTGGGGAAAGTTGGATCTGGGTGAGGAACCCTGTGTCGCACTCGCCGTTACCTCCTTTGCTGTCGCACTTAACCGCAACGAGATCTTCTCTGTTCTCCTGCTCTCGTGCGCATGGTGGAGGCCTTGTGCGCATGGTGGAGACGAAACATGTTATTCAACTAGGGACATCATGGGTTTGGAGTTTTAATTATTTGAACCAGGGACCTACTGCAGCTCTAAAACATGTCCCTTTGTTCTCTTCTAACTCTATTCCATCTCAATTATATGTCTCGATTTGCCCAGCTCTTTTCTCATTCGTTCTCTTCTAGCTCTATGCCATCCCAATTATATGTCTTGATTTGCCATTTATTTTGATTGAATCTTGCCATTGATTCTAGTGAAATGAGATTTATGTTGAGTGTTTGATTGCTGTCACTGAGATTTTTGAATGTCGACATTGGAGGATTTTTGAATGTCGACGTTGAAAGTGTTGGCATATTTTTACAAGTTCGAGTAGTTTCAAGTTCACTTTAAAGCACATCAAAAGTCTTGGAATGCACATCATAAATCTTATAAAACATACTACAAATATCACAAAAGCATACCACAATTATTTAGAAAGCATATCAGAAACCTCCCAATGCAGACTATAAATTGCCTAAAACATACTAGAAACATCACAAAGCAAACCACAACTATTTCTAAAACACACCAAAAAGCTCCTAATGCAAACCACAAATGCGATAAAACAAACCAGAAACTTCTTAATGCAAACCAGAAACCTCCTAATGCATACCACAAATCTCCTAAAACAAACCAGAAACCTCGCAAAGCAAACCACAAAAGTTTCGAAAGCACACCAGAAACTTCTTAATGCAAACCAGAAACGTCATAATGCAGACCAAAAATATATTAAAGCAAACCAGAAACCTCACAAAGCAAACCACATAATTTTCAAAAACACACCAAAAACCTCATAATGCAAACCACAAACACGTTAAAGCAAACCACAAAAACAAACCAGAAACCTCCTAATGCATACCACAAATCTCCTAAAACAAACCAAAAACCCCACAATGCAAACCACAAAATTTTTGAAAGCAAACCAGAAACTTCTCAATGCAAACCACAAACACGATAAAGCAAACCAGGAACTTCGTAATGCAAACCACAAACGCGATAAAGCAAACCACAAAAGGCATACAAAAATGTGAGAAACCAAACCATAAATCTCACAATGTAGACCATACATCCGGTGGTCGTTGACCGTTGACAGATCAACGAAGACCGTTGACCAAACTCCGATGAACGTCAGTGACCGGATTCCGGCGCCGATAAGCATATTCCGGCCTCGGTGACTAGATTCCGATGCCGGTAAGCATATTCCGACGCCGGTAAGCATATTCCGGCGACGGTGAGCATATTCCGATGACAAAATAGCATATTCCGGCGACAAAAAAGCATATTCCGGTGACCGGCGACCAGATTCCGGCGACCGGTGACCGAATTCCGACGACCAAATTTTTGGGCAGAAAATTAAAAAATATTTTTTTTTATTTTTTTATTTTTTATTATTTAAACAGATTTTTCATAATGACAATCATACCCCTGCTTTGATTTTACACTAGGTCAACTCATCTAATAAAAAGTAATCACAATCCTAGCTTCCTATTGGTTGGGGACTAGTGTTGTTATAATAACAACACAAAGGGTGTTGTTACAATAACCGGTCCCCAATCTGAAGTTGTACCATAACGTTAAAGGTACAATTTCATATTGTACCATAAAAGAAAAAAAACTATAGCACCAATACTATATAGCATTGTAAAATTCCTCGTTGAATAATTAGGTTGGAGCGTCGTAATGCTCCGTCTATTACAATAAAAAAAAACTTACAGTCAGATTTAGTTGACTGATAGTAAACAATAAAGTGCAAGGCTGCATTAATATTGGCATCTAAAGAGAAGAGAAAATGCATACGAATAGATCACAATGATAGGTGAGGAACTCATCTGAAATGCTCTCAACCGCGGTCGCTCAGGAACCTTCTTCGGCGAAGGAACTGACTTCGTCAGACAGGCCGCCAGATCCTCCTGATCAACCCAAGAATCAACAGCAACTTCAGATCTCCAGCCCTCCAATACTGAATTTCAAAGCAGCGCTGGCGGGGACACCCTCAACAAATCCATCCAGAACGGCTCAATGGACCTTCATTGGAGACCACGACCTAGAGACATCCACGTTCCAAGGAGCGCCAGCCTTGAAAATCTCCCCGGCGCTAAAGGAACGGCTGTGTCAACCTTGGAAAAAGACACTGATAGTTCGACTCCTAGGCAGGTCAGTCTCATACTCGCACCTTGTTTCACAATTGCGGTGGAACTGGAGACCGGTGGGATCTCTAGATGTCATGGATCTTAACAACGAAACTTTCTTAGCAACTTTTGGAAACGACCAAGACTATCTAAGGGCACTCACAGGTGGACCGTGGGTCATCCTGGATCACTATTTGATTGTTCATCAATGGTCTCCAACCTTCCGCACCTCCGACAAACCTCACAGATCAGTGGTAGCGTGGGTACAATTGCCAGAGCTTCCAGTGCACTTTTATCACAGAGAAATTCTCTTTGCTTTGGGAAACCTCATCGGACGCACAATCAAACTCGACTATCACACTGAGAAACTAGAAAGAGGTAAATTTGCTCGTATTGCTATCGAGTTAGATATGACGAAGCCATTGCCCACAAAAATCTGGCTAGATAACTTTTGGCAGCAGGTCATGTACGAGAATCTCCCCACTATCTGCTATGAGTGTGGGCAGATTGGGCACCAAGAAGATTCCTGCCCTAAAATCAACCAGCACGCGACTATGGTGACCTCGCCGGATTCTAGAAAACTAGCTTCACCGGCGACGAGCTCACAAGATCTGCCGGAGGGATTTGGGCCCTGGATGCAAGTCACGCGAAAATCAAGGAAACAGATTAGGAAAGCGAATGAGGTGAACAACCAAAATCGAGGACAGCCAAGTCAAAATCGAGCAGATTCTGGCAAGGGATACGGGTCTGCAAAAGGAAAGGGAGAAGAACCAACAGGAAAAGGAATCAGAGAGAAAAAAGGAAAAGCAGAACAAACCTTGCACAACAAAAAAGGAAGCTCTACAAATCAGAAACAAGACATACCAAAAGATGATGACATACTTAACGGTACAAAAAAGGCCCAACCTCTAAAAGAATGGAGGCCCATTGGTACGAGAGAGGCGACACAGAACAGACCAGCACAACAGATTGAGGCTAGCCCAATGACACTAGGATCAGAACCTTCAACATCGGGCTCCAAACAGATTTCCGTCACCGAAAGAACACAGGGTCAACAAGGGACTACTATTCGAGTTATCTCAGTTCCAGAACTGGTTCTCCCAGGCAAAGAAAACACCAACCCCAATACTACAATATCTTCTATCCGCCAACACTACCAAAGGAAGAAAAACGAAACTGGAAAGCAAGAGAAACCAAGAGGAATCAATGTCAAGGCGGCCAAGAAGCCACTCCAAATCAGAAGTGCTAAACAGCAAGAGACACCGCAGAAAGCCAAACATGTGAGCGGTCCGATTACGATGCAGTCTATCGAAGAGTTTTGCTCGCAAGCTCAGCGTAAGATGAAGAACAATCATCAAATGACCCAAACGAATCAAGAGGATGTCCCCATGGCGGAGACTTCTTCACCCTCGACGGCAAACGAAAATCAAATGGAGGACCAAGGACTCGCGGCGACAGAACTCGCCAGCCCCACCACCTCTTGATCCCTTTCCCTGCTTTTTGAGTTTTGTCTTTTGTTCCTTTTTTTTTTATCCAGTTTTCTATGTCTACTCATATTAATTTCAAAATACTTTCTTGGAATGTGTGTGGAGCAGGTAGCAGGAAGTTCATCCGGGCTATCAGACTTCTCAGTGAAACACACAAACCAGATTTGTTGATTCTGTTGGAGCCACAAATTAGTGGCGATAAGGCAGACTCGGTTTGTAACAAGCTGGGCTTTGACGAAGTCTTGAGAATAGACGCAGAAGGGAGAACAGGTGGTATTTGGATTGCATGGAAAAGCTCCAAATTCATGGTTGACTTGGTTGATGCGAGCAAACAACATATCACAGTCAAAATTGATTCTCTGAGTAAGCAACAATGGCTTCTTACCGGTGTATATGGCAGCCCCCAATACCGGTTTCAATCTTTAATGTGGGATCACCTCATTCAGACTAGCAAAGATACAAATATTCCGTGGCTAGTAACGGGAGACTTCAATGCCTACTGTCTACCGGAAGAAAAGCTGGGTGCCAACTCTCCAGCTTCCCTACGAAGATGTCAGCGGTTCTGTTCGTGGATAAATCAAGCTGAATTAATTGATCTAGGATACTCCGGACCTAGATTTACCTGGTACAGGGGAGAAACGCAGGCTACCAGGAAAGCTAGTCGAATAGATAGATCACTATGCAATGTGGCCTGGAATTCGACTTTTCCCAACTCTTCGGTTCAACATCTCCCCAAATTCCACTCGGATCACTTGCCCTTGCTAACGTCAGTGGGCAACCAACACAACACAGATTATGGAAACCGGGATAATTTCAAGTTTGAGGCTGTGTGGTTGACGGACAACAAATTCAAGGATTTTTTAGCTGCTAATTGGAATAAAGAAATACCTCTACAGCAAGCCTTGAAGGAAGTTACCCCTAAATTACAGCAGTGGAGTAAAGAAGTGTTCGGTTCTGTTAACAGGAAGAAAAGGAGATTGTTGGCTAGATTGAAGGGTATCACAGACCGGTTAGCAGTTTCCTTCAATCCTGGACTGTTGAAGCTTCAACTTAAGCTGGAAGGAGAGCTTGACTGGGTACTAGCACAAGAAGAAATTGTCTGGTTTCAGCGTGCCAAAGAGAAATGGGCGACTCTGGGGGAACAAAATACATCCTACTTCCACCATCAAGCCACTAGACGTAAAAGAAGAAACAAAATTTTAGCTCTCAGGAATGCAAATGGAGACTGGATAGATGATCAAGAATCTCTCCTCAACATGGTTCTGAATTTCTACACCACTCTCTATACGGAAGATGGGGATCAGTATGAGGACCTCATGCCCAAAAACGTTTTTCCCAGGCTGCAGCAAGAAGATAGCATGGCTTTACATCGTCCCTACCATATTTCTGACATCCACAAAGCAATCCATGATATGAAACCTTATTCAGCTCCAGGTCCGGATGGTTACCAAGCCATCTTCTATCAAAAATTCTGGCCAATAGTGGGGAAAAACCTGGCGGATATGGCTTCAAGCTACTTTGAAATAGGCGAGATTCCAACAGAGACTTTGGATTCGACAATCGTTCTTATCCCTAAAATGGAACAGCCTGAGTCTCCTGCTCAATTCAGACCTATATGCCTGAATAATGTCGCCCTCAAGGCAATTACTAAGGCAATTACCAATAGATTAAAGCCTTTGATGCCAAAAATCGTTGCTCCCACTCAGAGCGGTTTCATTCAGGGTAGGCAGGCAAATGACAACATACTTCTTCTTCAAGAAACCCTTCACACTCTCCGAAGGAGGAAAGGGAAGAAGGGAGGCTTGGTTATAAAAATCGACCTTGAAAAGGCCTACGATAGACTCCGGTGGGACTTTATCAGAGATACGCTTAAGGAGGTCGGGCTGGCCAGCTCTCTCATCAGCAGAATCATGACTTGTGTGGAAAGAAACAAGATGCGAATCAGCTGGAACGGGCAACTCTCGAATCCAATTATCCCCTCCAGAGGAGTTAGACAGGGAGATCCCCTATCACCCTTCCTTTTTATTCTTTGCATGGAAAGATTGGCCCATAAAATTGAACAAGCAGTCGAGGCAAAACTTTGGAAACCATTACAACTCTCAAAAAATGGTCCAAAGTTGTCCCATTTATTTTTCGCTGATGACCTTGTTTTATTTGCAGAAGCTGAAGGGAGTCAAATCGACATCATCAAGAGGTGCCTTGACGACTTCTGCAGCAGCTCCGGACAACGGGTTAATCATAGCAAGTCGGCAATGTTCGTCTCACCAAATGTTCGACGAGATAAAGCTGCCAGACTTAGCTCCCGAGCAGGAATCAACCTTACGGCGGACCTGGGAAGATATCTAGGAATCACTGCAATAAACGGCAGGATAACCAAGGCCCGCTACAAGGAACTCCTGCTCAAAATTCAGAACAAACTAGCGGCGTGGAAAACAAGACATCTCTCAATGGCAGCTAGAGTTACTATGGTGAAAGCAGTAACTTCTAACATTGCTATATACCCCATGTTTTCTGAACTTCTTCCTGTTGGTGTATGCAAATCGATAGACAGGTGTAATAGAAGTTTCATTTGGGGAGAAGAAGAAGACAAGACAAAGCTTCACTCGGTGGCGTGGGAGCATTTAACCCAACCTCGGCATCAAGGAGGTCTTGGAATCCGCCCTACAAGAAGAACCAATCAAGCCATGTTGGCAAAGGGAGCATGGAAACTCATAACAGACGATCAATCTTTATGGGTCGAGGTCTTGAGAAAGAAATACGGGCGCGGCAAGAGAGATTTGCAGATGCTAGCAAAATCAAAGGGAAGTTCTCATGCTTGGAAAAGTTTTGCCCAAACGGCAAACCTCCTACGAAAAGGAGCTGCTCAAAATGTTAAGAATGGGAGAAAAACTAATTTTTGGTTGGATACGTGGGTTTTGCAGGAACCTTTACTCGCCCAAGCTACGACAGAGATCCCGATGGAGACACGACAGAAGAAGGTTGCAGACTACTGGACAGAATCCTCAGGCTGGAAGATGGAGGATTTGAACCAACTCCTCCCTATAGAGGTGTTGAACAAAATCAGAGCAGTAAAACTGGATCCATTATCGACAACTGAAGACAAGCTCTTTTGGAAAGCTTCAGCTAATGGAGTTTTCAACACCTCATCGGCATACAAGCTGGAAGAACAACAGCAAAACAACCACAGCTCATTCCAATGGCGCAAGATCTGGCACCTCCAAGTACCAGAACGAGTTCGCCTTTTCATGTGGACAGCAGCGAAGGGAAGGTTGACTACGAACAGCATTAGAAAGTTCAGGCATCTCACCTCGGAAGACAAGTGCGCCTTGTGCGGTACAGAAATAGAAACTAACTTACACTGCTTGAGAGACTGCAGCAAGATCAGAAGAGTTTGGGAAAAAATTGTACCAATAACACAGCAGCAACAGTTCTTTTCAGCTAACCAGGAAGACTGGTTGAAGACAAATCTGGAGAGCAACGAGAACAGTGGAGAGACAGGGGAGTGGGCCAGCTTCTTTGCTTTGGTTAGTTGGTACATCTGGAAACATCGGAATGATTATATCTTTAAAGCAATCAGATTATCCAACTATACTCTCATTAACTACATTGTATCGAAGGCGAAAGACTGGATAAGTACTTGGAAGAAGGCTATGGAAACAAGAGATTCACTGACTAAGCCAGCAAGGGAAGAGCAGTTAATAGGTTGGTCTCCACCACAACCAGGTTGGAGCAAGCTAAATACGGATGGCGCCGCTCAGGGGAATTCAGGAATTATTACTGCAGGAGGAGTCCTCAGAGATAGTGAAGGAGATTGGATAGCGGGTTTTGTTTGCAAGATAGGAACCGGATCTGCCATTCTGTCAGAGCTATGGGGCATCCACCAAGGACTCGAACTAGCTTGGAGGAAGGGAATACAATTTCTGATACTTGAAACAGATTCGAAACTGGCAATAGAGCTCATCAATAAAAGATCAGACCCGGTACATCCTCATGCCACCCTTTTAGACTCTATTCGGAGAATGCTTGCTCAGAGTTGGATTGTTCGTTTGGTTCATACATATCGCGAAGGGAATAGAGTCGCGGACTGGCTCTCGAAGCACAGTCTCGTCTATCCCTTCGGTACGTATGAATTAGATGAACTACCAACAGATTTAGAGAGACTTCTACGTGAAGACATGATTGGGATCAGCTTCCCTCGGCAAGTGATTATAGATGGTTCAAATGAGTGACTGTTTTACTGGTTTTGGTTTTTGGCTTGTGATAGGATTTGCTTGGGAGCATTTGAGTATGTTTTCTTCCTGTTGGAAGGTGATCTGCTCCTCCCCTTTGAGCTCTCTGTAACTGGTTCTCTGGCTTCTGCCTCCTCTCAATCAAAAAAAAAAAAAATAGATCACAATGATTAAGGTAGCGTAGCCGTTCGTCAGGTCGGGTTGGGCTCATTAAATCTCACGGAGCTTAACTTACGGAGAAAAAACCTCCGTAGCCATGATCACCAACACCAACATATACCTCCCCTGTTGAATTAATATCATCACGATCATGAACATACAAGCTTTCATTAATATATTAATTCAGAAACGAAAACAAGGCTGGAGGCTCTCTTATTACCAGTTGGACGGATGGTGGAATCAGTACTTCTGGCAGTGGCCGTCGGGGAAGCTAGAAGGAGGACCGCCATCATCACAATCAGCAAAACCCTAAGCAAGAATGAGAAATTATTCATACAATAACAACTGGTGATGACAATTTCGATCTGACCCGTTTTACCCGACCTGTTTGACCTGCTTTGGGGCGGGACGGGTATGGGTATCTCTCATCGACCTGACCTGCCTCTACCCGTCCCATTCTTGACTCGTTCTTGCCTAAATTACATGTAATCTTAGTAAAATTATTTAGAACTTTCCTCTTATTACCTCATATTTTAGCTATAATAAACTTGTAAATAAGTGAAAACCTTAATTTCTCCAATAATATAACTACATTTCATCATATTGTGGTTTCTTTCTTGGCCGTTTAATGAAAATAACGAATATTTCTAATATTTTTCACATAAATTAGATACCCATTGAGTCGACCTGCCCCGACCCGGGCCCCGTAATAAATTACCCGACCTGGACCCGACCTTCCACGGGCGGGTATGGGTATCGAGATACCCGCCCCGGACCTGCCCCATTGCCATTCCTAACAATAACCCATTTATTTACTTAATGATGTGTATTATTTTATTTGGTAGCCTACAATTTACTTTCAAGAATTCATTCATCCAAATTAATTGAGTTATTCAGAGATTGTTTATTTAAATATAATTAATTGTTAATACTAAAATCCAGCGTTATCAAGACCGACCGATCCGGGCGGTCGGCCAGACCAGTAAAATCGTCACCTGGTTATCAATCCGACCCGGAACCCTCCAAAAGCCACAACAGTCAGAATGATCGGTTTTTGAGCGGCCGAAACGAAGCGTTTAGTCGTTCAAACCATTTGAACCGCCGGACCAGTTTATGATTTCTAACCGTCTGAAATTAAAAAAATATGACAAAAAATCCTGGGTTCAAATTCGACTTAGCGTCAACGGTGGCGATTTCCCGAACTCTTCGATATCTCCTCCGGGTTTCCACCAGCAACCCATCAACGAAGCCTCCGGTGAGCTACCTCTCTCAGTCCCAGTCCTCCTTTCTCTTTCCTCTCGTTGTCTCCAGAGAGAAAGAGGTAGAGGAGAAGTTAGCGCGTAAGAGGATAGAGGCAGATCGAGATTTTGAGAGACCAAGTAAAGAGAGGGACGGAGGAAATCGATCCTTTATGGTTAAACAGAGAGGAAGAAATTGAATAGAGCATCAAAAAGAAGTTCAATCGTTGGTGATTTTAATTTTGCGGGAGGAAGCATTTTTTTTTATTATGAAAGAGGGAAGAAGAAAGTGAAACGGGGAGGAGTGGATTGAGCGGCGCTGCATCTCGTTGGAATGAGGTAGGGTTTTTAGTAGTTTTAGGGCATTGCTATTCGTCGCCCTAAAATGTCTTATTCGTCGCCCTAACTTTTATCAAAATGACTCAAATATCCTTAGGGGTCGTTTGGACGTGGAAATGCAATGCAGTAATTGGACCCAAATACCACATAACGCAGTAATTGGGTTTAAAACCCACGTTTGGGAGAGCAAAAAGGGTATGGAAATTGGACCATGGAAATTGGCTTCAATTACCACATTCATGGTAATTGAGAATACTACACCTCCCCCTAGTAATTTGACATTACCATGTTTTCTTACTTCTTTTTCCAAATTCCACACCATCAATTCCCACAAAACTAAACCATATCCAAACGTGAAATTTTTTTCAATTTCCACAAGTCAATTCCTTGGTTTTGTAAAACATGGAAATTCAGACAAATTCCAACGTTTTCAAATTTCCACATCCAAACGACCCCTTAGTGCAATATGTGTTACAAACCCAGCCAAACTATACATACGCGGTCGCCGGCGTGACCTTTCTTTCTCCGCCAGCCGCGCTCTTCCTCACCTTTGCCAAAAAAACTAAGAATCGAAACACAAAATTACAATCAGAAACCTAAATTGCAAAAATGGAAGAAAGCCGCCGAAATGATGATCCTGATGCCTTGGATGATATGGATCAAGGAGAGCAACTGAACACACAATAGCTGATTCTAGCTTAGATTGGCAATACAAGTGGCAGTCAGCCAACTGCAATTCACCTCTTCTCCCCTTATCTCCCTTCTCTTGCCGCCGAAACTCTGGCCGACCAAGTATAGGATAAAATCAACTTGGAATCCGTCCTAGTCTCCGGCCGCCAAGTATTGGACAAAATCAACTTGAGGTGGGCAGCTGCCAACGAGAAGAGTCCAACAACAGCGCCCGGAGGACAGTGAGCTTGGCGGCGGCTGGGCATGGTAGGGAATTGTTTGTTTAAGGTTTTGGTTATAAATTGGGGATAAATATGTCAATTTAATGCATTTTAGGGCGATAAAATTTAAATTTTAGGGCGACGTTTAGCAATTCAGTTTTATATATATAAAATTATTAATTAGTACCTGAAAGTAAATTTTTTTTAGTCACTGAACTTTGAAATTATTATCTTATGTGTCTTAAACTTATGATATTGTTGATTATAAGATATTGGTTCTCTAACGTGTTTTTAAACGGCCCTATACTGATTGGATCACTAAAGTGCGGGCCATTTACATTACTGGGTCATGCTCCGGTTCGGTTCTGACAACATTGCTAAAATCGTAAGGATTGTATTCGTACAACACTTTTCGATTAAAAGTTTTGATACTATACATATAAAAAATAATTTGATATAATAATATTATTGTGTAAATATTGTGAATATCGAATAAAACAATCACACATGACACATGATTTAGAGACTAGTTTGATGTGAAGGAGGGGAGGAAAGAACCTGAGACCTAGTTAACAGCAGGAGGGATGGAGGAAAAATCGAGCAAGGCATAAATTTTGGCAGTATATAAGTTGCTGACGCGACGCCGATGCTGCGACAGAGGCCCAACTCCTTGAACTCGTTCTCTTCTGGCATTGGGTTGCAGGCCCATGTTTTGAGCTTTATTGGCCAGTGGACCAAATCAATGGCCAGACCCAGATAACGGTTTTCCGATGGGCGATGGGCGATTCTGCGAACATCGCGACAGATATCATGTCGTGTTCATGTTCATACTTGGACTCACAAAATCTAGGCTCGACACGCCCCGTAAATCATTTGTGCTCTTGTTAGGCAGATTCACAAATGATGATGAGCCTAGAGCCAATTTCAGGCAAAATTCGGGGTGAGGCGCCAATTATGACAGGAGCATGTCCTTCTCAGTCTTGTATACAAAGCTGATTATGCGTAGTAGCACTTCTAAATCGAAGTTACTCTTCACCTATACAACCACGAGCATTGGGGCATATCCCAGGTACGAGCATGGAAGACCTCTTAATCCAAGATGTAGCTCGGTCCCTCGAATCGACGTTGATACCTTCCTTAAGGTACAACAAGTCACGATTCAAAAAATTGAAGAGGCTCGACTTTTTGAGGGAAACATCTATGAAAATCATATCGATCCCTCAAAAATTTCCAAAGGATATATGATTCTGAACCCCTTTTTCAAAGTGAGTCACATTGGACACGAATAGGTCTCTTTATCTACTTTGTAGAAGGGGAGGCCAGAACCTAGCTGGACGAACAACCTTGTATCTCATTCCGCTCATGGGACACGTTCGCTCAAGCTTCCAGGAATGACTTCCTTCCCCGTGGGAGAATTACAAGGTGAGGAATCATCTTGTTCACTTCGAACAAGGTAACTCTGAGACTCAGCATGTGGCGAGACAACGATCTCAAGAGTGTGATGCCGAATGCACTCCGCATGGGTTTTCATCTAAACTGACCTCACTCGGGGATCATTTCGGTATTGATCGGTATTTCGGTATATCCCGATCCCAATCCCATAATCCCTAATACTGAATAACAATTGAAATTTAATCCCAATCCCAATCCCACAAAATAATACGTATATTCGGTAATACCAAATATAGACAAATTCGATACGGTATTCGGTATATCCCAAATACCGATACCAAACTTCCAGCCCTAGTTAGGGCCGCCTCCTCTCCTCAATCGTGAAGCAAACTAACCCATCTCCTTCTGACATCATCCATTCTATAATCTACGGGTGATATTTTTTTACATAAAACCCAAATTTACTTATTTCATTTGCTATATCCCTTTATGATCTTAAGGGATCTAAACCAAAACCAGCCTGTTAACTTGATTTTTTTTAAAATAAAGTACTAGGCAGCGTGGGTTCGATATACTACAAACATTGGTGTAAGATATTAGTTTTACTCATTGGTGGCCAAATCGATTTCAGTTATTAGTCCGATCAAGAAAATGAGTTAAGAGTTATTGGTCGGAAATCGGTTTAACTATATTACCATTAACCATTGGTGTAGATATTAATTTGAATCCTTTTCAAGGTTGTCAACTCGGTTTCAATCATTGCCACGGTCGAGAAAATGCGCTAAGATTTAATGGTCGAAAATCGGTTTAGCTTGAATATATGGAAACCCCATTATATTTTGCACACACAACCACACACATATGTGAGTATATATGGTGTTTTATATCGTAGTTTGAGTAAAAACAAAAGGTAACACATACATTGGTAAGAAAAGGCAATCTAGACGTTGAATTAACCGGATTTCGGGTCATGATACTATACCTAACCTTTGAGGAGTGAGGGTTTTCAATCCTTGCCCTAAACATCAAGATGATGCACATAATTTGTTGGATGTATTTCGATGAAACATGACTTTCGATTATTGTTTCTAATTGAACTGATCTTAGTATATGAGATTCATAGAATTAAGACCTAGATTTTAATATTAAGGGTTTAGGGCATAGTACCACATCCCAATCTCCAGACAATTCAAAGTTTAGATATCATTTTCTTACTCAGAGTATATCATTCGAGGTATATATATCATTTTCTTACTCAAAGTATGATAGAACCACCCATATTTATAGTTGCATTTATCCTGTCGGAAAATCATTTGTTCTAAATGTTAGTTCGTTGGACTGCAATTTTATCAGGGTTGAATGTTGTATGAAACATTTTGAACTTCATTAGTCAAATATTTTGAGTACTCCTATATTATTTAGGTATTATATCTTATTTTGGACTGAGCTTTTACGAAAAATAACAACTTTGCCATGAACAGGCAAATAAGATAGTTTTTTTCAGAGTTTTGAAAGAAATGCACAAATTTGGGTTGACCGTTAATATTGACGGTCAAACATTTCTTTTGTATATGACTCAACATACAAGGCTAAAGTGGCTGCGACGTAGCTTCCATCTCATAGGGAGGATACACTATTTTGGATGAACATTAACGTCAAAAATAATTTTGACCTAAACTTTCAAATAAGACAATTTTGTCCGAATTTTCAAAGAAATATATAAATTTGGCACAAAATTTCGGTTGTCGTTAATATTGATGTGGATGGGTACAAAGAGAGTTTCAGTTCTGTGCATCGGGATTTTTGGGGGCCTTAATCAATTTTATTTTTTAATTTGATTAATGCAAGTAAAAATGAAAATATTAGGATAAGTCAAGGGTTCTATTTTGTGGTCTTATTTTTTTCTTCTGAAAATTTTTCATATTTTTAATAATTTTTTTAGATGTTATAAATAAATAATGTGGTAGCCACATTGGAACCTAAACCTCTCTATCCATAATGTCAATATTAAAGGTCAATCCAAGTTTTGGACGAAATTTGTCCACTTCTTTCAAAGTCAGAACAAACTTGTCTTATTTGAAAATTCGGGCCAATATTGTAATTTATGTCAACTTCATTGCAAAATATTGTATTATCCCTATAAAGTGGAAGCCACGTTGCATTTGCAGCCACCTCAGCATTGTTTTTTGAATCATGGGTGAAGATGACTATTAGTATTAACGGTCAACCAACATTTTAGTCTAAATTTGTCAATTTCTTTCAAAATTCTAAAAATTGTCTTTTTTGCAAGTTCATGTCAAATTCCTCTTTTACGTCAAACTTCAAGACCAAAATAAGGCATTTTCTTCTTTGAACAATTGTATTTCTTTCTCCAATCCTATGTCTGATCTTCTTATTATATTGTAAACATGTTATACGTACATAATTTTTTTCTAAACATTCCCGGCCAAGGGCGGGGCCCGCTGCTAGTGGGGAAAAAGAGAAAAGGCTTTTGTAGCACTCCAAGCGTCACACTATTGATATCCCTACCAACAAATAACTCTACAGTATCATTTATAGTGGAAACGTAAAACTGCACCCTCCATTCAAAAATCTCTGCTCCTAGAGTGATTTGCGGGACAGGGCATTCACGCGGCTTTTTTCTCTCCCTTTATGTAACTGTAATGGTGAGACGAGGGAAAACAAGATTTTTCTAAGAAGCAATGGCGGTTTTAGCTCATTTTCAGAAGCTCCACTTCTCCCCCGTCTCTTTCCTGCCATTTCAACTTTACCTTCTGCTCCAAGCTCTACCCACTCTCTACCCTAAGCAAGCCCTAATACGCCCTATCCGCCGCCGAGCCCATCCAGGTGAATCAACTTCTCGAACCGCCGTCACCAGCAGAAGCCCAATTATTGATTCCACTCGAGAAGCTGTTCATCCCGCCAGAGACACAAGTCCCGCACGAGGACCCAACCACAAGGTTTCTCAAGGGCTCAAACATAGTGCTGAGCAAGTACGCTCAGGTGTGCAGGCTAAGTTTGTGAAGAGCAGCGTGAGGACCGAGGATTGCCTCTCCGATGGTTCCCCGGAGTTCGCCCTCGTCGGGAAATCTTTTTGCCCCCAATGAATATCGGGAAATCTTCTCTTCTCAATTCGCTGGTCAGAAGGAAGAAGCGAGAAGCTCGCCCTCACTTCTAAGAAACCTGGTACATAATGGTTTTCTAGATTATGTGGCTTTGAATTGGGAATTTGTAGTGGAAATTTGCATTCATTGGTATTGAAATTGTTCAAATTTTGAAGGGAAGAAGCAATGCATAAACTAGGGGTGGAAATTGGGGTGGGTGTGGTTACCCGCCCCACATTTTGCGGGTAACCACATCCACAAATATAGAATTATACTACCCACAACCCGCCCCATAGTGGGTAGTGGTTAACCACTATCCACTGCGGATTGGTGCGGGTTGGATGTGGATACCCACAAAAATTTCCTTCATTCACCCTTTGGACTCGTATATGATAAACCTATCGGTCGAGTGACGACAATAAAAAAAATACATTGAGTTAAAACTAAGTAAAGAAGCCCAAGACATGGAACGAGCAAAGATCCGATATTCGGAACCTCCTAAGTAGTCAACCTCCCTCTCCTCGGCTCACTTCACTCGCTTACATGTCACTTCACTTTCTTTAGGAAATGCATATTGATAACGAGTATGGATTGGAGGGGATCTAATCTTAATATACATAGCATCTTTATCAGCGACATGACTCCTTGCATTTTAATTCAATTTTTTTTTGGATAAATGGAACTCTCTCCCGAGTTGTGGAATTAGCGTATTCTTACACAAAAACAAAAACCTACATAAAAGAAAGTTAATCAATAAAGTTTTAAATAAACTATAAACCACATTTACCGTCTTTGTTTTGTTATAAAATAAAGGGTAATGTCTATTTTTTATCCAAACTTTTTTCAGATTCTTTTATTTTATCCAAACCTATTAAAATGATATTAATTATCCAAATCTTTCTAAATGAATCAAAATATTAGCCATTTTTACGTTATCGTTAATAATTTTGTAACTCTTTTCTTAGTTAAAATACTAAGATATTGTAATGTTGACCTTCATATGTCTCTTCCAAATCAGTATCATGTTGCCAAGTCAGTATTACTAACAAAATTGCTAACTGAAAGTTAACATTTGGTTAATTCTTAGTATTTTGATAGGTTTGGCTAATAAAAAAGAATCCGAAAAAGATTTGGATAAAAAATAGACATTGCCCTAAAATAAACATATACCACACGGACAATACTTATTTAATAAAAGTATCACATACGAACACTATGTATTGACTTAGTTTTATTTTATAAAATAAGTATATATTTGATTTTGGAGCCTACTTTAATTTGTAGCATTCTACTTTTCACATACTTTAATATTACAAAGTATTATTAATAAATAAATATACTTAGTGTGGTTATTATGGGTTTTGTGGGTTAACCGCTGTGGATAGTGGTTAACCACTAACCACAAAAATCAATATTTTGTTACCCATACGCAACCCACTATCCACAAATTGTGGGTATGGTTACCCACAATGTATGCGATTTGGTGCGGTTTGTGGATAACCCGCAATCCGCAAACCAAACTTCCACCCCTAGCATAAACCATTTCAGGATCAATGAGAGCTGGTTCTTGGAGTATTTGTCTGGATATGGGTAATGGTTCCACCATTGATCAATTTTCATTTAGGAGATTTGGAATTGGTACTTATTTAAGTTACAATAGTGTCGCGATTCAACCTGATGTATGTTTCAAGCCGTTATGATCTTCTATGCAGGTATGAGGTATGTTTCTACACCACATGAATGTAGGAAAGATTGGGCCAAATTTACCAAGGATTACTTCCTCAACCGTTCAATGTTGGTCTCTGTGTTCCTTCTCATAGATGCAAGTATCCTAGCGAAGAAGATCGATTTGGAGTATGCAAGCTGGCTTGGTCAGACCAGGTAAAAGGAGAGGGCTTTTTGTTTGATTTTGAAGTTGCACATAATGGTGCATGTGGTCAATGTTTTCTTCGAGCGTCATCTAAAAGAACAAATTGCCATTTTGGTTGGATAGAAATTTGTATACATTATATGGTAAATCACTTTGGTTTGCGATTTTGTTGGGTTCTTCTTTGTATTTTCACTATGCATGATTCAGACTGATGATTAATGCTCCAGAATGTTTCTCCTGAACTTGAGAGTATTAGAGAATGAGTGTTATCTACGGTGTGTTTGTTTACTGAAATGAAACTAATAGTTCTAGATGGGTGTACCGTTCATTTGAACAGGTCTTAGGATGACGCTTACAAATTTCTACCAAAACCATTCTCAACTCTTCATTTGTGTGTGATTTGTACAACAACCATTATCAACTCTTGATTTGCTCTCTATTTGGTTTGAGCCTTTCTCTTATACTTACCTTCCCTCTCTCTGTGGGTTTTCTAAGCTTTATACCTGCAGATTTGTCATCTTTCTATTTCTTGCTCATTGGTATCAGCTCTCTCACCATAACGCAAGGGAAATGGTAGAAACACACTGCCCTCTTGTGTTGCACATGGATTCTTCTTTGGCGAGGATGAGATGAAGCACCAAAACCCTTTTTTTGGGAAAGAAGAGACTACGCCCCAACCCTCAATACAATCGCTGCTTACAGCTTCCACTTCCTTGCTCTTTGGTACCACCCCTCCCTTCCTCAATTTGGTTTCTTCTACTGATCACCTGCTCTTTTAATTGCATTTATAGTTGCTGTTGTCCATTTGTTCTCGGTTTTCCTTACCAAATATAGTTGATTTTCCAGAAAATTTGTTTCTGCATGTTTCGACAATTGTTTACATTCAATCCACTATATTCATAGGGAGATGAAAATCCACAAACTATGAAGGCATTGACCATGGTAGGGGTTTCTATTTGGAAGAAGAAGCTTTGGAACCTACTAGATGAAATTATGATGATGAACGTACACACTAGGGCTGCAGGGGAGAATGGAATATCAAATCAAAGCCATTGACAGATACCTGCTTTTGTTTACAAGCTAGAGAATATTTTTTCTCTTTTATACGAGGAAAAATCAATCTTATGAGAAAACCCCTCATAGATACCCGACAAACCCTGTGAGCATTTAATACGAGCTTACAGCCTTATCGGTGGTCACCAAGGGGGTAACACAGAAGTGGCGGCTACCAAGGATCGAACCTAGAAAATTCCTGGACACAAACTTACGCCTTTACCACCTCTACCACCCCTTGGTGGTTGCTAGAGAATGTTCTCGTCCAAAACACTTGGCAATTAGAAGTTTGTTTCTTTTGAATTGGTGCTTTGTTTCTTTTGAATTGGTTCTTAGTTAATAGTCAATATGTCAGCTAACCTTTATACTTGTGGCTTTACTGTTATTATGATCACCTAGATTCCTTGACTCTCCTCAAGCCAATCTCTAACATAAGGTCTCTTAGTGTAATGGCAAAAGCTCCTGCCTATATAATCACCAATATACTGCTTTAGATCTTTGGTTGTTGTGGGCATCCAGTTATTTCATAAATTAATTGGTCTCTTTCACGCAAGGAAAACAATGAACACCGGATCTATTGTAGCGGGCACAAATTCAGCTTAGAAAGCCTGTGTTGAAACAATTTTAGTTTAGAAACCACTCACCATAACACAAAAGTAAAAGCACAAGTCTCAATTCCCAAATCAAATCTTACAACTTACAGTGTATAGACCGACAATAAACATTTTGCAAAAGCGCAACATCAACACAAAAAGCAGACCGCAGGACCATTGTGTATTGATTTGGTTACAATTTCTCGCTTTATGAAATTCAGTTTGTGCTTGGACCTGAATTCGTGTTTTGGTTTTAACATGAGGTCTCTTGGTGTAATGGCAAAGCTCTGGTCTTCATCATCGTTAAACTAATTTTGTTACTTGGTTGTTGTGGGACCCATATATTGGAGCTTCAAGCAACCTTATGTGAAAGCCATAGGCATTGTGGAATGTCATAACTATAGAATAGAGTTTTGGCATAACAACTTAATGATCATAACTCTCTTCATCGACAACAAGTAGTGTAAAGACTGGAGCATTTGGCTGCATTAGCTTCCCAAGGGGCACTGGCTCAGTTTCTTCACCATACACTCTTTCATTTGTTGGTCACTTTACTAATAACCTATAACAATGTTTATCATACCTATTTTCTTAAAATTTCTCTGCCATAATAATGATGTCGATGGGTTTGTGGTTGACTTTTCTTTTCATATAATTAGGATACTTCACGATATGCTTCTTCCTCTGACTGTCGACATGTCAACCGAGTACGAATAGTGGGAACTAGATAATCGACATTTGTTTTATCAATAATTTGGTTCTCCTTCGCTGTGACAAATGGTGACTTTCTTGCAAACCTCCTGAAATGTAAATAATTTTCCATAAATTAATTCCGCTCTACTCATTCGTCGCTTGGATTTGTTAGTTATGCTTCAAAATTGATAATTTCTAGCTATGTATGCTTTTACCAAGTTCAGAGGAGTTTCCTGGAAATAACCCAACCGTGAGAATTCTTGATTGGTTTGGCTGATCCAAATTTGAATATGAATAACTTTTAAGCAAACCCCTAGACATTTCTAGCTTGGTTTGCCAAAGAGAATGCTACAAGTGGTTCCAAGTAAACCTTTCGATGACCCAGAGTTTCAAACAAGGTTTTTGTTTTAGTATTTTAATCAAATTTCCTTATTTGTCATTAAGGTTAGATTTCCTCCTGTATAATTCAAGGATAGGGAGTGGATGAAATAGAGAACTTCTCCAAGCAACCTGACGAAATCAGGCCTGCTACCTTTACCTTGAATTATTGTTTCTCTAAGAGATTGAGGCGGTTGGGAAATTAATAATCAATTCATATCTTAAGTTCGTCACATACAAAGTTCAAACGTTATTTGGTCGGCTCAGCCTTACCCTCCCATCCACATGCAACGTTGATACCAGAAGTGAAAAGTTTGTTGCAATGAGGTTGGAACGTTCGGATATAGCATTATACTGGAAAAGAAACATGGTGACAGATTAAATTGCATCGACTGATCTTTTTTTACCCGTCGGAATTTGCCTTATTTATGCTCCGAATACCCCTCTTTGTTACTAGCTGGTGTATGATCTAATCGGGAGTCAAACTCCCAAACTGGTTCCGAACTAAGGAACAAATACCCCTAACATCCTTTGATTAAAAAAAAAGTTCAAACGTTACTTAATTTTGGAAGTGAAATGTCCATTTTTCATTCAAGTTTGAGCAAATAAAGCAACATGTTCTTGAAGCTTGACATTCTAAATTAAAAATTAACAAGTAATATTCGGCAGGTAGTTATGCTTGGATTTTCTTCCACAATTTACCCACTACTTGATGCTCTTCTAATTCATTATGCACAATTTACCCACACCTTTCCTTTCATATTCTATATGTGGGTGTTGCTTTACAAGTCTCTCACCTTCCTTCCCAACCTTCACATCCAACAAATTAAATATGATCTCTACAAGAGGCGTAATATCATTCCTAGATTCACTATTTCCATGGTCTGGCCATATTGGCAAACTCACTGGGAGAAACAAAGGAGGTTCCATTTCAGCAGCAAGAGACATGATTGTGACCACACTAACACAAGAATATAGAAATAGAAGCTCCCAAATCATAAAGATCGACAAATTCAATGCTTATTATAGTTTAGAAAAATACACACAATCTTCTTTCGGCCAACGGGCGGCTATAAGCTAGTTCTTAATATATAGGAAATCCCTTAATTTCTTGTCCATGCTCGATCGAACCGCACCATATCGTGTTAGGCTGTTAGCCCCGCTTAATGTCAGGTACCGCGTAGCACGAAAATACCTCGATTCCCCGGACTTAGGGTGGATTCTGTTCCCAAATTCTCATCTCCCTCTTCTATTATTTCATAAAATTTGGTTGAAAATAAGGAATGATAATCAACTTACACAGGCAAATTTAGTTGGCCGCTAGTGAACATTAACGTGCTAGTCTGCCTTACTACAGGCATCCAAAAAGAAGAACCATCCGAATAGTAGAGATGAATATGATTAAGTCTAGCCACCCTTGGCCGGGTTGGGCTCATTGAATCCGCCGCGGTCGGGCTCACTAAATCTCCCGGAGCTTAACTTACGAGAGAAAAAACTTCCGCAGCCATGATCACCACCGCGAACATATACCGCCCCTGTGGCATGAATATTATCACGATCATGCACATATACAAGCTTTCATAAATATACTAATTCAGAAACGAAAACAAAGGGTTGATGGATCAACTGGGAGTGGGGGCTCTTATCACTCCAGATGGACGGATGGTGGCGGAATTACAACTTGTGGCAGCGGCCGACGGGGAAGCCAGGAGGAGGGCCGCGGTCGTCACAATCAGCAAAACCCTAAGCAGCACTAAGAAATTATTATTCACATAATAACCCATTTATTTATTTGGTTCTGTATATATGTATATGCTTGTGTACGTTGTCCCGTCGATATTCGACTATATATATACACAGCGTAGCGTAATATGGGCTGGCGGAGTATGAACAGATTACAGATCACACTTACTTTTCTGATTATAATAAGGACTTTGTGAAACGACCGGCGACTTTGAATTTAGTGAGCCAAGTACGTCGATGACAGTATGACACTAAGTCTGCATGCGGAAATTTCTGCATCAATTAATTATTCTTACGACTTTTGGTGTGCCAAAATTTCTTCTTTTCCCAGTCTCAGATTTCAATAGCACGCTAAGATGTAAAGAAATAGTGATTAAGACAATTTTTTTTTTTTTACCGATCGGATCTGAAAAACTTAAAGATGTGTATGTTGGACCTGTCCAAACGGTAAAAACTCAAAAAGTAGGTTTTCGTTTGAGGGATGAGCAAGAGATAAAATAAAAAATAACAAATTTTTTCCCAATAATTTGAGTTGTTGATATGTCTTGAAGATTATATGTCGTCGACTGCTTGTCACGGGGTTGGATTAGGGTTTAGGTCATTGGGAGATGTACTATATATATACTTCTCAATCCATTGTTGTAATCTCGTCAAGTATAGTGAAGGTGCACTCTCTTGTCCGTGGACTAAATAAAACACATTGTGTTAATAAATCACATAAACTCCTTAATACTCCCCCTCAACCTACGGAATGAACATGGAGCCAACTTAAAAGTGAATCAAGCGAATTGATCAGCTTCAACCCCTTTGTTGAAAATAATATGAAATGTCATTGTTGTATAATACTCGTCACTCGTATGGTATGAATTGATGGTTTTGATGTCAAGAAAAATGGTTGAACATTTCAGTCCTGTCATTGTCAAGAGACTTTAGCTCTTATACATGGTCTGAACATAATACCAAATGACCTAGCAATTGCATTACCGAGTGGTAAAGTTTTATCCAGATAGGCTCACACTTGCTCCATAAATTCAAACAATAATTGTGGATCTAACATCTCACAATTTCATTACGTCTAAGCCAAAATTATTGAAAAAGGGAATTTGTAATATGTAGTAGCAAAGAAAATTGGAAGCTCGGTATTAGTGATAATGATAAGTCATTGGTGAATATTATAGATGCATGTTGGCAAGATGACGAAGAGCTTAATGCTATCATTATTTCTAGGGTTGGGAAAATAGATAAGATCTTTTGAAAATTTATAGACCAAATCATACTATAAAGTTTGGTTCGTACGGTAGACCAGTTAAGAATTGTTTGATTTGATTCATGATCTGTATTATAAGATGAGTTGAGTTCTTGGTCTGGTCTAGTGTGCCGCGATTTTCCAAACCAAACCGTGAACCCAACCAACTTCCAATTCGTTTTAGCAGCTCACTCAACATTTCTCCCAACTTCTCAACCATCAACTCAAGTCTCAACCCTAATTTTATGAATCATGTCTCCACCTTCATTTATAAACCACATTACGCCACAAAGTAGAGAGAATCATGTATTCATATGGCATTATGTTAATGTTTATGACGTTATGGTGCCAGTTGAATTGCACTGACTCTTACTTTTGTTATTTACTTGGATTTATAGGATCAAAATTAAGCATGTTTTAGAATTTATGTTGTAATGGGAAAACATATTTTTCTCGGTTAATGATTTTTCTGTGTGATTGGCTAAAAAACAATTCATTTTTCACTAAATGTGGTATGCATGTTCTATATCGTACCAGACCTACCGCACATACGAGGTTTGGTATGAACCGTAAGTGTAGTATTTGGTTGGAGCTTTGATCTATGCTCTGGCTTCTCGATATGCATTATACATCGTATGTATGATCCGATATGAAAAAAAACACTCCGTTTCCCATACCTGATTCTTTTCATTTATTTTTATTAATACGTTAATTTTTATGTTTGTTGAGATTTGGGTATCTTTGAATTTTGCATATATAGTAGTTGTTACTGTAGGAGTTATTTGACATAAAGAATCATTTAAGGTACGTATAGTTATTAGACAAATCTGAATTGTACAAGTATTCTTGTAGTTCGATTTGGGAATAATTATGAATCAAATCAAGGAAGATTTGCCCAAACCTAGCCAGCTCCCTCGCTCTCCTTCTCCATTCGTTACTCCTGTTCTCCCACGGCTCAAGATAGGGTGCATAACCATGGGTTATGCATCCATCAATAACCAAATCTGCACCCTTCATTTAGAAAATCCAGATCTAAAGATGGAGAATTGAAGATCATTTTTATTTTCTCTAGCTTTCTTAATCGGCTCATATCTTTTTCGTTTTAACTCGGATTTTAATTTTTTTTGCACAGGTGGAACGAGTTCATCGTGCTCTACAAAATGATATCAATTTTCAATATTTTTTTAGAACAAAAAATTCCGGTCTCTCGGTACCAACTGCATACCATATGGTATTTTCTTCATTTTTAATTTGTTTTTAAAAACGTTTGCACAGAATGGACGATTTCATCATGATATATTGGATCTACAAATTTCTGGGTGAACAAATTACATGACCAAAAAATACCACACAATACCATACAATACCACCCTGGTACGGGGTGGTATTGTATGGTATCTTCTTCATTTTTAATTCATTTTTGAAAACGTTTGCACAGAAGGGACGAGTTCATTATGATCTATTGGATCTACAAATTTATGGGTGAACAAATTACAGGACCAAAAAATACCACACAATACCATACAATACCACCCTGGTACCGGGTGGTATCTTGTGGTATACAATGTTAAAAGTAGTAAATGACAATTAATATATTTCTACTATCATGTATTCAACCATCCTACAGTCTTGGTTTGTTCATACCACCATGATATTTTTTTCAAACCATAGGTATGCTTTTATTTCAATACTAGTCAATACCATATGGTATAGACTGGTAAAAAATGGCTCAATTTTTTTTGTTCGAAAAATATATTAAAGTGGATATCATTTTGAAGAGCACAATTAATCTGATCTAACTGTAAAAAAAATTAAATTTTGACTTAAAATGAGTGAGAAATCGTCTGTCAAGATTAAAGAGTAGAAAATTAAAAGCTTTCCAGGAGAGAGAGGATGCTGATGTCATGCTGATGTGGACGGGTTACTCATGGTTACTCACCACAAAGTTACTCACCGGATCTGCTCCCTTCTCCCACCAATCCCACCTCTCCCGTAATATGTTATTCATCACACGACGGACGTAGTAGAACAAGAGCACTGGTACACCGTAAATGTATATAAGTTGGACAACAACACAATAAACAATAACAACAACAAAAAAGTAGATAAAAAGTTCAAGTAACATCGAATTAAAATAAACACAGTTACAACCACAATAGCAAAACGCATAGTTTGCGGAGATTATTACACCAAAAGTTACCCCCGAGAAAACAACATCGACATATGTAATATATGATCACCATTGCTGGCCTTAGCGGTATGCGGCAAGCTAAGAGTGCATCGATGAAAGCATCTTTGGGCTCTTCAGTCCTTCTGGCCTGGTGGATGGTAACCTCCTCCGTGTGGCCAATCCCCTGAGCATAAACAACGGAGATTAGATTTAGGGCTGCAGGCGTACGTATATTAATTTGCTTGCAATTTACACATATATATAGCATGAATAATTACGAGGACGATCGAGGAGGGTAATTAAGACGACTTACAGCCATCTGGTTTGACGACTCCAACTTCCAGTAGGACTCTGGAAGCCATTGCTGGGGGTGACGAGAGAAGTACGAACACGATCATCACCGCCACTGCCACCACCAGTTTCCAGCCAGCGATAGTGTTCTTAGAAGAAACCATATTTCGATGGAGCGGTCGCTCACTTATAATATTTGGGATGATGAATGTATCTCATCAATCTCTGATGTATATATATATGATCGGAAGTACGTACGTAGTGCTTATGGCGCCTTCATTTATAGAGGTTTTCTAAGTCTCCCCAGTCAACTGTACGTGTTCATCATTCCCTTCCCCTATAGGCATAGCTAGGCGCTTTGACTTGCAAGTGGCAACCAGAAAGTCATGTATGTATATCAATGGTGGGTCTCGCTTGCTCCATGCCCACTATATGATAGGTTTACAGAAAGTCATCATTTACGCCTGCTAGGAACAAACTGATTAATTGACTCAATTATTCAAACTTTTTTTTTTTGGATGTATATATCTGATCTGCATGTGTGTCTCTTATGATTACGAGCCCCACCGAGAAAGGGCTTAAGTGCTTAAGATCTGGTTATACAATCATTCTACATTATGGGTGGTTTGGAGAATATGAGTTTAAATATATAGATTGTCAACAATTTAAAAATTCTAACTCTTCAGATTGTTGAAAATAGATTTGAAATTTTTTATTGTTTGGTAACTGTGATTGTTAACGTTCAATGAAAATAAAAATTAAATTTTATATTAAATAACATGTTTATCCTGAATAAAAAAGTAGAGTAGTTCGAGAAATGTTAAAAACTTTGTTGATAAATATATTTAATATGATAAATAAATAAATAAAAGAAAGAGAAAATATAGGAGAAAAAAAATCTCACGAATCAAGATAAATAGAATCTCTCTCTTATGAGAGATTTGATATCCGTAGATTTTAGAGATTTCAAGTATCTAAATTTAAAATCCACCATACAAAAAGCAACAAAAAAATAACTTTCTAAAAAATCTACGGATTCAATGAATCCACGCCCTAAATCCCGTTCTCCAAATGACCCCTATGATTTATTCATATCATCGTGATACTTCCATCCATACTATATGTATGAAAGTTATGTGGGAAAGGAGCACTTCTACTATGCTATATAGTATTGGTGCTTTAATGTACAACTTAAAGTTGTACCATAACATTAAATGTATAAGTTTAGGTTGTACCATAAAGCAATTTGTACCATTATGTTATGGTACAACTTTACAACTTGAAGTTGTACCATCACATAAAAGTACAAGTTCAAGTTGTACCATAAAAGAATTTGTACAAAAAGTATAGGTACAATCTGAAGTTGTACCATAACGTAAATGTACAGTTTTAAGTTGTACCATAAAGGCAAAATCCTATAGCACCAATACTATATAGCATTGTAAAATTTCTCGTGGGAAAGATTCGCCTAATGATTAGTATTTACTTTTTCTATTACGCAAAGGTTTCCGCGTGTAAATTATCACTTACATATATAATTATTAGATCACACATTATAAAAAATTTACAATGTTCAATGATAGTTAAGTAAACTAAAAATATATTCGCAAAGTTTACGGATGAATAGTTGTTATACATAAGTATTTTTTTTCCCACGGTCAGATGTCTTGATAATTTTTGTTTTGTATCCCCTCACAAACTTTGCCATAAAGCCCTTTATTATAAGTTTGAATGGAATTATTAACTAAACCGTTGAGAATTGATCAATTCGCATTACACAAATGTTTTGTCAGACCTGTTATTTATTGATTTTCATAATACTAATTTTACTTATTATATCAATTTGCATTACACAAAGGTTCTACAATATAGGTTGACTTTTACACAATAGTTTAATCAATGTGATAATTTCCATAGTTTGATTTTATTATTAGATCCCATATTACGAAAGATTTACGTAACCCTTTTCTATAATATTTCCCTAAAACACAATTATATTGCGTAATATTTAGGAAGAGATACTTATTTCATATGTATCAATTAAACCAAAAAAATGACTTAAGTCTTTCGTAATCATTAAGAAATTATATAAAACTTCAGGATGGATGACATTTTTTATGTATCACTTACACTAACATATTACTTAAGTCTTCCATAATATAAGTTTGAAATGCAATTCGTATATTATTAACGGAATCGTTGATCGTCTTATATTTGCATTATACAAAAGTTATATGTATTCTAAAAAATCATTTAAAACATATGATACTTTTTATAACTTAATTATTTTATTATCAACTAAAATTCATTTAGTATTACATGCAATATTCTCTATACAGCAAATTGCATTACACATTTCGGAGATGTAGGCCAATGGCTTGGATGCGGATCGAAGAGCTTGAAGATAGAAGGTTGGTCCAGTGATGAATACATGGTCGACGAGATCAAGAGCTTAACTCCTTGTTGGGCTGGGGCCTTGGCTAGGCCCTATTGGGTAGCTGGTCGTGTTTGGGCTTCAGGTTGCGTTTTTAGTTTTTGCTACTTCTGTGGTCTTGTGACCTTTTCCTCTGGTCTTGGTCCATTACTTCTTAATGAGGTTAATTGCATGGTTGGTCACTAGGATTATAAAAATCGTTCATGTTTGGTCACTGTAAATATTTAAATCCAATCTTGGTCACTCAAATTAGTTAAACTGTTCAAGTTTGGTCACTCTCCGTGCAACTCCGTTAAATTTATCTTATGTGGTAGTCAACCTTCAAAGTTGACCGTTAACTTAATGGCGTGGCAATTTAAAAATAATAAATAAAATAAATTTTAATCTTCTACTATTTCCAACTCATTGTCACAATAAAGTAAAATAAATAAAACAAAAAAAAATTATTATAGTTACAAATTGAAGGGTAGCTTCCTCCTCCGCCACCACATCCCTTTCCCGCAACCAAATCAGCTCCCAATTCCTCATCAGCTCCGCCCCCTGCCTGCGTCGTAGCCGTTCACGGCAATAATCACGGGCGATATTCTTTTACAGGTATAAAAGGCGTTCCGGACGGTAACCATAGAAGAAGAAGGTGAAGAAGAAGAAGACTCTGCCTCCCGCAATCAATTCCTCTCATCGCATCAGAATTAGAGAATTGGCCGACAACCTTCATTCTTCTTTTTCCTCAAGTTCCCTTCTCCTTTGTTTCTTCCTCAAGTCTCTCCCTTCTCTTCCCCACATTCCCATTCCTCTCTGTAAGCCTGCTTGATTTTACCAACAATAGCACTCAACTTCCTCTCCCTGCGCAAATCCTCCAATGGCCACTGAATCCCAATCCTCCGTCTTTATAACCACACCCACTACCCTTGATCTTCCCGCATTGCTCTGAGAACCCCCAACCCCCATTTACTTCTAAGTTCTAATCATGCTCACTCCCTCACACTTCCTTCGTTCTTCGATTTCAAAGCTGAGTTCCATGGATTCTTTTGAATTCGTCAAGAACCACTGCCCCCTCCGCCGCATGAGGTGCTCTATCCAACATTATGATTGGGGTAGAATGGGGCAGGATTCCCTGGTCGAGAAGGTCTATGCTTTGAATTCTGGCTTCGAGATCCAACTCAACAAGCCCTATGCTGAGTTCTGGATGGGAATGGTGCCGCTATTGACACCCACCCTCACTCCGAATTGAGTTTGAAAGATTGGATTGTTCAGAACCCTTTCGTCCTCGGTGATAAGGTTTTGGATAAGTGGGGGTCTGATCTCCCCTTCTTATTCAAGGCAAGGGGCTAGTTCGAGGGTGGAGGAGGTGCAGGTGATTATGGTCGGGGAGTGACGGCGACGGCGGCAGCGGGCGGAGCTAGGGTTGGGAATTGGGAGCTGGTTTGGTTGTGGGGAAGGGATGTAGTGGCGGAAGAAGCACCCCTTTTCAATTTGTAATATAATATTTTTTGTTTTCTTTATTTTACTTTATTGTGAAAATGAGTTGGAAATGGTAGAAAATTAAAATTTATTGTATTTATTATTTTTAAATTGCCACGTCACTGAGTTAATGGTCAACTTTGAGTGTTGGCTGCCACATGAGACAAATTTAACGAAGTTGACGGAGAGTGACCAAACTTAAACCATTTAACTAATTTTAGTGACCAAGATTGGATTTAAATATTTCTAGTGATCAAACATGAACGTTTTTTGTAATCTCAGTGACCAACCATGCGATTAACCCCTTCTTAATGAAATGAACTTTGTCAAAAAAATTGCAGTACACAAATATTATGTAATGTAAGTTAACTTTTACATTATAATTTATTCAAATGTGATACTTTTTCGTCACTTGATTTTATTATTAGACCACACATTACAAAAGATTTATGTCACATTATTCTAATAATTATATAAATCACATAAAGTTCAAAAAATTATAATTATTTCTTATGTACCAGGTATCAACTAAAAAACATGTTACATAAGTATTTTGCAATGATTAAGACAACATAAAGCTTATGGCGATGTCTTATCCAAACTATTTTGGATATCGTTTGATTTTAATGAAACTAGTAAATAAGTTAATGAAGTTTTAAATAACATTAGTTTCTTACCACAATGAAGCGCGGACCCAAAAGGTAGTAAAATATTAAACTAGCATCATACATATGTAACTACACCAAAACATACTGATTATACTGATTATACTAGGGATTGTCAAGCATAGGAAGATCGACTAAGATGATATTTTCAATTTTTTCATAATATTTATGTACCGTATCAATCTACAAGATACATAAAGGCAAAACATGGGTTGAAATTCTCCCATTTCAAATTTCGTGGTCTGAGAGTGACTCTAGGAAGGTCATTTTTGTCATTGCACTCAGTTCATGTTTAGTTCAGATAAAATACAGATGCGTAATCAAAACACTCTGGTAGTATTGATTCAAACATTAATATTAAATTGTATGTGTTAATTAGTTCAGATAAAATACAGATGTGTAATCAAAACATGGACCTTTGTGATGAGTATAATCATTTTTTTTATGACAAATCTACACATAATATAATGATAAAATTTGAAAATGAGAGTCTCATTTCAAATTTCGTGGTCTAGAGTGATTCTAGAAAGCTCGTTTTCATCATAGTGCCCAATATATATTTATATTATGTATAGATTTGTGACAAAAAATTATTATATTTGTCACAAAGATCAATGTTTTGACCATACATTAATATTAAATTGTATGTGTTATTTAGTTTGGATAAAATACAGACGTGTAATCAAAATATGGACCTTTGTGATGAGTATAATCATTTTGTTGTGACAAATCTACACATAATATAATGATAAAATTGGAAAATGAGAGTATCATTTCAAATTTCGTGGTCTGAGAGTGATTCTAGAAAACTCTTTTTCGTCATAGTGCCCAATATATCTTTATATTATGTATAGATTTGTGACAAAAAAATTATTATATTTGTCACAAAGGTAAATGTTTTGACCACACATGTATTTTGTCTAAAATTTATTATTTAATGTTTGAATCAATGTTACTTGAGTTCCGATTTCACAATTATCCCTTTCTATAGGATATAATAATTTCAAGTAAAATACATTTCCTACTTGGTTGAAGAAGCTCATTCTATAAGATATATTCAATGTTTTAAGATTTTCAATTTAAAATTTTGTGAAGCGAGAGTGAAAGTAGGAAGAGTATTTTTGTCATCACAATTATTATCTACTTCATATGAAAAAGTATCAATATCAAGATTTGAGTCATGGTCTCTTCAAACAAAAACAATAATCACAACCAATTACACTAAACAAATTTATTTTATCTTCATAGATTGTAAACATGCATTAAGCGAAGATTTGAAAAGCAGAGGACTTTTCACGGTTAGATAGCCTATTAAATCTTTTGAAAAGCAAAGTTTAATACGTGATTTATAATTTTTATAACCTATAAAATGACGGGTAATCTTAAAATTGCAACACAAATTTCATTGCTTTAAATATTGCATATCGAACTATAGTATTGAATATGCAAAAGCGATGTAGAATTTTGTAAATTAATATGAATTTTCATAACTAGTATGAAACAATAATATTTTGTACAAACTATAGGTGACTGGTTCTGTAAAATATTAGCCTGGTTAACTACTAAACATTAATCAATTTATAGGGCATTAACATATAAAATTAACCTCATTATAAAATTTTTACTCTTTATAATAATTAATTTAATCTTAATATTTGTGATGTTTGAAATATTTTATGTATGATTTTGAGGTATAATTATTATTTGTGACATCCGTTGTAGTTTATTCAAATGTAGTATTTCATTAGGTAGTCAAAATCGAATACTAGGTGCATTTATGACTGTTTTTATTTTGCTGTTGTGAATAGGTAAAACTTAATTATTACAATGCATATAACTATACCCAGACTTAAAATCCAAGGGCTCACACACAAGTTCGCGCACCATATAGTCTATATTGGTGAACTCATGTTTTATGGAGAAATACGTCATTTGATAAAAATAAAATAAAATATTCAAAAAATAACATGTAAATTTTGAACTAATGAGTAGTTTCTCACAATAAGGTGCGATGGCTCATGTTCTAAAAGGTTTTAAAATATATTCATTGTTTATTTTGAGACTCAAACCTTTTTCAATGTACACAACTAAAAATTCATTTATAAATTCATTCTTGATTAACTTAATAGATGAAAAGTCTTTTTTTTTTCAGCTTGCACTAATAACAAACAACATCAACAATAGCTTTAGAAGCAAGTAAAGTGAAAAAGAAATTGTGATTTAGTATTTCTTTACAAACATGTGTGAGGGGGGCGGGATATTTTTTTTTGTCTAAAAAATTTGATAAAGGGTTGAAACTCATATATAATTTGTTTGAATATTGAATATTGCATATTGAAATGGAGTATTGAACAATTTTGAAGAGATATATAATTCTTAAATTAGTTTAAATTTTCAGCTCGGTTGACCAATAGTTTTAGACCTTTAGCTAATCTGACATGGATCCAATAATCATAAGATGAGATTTAGTTTGATAAGACATCTGTTCAAAACCATTTTTTGTGTAATGAATTTGTACGACAGATATATGTAAAGTGAAGATGAACCTGATTATGCATTTGGATTTTTTGTATAAATACAATGGTTTAAGGCTTTAAGCGGTAAACTAATTATACACTCACTCAATTGGTTTAACGAGTTCTGCTTTTTATCACTTTTAATAATTAGTTTATTCACAAGCTATCAAACTACTTTGCTCCGTCGATGAATAAGCGACCATCTATTCGCCAGGTTACAAGTGCTCCGATTCACACTATCGACTGTGAATAGATAAGAAGCATTTCGAACGCAAAATTGGAGATGCAATTGGGTTGTTTCTAGGTTTCTCTCGATTCCCCGCGATGAGAAGAAATAGGAAGGGAAAAGGGGGAGAGTTGTGAGATACAAAGTTGATAGAGAGATGGAAGAACAAATGAAAAAACAAAGAGGAAGGCAAATAAAGAGTGAGAGGACACATTTAAAGAGGAGGAAAATGAGGTAGTGTGAAATAATTGTCCTTCTTTGGATAGTGGATATTTTTGGCATTTTTATGTTGAGTTTTGATTTATTTTAGGAGATAAAATTATATTTGACATATTTTTTCTATTTCAATTCAAAATCCTAAATCAATAGTATCATTTGGAAGATTTTTTCCTTAATACAATTATTGTAATTTCTGAGATTTCAGGGGTATTTGATAATGTCAACATTTTAGTAGTTTTTTATTTAAAGTTGTATTGAAAGATCGTACGTACCGGCAGTTAGACCATGAAATTTCACATCATAGCTATATTGATAGGTGATATTTAACAATATGACACGGTTGAACCACAATTAAATTACGACTTCATTGTAAAATATTCTACTACCAACTTTTTCAATACGATTTTACAATCCTTTGGTTCAAACAATTCTTTTACATGGGTGGAAACAAAAATTTTAAGGCACATTTTGAACTATCTACTGCAAAAAAGCATAAGTCAGTTAGTGATAATGAGAATATGCGATTTCATGCAAACCAAAAGACACTTTACAGCTTCTATATTTTAAAATAAAAGTATGCTACTCATACCCTCGCTCATTCATCAACTTAATGAGTAACATATATTTCATAAATATTATTTTTATACGTTTTTATTTATTGAATTATTTCATGAAAAAATATTTGCTGCATGAAAATTACTATATTGTTGCTAGACATGTCTGCGATCTGAGAATAATTTGAGAAGTCCGTACACAATACATTGTCCAACTAACTATTAACGACAACTTAGCATCATGTCTTATATATTTCAAATCAAGCAACTTCATATTAATTACCAACAGTGTGGTAAAAAAAATGCTCTCTATTGGGGAAAACTTAGAGGACATACTATACTCTATGAGACATTTTCTTTCATCCTAAAGGTTAATTATGTATGTATGTATGTATGTATGTATGTATTATGAGAAGCAACTATAATATTCAACTATCTATTGCAAAAAAACATAAGTCAATTAGCACTTAGCAATAATGAGAATATGCGATTTCATGCAAACCAAAAGACACTTCGCAACTTCTATATTTTAAAATAAATGTATGCTACTCATACCCTCGCTCATTCATCAACTTAATGAGTAACATATATTTCATGTAATATTATTTTTATACGTTTTTATTTATTGAATTATTTCATGAAAAAAATATTTGCTGCATGAAAATTACTATATTAATTGTTGCTAGACATGTCTGCGATCTGAGAATAATTTGGGAAGTCCGTACACAACGCGTTGTCCAACTAACTATTAGCGACAACTTAGCATCATGTCTTATATATTTCAAATCAAGCAACTTCATATTAATTACCAACAGTGTGATAAAAAAAATGCTCTCTATTGGGGAAAACTTAGAGGACATAGTAAACTCTATGAGACATTTTCTTTCATCCTAAGGGTTAATTATGTATGTATGTATGTATGTATGTATGTATGTATGTATGTATGTATGTATGTATGTATGAGAAGCAACTATAATATTCAACTATATGATTTAATTAAGTAATGAATGACAATTAGTTATATTCTTTTTTCATTCAATAATTATATGTAATGCTTATATTATATTTTTTCTCTTTTCATGGAGGTCTAAACACATTATGCATAGGTGTATCACTTTCAAAAATGTTATGTACATAACTAAGATAGAAAACAATCATTTCATGCATTTCAAATCATCTATTATATCAATTATTATATACCATATTTTTCGACAAAATTCTTCCGGCCAACGGGCCGAGTCCTATGCTAGTATTGATGACAATAATAGACACATTTTTTCCAAAAGCCCACTGACCACTTTATCCAATAACTAAAGTGGAAAGCAAACTTAAAAACAACTTGCACTTTCCTTCTCCCACCAATGTGGTATTTCCTTTACTCTTTGACTACTCTATCAATCCCCCACTTAGTCAATAAAAGTCGAGAATACCTGCCTCGAACAAGTAACGCATAAATAAAGGTATCTTTTCTATTTGAACCTTTACTTAGTGTAAGCATCTCAAATTTCATAGCGAATCAATGACGGGCTTAAGCCTAGGAGTCAAGATCCAAAGGTAGAACCGAAGACACCACACACGTACTCGTCTCTTCTCTAAAACACAACCACCAACAAGGGTAGCACTATTATGGCCATGTGCTTATCCTGTTTCATGAGCATATACAAAAGTTGACCTTTACTTTTGTTAGAGCGGCACCACTCCAAATGCTCACATAGGTGACATTCCAAATGAACGTCATTAGGAGTTCTATAACTCACCCTTCTTACAACTAATTTACTTGTACAATAAACTAGTTCCCGGTTAGAGTAACTTGTTATTACCACATTGAACCTTTTAATTAGGTAATATTTAAAGAAAAGGTTGGGTTTCCATTACTTCTAACTATACAAAAGGCCTCAATCCCATCCCTTGGGATGTCTCATAGATCATGCCTCTCGGCAACCCCTTTGTAAGAGGATCTGCCAAATTGTTGCATGACCTTACATACACAATAGAAATGATTCCGTTAGTAATCAAATACCTAACGTAGTCATGTCTTAGGCTAATGTGTCTAGACTTACCATTGTAAATCTTGTTATAAGCTCTAGACAATGTAGCCTCACTATCACAGAAGACAGAAATGGCTGGCATCGGTTGTGGCCACAACTCTATATCTAACAACATGTTTCTTAGCCATTCTGCTTCTTTTCCAGCCGCCGCAAGGGCTAGGAATTCGGCTTCCATAGTGGAGTGTGAAATACATGTTTGTTTCTTCGAAGCCCAAGAAACAGCTCCACCACCTAGTGTAAAAATCCATCCTGTTGTGGATTTATTATCACTAGCGCTCGTAATCCAACTAGCATCAGAAAATGCTTCTAGTAAAGCAGGGAAGTTGCTATAGAAGAGTCCCAAATCTTTGGTTCTTTTCAAATAACCAAAGACTCTTCCTATAGCTCTCCAATGATTGGCACTAGGATTACTAGTGAATCTAGAAAGTTTGCCCACAGCAAATGCAATATCGGGCCTAGTACATCCCATTGCATACATCAAACTTCCAATAGCACTAGAATACTCAACTTGTGCCACTGCCCTTCCCTCATTCGCACAAAGCTTAAATGATGCATCATAAGGGGTGTTAGCCTCCTTTATATCCAAATGCTCGAATTTCTTGAGCATCTTCTCGACATAATGTGACTGACTCAAAGCAAAACCCCCCACTATGTTTCTTTACTTTGATGCCCAATATAGTATCTACTTCTCCAAGATCTTTCATTTGGAAGCAAGAAGTTAGATACTCTTTGGTCTCATTTATGCCTTTCATGTTAGTTCTTATTATCAACATATCATCAACATAAAGGCATATAATGACCATATACTCTTTTGTGCATTTTGAATAAATGAACTTATCAACAGAGTTATGAGAAAATCCATGAGCCAAAACAACAGAATCAAATTTCTCATGCCATTGTTTAGGTGCTTGCTTAAGTCCATACAATGACTTTTGCAATTTACACAACTTTCCTTCATTTCCAGGCAACACGAACCCTTCTGGTTGCTCCATATACACTTCTTCATCTAACTCACCATTTAAGAATGTCGTCTTTACATCCATTTGGTGTACATGCAAATTGTAAATAGAAGCCAAGGCTAAAAGCACTCTTATGGAAGTGATTCTTGCAACTGGTGCTTAGGTGTCGAAGCAATCTACTCCTTCCTTTTGCCTAAACCCTTTTGCAACCAGTCTAGCTTTGAAGGTATGTATTGATCCATCTGTGTTATACTTAATGCGAAATACCCATTTGCATCCAATAACCTTAGATCCAGGAGGCAGGTCCACAAGAACCCAAGTCTTATTTATTAATAACGAATCCATCTCATCATTAACAGCCTCATTCCAAAAGGCAGAATCTCTAGAAGGCATTGCTTCTTGATAGGTTTTGGGATCGTCTTGCACATGGAACAAAATGGGTATCTTTCTTGTAACCTTATTTAACCTATCTCCCTCTACAAGAAAGACTATATCTTGAGGATCAATAAATTCTGGACCAAAACTTTTTTCCTTTCGAGCCCTTTGACTTCTTCGTGGTTCATTAGCAGCAGGTTCATCTAAAGGCCTTTTGCTACTAGAACCAATGTCAAAAGCGGGAGCAGAGATAGACTCATTTGAGGAATCTACAGAAGTAACTCGACATGGTTCTACATTTGCAGAGTCACGTCGAAACTTGTTCTCAAACAACTCAACATCTCTCGATTCCACAACCACATTAGATTCTAAATCTAGAACCCTATAGGCTTTTGAGTTTTCTGCATATCCAAGAAAAACACCTTTCAAAGCTTGTGGTCCTAACTTAGTTCTCTTAGGATCTGGGACTCTGTAGAAAGCAAGACAGCCCCAAACTCTAAGATAACTCAAGTTCGGTTTCCTTCCCTTCCACAACTCATAGGGAGATTTCCTTAGCTTCTTAGACGGAATCCTATTGTGTACATGGCAGGCTGTTAGCAAAGCCTCACCCCACAAATTATTTGGAGCACTAGCATTCATCAACATAGCATTAATCATGTAAGAAAGAACTCCATTTTTTCTTTCTGCTACTCCATTCTGTTGTGGGGTGTAAGGAGCAGTCCTTTGATGTATTATACCATGTTGCTCACAAAACTCGTTAAAGTTATTTGGAACATACTCTCCACCTCTGTCCCTTCGAAGGATTTGTATTTTCCTACCCTTTTGAGTTTCAACAACAGATTTATACAACTTAAACTTATCAAAGGCTTCATCCTTGGTTCGCATTAAATAGACATAGGTAAATCGAGTACTATCATCAATGAAAGTAATGAAGTACCTACATCCTCATCTAGTTAATTGACCATGAAATTCACAAATATCAGAATGTACTAATTCTAACAATTCTGATTTTCTGTCAACCAACTTAGGAAATGGCTTTCTCTTCATCTTAGCTTGCACACAGATTTCACATTTATCTCCACTATAATCACCACAAACTACTAAACCATTTCTAGACATGTATTTCTTAGTCTTAAAATTAACATGCCCCAATCGATTATGCCATAAATCAAAAGAAGTACTTTCTATATTATAATTTGCATGCACATCGATATAAGCAGAACCATCAACTTTATTATTAATATTACCATTGTCAATACTTAACTTAAACATACCATCACTAACATAGCCCTTCCCAACAAACATACCAGCCTTGGTCACAATCACCCTATCAGATTCTATCACAACTTTTATCCCCTTCTTACAAAGCATGAAACCAGAAACCAAGTTCTTTCTAACATCAGGCACGTGAAGAACATTGGTGAGAACAACTTTCTTTCCCGAGGTGAAGAAAAGCTCCGCGGTTCAAGATCCAAGAACCTTGATCGTGCGATGATCACCCAACAGAACCTCGTGTCCCTCTGTTGACTCTGTGTAGTCCTTGAACATGGCTCTCTTGTTGCAAATGTGAGCAGTTGCCCCCGAATCATACCACCAATCAGCACTGGTCATGACTCCAGCCATGTGCAATTCCTGAATCATACTCACATGTAAGTCAGAAATCATTGCAACAATCTCACTAGGCTCAACTTTCTCAATCACATTTGCACTTGCAGCCCCTTCGTTCTGGTTCTGGTTCTGGTTCTTCTTTGGATTAGGACAGAAGCGAACAATGTGTCCCAATTGCCCACAATTGAAACAATTCTTAGTGGACATAGGGGACAGTTTTTTCTTTTTATTCTTCTGGTTGCTGGTCTGGTTGTTGGAATTATTCATGGCCTTTCTCTTCTTTCCCTTCTTGCTCTCCACAACATTCACTTTGGAACTTGATGGTGCCCCCGAATTCAGATCCTTGTCACGGATACGAGTTTCCTCCTCGATCCTAAGGTGCTTCTGAATCTACTCCAAAGTGAACTCCTCTGACGTATGAAGTAATTTCTTCCTATAGTTATTCCATGATGGAGGCAACTTTGCAATAATTGCCCCCACCAGAAATGCATCAGGAAGTGTTATCTTCAACGCAGAGAACTTAGAGGCCAAGATTAGGAATTCATGAACTTGATCCAGAATTGAGCGCTTATCATTCATGCTAAATTCAAAGAACTGGAATGTGACAAACTTATCTGCGCCTTGTTTCTCTGATTTGTACTGGTTCTCCAAAGATGTCCAAATTTTAGTAGGGGTCGCCAACTGGGAATACAGATCCTAGAGACGATCAGAGAGTGAATTGAGGATGTATCCTCGGCACAGCAGGCTGCCATCACTCCTCTTCTTGCGCTCAGCCTTTAATTCATCAGAGTCAGTGTCTTGTGGTTCTTTTAGCGACACCAAATCAGGATCCAGTATATACACGATCTTCAAAGCAGTCAACAGAAACTTCATGTTCTCTTGCCAGCGGGTGAAATTGGTTCCATCAAACCGATTGAGTTTGTTGGAATCAGAGGCATACGCCTTCAAAGTGCTCTCCACTTTAGAATCCATTGTCACACGAAATTAAACACTCTAAGATTGTCAGGGAAACAGTATGGAAGTGAACGATTGAAGGCGTGATTAGATCACTTTCCTTAGAGTGTTTATGTTGCCCCCACTACTTCGTTGCTGGTAGGATTTAGGCAAACCACCCCCAGGAGTCCCTCCAATCAAAGTCAGAAAGCAGCACCTTTCGTGACTTCTGTGTTTGTATTTTTGGAGAAGGAAAAATGAGGAGAAGAAGATGAACGTTGGAACATAAGTTCGGTTGCAGAACTTTTATAGTGAAAACGGCAGTTCCCTTCCGAAGGGTTACGTCGTTTCACAAAATTCATAATCAAATAATCATTCGGATTAATTAATTAAAATAATTCCGGTAATTAATTAGCCAAAAATTCAAATCCGAACGCGTCGCGCAAACGTGCAAAGTGCTAAGTGCGTAGTGCGATTTAATATGTCAAATTAAATAGCCCACACTTTTTCCAAAAGCCCACTAACCACTTTATTCAATAACTAAAGTGGAAAGCAAACTTAAAAACAACTTGTAGTTTCCTTCTCCCACCAATGTGCTATTTCCTTTACTCTTTGACTACTCTAACATCAACCAGTTTGCGGATCTGACCAACGAGGAGTTCAGAACTACCAGGAACAGGTTCAAGGGCCACATGTGCTCCCAGCAACGGGGAACCTTCAGGTACAAAAATGCGAGCGGCGTGCCATCCACCATGGATTGGAGGAAGAAGGGAGCCGTCACTCCGGTGAAAGACCAAGGCCAGTGCGGATGCTGCTGGGCGTTCTCGGCCGTGGCGGCGGTGGAAGGAATTAATCAGCTTAGTACGGGAAAACAAGTGTCCCTCTCGGAACAAGAGTTGGTCGACTGTGACACCAGTGGGGAGGACCAAGGCTGCAATGGCGGCTTGATGGATGATGCTTTCGAGTTCATCATCCAGAACAAGGGCTTGACCACCGAGTCCAACTACCCTTACACCGCAGCGGATGGATCCTGCAGTGCCAGCAAACAAGGCAACCACGCCGCTGACATCAAGGGGTATGAAGACGTGCCGGCCAACAGTGAGCCCGCATTTCTAAAGGCTGTGGCGAATCAACCCATTTCGGTCGCGATTGATGTAGGGGATTCCTCGTTCCAGTTCTACGAGAGTGGGGTCTTTACCGGGGAGTGTGGTACTGAACTGGACCATGGTGTGACGGCCGTTGGGTATGGCGTTAGCGGCGGGATGTAGTTATGGTTGGTGAAGAACTCTTGGGGGACTCAGTGGGGAGAAGAAGGATACATCCGTATGCAGAGAGATGTTTCTGCCGAGGAAGGTCTTTGTGGCATTGCTATGCAGGCTTCTTACCCTACTGCTTGATGATCTTGCTGCTCATATAGCTACAACTTATGCAAACTTAATTGTCCTATTGTATGCTGACCTTGATCATTGCTATGTTGCAATTATTACTGGAGTATGTGGCTAAGGTATTATCTTGTACAAATGTTTCTCTGTATTGTAATATAAGATGGATATAATGAAAATTGAATGTTGGGTGGTTAGTAAAGAAGTCTTAATATGTAGTAACATGTAAGAAACCCTCTTCTTAGGGCTTCACCCATGTTACTCGCAGTAGATAGGGATTTAGAGATTGAGATTAAGAAATTAGGGATTTAGATAGAAAAATTTGGGATTTATGTTGAGGAACATAATTGGGGAAGAACTAGGAAGAATGGTCGGCAGCCTTTGGGCGAAGAGAGGACGAGATTTGAGAGGGTTTTGGGAGAGATTAGAGTTGAAAATTATTATCAATATTCTTCTTGCTTGATTATAACGTCACCCGAAAGTACATATTTATAGGGAAAATAAGGAAACCCCCTACTAAATAACCTAATTCGACTATATCTCTATTAACCATAACAATAATTATCCTACCATAAATAAATAGAGAAACTCACAAAAACTGGGTTTCTAACAATCCACTACACTTGAAAAGGACCATGCCCTCAAGGTCGTAGCCGACTTTCGTCTTCTTGACCTTTCGCTTCCTTCATTTTTAGTTGCGCTCCCGCTTGCGAATAAGTCATCTTCAACAAATCCAAATTCTCTCGACTCTTCTAGAATCCCATGACACATGTCACCTTCTACATTACCGAACAATTCTTTGTCCTCGCTTTCAAAGTCCACGAAATATGAGTCGAAGAAATCCTTGTACTTCATCAATTCTTCCATGGACTTGGTGACGGAGGCAAGCTCTACCTTTACCCAACCTTCTCTTCTTTCACCTTGAATTCAACCCATAATTGCTTGGAAGTGAAACATGTGGCCCAAATCATTGTCAAGCCTCTTTCTGTTCTTTCTCTTAATTTCGTTTGGGCTTGAATCCTTTAAAAGCCCATCTGCTAACATTAGAATTTCATACAAGCCTGCCAATTTCCAAAAATAGCTCCTGTTGAGCTCAATACTTATCAGCTGACACGATCCAATTCCCCCTTGAGACACATATGATCCCTTCTTGTTTGGCCCAATATCAAACCCCTTCTTAGCCCACTTCATCTCCATTCGTAAACGAACTCATCAACCTCTTTACTCCTGGTCTGCCCGCAAAGAAAACTCATGTCCACTTTCTCCATTAGAAAGCCCACTCCTCTTAGCCCATTACCATAAGTGATCAGAATAGGTTGACCCCACGGATCCAACCTACCCATGGTAAGCCCGACGAAAGGTCTCTCGTACGAAGACTCTGACTGATCAGTTTGGCCGAACGGAGCGGCCCGACACAGTGTTGTTTTGCTCAAGGCTGGCGTCCTAGAATTCATAGGAGAAAGGAAGACGTCCGCCTCCTTCTCTTCGTTTGTCGTAGTCTGCAACTCCCTCGACGGTGCCGCCTTCATTCCGATTACCTTCTCCGGTAACAATACTCGACTACCACGGGTTTAGTCTGACCTCGCAGCCGTCTTCAGCTTTGCCTCGTACTCCGTCTACGATTCCCTCTCCGCCTTCTTCTCCTTCCTGATCGACGATTCGACGGAGTTCATTTTCAAATGCGGCATACTTCGTGCGATTCGCGGCTCCGACGACTCTTTTTTCTTCTCGTCCTTCGTTTGTTTTGCCACACACCCCTGTGCTTATTGCTCCGCCGTCTCGATCGTCATTGCCATGACTCGAGCGACAAGTGGATGTGTCGCTGCTGGAGGTGATTAAAGCGTCGGCGGAGTTGACTCGCTCAAAACTACACAGCGAATTAATCCTGACTAGAGCCTAAGTTTTTGAACTCTAGCCGGGTGCAAGTATTTGATTGTCAAACCTGGGTCGATCCATGTACTCCTACTTCAATCACTTAGGTTGTTATCTAGCAAAAGTTTTTTGTTTTAAAACTAAGAAACCTACAAATGAAAACAAGCAAGTAAAGTAAATTGAGGTTGTCCCAATGAGAGAAGAGTTCACCCGGGTGTTGTCCCCCTAGCTAGCAATTACGACTTGATGGATCGAATGGCCGTGTGTGGTGCGTGGGTTGTAAACCGCAGGGAATTCTAAGAAATAGCCAAAGCTACCCTCTTAGTCTCTAGGTTGAGGAAATGGGATACGATCCAAGCGACTAATGTGAACCTCTCAACCTATTGACTAAGGAATGGTTAGACTTCACCCTCGAATTGGAGTTTGGACGGCCACCCACAACCAAACTCTAAGTGCTAATACGAAATAGGAGGTTTGCCCTTAACTAACCTAGAATAGGAGGCATGAAATGCCCAAGGAAACCCATCTCTAATAGAGCCTCTTAGGTTAAGGTGGGTTCTCTCTAAACTAGTTTAGGACGCATTGGATGCCCAAGGAAACCCAACTCAAATTGAGACTCTTTGGATAAAGGAGGTTTCCTCTCTAAACTAGCCTAGGAGGCATGCAATGCCCAAGAACACCCATCTCAAATTGAGCCTCTTAACCTCAGAATGTCTCCTCTCTAAGCTAGGTTAGAATGGCAATTAGATTGATAGGCTTTCACACAACACAATCATTCATGAATAATACCTCCACATTCACATTAAACACAACCACGCACAAATCATTCAATTCACACAAGCATTCACATAGTTGTAGCTAGGGTTTACAAACACCCAAGTGAATAGGTAGGCTATTCCATAGCTAGGCAAAGGAAAACAAGGTAAAGGAGAGAAAGAACCATTAAGAGATGAAAATCTTTCCTCCTTGTTGCTTGAATCTCCCTTGAGAAGAAGAAACCTTCACTCCTCTAGCTTGAAATGAGCCCAAATCTCCTTATTCCTCATTTGAATTTCACTTTCTCTCGCTAGATTAGGAAGAGGAAAACCTAATATCTCACTAGAAATCCTCCTTTATTCTAAAACTAAAAACCTAGAAAAAGCTCCATTTTATCCTTCAGCTAACAACTCCTTTTATACCCAGATCGGGCTCTGTTCAAGGTCTTAGGCTTCAGTTCACGACCACGTTGATAAGTTCAAGGTCTTAGACCTCAGTTCAAGGATGATTTGATCAGTTCACGGACTTAGACTGCAGTTCACGGCCGCGTTGATCAGTTCACAGTCTTAGACACTGAACTGACGACTTCACGGTCTGGGCTTTCAGTTCACGGTCTTAGAGACCGTGAGCTGACTTGGTGCTAGTAACTTCCAAACCATTCTGGAAATTGGTCACTTCATGGTCTGGGCTTTCAGTTCATGGTCTTAGAGACCGTGAGCTGAAGCTCTAGCACGTGAACAGGGCTCAGCCTCCACTTTTTGGCTCGTTTTGACCTCCGAATGACCCAAACTCGTCCAGGACATTCCCACACGTGCTAGGACCTTAAATATACCAAAACAAGCACAACCTAGCGTAAAATAGGTAGAGAGACGATGAAATACAAAGTCAAACTATCAAGAAATGAGGGGGAAAATGTGTACAATTGGACCCGAATCAAGAGTCACCCGACAGGGGATTGCAATTTCCTCACCACGTCGTCGGTGACCGTCGAAGAGAATCACATCCCTCGATTGGACCTCCAAGCTCCGGGAAGTTTGCATCCTACTATTCAGCGATGGTGGTAGTGATTGTGCATCTCCTTCCTCATGCTCGGTTGCCGCCACGGTTGGAGCCGGCGTTCGTTGTCGCTTCCGAGGTTCAACTCTCAGCGCCGACTTGACAGGCAGGGGGTTTGTAACACCCTAGTCCGGCCGAACAATACTTATACCAAAATAACCGTGATAAAGCGTGAATCAAAATTTGAACTAAAAAAAGACTTGGAAAAAAGTAACGGAAACCTTTCATAAATAACTTTAATCATATTAAAATTAAACTGACATATCTTAAAACAAAGCACTAACACTTGGGCAAACCTCAAACATAAAACTCTTTATCCGAATCTCTAGTAACTACTAATAATCGTAAAGCAATAACTAAAACTCTACTTTTTTGTTTGCTCGGATTCGATCTCGGGCACCTTCAGTGACGCTTGTACTATCCTCCTCTAGCTGGCTTGCCTCGACGACTCTCTCGATCTCACTGCTCTCCTAGCTAGCTGATATCGATCTGGTTCTCGCTCATTCCTTTACTAAGGCCTCGCGAGTGAGATGGGGACATTCTCACGCCCTTACGTTTAACATCTCTAGTACTTGAATACTTTAATTAAGACACTTAACTTAAACTGGTGGAAGTTGCTTGTACTTCCACTTTTAAAATTCTTAACTCTTAAAGTTGTATGGGAGCTACTGTTACTCTCCATTCTTAAAACTCAAATCTCATCTTAAATACTTGACCGAAACGGGGATCCCTCACTAGCTAGTCCGGTTTTCCAACTCATACGTATGAGAATCCATCCAGGCTTTCCTTAAACTTAAACTTAGTTAGGGGAGTCGTAACGATTCATCCCCCTAACATCTTAAACTTATCGTGGTGGCTCTTCACCACGATTCTCAAGAGTATAAATGATGCTCTTCTTAAAAGTCTCAAGAGCATAACTGCTGCTCTTTCTCAAATGGCAATGAACTGGCGCTAGTGACTAAAAACTCTTAAAACTATTTCACCTTCTTGAAGGTGAAGTACTTCTTAAAAGAAAATGTGTTATTAACTTCAACTTACTTACAAATAAAGCATGCATTATAATATGTATAAATGGAAGCATAAATCACACGGAATCACATGCATCATGTAAACATACAAAGCCAAGTAAGGAAAATAGCAGTCAATCTAAAAAAATGAAATACCGTAAGGCATAGAATTTACGGCCTTTACACTCACCTGATAATTAGCGGCTTTACTTGATCTAAGGGTATCATTTTCTCGTCGTTGCGCTCTGCCTCTCTCTCCATCTCCGGTATGCTCTTCTCTTTGTTGGTAGAAGGAGAGACGTCGGGATGCGCTTGTCTGGATTAATTTTGCGAGAAGAAGAAAAAGAAAGGCAAGCTGCGATTTTTTGTGGTAGGGAGACGAATTGCGGCGGCAATGGAGTTCTCTTGAGAAACAAACCCCAAACATTACGGCCCTTTTGGTTTAGGTTAGGTTTTAACGGGCACTAGGGGTAATTTCGGAACTTTTTGCTTAGGGTGAGTTTGATCCAAAACTAGGATAACGTCCGTAACTTTCTCATTTTATGCTGAAATTCGATACCGCTTGAACAGGTAGTTCACATTTTTTGTCCTCATCTGTATTACGGTGGGATTTGACAAATTTCCCCAAGGGTATAATAGTCATTTTAAACCTTTAAAAAAGTGCAGGGTGTAACATTTCCTCCACACTTATAAAAATTTCATCCCCGAAATCTGCTCGGAATCATCCTTTTATCATCACCGTTCGTATACTTCATTCCCACGATCATTTACTATTACCATAACAACTTCGCTGGTAACTTTTGATCATTTATATTTCCTTAGCTGGTAGCACTCGTGTAACCTTGAGTGACTCACCCCCTTTTTATTTCACCACTTTACCCAAAAGTGGTGAAACAAAATGCCAATTTGGCTGGACATGTTGATCAAATTTACCTGGTAGTTATTGTTGAACCTAAATCCAAAATTGAGATATCACATTTCCCCCTCCTTAAGAAAAATTTCGACCTCGAAATTTGTCCCTTGTGCTGACTCCAAGTCTCACTTGTGCTAATCTTTTTACAAGGAGTTGTACCTCCCTTGACTTGCACGACATCGAGCTATAACCTTAAGCAACTTTGTCAAATAATTCACCAGTATTTTGACCTATAATGTTCTCCTTTTCACGACTATAGATGCACCTCCTTGAAATCCATGACGTAAACGTCCATGATGAGCATTCAACTTGATCAGTAATATCCGGTTGTCTGATGCTTCTTACCCCCTTTACATCGGTCATGTACTTCGAACATATGTAGGGCATCCACTATCTCCATCATTTGGTACATAAGCAGGTAGTGCCACTTCAAACCCCAAGATTACTGATGGCGGCGTAACCTCCTTCTTGTTCGATCGCAAAACTCTTTTAACGTAACCGCGTCCGTAGGTCATCTAGGTCCTTGTACCTCCTCAATATGCATCTCTTACTTTCTTCCTTAATACTTCGTCTTATCCTTTAGCCATCAACTGAGTCGTTATCTCCTCATTATTTGTTGCTTAGCATTGAAATCTCAACCTACTGCTTTTACTTTCTATATGCATTACATACATCCCATGTATTAGTTCTCTCACTTCCGATCACACCTACGATCCCTTCAAAATCATTTCCCTTTCAATCTACTTATTTACTCCTCAGTGACTCACTTAATGCTTTCTTATTGTCGCTAGGGTTCAGAGTTCTCGTACTATCGATTATGACATCCTTAGAACTTTGCTGGAGTCCCTCGAAATTCTCATATGCTCTTCCTCACTTATGTTCTTGTTCCTATAAAGTTCTCACCCTCGTCACATCTGAACAACCACGCTTCCATCCTACAGCTGACTACTTAGCTTCTTAGTTCTTGGTGGCGTTCCTGTGGTCCAACTTGTTTTCCGCTGGAAATCACCTCAATGCCTTCTTGATGTCCTTCCTATCTTTTCTTCAATTATTCCTGTCAATCATTATCCCTGGCTTCGTCGTCCTGTCGCCTATCCCCTTTTTACTATAGTCTCCGTTGTGGACTAGTAGTGCCCTCCTTACTTCTTTACTCGTGACTCTTCTTCTTGAAGTTCCTCGCTAGTTCTAGATGTTCTTTTCCTTCGATGTAGTCCTCCAGGTTCTTATATGTTCTCTTCCACTTATGTATTAGGACCTACAAACTAGGTTGATATCCTCGATTCGTTTGAACGGCAACACTTCCACTTTAAAATAAAACTATGAGCTTCTAAGTTCTCGATGGCCTCCTATGGTCCAACTGTCGTCCCTAACAATCAACTTAACGCTTCCTTGTTTTCCTTCATATTCTTGCTTTGACCCTTCCTAACTACCTTCCTTCATGCATTCATTATCCGGTCGACGACCACCAATGTTTTTCTATAACGTCCTATGGTGGTCTCCTTGCTTTTTACTTTTACTACCCCTCTGTTGCTGGTTTGTACTTTATTTGATCACCAAACTCCGTTGAGTATCTTCTCGTTGTTGTTTTGGGTCAAAGCTTCCAATAGTGACTTGCTCTTGATAGGTTACAACATAACTCGTTCACGTCTTTTGTCTCGATCGACGCCTGTACAATGGCTTAATCTCTTGGTCAAGGTTCTTAGTGGCTTAACTAAACGTGTTTGACTTATCCATAACTAGCCTCCTTTTCTGGATGACATCCTATTATGCCGCTGACACGCCAAAACACAACACCAATCTGCGACCAAGTGCAATCGCAGACTGGGAATGCAGTAAAGTGGCAAGTTATATTATCAACCCGGGGTCTAGATCTACTGCTTACTCAGTGATTATCTATTATCTAGCCAACTAAGTTAAGTGTTTGTTGTTTAAAAGCAAAAGCAGAAAGAAAGCAGGAATTGGTACGGTTTTCTCAAGCAGGTAAGAGTCACTCGGGAATGAGTCCCTCTAGCTCCTTAGTTAGGTTTCAATTGTATTTCCCTGGGTTGATTTACTGTTGATTAGACTGCGGAAGATCCGACAGTAGCTTGGAATCTCTTAAGCTGACCAAGCCCTCTCAGTCTAACTACCCGGCAGACGACTAGTCTTCACCGGGATAGAAAGCCGAAGCAGTAAGAACAAAACTCCACTACTGGAATTGAATTCCAGTACAAAGCAGTAAATTGGCTAACTCTCGTATAGCCAATCTCCTACTACCGAATGATGAGACTCTAGCAACCTAATCAGATTCTATCTATCTCAGATTGCAGCAGGAATCAGGAAAAGTTGATCAGACTTCAATTGACTCAATAAACATGCATCATTCGATTAAAATCAAACGGTAATATCTGCCCAAGTCATTACAATCAAATACCTAACACATAGAACTAGGGTTCTTCATACCCAAGTGAGAGAAGGGTTCTACTCCATAGAGAGAGAGAGAGGAAAACAAGGTACAAAGCAGTCATACTCATTACAATGGGAAGAATCTGCTCTGGGATGATGATTTCCACTCCTGTGATGATCTCCAAGCTCGATTTGATGAAACCCAGCTCCAAGATAGCTTCTAGGATGTGTTCTTCGTACTTTCTCTCTCTAGGGCTCTGTTTTTGCTCAAAAAGTCCGATCCTCTCTCTTGCAGCCCGAAATTGGGTTAAAACCAGGAATTCCCGACTCACACGGGCAGGGCCACACGGCCGTGTGGCATACCCAGTTGCCCGTGTGACTTCAAAACGCTGCGTCCCGATTAATTGCACTTCAGGCTTCCTACACGGCCAGAGTCACACGGCCGTGTGGATCACCCTGCCTGGCCGTGTGAAGCCTCGCATAATTCCACACGGCCAAACCACTCCTTCACGCAGCCGTGTGGATATCAGGGCAAGCCGTGTGAAGGCTCGCACAATCTCACACGGCCAAAGTGGTCACTTGCACGGCCGTGTGAGTTGTGGGTGTGCCCGTGTGGCTTCCTTTTCGACTTGCCTCGCGCCCGATCTTCGTCCAATCGACCCCGAACTCGCTCCTAAACCTTCATTCACTTGCTAGGACCTGAAATATCACAAACAAACACAACCTAGCGTGAAATCGGCCTAAAACACGAGAATTACCATCCCAAATGGCTCCAGAATAGGGGTAAAAACATGTGCAATTAACGGCTTATCAAACTCCCCCACACTTAACCGTTTGCTTGTCCCCAAGCAAACCAAGTCTGACACAAGGTAAGCTCACATATTTTAATCATACCAACATTGGGGACAAATCATATAGGCACAGAACACGTGAATCATACTGGTTTTCAAACACACATGAACAACCTTAATAGCAACCTGGACAACCACCACAGAAGACATTCGAGTGCATCAAAATCGAGTAAAGGAGGACTCTCCATTCTGTTCATCAACCAACCTAGACTTGACTCAATCACTCACTCAAGACAGTCAACTCATGCATAAAACTCAAGACATCATAATCAAGACCGAGCCATCTAGGTCCTCACCGGGTAAAGAGTGTAAAGAACAAGGAAATGAATAGCTCACTCTCGACCAGTGGGGTCAGGACAATTTGATGCGAAAAATGCGCATACTAATTCTCTCAATTCCTAACATCACTTCACCATGACGGCAGCCTCTAAAGGTTAGAGTTCACATAAATGGTTGTCATCACTAACTAATCAGGAGGTCTTAGACACAGGTTCAAATGACTGGCTAGGGTCTTGGACATGGGGAAAAGGCCTTTTAGGTGGTGGAAGTATTCATGGCACAAGGTTCCACAATTCCAAACCCAACAAACTCACAGTCAATCAAACCAGTACTTTCTTTCTACTATTCTGCATTACTCAAATTCAGAGCACAAGAGCGAAGGATGTCACATAAATACCAGTATTTCTAAGCCAGACTGCCAAGAAACACTACTTAATGGGCACTATTCAGATTTTTGGTGGTAGCTCTCTTTTGCTTTCATTTTTTTCCTTGTTTTTCTTTCATTTTTTTCATTTCTTAAGAGAACCACCACCTCTGCATATTTTCAAACACATGCCCAACTTTTTCATAACTTCCTCCAACTCTCACAATATATTTAGCAGAAACAGCAGAGAACATGTAAAAATCACTCTGTGGAACCTTCTAAAAGATGCAAAAGGGTGACTTTTCATTGAAGACCGAAAGAAAGGATAACACACGGCTCAAAAGGGCTGACTAGGGGGTATGACACACCAGGACAGTCAATTTGGTCGCGGGCTAATCCTATGCCTCCATCATCTCAGCTAATGACAACGAGAATGCTACACATCATGGAAGAGGGAACTATCGCACAAGAAAGAAACGAGCAGGCTCAAATCTCACATGGCTACCTATATGCTCTATCTCTCATTCTGATTCCCTGAACTAGATGCATAAGAGACTGTCAAGACCACTAATCAATCCAAGTCACAGTTGGTAAGCAAACAGTTGAAAAACTGAACCCTACACAATTCTACTGCACGTCTCAGTCATCATTATAGGTTGTCCTAGTCACCATCCAGTTGTCATGCATCAATCCGAAAACCATTCAATTCACCAATCAAACACAGTGCCAATATGATCAAACATCCGTACTTGGAGCCCTCAAATCTCGAGATTTGGACAGTGGACTAGGCTCCAAGCACACATATATACATTCCAACCGATACAAAGCACCCCCCCACACTTAAGCACGACATTGCCCTCAATGGAGCATAGGGATAGAGAAGGGGAACGATGTTACCATATCGAAATGCTGCGGGGAACATCAAGAACACACGAGCACATGTTCGTTAGGGATCAGAGTAGGCCCAGATGGCCACAAAAGAAACAATCCACAAAAGAAAAGAAACAAAACACACGACAAACTAAGTTCAAGCTCCTCAACACATGGAGCAAACAGAAAAAAGTCTCAAATAAAAAATAAAAACACACACTGAGGGGGGCGACAAGTACAGCCTACTCGTCGCCGAGGTTGCTGAAGTCGATGCTGACACGGCCAGGCTGACACGGCCATGTGCGGTGCACTTTTGCCCGTGTCGGCCGACACGGGCTGGCCGAGGAATTGTCGCACGGTCGTGCCAAAAGCACATTTGGCCGTTTGACATTTTGCGAGAGCACACACGGCCTGGGGAGATTTTGCACACGGCCGTGTCACTATCACAACTGGCCGTGTGGAATTTGTCGAGAGCTTACACGGCCAAACCCATTTTCCACACGGCCGTGTGACATTCAGGGCTGGCCGTGTGAGCTGTCAGAACTTCGAAATTGACCTTTTTCACTCCATAACGACATACAACTCGTGAACAACCTCTCAAGACTAAAAAAAAACACAAAAAATCAAAAGGAAAAAGGTAAGAAAATGCAAACCTAGGTGGGGTTGCCTCCCCACAAGCGCTTCTTTACCGTCTTTTAGCTGGATGTCAGTCGGTGGATGCTCAGTGAGGTTGAAGGAGCAGGTGCCTTCAAGAGCGGATCCACCTCGCTCTTGAGGTACAGCTTCAAATGGTGGCCATGCACACGTCGAATGTGGCCACCAGCATTTGCCAACTCAACTTGGCCATCCGGCAGGATGCAGGCGAGTGAATACTTGGATGGCCAAGGTGGGGGCGGGACCAGCTCATGGTGGTCTCCGGCTTTCTTTCGAGCAGGCTTAGTTGCCTGCTGTTTCGGCCACCGCTCCTCCTTGATCTGTTCCTTCGACGACGGAGTGGACGGGAGAGGCGAAGGTATGGGAGGCGGATCCTGCAAAATAGGAAACACAGAAGGATACACGACAGACTCGTGCTCCCGGTGAGAAACAGCATGCAAAGGCGAAGAAGCAGGAAGAGTATTAGAAATTGAAAACGTTATTCGCTCCTCACCATCCCTCAAAACTAAGGTCCCATCATGCACATCTATGAGGGCCTTGGCGGTGGCCAGGAAAGGCCTTCCCAGTATCAATGACACATCCACATCCTCATTTATGTCCAAAATCACAAAATCAACAGGATAATTGAATTTGCCAACCTTAACTAGAAGGTCTTCCACTATGCCCCTAGGATGCACTACAGATCGGTCAGCTAATTGAAGGCTCATCCTAGTAGCACGGGGTTCACCTAGGCCTAGTTTCTTAAACAGTTTATATGGCATAACATTGATACTAACACCTAAATCCGCCAAGGACCTCTCTACATGCAAATTATCTATAGAGCACGGGATAGTAAAACTACCTGGGTCCTTCTGCTTCTGCGGAAGCTTGTTCTGCAGAATGGCCGAGCACTCCTCGCTGAGCTCCACAGTGGCCAGCTCGCTCAGCTTCTGCTTCTTTGAGAGAAGATCCTTCAGGAACTTCGCATACTTAGGCATTTGAGATAGTGCCTCCAGGAAAGGTACTTGGACATTCAGCTTCCTAAGCATGGCCATGAAGTTCCCGAACTCTGCCTCCAGCCTGTCTTTGTGCAACCGAGTAGGGAAGGGGAGTTGAGGGATATACTCCTTCACTACTGGTTGCGGTTTAGGTGCAGGCACCTCAACCTCCTTCTCTGCTTCTTCTTCAGCTGCTGGAGATGCCGGGGCAGGGGCCTCTCTCTCTTGTGCCCGAGCAGGTGGATCAACAGTCATCTTGCCACTCCTGGTTATGATGGCATTGCAGTGCTCATTCGGGTTCTGAGGGTGAGGGATGGTCTGACCGCGCAAAGAACCAGGAGCCCTTTGTGCCACTGCTTGAGCCACACTCCCCAGCTGGGTTTGGATATCCTGCAAGACAGCCTGTGTGTTCCTCTGGCCAGCTTCAAGAGCCAGGAATTTACCCGATGCCTTTTCCATGAACTGCTCGATAGTGTTAAATTTTTTAGCACTAGAACTGGCGAGAGAACCCACCAATTCCCGCAGTTCAGCCATCTGATCATTCTGCACGGGGGTGGCAGGGGCTGCACCTGGCTGCTGGAAAGGTCGCGGCTGTGATTGAGCAGCCTGCCCCTGCATGGGCTGGTAGAGAGACTGTTGCTGCTGCTGGAATTGCCCCTGTCTGGGCTGATATGGTGGCCTCTGGAAGCCCGGTGGTCCCTGGTGGACTGGTGGTCTGGGATTTGCCCCACCCCAGGAGAAGTTGGGGTGCTGGTGCCACCCCTCATTGTAGGTGTTACTGTAGGGGTCATTGCGCCTGACATTGGTGATGAAGTTCACCTGCTCCTAGGGTGTGGTCGATTCCTTCATCGCCTGGCAGTCTTCCACTGTATGATGGGTGCTCTCGCACCACTGGCAGAGCATCGCCTGCTGGTGTCCGGTACCTGCAATCATCCCGGAACGATCGATAGCTGAAACCAGCTTCAATACCACCTGCACCAAATCAGAGGAATGGTTTCCCACAGAATGTACACCTCGGCCTGGTGCTCTCCTCGACCTCCTAGCAGTGCCCCAATCATACCCGTTCTCTGCCATCTCCTCAAAGATTTGATTCAGCTGTGGCGGTGTTTTTGTCAGCATGTTCCCGCCACAAACTGAGTCAATCAGCTGCTTGTCTTCTGGGAAGAGGGCATGATAGAAGGTTCCCACCTTGAAAGCATCGTTGAAACCATGATTGGGACACCTCAGGAAGAGACTGTTGTATCTCTCCCAAGCATCCCAGATGGTCTCATCTTCATCCGGGGTGAAGTGGGTGATCTGCTTCTGCAAGTCCGTCGTCTTCGACGGAGGATGGTAGCGGGTAAGGAACTTGTCCGCCAGGTTGGCGAACGTGGTGATGGAGCCTGGAGGTCGAGTGTCTAACCACTCCTTGGCCTGCCTCTCCAGGGTGAATGGGATGTACCTCAGCTGGATGGCATCTGCTGGGACCCCGTTGATCTTGATTCCATCGATGAGCTCGTGGAATCGCCTGAGATGTGATCGGGGGCACTCTCCCTCTTTGCCATGGAACACCACTGAACCGCGCAGCATGGTGATTACTGAGGTGCTCACCTCGAAATTATTGGCTGGGACATGAGGGTGTTGAATGGGTGACCTCATGTCTGCAGCCCTAGTGGTCCAGTAGGATCACATGGTCTGCTCCCCAGGATTGACCACATCATGGTCTTGTGGATCAGCCATCTCCTCCTCTTCAGTGATCTGTAGCTGTGCTAGCGCCTCCTCCGTAGACAGTCGCGCCTTTAGAGCCCGCTTGAAGTTTCTGCAGGTTCGTTCAAGCTCCTGGTCTAGTGGTAGTAGATCTCCCGACTGGCTACGGGTCATGCACTACCTGCACACAATCAGCAGAAACAACCCGTGAAGGCACACAGGTGGAAGAGATAAAATGCAGTAAATAAAAAGCTAGAGTAACAGATTTTCACGTTTCCCCAATAACCTAGAGGGTTCCCCGGCAACGGCGCCAAAAACTTGACACGCCAAAACACAACACCAATCTGCGACCAAGTGCAATCGCAGACCGGGAATGCAGTAAAGTGGCAAGTTATATTATCAACCCGGGGTCTAGATCTACTGCTTACTCAGTGATTATCTATTATCTAGCCAACTAAGTTAAGTGTTTGTTGTTTAAAAGCAAAAGCAGAAAGAAAGCAGGAATTGGTACGGTTTTCTCAAGCAGGTAAGAGTAACTCGGGAATGAGTCCCCCTAGATCCTTAGTTAGGTTTCAATTGTATTTCCCTGGGTTGATTTACTGTTGATTATACTGCGGAAGATCCGACAGTAGCTTGGAATCTCTTAAGCTAACCAAGCCCTCTCAGTCTAACTACCCGGCAGACGACTAGTCTTCACCGGGATAGAAAGCCGAAGCAGTAAGAACAGAACTCCACTACTAGAATTGAATTCCAGTACAAAGCAGTAAATTGGCTAACTCTCGTATAGCCAATCTCCTACTACCGAATGATGAGACTCTAGCAACCTAATCAGATTCTATCTATCTCAGATTGCAGCAGGAATCAGGAAAAGTTGATCAGACTTCAATTGACTCAATAAACATGCATCATTCGATTAAAATCAAACAGTAATATCATCCCAAGTCATTACAATCAAATCCATAACACATAGAACTAGGGTTCTTCATACCCAAGTGAGATAAGGGTTCTACTCCATAGAGAGAGAGAGGAAAACAAGGTACAAAGCAGTCATACTCATTACAATGGGAAGAATCTCCTCTGGGATGATGATTTCCACTCCTGTGACAATCTCCAAGCTCGATTTGATGAAACCCAGCTCCAAGATAGCTTCTAGGATGTGTTCTTCGTACTTTCTCTCTCTAGGGCTCTGTTTTTGCTCAAAAAGTCTGATCCTCTCTCTTGCAGCCCGAAATTGGGTTAAAACCAGGAATTCCCGACTCACACGGGCAGGACCACACGGCCGTGTGGCATACCCAGTTGCCCGTGTGACTTCAAAACGCTGCGTCCCGATTAATTGCACTTCAGGCTTCCTACACGGCCAGGGTCACACAGCCGTGTGGATCACCCTGCCTGGCCGTGTGAAGCCTCGCATAATTCCACACGGCCAAACCACTCCTTCACACGGCCGTGTGGATATCAGGGCAAGCCGTGTGAAGGCTCGCACAATCTCACACGACCAAAGTGGTCACTTGCACAGCCGTGTGAGTTGTGGGTGTGCCCGTGTGGCTTCCTTTTCGACTTGCCTCGTGCCCGATCTTCGTCCAATCGACCCCGAACTCGCTCCAAAACCTTCATTCACTTGCTAGGACCTGAAATATCACAAACAAACACAACCTAGCGTGAAATCGGCCTAAAACACGAGAATTACCATCCCAAACGGCTCCAGAATAGGGGTAAAAACATGTGCAATTAACGGCTTATCAGCCTCACTCACTCAAGTGGGGCACCTTGGATAAGGTAACTTAGTGCTTTCCTCTTTCTCGGTAATGCTTTTCCTCCTTATCCTTGACCTACTGAATCCTTGACGTCCTTTGAGACTCTCTATAACCTACTTACTTCCTCCATTGCTTCATTCTGACGACCATATCGTTGCTTAAGGTTTAAAATTTCCACTACCCCTTGTCACTGCATCGTAATAGCATCATCCACTAACACCAATTGTGTGGTTCTTTGTGGCGCCTCTTCGTTTCTTGTTCATTTCCTTCTTGCCCCTCTTAGGGTCAAGGACCCTAAAATCCTCATTGCTGCTAATGACGTTATATACTTCTCGTTGTAAGGTATTAACCTCCTAGAACATAGCTCTTGGTCCAATGTTGACCACGTTCCTTGCATACTTCCTTTCCTACTGATAATCTCCATACACCTCAATCTCATACTTGAAGTCCCGCCACATTTTACTAAATCATCCCCTAGGTTATTCTTAAACCAATTATACTCTCGTGCTACCTTCCCATAGTGTCATGCTGTAATTGTTAATCACCTTAATATGATTATAGTAGACTAGAGATTCTATAAACTCTTAAAAGAAAATCATTGACTCATTTTCCTTTCCTTCAAAACAAAAGCCTTCTAAAATTGGGATCGATATTCCACTATTCCTTTGAGACCAAGGAACAGAGGAAGACCGGCTCTGATACCAAAATGTAACACCCTAGTTCGGCCGGAGACTACTTTTATTAAAATACCCTTGATAAAGTGTGAATCAAAATTTGAACTAAAAAAGACTTGGAAAAAAAATAACGGAAATCTTTCATAAATAACTTTAATCATATTAAAATTAAACTGACATATCTTAAAACAAAGCACTAACACTTTGGCAAACCTCAAACATAGATTGCTATGGCCAGTCCCGTGGATTTATTTGTTCCACACAGCTCTCAAGGTATCATCTTCTCGTCGTTGGGCTCTGCCTCTCACTCCATCTCCAGTACGCTCTTCTCTTCGTTGGCGGAAGGAGTGACGTCGGGATGCGGTTGTCGGGATTAATTTTGCGAGAAGAAGAAAAAGAAAGGCAAGCTGGGGTTTCTGGTGGTAGGGAGAAGAATAGCAGCGGGAATGGAGTTCTCGTGAGAAAGAAACCCCAAATGTTGCGGCTCTTTTGGTTTAGGTTAGGTTTTAACGGGCACCAGGGGTACTTTCAGAACTATTTGCTTAGGGTGAGTTTGATCCAAAACTAGGCTAACGTCCGTAACTTTCTCATTTTATACTGAAATTCGATACCGCTTGAACCGATAGTTCACTTTTTTTGTCCTCATCCGTATTACGGTGGAATTTGACAAATTTCCCAAAGAGTATAACAGTCATTTTAACCTTTAAAAAGAGCAGGGTGTAACAGGGTTTGTCACCTTCCCTCCATCTTCTCGACCCTCGGCAGTGTCACGCTGTTTCACCATCGTGGAGTCCCTTTCGGAACTCCTCGTAACTTGAATCTCGGTCGTCTTGATGGATGGAGAGAGTGGAACAATGCACAACTCTCTACACTCTGATTGTCATGGAAACCAGGACTTCCAGTCCCATATTTTCTCTCCTCTTTCTTCCGGTAACGCCAATTCGTAATGCGATACAACGTTGATCTTTTCTCCTAGCCTTCAACCTTCCTGGGCTCGCTTTCTCGAAGCTCTGATGGTTCAGGGACCTTGTTCAGATTGCAGGTCGTGGAGGAGACACTCATGGCTTTGGATGAAGCTGTGAACATCAGTTTTCCAGAGGCTCCTGTTATAAACCGAACAAAATATTTATGGTTACCGAATCTGGCTGAGTCGCGGACTAGGTCACTCTATTTAAGACGTTCGCAGCACTGCCTCGTAATGCGCACAGCAGAATATCAATCGTTCGCCTCCAGGATAAAACAGCCACTCCAATTTTGTTACCCATCGGTTTTGTGCGAAAACCGAAGCTCTATGTATTCACTCTCTTTCGTGTTTCTGCTCTTCTTAGGTGTCTTTAGAGGGTCTAGGGGTCTGCTATTTATAAGACCAGAAAATCTAGAATATTCCCTCTTTCTTTGGGAATAAGCCACATTTTAATTAGGGAGATAATTACTCCCATAATAAAAATATAGTCTATTAAGATAATTAATCCTAATTATCTCCATAATTAATTTTTTATTTTTTTATTAATTATCCATCTTATTTTCATATTATGAGAAAATACTGAATAATTAATTATAAATTTCATTTATATCTTTTCAAAGCTATTCATCCAACAGCTACTACCCTATTTGTCGCAAAATCATTTGCTCCTTTGACGTCGGTGTTCTTAGCGACGGCGGTTCGATGCAGAGCAAGGGTTTGCTCGATCGTCTCTCACAATTCGGCTGGTGACGTTTGATGGTATCAACAATGCTGGGGGCGATGGTGACAGTCATAATGGGCAGCTTCTTCTCGATCTTTATAGCAATGGTTAGTGGTGGCGCTGGCGTATCTCCTGTGGGCGCAAGATTTGCCGCCATCAACTCATCCATTGTTGCCATTTCGAGCTTCAGCTTCAACTCCTTTGTGAGTTCTCTGAGCGAGAGTTCGAAGCTTGCCATAGCTTTGGTACGGATGCCTGCAACCGGGCTATGATACCACTATAAGAAACCCGCTTCTTAAGGCTTCTAGGGGCTGATCTTTGGCACCCGTGTTAATCGCAATAGATAGGGATTTAGGGATTGAGATTAAGAAATTAGGAATTTAGATAGAAGAATAGGGGAGTTAGGTCAAAGAACAGAATTGAGGAAGAACTAGAGAGAATGGCCGGCGCTTTGTGGGAAGAGAGGACGAGATTTGAGAGGGTTTTGAGAGTTATTAGGGTTGGAAATTATTCTCAATATTCTCCTTGCTTGATTATAACGTAACCTGGAAGTACATATTTATAGGAAAAATAAGGGAAACCCCTACTAAATAACCTAATTCGACTATATCTCTATATAATTATCCTATCATAAATAAATAAAGAAAGCCACAAAAATTGGGTTTCTAACATAACTCTACTTCGCTTGTTTGATGAAAAGAGAAGTACATATATGTAAGTTCTGCCTGTTATATCCAATCAGAATTTAATACATGAGTACAGTCGTAGAAACACATATATGGTTCATGAAACTTATTGCAACAAAAGTAAACGCGACCAAGGAGAAATTCGATCTTTGTGCAGCAAGCCTCTTCAGCCTCCACCTGGATAATGTCCTCCATGAGGCTGGTCATCTGATGATCACCATCAATTAGATTGAGTAATTAGATTTACGATGCAGGTTAGAACACTAACTAATCAGCTAGCTAGTCTGTCACATTTAGCTTACCAGGTATTGCTACAAACTCCAGTAGCTTTCTGGAAGCCACTGCTGGGACTGATAAGAGACTAAGGACCAACATGATCATGAACAACAGCAGTACTGCCACTACAGCTTTGGAATAAACCATACTTGGTCCTTCCATTGCCTTCTCTGAATAGCTCGTATATATCATTTTAGGCCCAGCTCGTCACCATTTATAGAGTCTGAAGTCTCTCCACCGATCGAATTGTCTTCATGAATTTCGTTTCTTTCCCTTTCACTTGCAACTACCCATAGTACCCAGCTTGAAACGGCATTGCTCGTCCCTTGCATGCACGCATCTGCAGACTACTTTAATTTATTTGTGCTGCAAAAGTCATCATGAATTGATGACTAGAGAAACTTTTGAAGATTTCAAAGTCTTGGTCATATGGGTGAATTAATAAATGAGATTTTGAAATGCATGCATGGTGATTGGTCATCCGAAGACTTGGCATATCTACAAAATTTCCAATTACGACGATCTCATAATATACTTGGGTACAGTAGTAGTTAGTCTGATTTAACATGCTAACAACTACTTTGTACTCACAAATAATTATTTCAACTAAATACTTAAAAGTATGCTCAATATTCAACAGAAATCTGGATCCTGTCGCGAGAAGGTATCTGTGATGGTGGTTGTTTGGGAATGCAGCCCAAATCCAAGACTAAATAAAGGTAGTGACGGAGCTAGAAATTCGAACGAGTGGGCTAACTTTAATTGTCGTAATTAGGGGGTGGGGTCAAAGTCTTACCGACTATTCTAATTCCTAAATTTCTGCACAATTTACATAAAATTTTACTTATATTTCAAAATTTAAGGGGCTACAACCCTCTTAATTTCAACCTAGCTTCACCACTAAATACAGGTGAGAGATCGATCAGGAATTACATCAAGAGAAAGAAGGGGGAAAACTAAAGATGAATCTTATGATAATATGGATATGATAACATCTACTGATTGAGTGTTAACATGTTTGCGGAAATATTTGTGACGACTATGTTCGTCGCAGAAGCTGAACTACCCTTCCCTTCTACGATGGATGGTACCTTTTGGCAACGATACAAATATTTCCGTCGCAAAACGCTGGGCGATATGGTATGTGGAAGGATTTTGCAACGACAAGGTGCCGTTTGTAGTGACAGGTCCTTGCAAACTCATTTGGCAACTTCATTCTAAGCAGGGATATACTGTTAACTCTATGCACAAATTAAATGGCTTACCTCTACAAAGTTTCCATGTAATTTGGATTTGCCCAATTAGAAAGGTCATTTGGTGTTCGCAGATCCCGCTCAAGGTGTGTACTTTTCTATGACTCGCTTACTAATGACGTATTCTAATTTAGGATAGTTTGCAACGTCGTGGGTGGCTACTCGCCAATAGATGCATCCTCTGTATCAAAGCCGAGAAGTCTGCTGATCATATTCTACTCCATTGTGATTATGCCAAAAGAGTAACAAGTTCTCTATTACCTATGGTGCTGGGATCATTCAGCAGTACAGAGAGCCTTGTTGAGATGGTTAAAGGGTGGTCATCATCAACACCCACTGCATGTGTGGCATGAATGGTTTAATCAATGTATTCTTATAGTTCTTGGCGGATTGTTACCCTAAGAATTGGATTCCAGTTTTTCCAATGCCTATCTGCTGCTGCTGGGGTGATTAATAAGCAGCAGGTGAAGATTTGTTGTCGGCTCTCCAAACAATAGTTCATATAATGAATCAAGCTTGATTTTTGGCCTATCCTTGTTTTGTTGTTGAACATGAGTCTTCTTTCACCTGTGTATTAGAGCACCCGCAGCAACTTTCAAAGACTCATTTCATTCTGACGTAGCATTCCACTTCCCTCTGTCATGGTTGTGGTGCCAATTTTAGAAAGTGGGATCTTACACTTAGTGAAATAGCAAATGGAGTAGCAAGTTGTTTGTCTTTTTAGGATGGAGACTGGGGAGTGGGCTCCATCCCACATTTGGTGATATTTTTGTCGTTTCCATTTTGTAATTTGAATTAAAAGAGAAAAATAGAAAGGCCATGTTTATGTTTGTGTACGTGATGTTGTTTGCCTTTTTTCAAATTATCATTTGTTTAAAATAAACAAAAGTAATATATTAGAAAATTCATTAAGTTTGGATTAATTAATTTTGTAGATTCTGAGAGTGTAATACGAAAATAAATTTCACGTATGCTTATATAATTATAAAGATGTCACAACTACATTCAAATACAAATTACATAACAAATCAACAATACTTAATAAAAAAGTATTTATTGTACTAATGACTTAATAACAAGTTTCATGTTATTTTATTACTCTACCCATTTTAAATGACATAATTTATTTAATTTATTCAATGATTAAAGCTATAATATATTTTTCAATGAATTAATATACTATTTTAATTATTTTAAACATCTTAAATTGGTAAAATAATATAGGTTAGATAAAATGTATAGTTGTATTAAAAAGTAAGTTGGACCCACCAAATGAAATAGATAGTGAATTTCATTGATGTAGAGGAAATTGAAGTGATATGTAGTGGAATGGAAAAAGCTATTGATGTGGCAGTAGGAGCCACATATGAAATAGAAATGGTATTTTATGGATGTGGATGGTCTTATGGTCTTCTTCTGTGTACTAGCAGGTAGGGGTGGAAATTGGGGTGGGTGTGGTTACCTACCCCACATTTTGCGGGTAACCACATCCACAAATATAGAATTATACTACCCACAACCCGCCCCACAGTGGGTAGTGGTTTACCACAATCCACTGCTGGTTGGTGCGGGTTGGATGTGGATACCTACAAAAAATTTCCTTCCTTAACCCTTTGGACTCGTATATGATAAACCTATCGGTCGAGTGACGGCAAAAAAAAAACACATTGAGTTAAAACTAAGTAAAGAAGCCCAAGACATGCAACGAGCAAAGATCCGATATTCGGAACCTCCTAAGTAGTCAACCTCCCTCTCCTCGGTTCACTTCACTCGCTTACATGTCACTTCACTTTCTTTAGGAAATGCATATTGATAACGAGTATGGATTGGAGGGGATCTAATCTTAATATACATAGCATCTTTATCAGCGACATGACTCCTTGCATTTTTAATTCGATTTTTTTTTGGATAAATAGAACTCTTTCCCGAGTTGCGGAATTAGCGTATTCTTACACAAAAACAAAAACCTACATAAAAGAAAGTTAATCAATAAAGTGTTAAATAAACTATAAACCACATTTATCGTCTTTGTTTTGTTATAAAATAAACATATACCACACGGATAATACTTATTTAATAAAAGTATCACATACGAACACGTTGTATTGACTTAGTTTTATTTTATAAAATAAGTATATATTTGATTTTGGAGCCTACTTTAATTTGTAGCATTCTACTTTTCACATACTTTAATATTAAAAAGTATTATTAATAAATAAATATAGATAGTGTGGTTATTGTGGGTTTTGTGGGTTAACCGCTATGGATAATGGTTAACCACTAACCACAAAAATCAATATTTTGCTACCCAATCCCAACCCACTATCCACAAATTGTGGGTATGATTACCCACAATGTATGCGGTTTGATGCGGTTTGTGGATTACCCGCAATCCGCAAACCAAACTTACACCCCTACTAGCAGGGGTCTTGTTATTTTTCCCCTTTTTCTCTTCGTTTCTTTACCCCTTCTCCTGTTACCAAACTTACACCCCTACTAGCAGGGGTCTTGTTATTTTTCCCCTTTTTCTCTTCGTTTCTTTACCCCTTCTCCTGTTTTAGTTTTACTTTTTATCTTCTTCTTTTATTCTATACTTCTTGTGCAGTTTGTTTTTGTTTATTGGTTCCCTCCTTTCCAATGTACATATCTCATTTTTTTCTCTTAATTGCGAATTTCACCTTCATAAAAAAAAATATCTACCGCACTCTAAATTCAATTCTTTGAAAATACAATAAAATATATAGTTTTGGAAAAGCCTCAGCTATCACAGGTGTACCACTCAGCATTCTCGCTAGCTACAACTGCTTTTCGAGGAGTTTCGAAACGCTCTGCATGCTCGACCTAAACTCTGAGATATTCATGATGCACGAAATGTCGATCCTCCTACCGCTGGCCAACGAATTCGAATGCATTAGAAGCTTCCATGGATGCTTTACCATCATTACTTCCAACACCATAACTCCAAAACTGTACATGATCCACCACAGCACTAGGAGTGGAGCCAAGGTTTAGCAACCGAGGGGCTCAAAGTTTCTTGATATTTTACCGCAAAGGTTAAAAAAATACTAATAATCAAATATTTAATAAGCTTATTTTATTTTTTTCGTTGAATCGCTAATTTTATTTAGTTATAACCACACAAAATACTTTTCACATTAAATTTATAACAAATCATAAAAATGAAAATAATCATGCATATTTAATTAATATGTTGCGACACATCTATTTTCATAACTAAAAAATGAATGTCTATCAATATCAATGCTTAGCAAACATATTCTTAATCTATATCCAAGCACCTATCTTTTAGGAAGCAACCCTTGTAAACATATGACCAGTGAATCAACAGATGTTGCCAAGACCGAGATATATGCAGGGATTTGTACCGTCAAGGAAAAAATATGTTTCCACATTTTTGAGATTTAGAAGCATAAAAGTGTAAGTTTTAAATTTTAAAATACGATTTTGCCTATATAGTTAGAAAAAAAGTGTGATTCTATGTAGAAGATTTTTTGGTGGGATATGTAGAAGATTTTTTGTGACCTAAAAGTGTCAAAACGTAAGATTTTAAACTTTAAATCACGATTTGGACTACGTTAGATAAGAGTATTGAGAACATCAAGAACCATGCATCAATGGGTCAAGACTATTTTTCCCCTTAATGAATGGCCAAAATTTGGTTGCAGACCGGGTTGCAGTCATCCGCTGCTACCCAGCCAGGTGGCACTATATGATTGGTTCAAATTGGTTAATTAATTATTAGCTTAATTTGGCCCTGCGGTAGCTTTTGCAGAAGTAGCTTCTGACTGGAGTTTTTAGATAAGTACTGTAAAAAAAAGCAGTTGAGTGTTTGACTGTAAAACTATTAGAAGTGTTTTTTAATATGAGAGGTTGTGTAAAATAACTATACAGGAATTATAATATAAAATATGAATAAAAAATTTTAAACAATAAAAAGTAGTCAAAATGGATCTTGTTAGATTTCTTTTATATTAAATAATATAATTTTATAATTTATTTTATTTTTAAAATGATATAAATGAAGAAAAATTATATTTTCCGAAATAAAATTAAAATATGGTAAGTATAATCTTGTATTTTCTAAACAGCTTTTTGCAGAAGCTCCAAATCGGAGTTTTTGCTTTTATGTTATACAAAAGCGCTTTTCGGCTTTACAAAAGCTGAGCTTTTAGAGGTGTTTGGCTCTGCTTCAGGTTTTGAAGCCGAAAAGTACTTCTGAAAGCCGGTCCAAACATAGGCATTAGATGGATGCTGATTTGGACGGAACGGAAAGTGGGATTGAAGGCATTTTCTTTTTATGGGACATGGAGGAAGGAGTTGGTCGACGTGAGGTTAATTCATTTGTTTTATATTTTATTTTATTTATGTTTGTGTTATCAATTTTTATCAATTAAAGTGGGGAAATTATTAAAAAAATTATTTTTTTCTTTAGGTTTTTTACCTGCGTACTGAAGTCAATCGCCGACATCTGCAACTAGGAAAAGTAACAGCATGAATCGTCTCTTCTACTACTCTGGCCGCCTCATTGTCGACGCTAGCTTCTTCGTGCTCCGGCGACCTTGCAATTAAGTTGTGAAGGTAATATCGGTTCCTACCACTATATCCTTTGGATTCTAGGATTTCACTAAAACTGATCTAACCAAAAAATTATGGTTGAGTAAAAAGCATAGTGGGTCACTGTACTTGCTCTATTAATTCAAGTTTACCACTGAACTCATTTTAATTCAACTAAACCACTAAACTGGATAAAAAAAATCACCATCCATCACTTACACAGATGCCATCTTAATGGTGTTGATAAAGCACTAACGTCGCTGACATGGCAACGTCAGATTCCTCCTAGCTTGACATGTAATCTGCCATGTCACTGCCATGTTTAACCTAAAGTAAAAAAGCATAGTGGGTCACTGTACTTGCTCTATTAATTCAAGTTTACCACCAAACTCATTTTAATTCAACTAAACCACTAAACTGGATAAAAAAAATCACCATCCATCACTTACACAGATGCCATCTTAACGGTGCTGATAAAGCACTAACGTCACTGACATGGCAATGTCAGATTCCTCCTAGCTTGACATATAATCTGCCATGTCACTGCCAGGTTTAACCTAAGGAACCCTCTAACACGATGAAAGTAGACCATCATTTAAACCAATTGGGCCACAGCACCTTTGTTTATACTCATTTAAATCCAAAATTATATACTGACTTCACCTAGTACCCAAAGATATTTGCTTTACCGTAATCAAATTTTCTAATTTGAAAGACCTGTTTAGTATACCATAATTCTTCTTGAAAAAAATACTCAAAAGAACCCATACAATATTATGCAGTCACTACTCATGAAATTGTACTACTGATGAAATTGTAACTCAAATCTATCACTCCAATTCCACAAAATGAAATCACACACATCATCAAGTCTACAAAAGATTTTCCGTAGAGTTTGGGGCACTAAAACTTACACAATTTGGGGCATCCCTTGAAATAAAGGTCGCGACTTCGACTCAGCGTTCAATTGAGCAATATCCAAGCGTTGTAATTTGTCCAAAAGTGCCTCCTAGTTCGGAAATCAAATGCCACTCTCCTATCACAAAAAAAACCATTATTTAAAAAACATTTCTAAACATACATCATCTAGACAAAAGACAATGGGGGTAGTGATTATAGGTGTCAATCGGGCGGGTTCGGGCGGGTTCGGGCTGGGTTCAATCGGGTTCGGGTTTAAATGGGTTGCGGGTTAGTTGGGTTGCGGGTTCATCGGGTTCGGGTTCATCGGGTTCGGGTTCAAACGGGTTGCGGGTTAGTCGGGTTGCGAGTTCATCGGGTTCGGATTCAATCGGGTTGCGGGCAAATCGGGTTGCGGGTTCATCGGGTTTTGGGTCGGGCGGGTTGCGGGCGGGTTGCGGGCGGGTCGGGTTTCGGGTTGTTCGGGCCAGCGCATCAAGTAACTTAACTCATTACTCATTACCAACTTACACATTTTATTACACTAATTTAAAATATTTTCTCAACTTTTTAACCAATTTATTTCTACCTCGTATATATATACTTTATTTAAAAAAAAAAACTAGTCAAAATGTTAAATCAATTTGTATGACTTGCAAACTTGTTATGTAATTAATCATAATGGGTAAAGTATTATAGCTAATAGTAATGGTGATATCAATATTTGCAACCAAAAGACACTGTTAATTGTTTATTTGATATTTTAGTATTAATTCAGTATTAATTGGATTAAAGTATCTCGTTTATTATAACCATGCAAATCTGGTATTTGTCGTGTGGTATTTGGCAAAAGCATAGTGATAAAACGAGTTATTTCAAAATAACTCATTGCCCAAATAATTTTAGTAAACTGTTGCCAAACGAGTTATTTGTAAAATTGTTTGAATTATCCTAAAAATTGAACCATTAAAGATTAGCTATCAAATTTAGTAAAATTATTGTGACTTCAATCATAACTTACTCAATAGCATATATCCTATACACTTAGCTTTACCCTCAATCAACAATATTAAGTTAGTATATGTTGTTGATTGTATACCCTAAACCATCAATACATTATACTTAACCACATAACCTATACCCTAACCATATGTCCTTGAGTTGTGATTTTGCTAGTATAGTTAATTTAAAAGTGAAATTCATACTTTGTTTTTCAAAACATAGATAAAAAGTTATATTTGCTAATTGTTATACCCTAACCATATATCCTATACTTTACACCACATACCTTGTACCCTAACCACGTACCATAAACATAAATTAAAAAGGGATCTCCTGCCGTTAAAGACTTCAAATGACTTCAAGTGAACATATGTTAATAAAAAACTTAGAACCGCCAAAACCATCAATATCTTATACCCTAACCATATACACCCGAAACCATATGTACCTTATACCTTATACCCTAACCATATACTTTATATCCTAAACAACGAACTGTCAAAGATTACTTATCAAGTTTAGTATAAATTGTTGTAACTAATGGTTATCTTATTTATTAGCCCATAAAAAATTGCATACATATATACATATTAGCCTTCAAAACATATAAGAATAATTTTAACTAGTCATGCCCTCCATATAAAAGTTAAAGATACATATTTCAAAAGCTAAAATTATGAAAAACCAAAATATTGAAAACACCAAATTTGTTTCCTTCTTTCTTTTCACAAAAATACTAAAATTTTCCTCCTTCTTTCTCCTTCCATACATTAGAAAAACTCAATTTTCTCTCCTCTTTCTCTTCCATAAAATTGAAAGAACCAACTTACCCTCTTCTTTCTTTTTACAAAAAGTTGAAAAGTCAAAAGTTTCCCTCCTTATTTCTCTTTCATAATCAAATGAATCAAACTTTCCCACTTCTTTCTCTTCCCACATATCAAAACCACCAAAATTCCCACTTGTTTCTTTTCTAAAAAATTCAAAGAACCAAATTTTCCTCTTCTTTCTCTTCCCAAAAACTTGAATACACCAAAATTTCCCTCTTCTTTTAAAAACATCAAATTACCAAATACATTACTTTACTTTATTTATATTTAATTGATAATTTTATTGAATAGTTAAACTAACCAAAATTTTAATTTATATATTATATTAATATTGTCATGATCTCAAGTGACCTTCATGTTTCAATTTTTGTAATTTTCTTAAAATACGTAATATCAAGTGAGTTTCATATTTTTAAAATTTCTTATACGAAATGAAAAAATAATTTTACTTATGTTTTGAATGAAAAACTTTATTTTGAAAAACTATGTATTGTATATTTTTATAATTATTCAAGTGGATTAGATGAAATTCGGGTTGAGTCGGTCGGGTTACGGGTTAGTCGGGTTCTGGTCAATCGGGTTCGGGTTAATCGGGTTGCGGGTCAGTCGGGTTGCGGGTCAATCGGGTTCGGGTTAATCGGTTGCGGGTTAGTCGGGTTGCGGGTTAGTTGGGTTGCGGGTCAATCGGGTTGCGGGTCGGGCGGGTTACGGGTTGTTGACTTTTAGTCAACTCGGGTTGCGGTCGGGTTACGGGTCGGGTTGATCGAGCGGGTTAATCGGGTCGGGCTATGTTTTGACACCTATAGTAGTGATACACACCTGTGACACTGGAATGCAGGATTGGGTCATACCTTGTTGTACTATGATTTTTTACGTTGAATCTACAATATTATATGAAACATTAACATTATGATTTCTTAGTACAAAATAATTATATCTTTTCAAATATGGAACCAAAAATATTATCAAATTTTTAACTTACAGGTAACTTGTCCATTCTCCTAGAAGTAGTAGCCTGTGTAGTGGATCCTTGCTCACCTTCTTGTTGTGGTAATGGATTGTTGTTGTGGAAGTCTTTCCAATGGCCATGCTCACGACATACGGAGCATTTCAGCTTCACTCCTTTCCTGCTCAATCTAGGTTTTCAATTCTTACTTGTGTTTTCCAACTCAGCACTCTCCTTCCTCCTTTGTTTAGGCTTTCTTCCCCTTTTCATCTTTCTTTCCTTAGTTATAGGAGGTGGTTGAATGGGATCCCTACCACTTTCTTCCCACATATCACTGCTATTGGTAGGATGAACAAAATTGTTATAAACTTCTTTGTAGGTATCAACAGTATACCAACTACCCACATAATCTTCTGGATGTTCGTCTGCCTCCCAAATTGCACATATAGCATGCTTACAAGGAATATCAGAAAGCTGCCATTTTCTACATGCACAAGTCTTTTCAGCAAGATTCACCACCACTTGTCCATCAAAGGACCTAACTTGGTATTGATTCTCTCCATCATACGTAGCTGTACAACCCTTTGCTGCTTCCTCTTTCAACTTTTCCAATTTTGTTTGTATTTTGGGACAAATTCTACCAGTCATTTTATCACCAACTCTTTTTTTTACATGCATACGTCTCATTAGTATGCACCTAATGGCCTCAAACATGGAGATAATGGGTTGGCTCCTTGCATCTAGTAGGCAACGATTAAAAGACTCACAGAGATTGTTGAGAAGCATGTCACACCAGCATAGAACTTGAAAATGGCTTCTTGACCACTCTCTAAAAGGTCTATCATGCAACCAATTCTTTGCCTTCTCTCTTTGCCTCCCAATCTCTTGCATCCACCTCTTGAACGACATGTCTTGATTTGAGGAGTCTTCTCACTAGACATGTAGGAGACCCATATTTCCCATGGACAACCATCTTGACAAACAGCATGGACTCTCAACCTGTCATTATGCTTAAATCGAATGTTGCTTTTATGTCTTATTGCATAATGCTTCACTGCCTCCTTGAATTCATCAAAAGATTTAAATTTGAGACCTTCAAAAAATACTGGATCATTCATATTTAGCATTGAACTCGGGAAATCCCTCTTTCATTTCACTTCCATCCTCAACCACATGAGTAAGCTCCCCATTACCATCATAAGCAATATCATCATCATAAGCTATAGGTGATTGATGAGTTGAACCACCTTCCATTTGAAAATCAAATCCATTTCCAGCTTCTACTTCTACTTCTTCATTAACATAATTATCATATAGCAAATCATCTTCCTTATCCATCAAATCGTAATCATTATCCTCAAAACATACCTCAAAATCAGAACTCCCATCACTGCTTTCAGATAATGCGTCATCTCCAATATTATTTGTCAAATCTCTCCTTGTATATTTCTTTGAGTTCTGTGTCATATTCCTACTTCCAATAAAATTGTCACTGACATTTAAAAAAAATAATAGTTTCCTTGTTGTTACTAGAGACAAAACCATACAAGAAGACAAAAGAGCATAATATATAAAAGATTAAATGTGGTCCATATGGCAAACTCTATTCTCTTGCTACTGCTACTACTACTCTCACACAAACAAAATCCACCTATCACTACCACACACAGTGTCACTTTAGATGGTCCATGGCAAACCCCATTTTCCTTCTCTTTTAGTTTTTCTTTCTTTATCTCGCTTCTTCCCCTAGAGACAGCAAACCCCCTTCCATCCCACATACTGACATACATAAACTCATATAATCTTCACGAATATATATATACACACATATTCACGGATATCCATACAAAACCCTAAGAATATAGAGCTCCACAGCGGAAACGTACCATGATCAAGATTCCCTCTATTGCTTCTTTTTCGTGGTTTGTCCGGCGGCATTGCGGTGAAGACGAGAAAAATAATCAATGATTTGCCTGGTCTCGCTTAGATGGCTTTTGGGGGGGGAAGATGAACAGGGGCTTTTTGGGGGAAGAAGAATCGCGCGGGGTGTGGAGCTTAATTGACAGGGGAAAACAAATAATAAGGGCTCCGAATTTTTTCTTTATTGGATAGAGTTTTATTAAATAATAATAAATTGCTTACATGGAATAATAGGAATTAAGTGTCGCCACATCATCACAGTTAGTGCTTCGTCAGCACCGTTAAGATGATTTTCCGTTAAGTTGAAATGAAAGTGATGGATGGTGACCTTTTTTTTATCAAGTTCAGTGGTTTAGTTGAATTAAAACGAGTCTAGTGGTAAGCATGAATTAATAGAGCAAGTTTAGTGATGAATGATAATTTTAACCCAATTATGGCTTTCCTTTTATATGAGTTGCTTTTATTATTATTGTACAGAGAGATCCCCACAGCCAATATATATGAAACATGAGACTTCTCCTTTCTTTCTATGCTACGAAGCAGGCTATTAGTTCATTAGGTTACTGACAATTCAATATGCTATCTTGCAGATTGGTGTTATGCATGTCTATTTTATGAAACTTGAACGCTCTGCAAAGAGGAACACATATATGGCTTTGTCAAATTTATTGAAATTGTTTTCTAATCCACTTTTAGTTTTCTCTCTGCCTATTTTGGGTGTCTATGTATATCTGTCAGGGAAAACGGTAGGGAAGAGATTGATGGCGTGATTTTGATCACTCTACTTAGAGTGTTATTTGTCCCTACTACTTTATTGCTTGTAGGAATTAGGCAAACCACCACTAGGAGTCCCTCCAATCAAAGTCGGAAAGCATCAATCTTTTTGACTTCTGTGTTTGTGTTATGAGAAGGAACACGGAGAGAAGATGAACGTTGGAACTCAATCTTCTGGCCAACGTCTCTTATATTGTGAGAAATGACAGTTCTCTTCTCAAAGGTTATGTCGTTTCTCACAAAACTCAAATTCAATTAATTATCCGAAATTAATTAAATAGCCAAAAATTCAATTCTGAACGCGTCGCGCTAAGTGCGTAGTGCTATTTAATATGTCAAATTAAATAGCCCACACTTTTTCCACAATCCCATTAACCATTTTATCCAATAAACTAAAGTGGAAAGCAAACTTACAAACCATTTGCACTTTCCTTCTCCCACCAATTTGGTATTTCCTTTAACTCTTTGACTACTCTAACAATCCCCCAGTTAATCAACAAGAGTCGAGAATACCTGCCTAGAACAAGTAACGCATTCATAAAGGTATCGTTTTTTATTTGAACCTTTACCTAGTGTAAGCATCTCAAATTTCATAGCGAATCAATGACAGGCTTAAGCCCAGGAGTCAAGATCCAAAGGTGGAACCGGAGATACCACACACATATTTATCTCTTCTCTAAAACACAACCACCAACAAGGGTAGCACTATTATGGCCATGTGTTGATCCTGTTTTATGAGCATATACAAAAGTTGACCTTTACTTTTGTTAAAGCGGCACCACTCCAAATGCTCACATAGGTGACACTCCAAATGCTCATTAAGAGTTCTATAACTCACCCTTCTTACAACTAATTTACTTGTACAATAAATTAGTTCCAAGTTAGAGTAACTTGTTATTACCACATTGAACCTTTTAATTAGTGAATACCTAAAGAAAAGGTTGGGTTTCCATTACTTCTAACTATACAGAAGGTCTCAATCCCATCCCTTAGGATGTCTCATAGATCATGCCTCTTGGCAAACCCTTGGTAAGAGGATCTGCCAAATTGTTGCATGATTGCACATACGCAATCGAAATTATTCCATTAGTAATCAAATACCTAATGTAATCATGTCTTAGGATAATGTGTCTAGAATTATAATTTTAAATCTTGTTATAAGCTCTAGACAATATAGCCTCACTACCACAGAAGACAGAAATGGTTGACATTGTTTGTGGGCACAACTCTATATCTAACAACATGTTTTTTAGTCATTCTCCTTCTTTTCTAACCGCCGCAAGGGCTAGGAATTCGGCTTCCATAGTGGAGTGTGTAATACATAATTGTTTCTTCGAAGCCCAAGAAACAACTCCACCACCTAGTGTAAAAATCCATCATGTTATGGATTTATCATCACTAGCGCTCGTGATCCAACTAGCATCAGAAAATGCATCTAGTGCAGCGTGGAAGTTGCTATAGAAGAGCCTCAAATCTTTGGTTCTTTTCAGATAACCAAAGACTCTTCGTATAGCTCTCCAATGATCAGCACTAGGATTACTAGTGAAAAAGTTTGCACACTGCAAATGCAATATTGGGCCTTGTACAACCCATTGCATACATCAAACTTTCAATAGCACTAGAATACTCAACTTGTGCCAGTGCCCTTCCCTCATTCGCACAAAGCTTAAAATAAGCATCATAAGGGGTGTTAGCTTCCTTTATGTCCAAATGCTCTAATTTCTTGAGCATCTTCTCGACATAATGTGACTGACTCAAAGAAAAACCCCCCACTATGTTTCTTTACTTTGATGCCCAATATAGGTATCAACCTCTCCAAGATCTTTCATTTGAAAGCAGGAAGTTAGATACTCCTTGGTGTCATTTATGCCCTTCATGTTAGTCCCTATTATCAACATATCATCAACATAAAGGTATATAATGACCATATCATCTTTTGTGCATTTTGAATAAATGCACTTATCAGCAGAGTTATGAGAAAATCCATGAGCCAAGACAATAGAATCAAATTTCTCGTGCGATTGCTTAGGTGCTTGCTTTAGTCCATACAATGACTTTTGCAGATTACACATATTTCCTTCATTTCCAGGCAACACGAACCCTTCCGGTTGCTCCATATACACTTCTTCATCTAGCTCACCATTTAAAATATTGTCTTTACATCCATTTGGTGTACAATCATATTGTAAATAGAAGTCAAAGCTAAAATCACTCTTATGGAAGTGATTCTCGCAACTGGTGCATATGTGTCAAAGTAATCTTCTCCTTCCTTTTGCCTAAACCCTTTTGCTACCAATCTAGCTTTGAAAGTATGTATTGATCCATCCGCGTTATACTTAATTTGAAATACCCATTTACATCCAATAGCTTTAGATCTAGGAGGCAGCTCCACAAGAACCCAAGTCTTATTTGTTAATAATGAATCCATCTCATCATTAACAGCCAAATTCCAGAAAGCAGAATCTCTAAAAGCCATTGCTTGTTGATAAGTTTTGGGTCATCTTTCACATGGAACAAAATGAGTATCTTTCTTGTAACCTTATTTAACCTATCTCCCTCTACAAGAAAGACTATAACTTGAGGATCAATAAATTCTGGACCAAAACTCTTTTCCTTTCTAGCCCTTTGACTTCTTAGTGGTTCATTAGCAACAAGGTCATCTAAAGCCCTTTTGCTACTAGAACCAGTGTCAAATGCGGGAGTAGAAATAGAATCATATGGGGAATCTACAGAAGTAACTTGACATGGTTCTACATTTGCAGGATCACGTCGAAACTTGTTCTTAAAAAACTCAAAATCTCTTGATTCCACAACCACATTAGATTCTAAATCTAGAACCCTATAGGCTTTCGAGTTTTCTACATATCCAAGAAAAACACATTTCAAAGCTCGTGGACCTAACTTAGTTCTCTTAGGATATGGGACTCTATAGAAAGCAAGACATCGTCAAACTCTAAGATAACTCAAGTTCGGTTTTCTTCCCTTCCACAACTCATAGGGAGATTCCTTTAGTTTCTTATACGGAATCCTATTGTGTACATGACAGGTTGTTAGCAAAGCCTCATCCCACAACTTTTTTTGAGCACTAGCATTAATCAACATTGCGTTAATCATGTCTGAAAGAACTCCATTTTTTTCCTTTCTGCTACTCCATTCTGTTGTGGGGTGTAAGGAGCAGTCCTTTGATGTATCAAACCATGTTGCTCACAAAACTCGTTAAAGGTATTGGGAAAATACTCTCCACCTCTATCCCTTCGAAGGATTTATATTTTCCTACCTTATTGAGTCTCGACAACATATTTATACAATTTCAACTTATAAAAGGCTTCATCCTAGGTTCGCATTGAATAGACATAGGTAAATCGAGAACTATCATCAATAAAAGTAATGAAATACCTAAATCCTCATCTAGTTAATTGACCATAAAATTCAAAAATATCATAATGTACTAATTCTAATAATTCTGAATTTCTATCAACAAATTAGGAAATGGCTTTCTCTTCATCTTAGCTTGCACACAGATTTCACATTTATCTCCACTATTACCACTACAAACTACTAGTCCATTTCTAGACATATATTTCTGAGTCTTAATATTAACATGCCCCAATCAATTATGCCATAAATCAAATGAAGTACTTTTTATACTATAATTTGCATGCACATCGATATAAGCAGAACCATCAACTTTATTGTTATTACCATTGTCAATACTTAGCTCAAACATACCATCACTAACATAACCTTCCCAACAAACATACCAGTCTTGGACAGAATCACCCTATCATATTCTATCAGAACCTTTATCCCCTTCTTATAAAGCATGAAACCAAAAACCAAGTTCTTCCTAACAGCAAGAACATGAAGGACACTGGTGAGAACAATTTTCTTCCCCAAAGTGAAGAAAAGCTCAACGGTTCCAGATCCAAGGACCTTGATCGTGCGATGGTCACCCAACAGAACTTCATGTCCATTTGTCGACTCTGTGTAGTCTTTGAACATGGCTATCTTGTTGCAAATGTGAGCAGTTTCTCCTGAATCATACCACCAATCAGTACTGTTCATGACTCCAGCCATGTGCAATTCCTGAATCATACCCACATGTAACACAGAAATCATTGCAACAATCTCACTAGACTCAACTTTCTCAATCACATTTTTACTTGCAGCCCCTTCGTTCTGGTTCCTCTTTGGATTAGGAACGAAGCAAACAATATGTCCTAATTGCCCACAATTGAAACAATTCTTAGTATACATAGGAGTTGACTTCTTCTTATTCTTCTTATTCTTCTGGTTGTTGGTCTGGTTATTGGAATTGTTCATGGCCTTTCTCTTCTTTCCCTTCTTTTTCTCCACAACATTCACTTTGGAACTTGATGGTGCCTCCGAATACAGATCCTTGTCACGAATTTTAGTTTCCTCCTCAATCCTAAGGTGCTTTTGAATTTGTTCCAAAGTGAACTCCTCTAACGTATGAAGTAATTTCTTCCTATAGTTGTTCCATGATGGAGGTAATTTCGCAATAATTGTCCCCACTAGAAATGCATCAGGAAGAGTTATCTTCAACGTAGTGAACTTAGAGGCCAAGATTAGGAATTCATGAACTTGATCCAGAATTGAACGCTTATCATTCATGCTAAATTCAAAGAACTGGAAAGTGACAAACTTATATGCGCCCTGTTTCTCTTATTTGTATTGGTTCTCCAAAGATGTCCATATCTCAGCAGGGCTCGCCAATTGGGAGTAGAGATCATAAAGGCAGTCAGATAGTGAATTGAGGATGTATCCTCGGTACAGCAGGCTGTAATCATTCCTCTTCTTGCGTTCAACCTTCAATTCATAAGAGTCAGGGTCTTGTGGTTCTCCTAGCGGCACCAAATCAGGATCCAGTATGTACACGATCTTCAAAGCAATCAGCAAAAACTTCATCTTCTCTTGCCAACGGGTGAAATTGGTCACATCAAACTGATTGAGTTTGTTGGAATCAGAGGCATACGCCTTCAAGGTGCTCTCCACTCCAGAATCCATTATCTCACGAAAATAACACTCTAAGATTGTTAGGTAAATGGTAGGGAAGAGATTGAAGGCATGATTTTGATCACTCTCCTTAGAGTGTTATTTGCCCCCACTACTTTATTGTTGGGAGTTCCTCCAATCAAAGTCGGAAAGCAGCAATCTTTCTGACTTATGTGTTTGTGTTTTAGAAGAAAAACGGAGAGAAAAAAGATGAACGTTGGAACTCAATCTTATGGCCAACATCTCTTATATTGTGAGAAAAGACAGTTCCCTTCTCAAAGTTTACGTCGTTTCTCACAAAACTCAAATTCAATTAATTATCCGAAATTAATTAATAAAAATTAATTCCATAAATTAATTAAATAGCCAAAAATTCAATTTCGGACGCGTCGCGCTAAGTGCGTAGTGCGATTTAATATGTCAAATTAAATAGACCACACTTTTTACAAAAGCCAACTAACCACTTTATCCAATAAACTAAAGTGGAAAGCAAACTTAAAAACCACTTGCACTTTCCTTCTCCCACCAATGTGGTATTTCATTTAACTCTTTGACTACTCTAACAATATCACTATTAATCAATAATCAAATCTCCCTTGCTTTTTTAAATTCTTTACCCCAGGTACAAATCATATGAGTTCTCAAACAAGTGCTGGAAAAGTTGAAGTGCCATGTATATGTATGCAGTTCGGTGGGGATGATAATGATTATGAATTTTATAAAGCGTATGCCCATAGTGTTAGTTTTTTGTGTAAGGATGGACTATATAAATCAAAATCAAGCAGGCAAGTGAAGAGAAGAATATTTTGTTGTTCTAAAGAAGGCAAAAAAATGTTTTGATAAAAGGCACGAGCATGTGGCTTTTGAGTGACCAATTTAAAGAATTGGATGTTTAGCACAGATGACATGTCCACTAAAAAATGATGATTTGCTAGAGGTTGTTTCTTTTGAACCAGGTCATAACCATGAAATTGCCCCACTCTGATGAAGCACATGTTGAGATCCAACAGAAATATAAGTTATACTCAAAAAGCTATTACAGATGATGCTGAGAGAGTTGGATTACCAATCAAGGCAACTATTGATTTACTAGCAATACAGAATGGAGGTCGTGAACACAACGGGTTTCTAGATTCAGACAATAGAAACTATATTGCTACACAAAGAAGGGTTACAATGATTAAGGAGATGGTCTGGCAATTATTGATTATTTTCATAAAGCACAATTAGAGAGGACTGAGTCGGCAGCGTCTTGTATCTCCGGCTCTTTTTCTATCTTCCTCATAATGGGAGGCCACCTGAGATGAGAGAGGACTGAGCATGACAAGAAAGAAGATGCCCCCGAGAAGTGTGCCTTTGTGGAAAATAATTTTATAAAATAAACTCTCGGTAGATCTTTATTTATTTATTTATAAGTTGGTATCAAACCAACAATTTAAGATATAAAAATAAGAGATTATTAATTTTATAGCACACAAAATAGTGACAAAAAAGTTTAAAATTTTTTTTTTGTTTATATATCTCAACTAACACCACTGATATTTATTTATTGTCTCAATCTTCAAATTTTGATTTATTTAAAAGACATTCAACTATTAAATAAAAATTGTAAAAACCTTATTTGATCAATGCCGAGGTCATTGATTGATTTTAAATGTGATGTTTATCGTATATTCTTAACAAAGATTCCTTTATCATTTACACGTGTCATTTTTTAGGTATATTGTGTCTCTTCTTAAGGTATAAAGTCAAAGTTCGTCAAAACTCATACTTAAGTCATCTTGAAAACTTTGATGTATAATCCTCGACAATAACTCTAAATCTTAAAGAAAATTTATTAGCATACTATTTATGAACTCAATTGAGCTTGCTCAACCAAAATCATCAAAATTAAATATTTTAATGTAACTTGAAACAAATTATAAAATATTGAACATGTGATTACTCTTAATTTCAGAAATTTCAGGTAGAATATGAATATATTTCTTCACTTAATAGGGATGAATTGAAATGTTTTTGAGAAATAATTATTATTGCTCGATCAAGTTATATTCTGAAAATTATTTTATTAAATAAAATAACTTTTACATAACAATTATTTTAATTTGTAGACATATATATTATAAAGAAGAGAAGGTTTAATATATAAATTTATATATTTTATTTTTCAAAGTCGATTGATTGTCAAATGCTTGATTTGTCTCTTTGTGTTGTTATATTTTATTTAGTAGACAAAGATATTATTATTTATGTGTGTATTTCTTTAAATTTTTCATCAAAAATTAACTTATAATTAAATTTTGGTTAAAATGAGTAGATAATTTACTTGATTTTTTGTTTAATTGAAAAAAAATAATTGAAAAAAATATTCTTATTTATGCTTTTTTTATTTACATTCTCAATGTAACTTATTATTAATGTTTAGTAAAAGTGAGCATAAGTAGTATATGAAGAAGGAGATAGCTTCACAAATACATCAATAATAAAGTTTTTTGCTATTAAAAAAAATGTCCACCTAGACAACTTGTTATTTCTCCAAATGCTTGTGTGGCAAGGAGTTATTTTTGAAGTAGAAAATGCATATAGTAATATCAACAAACAAAAAATGATAATGAACTTATATTCTCCTGCATGTCTACGTCACCTGATTGAGCTTGAAGTAGTCTGACCTTGTAATTTAGCAATTTCAAACCAGGTAATGCGGCTAGTTTATACCTCATCGCCAATCGCTTGTGAATGAGCTTCCAGGCCCCATCACACAACATCTTATACGGACAAGGATAGTAAGCTCATTCGCAGTAGCAAAAATCAACCACCTCTCACGATCCAGAACTCCCCCATATCCATACTCCTAGAAGAGTTAACCAGACAAAAGACCTGCTCTTTCCTCTACTTCTTCTTCTTCTCCGGAGAAAAGAAGGAGTCGGCAGCGTCTTGTATCTCCGATTCTTTTTCTATCTTCCTCATAATGGGAGGCCGCCTGATATGAGAGAGGACTGAGCATAACAAGAAAGAAGATGCCCCCGAGAAGTGTGCTTTTGTGGAAAATAATTTTATTAAATAAGCTCTCGGTAGATCTTTATTTATTTATTTATAAGTTGGTATCAAACAACAATTTAGGATATAAAAATAAGAGATTATTAATTTTATAGCACACACAATAGTGACAAAAAAGTTTAAAAAATAAAACAAGCAAATATATTTCAATTATTTAAAAATAATAAACATAGAGTTTTCCATTTCTTCTCCTTTCTTGTATGTTGGTATATGATAATACATAATATCGTGCTGTAAATCCCACGAACATTGTGCAGTATCATTTACTTGTGCAATTTTGGTGAGGAAACACATTATCATCCACATCATCAATCTTCTGCTTATTCATTTAATTTATTTTTAAAATATTCTAGCAAAACCAACCAGGAATAGAACTATCAGTTGTCACTAATTTATCAAAATGATATTTTCAGCAAACTAAACTGCATATAAAAACAATTTATATTTGTAGAGAGCTACATACCCCTTCAAAAAACCAATTGTGCATTTTTTTACCTAATAAGTAATACAAAATAGACGAATTGTAAAAGTTGAATACTTCAATAAAACTCAACTCATTGTATTTTATAATATCATCATTCAGGAACACGGTTGATGCATCAATCCAAATAATTCTTGTCAAGAAAACGATCAGGTCAAAATCAAGTTTGAGATTCAATTAGGAAAAATTTCACAATAAGGAAACAAACAAATGTCATTGCAAATGTGTAGAAAAATTGAAACAAACAATAAAATCTCACATGTGTTCCCTTCTAGTTATAACCCTCTGCTATGTTTTAATCTTACAAATAGTAAAAACTCAATATGTCATACTCTTTCTTTTCCTGTAATGGTTTGAAAAATAATAGAGAAAATAAATGCTAGAAACTCATGATTTTGAGCAAATAAGAAGAGAGGTTTGTTTGTTTTTATGGGGCTTGATCCAATTTCTTTATTTTTTTATTTTCATTGTTGAGATTTATTTTTATAGAGAGAATTTGTATAAGAAAAGGGATAGGAACAAACCAAAATGTTGGATCTATGTTATTAACTTAATTTAGGTTTTATTTATATTGATCACAATTTAAAGAGAAAAAAATATACATAAGCAAGAATTAGAACTTGTCCACTATGGAAGGATGAGAGCTAGCCATTCGTTGATGTGACGCTAATTTAGTTTCAAATTTCTATAATATTAAGTAATGATTATTTATAATTTTTTGAAATTTTTTATAAACTTTAAGAATTCAAACAAATATTATGACATTTGACATATATTTGATATTCTTGGATGTATTGTAGACAAATTTATTGTAAAGACAACTTGTTTATCGTTACAAAATAGAAAATTCCTATTAGATACTTTGATATTGAAAATGTTTTTATTATTATCAAAAGTTGGCATGGAGTTATAGTCTCACACCATATAACCAAATGACTTATTACAATTGATTATTAACCTATAAAAGTTTTTTGTTTCTTGATTTTTCATTTTAACCCAATATCTTGATTTTGATTCTTGTAACTATAAGAGTTTATTGTTTAGATATCTCAACTAACACCATTGATATTTATTTATTCTCTCCATCTTCTAATTTTGATTTGTCTAAAAGACATTCAACTATTAAATGAAAGTTGTCAATCCTTATTTGATCAATGCCTAGGTTAGTGATTGATTAAACGTAATGTTTATCGTATATTCTTAACAAAGATTCATTTATCATTCACACGTGTAATTTTTTAAGGTATATTGTGTCTCGTCTTAAGGTATAAAGTCAAAGTTCGTCAAAACTCATACTTAAGTCATTTTGAAAACTTTGATGTATAATCCTCGACAATAACTCTAAATCTTAAAAGAAAACTTATTAGCATACTATTTATGGACTCAATTGAGCTTGCTCAACCAAAATCATCAAAATTAAATATTTTAATGTTAACTTAAAACAAATTATAAAATATTGAACATGTGATTACTCTTCATTTCAGAAATTTCAGGTAGAATATGAATATATTTCTTCACTTAATCGGGATGAATAGAAATGTTTTTGGGAAATAATTATTATTGCTCGATCAAGTTATATTCTGAAAATTATTTTATTAAATAAAATAAATATTTACATAACAATTATTTTAATTTGTTGACATATATATTATAAAGAAGAAAAGGTTTAATATATAAATTCATATATTTTATTTTTCAAATTCGATTGATTGTCAAATGCTTGATTTGTCTTTTTGTGTCTTTATATTTTATTTAGTAGACAAAGATATTATTATTTATGTGTGTACTTCTTTAAATTTTTCATCAAAATTTAACGTATAATTAAATTTTGGTTAAAATGAGTAGATAATTTACTTGATTTTTTGTTTAATTGAAAAAAAAATTAATTGAAAAAAATATTCTTATTTATGCTTGTTTTTATTTACATTCTCAATGTAACTTATTATTAATGTTGAGTAAAAGTGAGCATAAGTAGTATATGAAGAAAGAGATAGCTTCATAAATATATGAATAATAAAGTTTTTTGTTATTACAAAAATGTTCGCCTAGGCAACTTGTTATTTCTCCAAGTGCTTATGTGGCAAGAAATTACTTTTGAATTGCCATAATATATAGTATAGATATAGATAGATAGATAGATAGATAGATAGATAGATGTTCGGTTATTAGTTCAGCTGGAGATAAGTTTGATTCTACACTTACTATAAGAAATATATCATTGACACAATTGTTATAAATCGATTTGATTATATATATATTTAGTTTGATTCTATTAAAAATCTCTAGACTAATATAATTCTATCTTAATTTATTTTGCAGGATGCCATAACAAATCCACACAGACACGGTCCTGAATAGTGGCAAATTTGTTTTTCTTAGTTCTTTAGTAGGATTTTATGTGGAAGAGATATTTTGACATAATTTCCTTTGGCATTTAGCGTAGATGAATTTCATATTAGCATTTTTTGGTACAATTCATTGGGATGCCTTTTGTTACTCTACTAGCTAGACTTAATTTATTTGATATTATGCTCTGAGAATTTCCTAGAATTAGTGATTTAATTCATTGGGATGCCTTGTCCTGAATAGTGACTTAAAGTCTCATGCTTCATATAATACTGATTGTGGTGATTTCTCTGTACACTAATAACAAAATCATCTCATATGAAAGGAAAGCCATCATGTTTTAGTCAGATTAGTTTTAGATTCTGATTCTATCTATCTAAACTTCTTTGTAGATAGAATGTGATGTGTTACTCTACGTAATATATTATTTCTCTTTTTCTCAAAGATAGCGTAATAATAACAACATCAGGTAGCGTAAATCAAATTGCAGAACCAGATATGATAGTCGACAAATAAAAATTAAATTCATGTATAAAAGTGAAATCTAAAAAGATAAAAGAAACGTAACATGACTTTAAGGAGCTATGATGAAACTTTATAATCAAAGCTGAGGATGCCGGCAAAAAAAACTAAAGAAAAAATACCTTTTTGAAAATTTCCCCACTTTAATTGATAAAAATTGATTACACAAATATAAATAAAACAAAATATAAAGCAAACTAGCGTGGCCCCGGCCATTTGACCAGAGAAAAATGAGGTATGAAATTTGATAATGTAATGGGGTGTATAGCTTATTGTTGTATACTTTTTTTTTTTGGAAATACGTGATAAAAATAGAGAATTTTAGTAGGAAAGAGACATGAATGATGCAACGAATCAAAAATCAGCCTTATGAACCAAAATCAAGTACCTGGTACCTTGTGAAACAATATTGTTTCTGGTAATATGATGAGGTGGAGTAAGTTTTATAGAAACTGAATTCCAGAAATCGAATAAAAAATCGTCTATCCCGCCGGTTTTCGGGAAATGAGCATCTCACAATCGTTGCTAGCTTTTACTCGGCCCGTTGGCCAATTAATTTGCTTTATAAAACTTTCATCTTGTCATCATTGTGCTTTCTGGTTTTTTGCCAAACCATGATAAAATCTAAAGAAATCAAGAATGAGCAACACGATTTGGGGTGGAACCATCGTTCCTATATCCCTAGAAAATGGTGGTAAACACGGACTCACCTGCCAAACTGGTTTGGATTGAGATTTTTATCGAGTATCAGGGAACCATGTGATTATAAATTAGACTTGATCAAAACGGGACAAAACTTGAAATTCAGCATGTTTGACCGACCCATGCCAAACTCTAATTATTCTTTAATTTTAAACTTTCTATTTGAAAATAAAAAATAATGAAAGAAAAGAGATGACTGCAATTCGCCATTTGCACATCACTGATTTGGGAATAAAACTATAGAATTTTGAAAGGAAACTGAAAATGTTTAGAATCGTTTTAATGTTAAAAATAACCAAAGAGATCTTTCTGTTTAGTTTTTTACTAACAAATACCAAACGATTCCCTATAATATACACTATAATTTAATCATTATGATATCAAATAATTACATAATATATATTTGAAATGATAAAATTGTACTAATTGGGTTGGTCGAAGTTGAACCATTGAATAACTTCAAAATACAATGCATTAGTTTATTGTTAAAAATTTTTATTTTTAGCAATAAAAAAGAGTATCGTTTTTGCCTTTTCATATATATTTTACCAGCACGGAGAAATAAAAGGACTTAAAGAAGAAAAAAAATGACACTCCTGGACCCGTTTAAATCCGCATGTGTACGGTAAGTTGGCCCGTTCCACAGAGAATAAAGAAAAAAATTGACACTCCCTATTCTACCCTTCCTACAAACGCTCTTGGAGCAGGGAATTTGAAATGGGGGAAGGTTTTTTTCCTCTCTGCGATTATATGTTTTTAATTTAAAAAGATACAACAAATGTACTTAGTGTGATTGGTTATGATCTTTGCTTTTTTTTAAAGTGGTCATGGTTCCAATCCTAGTAAGTGTCTTTTTAATGAATAAAAAAAAGTAATTGTGAAGACCAAAATGTATTTCCTACTTTCACTCTGGATGCAGGAAATTTGAAATGGGGCTTCAAGTTTTCTCATTTAGCTTTTATTTATTGTGTAGATAGATGAATTAACCTGACGTTGGCCAACTCCTCTGTGTCCGTGTCCCGTAAAAAAAAACACTTCTAATACAACTTTCCGTTCCGTCCAAATCCAACATTCAACTAATAATTAATTAACTAATTTGAACCAATCACATAGTGCCACATGGCTGGGTAGCAATGGATGGCTGCAACCCAGCCAGCAGCCAAATTTTTTTTTCTTTTTGCCATAGATAGAAGAGTAATAGATAGGGAATTACAAAAGATTAAATAAAAAATAAATAGCAAAAATCAGCCAAATGCTGATTAGCCGATGCAAGAGCCATTTTCGCCACGCAATGGGCAGCCCTGTTAGTTCTACGAGGAGAAAAAACAAAACAGATAGACGCGAATGATGCTTTCATCAGCCGAACTTCATCCAGGATTGCTCCGCCAATGTTATGCTGAGACGTGTCCTCCGTCATGCGGCGGATCACCAATTGTGAATCCCCACAAAAACAAACAGAAAAAATACTCCTAGTTAAGCACCAGTCCATCGCATCTCGTAACGCTAAGAGTTCCAACACAAAAGGGTCAAATACTGCCACCGACCTCCCGCCTAGTCGCTCCATCAAAACGAACGACTAGACCACCCGGAGGACAGGATGGCCAAGGAGAGGAGATAGGCGGCCGAGCCAAACGACATCCATGTGAAGATGGAGGAGAAGTGGCTGCTATCCATTCCTCCTTTTGATGTAAAAATTGGCGGAAAAGAGGGCCAGGGAGGAACTGGACCTTGTCATAGCAAGACCAGCATCGAGCCTTCCAAATCCGCCAGGCTAGGAAGACCAATTCGACCATGGCTACCTTGCTGAGCTGCAAATAGAAGAAAATTGTATACCATGCTAAATCAGGCGTCATACCTGAGAGAAGCACATGGACATGATCTTTTCCAGCTAGATTCCATACTGCACGCGCCACTCTACAATCAAACAGGCAATGAGAAATAGATTCAACCCCGTCAGTACATACAGAACAAACATTAGAGTCGCTAAGATTTTTGGTATGTAGCACTGCCAAGCATGGTAAGAAACCCCGAACAACCCTCCATAAGAAAAACTTCAGTTTAGGAGGAACAGGTAAGCTCCAAAGCCATTTCCAGAACCGAGCATCCAAATGAGGTGGAAGAGTGTTGAACAACTCAGAACGAACATCCGAGAGGAGGTGATACCCCGACTTGACAGAATACTGCCCTGTCTTGGAATAATGCCAAATATACCTGTCAGGCCTGGGAGTGAGAGGAATAGGGATAGAGAGAATCGAATGTACACTGGCAAGAGTAAAATATGACTGAAGCAACTGTATATTCCACTGTCGCGTCAAAGGATCGATGAGAGATGCCACATACAGACTGGGGAGATGGACCCCGGGTAGTAGGGACGGAGAGGAAGGTGGAGAAGTAGGCAACCAAGGGTCTTCAAGGATCCGGATGGCAGTGCCACACCCAACCTGCCACCGAAGCCCTTTAAGAAGCAACTCTCGACCAGCTAATACACCTTGCCAAGCCCAGGATGGACGAGAACCTGTTGTAGTATGGAGAAAGTCACAATGGGGATGGTAGCGAGCCTTGTACATTCTAGCCAATGTAGAAGTCGGGGCCAGCAGCAGCTTCCAGGCCTGTTTTGCTAGCATAGCAATATTAAAGAGATCGAAGTCCCGGAATCCAAGGCCTCCTCGAAACTTACTCACACAAATGGCTGGCCATGAAAGCCAATGAATACCTTTGACCTTGTCTTGGCTGGCCCACCAATACTGCGAGAGCTGGCCATTCATACGACGACAGGAGGTGGTCGGAAGGCGGAAAGAAAGCATCGCATAAACCGAAGTTGCTGATCCAACCGCTTTGATCACCACCTCTTTTGCGGGATTTAGACTTCCAATGTTGGATCCTTTTGGCTAATCCGTCCTCAAGAAACCGGAATATCTGAACCTTTGACCGGTGAATCTAAGCGGAGAGACCTAGATACTTGTCAAGATCACCAATGGAATCCAAGCCCAAAAGAGCCGCTAGAGCGGTTGCTTCCTGAGCCGACCAAATTTTGCCAGCAACCAAATTTTGCCATGAACGAATATACAAAGATAATTCGTAGGATTACATAAAAAGAAGCATTTACTCGTAAATGATGGGATATCCCAGTACGAGAGAAGAAACTTTGTCCAAATGTATAGTCATTCACATACATGTATGTTTTCTCATTATTCCAATAACACAAATCCAACTCAGAACAAAATAAATATTTCGGTATACCTAGAAATAGAATCTATGCATAAATAAAAGGAAACACAAGATAAAAGTTATTCATCATCATCGTAAGGTTTATAAACCCTAACTGAGAGGGTACGTCCTATTGCAACTACAACTGAAACTAAGAGGAAACGTCATCCTCTTTTCTAGAACCGGCCGGACAAAACACTCTCCAGTCTCCATCTTGTTTCATTCATATGAGTGGCAGGCAGCGATACTCTGACGTCGATTTAGCGTTTGGGAATGGGAGATCCATAGTTCCCCTTATGAGGGTCATCGCTGCGTGAAAACACCCTCAGAATCCTAGCAGTGTGAGTCTTACTCTTCATCATCAGCCGCTCTTCAAGCCTTCCCTCTGAAACTCGAAAAATCTCATTTCGTAAACTTGAATCTCATTGCATGCTTACAGAAAAAATAAACACCAAAGAGAAAAAGATCGAACACATAACTTACGGGAACGATGGTCATGCATGGATGAAGAAGAAACCCTACCCAAGATTGGCCGTGCTGCAACTACTTGATGATGATGTGAATTATTAGCTAACAGAAGGGTAGAAACCAAGAGGATCAGAAGCCAAGCATTCCTACTGCTGCTAATGGAGATTCTCTTGAAAGCCATCATGCCGCACATGCTTAATTATATGTATAACCACGGTGGATGGATATATATTATATGGTATGGATGGAAATCTATATAAGGAGCCAAAGATGGTACGATTTTGAAACTATATCCTCATGAATAGAGTAGTTATACTTATGTATGCTCAACAACCTCCATTAACGCACTAGCTAGTTTGACAAGATCAATTCTCAAGTTGTTTACAGAGTCATATACGTGGCTCCAGATTTTTAATTGTTAGTCCATGCTTACAGTCAATCTGTCACACGCACGAGGGAGACTATTAGATGTACCAGTCAAATTATTTGGTAGATTATTTCAACTTCGCCCATTAATTTCATTAGTATGATATTGTCCGCATTTAATCAAATTCGCACTGATTTACTTTTGGAATTTTTGCCAAAAGGTTTCTTAGTAATGGAGCTCAGTGGACACTAATGTATAAAACAAGGATTGACCATATGCATATGCATTCCCTATGTGGTATTTGGATCGTACCAAAATCATATAGTTTCTGCTTTCTAAGACCAACTCCAATAATACGATGATCTTATATTCATCCACAATCACATAAAAAAATTTTACTACTACGTTTTTGGGGTCATGGTGATGCATATGACCTGTTTTTGCCTTAAGTGGCCTCGCCACTTAGTTATAATTCAATTGCTTCATTTATGTTATTATCATTTTGTGTTTGATTTGTAGTTTAGAGTCATAGTAGGATGACCCATTTGATATTAATAAAAGAGTGTTTCTTTGTTCCTAGGGTTCTATATTAACAAAGGCCATCTGACCCCCTTCTCCTTGATAAGAAGAAGAGTGATGTTTTGAAAATAAAGAACACAACAATGGCCATATAATTAGGAGAGTGCAATGGTTTCCTCCGGTTCAAACAATATCAAATTCATGACAATCGCGGTCTAATAGTGCAAACGTTTTAGGACCTGACCAACATTGCATTTGGTTTGATTTGTTCCGGTTTGGTCTGGTCCAAATGTCAACTATTTTCATTTTTCTTCAGTATTTCTAAAACCCATGCGAACCAAGAACCGGAACATATTATATTTAGTTAAGTATGCTTCGGTCCAAATATTGGATTGGTCTAGTGCGAGTTAGTATGGACTGAGCAATTGCACACCCCTACATATGACTCCCTTCTGCTTGATAATAAGAGCGATGTTTTGAAAATAAAGCCACCCAATTCATACTTGTTAGAGGTAGGCTAGTAGCCTACGAGTTAGAGGTGTCGATTGGGCGTGTTTGAGCTAGGTTCAATCGGGTTGCAGAATAGTCGGGTTGCGGGGATTGCGGGTTTATCGAGTTTCTAGTCATTCGGGTTGCGGATTACTCAGGTTGCAAGCTAATCGTGTTATGGGTTCATCAGATTGCGGGTCAAGGGTTATGGGTTCATCAGTTGATGGGTTGTGGGTCGGGCAGGTAGCGGGCAGATCTGGTTACGGGCTCTTCGGCTTTAGCGCATCGAGTTACTTACTTCTTACTCGTTAACACAATTTGCACATTTTATTAAACTAATTTAGAAAATTTTGAATTTAGCCAATTTCTTTCTACTTCATATATGTACTTATAAAAGTTAATGAAATTTGTCAAAGTGTTTTATCAATTTGTTTGACTTGTAAACTTGTCGTGTAATTAATCGTAATTGGTAAAGTACACTAGCTAATAGTTATAGTGATATTAACATTTTGAATATTTCATTCAATATTCCAGCCACAAATTAAAGAGTGTATCGCAAAACATACAAGTAAAAACTCACAAAGAAATTTGAGAATAATTAACTAGCAGTCTACCACAAACACTCAAGTGATGAAATTAAGTGGTGTACTTAAGTACAACTTCAAGAGATTCAAATATAATTTGCATAAAACGTTATTTAACTGACTACCTAGAACTTAAGTTTTCAATACGTCGTACATAATTGACTATTTGAAACATGACAATCTTATTTAGTTTTGAACACTGATCCTCTCAATGCATATACTAAATTGTCTATGTAACATAGTTGTCTCACACTTAAGATCACTATTGTATTGTTTCAAACAATAGTTCCTTGAAATTGATGTGGCCTTACTATTCAAGACGAATTGAATATTATTATCCAAGACGGATTGAATCTTATTATGGCACTAGAACTGTGAGAGAAAGCGTAAAATATGTAGAAGGATTCAAAGGAAGGAAATTTAAGTTTAAGGAATGTGTTGAACAAAGTGGGATGAAACAAACAAAGTCTTTGTGGCTTGATGTGCCAACAAGACGGAATTCAACTTATGATATGCTTGAGAGTGCAATTTACTATGTGAAGTATTTGTAAACTTAAAATTGATGGGTAATAAGTATATGGAATGCTCATCATCTCAAGATTTGAGAAGATGGAAGTGCTTGCAAAATTCTTGAAGTCATTTGATGAAATCAAGAACTTATTCTTTGGAAGTCTGGAACTAAGCTCCCAACAATTTATTTATTTTTTTGAGAATATTTACAAGATTCATCTTGAGTTGAGGCACCTTTTTACAAGTGTAGAGGATGATATAGGCATGATTAGATGTGTTCAAATGGTTACCGTGGTAATAACCAAACCAATTAAGCCTAAATTTCATTAACCATGGAATAAAATGTCTTAACCAAACCGTCCAAATTAAAATGAAAATCAAATTAACCAAACCAAAGTTTAATTGGTTTGGTTAATCAGATTAACCAAATAACATAACATTATATGAAAACAATTATCCTGTTGATGAATAAAACATAACCATATGTTATTACTATCATAAACTATCATTATATATAAGTAATAATAATAAGACTAACCATTCATGATTATCATCATCATTCGAGTTAATATATCATTCATCATCTCTACACCTAATATAGTTAGCTTACAACAAACCCTTAACATAAATATTAAATACAATTCAATACCACTCATCGGGAAGTTAAAGCTCTTCTACAAAACACTTAAACTATACATAGTTTGAGGTGGCTGTCATGGTATTGTATGTAATCCTAAAGTCTAGTAGCTGTCCAAAATGTTTTGGTTTAGTAAATAGGCAGGCCCATTTGATTTTGACCCATAATGCTTTGGTTTGTTGTGCACATGGAAATAAAATAGGAAATCACGAAAGTTTGGTTTGGTTGGTTGCATGGAATTATAAATAATTTTGTGTATTAGGTGTATCATTAATTGGTTAATTGGTTTCATTGGTTAGCAGTGTTGAAACCAAACCAAACCACCTAAACCAAATAAGCTAAATTTTTTAACCAAACCAATTATCCAAATTAGCCAAACCAAATTAACCAAATGCTACTGGTTAATATGGTTACCACGGTAACCAATCCGTTTGAACACCCCTAGGCATGATATGGAAAATGCGATGATGTCGAAATTCTTGAACTATTGTAAAGACTACAATTTGGTGCTTGCTTTTGGATCCTCGTTATAAAGTTGCTTTTGTGAAGTTTTGTGTAAAAGTTAGGTGGAGAATATGTTTTAAAATCTAAGAATGTTGTGGATGATTTATAGCTGCTTTTAGAAGAGTATAAAACTCAATCGGCCACTTCAGCTAGACAAAGTGTAGTGTCTATGGCTTTTGTATAGTTTTTATGCTTCTAATATCAACCATAACACATCAACTAAATCTGAGTTGCAGTTATATTTGGTGGATCATTTGGTACCTACCTTTGGAGACATTGTCGGATTCTCTATGTTCACTACAAAAAAGCGTGTCATTAGTGACCAGAGGTCTATGTCGATAAAGGCCAAATGTCGTCGCAAATGGGATTTTGCGACACCATGAGGCCATCCCGCATCGTTCCAAATACGGGCGTCACAAAAACTTTCTACTTGACGAGCCATCGTAAAAGCTATTTTGCGACGGGTTGGAGTCATCTCTAATGCCTATTCAAATTGACGAACTAACCAGTTTTGTATTTGTGATGACAAAGAATCGTCTGGAAAATTAACAATCTCGTCAGTAATAAATTCTCATTGATGAAGATTGACGACATTGTCTGTTTTTTTGACGAGACATAGTCATTATGATAAAAAAAAGTCATTGATAATACTTATTTTTGACGACGCTGTCTATTTATGACGATCCATATTTGTCTCTATAATTAATAAATTCATTGTAATATATTTTTATGGACGACGTTTAAAGGTTTTTGGGACAACTGAACATCGCCACAAATATTATATTTATGTCGAACGAGGGATATCACAAATAAGGATTCCAATATTTGCGACGTTGCCAAATCTTGGCGAAAAAATACTATTAGCGATGATATGTAGTTGTCACAAAATTATTTGGTTTGACAAAAAAATACAGTTCGTGATGATATGTAGCTTTCACCAAAATAGGTAGTTAGTCGAAAAAATATTGTTCGCGATGATATGTAGCCGTCACTAATTTAATTAGTTTGATGAAAAGATACTATACTATTAGCAACGATATGTTTCTTTCACTAGATTAATTATTTTTTATGAAATATGGTTGTCAGAACTATGTAGATTTGCAACAGAGAGACTATATTCAAAACCAGGTAATCTAAAAAATTAAATACTCTCAATGTTATAAGTAATAATATTCTAAATGAACAATATTTGATAAACATAAAATAGATAAATATGAAATCCAAGAATATGAAAACAACTCCAAGAAAAACAAAATATCAATCTTAATTATCTGTCGTATTCTAAAATTTCATCATCTTCTTCTCCTCCTTTTCCTTCTCCTTCTTCTTCTTCATCACTACTGTCTCCGTCACTTTCGTCTCCATTTTGGTTGGTCTTGTTAACCTATTAAACATTAACAACAATAAGATTAAGAAAGAGTTCTATAGGTAAAAATAGTACGAATTGTAACATGTTTCATACCGTTATACCAAACTGCATCAAGGCAGCTTGAACAAGCTAAGGAACTGAATTTCCACCGATACCATCTTTTCTTTTAATTCTTTGATGACTGCGTCATTCTTTTCTTTCTCCTTTAAGCGATCTTCTTGGTTGCGTTTACTACAACCATCTGTTGAGGAATAGCCATTCAATGGCAGATTGAATCTTGAAGACGACCCAGCTAGTTCAATTCATGAACATTGTTCTCTTTTTTAATTTGCAGCCATTGCTTCAATTGATAAAGATTGGATGTATATTCGAAACATATCATGTTTGGAATATTTTAATGGAGTGGAAGTTCCTTGAATTTGCATTCACTAATTTGGATGAGGAAGACATGAAAATTAAGTGTCCTTGTGTAGATTGTGACCATTTGTATCAAAGGGAAAGAATTGAAGTTCAATCACATCTTCTATACAGAGGATTAAAGAGAGATTATACTGAGTGGGTGCACCATGGGGAGCTTGATGATCCTACTTATTCTTCTTCTAATGAGGCTGAAGAAGAATGTAATGGAGAAACAGATGATATAGATGGATTGCTAAATGATCTAAGACCACATTTTGATGGGGAAGTGGCTGGTGGAAGTGAGACAGAGGAGCCTAATGAAGAAACCAAAAAGTTTTTAGGCTTCTTAGTGAGGTCGTGAAGCCACTGTATGTTGGATGTGAGAACCATACAAAATTGTCATTCTTGATCAAGATGATGTATATCAAGTGTTTGAACAGTTGGAGTAAAAGCTCGTTCACCATGACGCTGAAGGACATCCACGAAGCATTACCAATGACTGATTACTTGCAAAAAAATTATTACGGGGCTAAGAAGATTATTAAAGATCTTGGATTGCATTAGGAAGAAATTGATGTTTGCAAAAATGATTGCATCATCTATTATGCTGAACACAAGAATGCGCTTTCATGTGAAATTTGTTCAGCTACAAGGTATCAGTCGGTTTACAAGGAAAAGGAAAGGTAAAAAAGATTCCATGGAAAATTTTAAGATACTTTCCTATGTCGAAGAGGTTGCAGAGGTTATTTATGTCATCACATACAGCTAAACATATGGTATGGCATCATGAACAACGCTCAAAGGATGGACTCTTAAGACATCCTGGTGGCTCTTAGGCTTGGAGGGCCCTTGATGAAGCTAGTCAAACATTTGCTTCTCATCCTCAAAATTTCAGGTTAGGATTGGCTATATATGGTTTCAATACTTTTGTAAATATGAATAATAATTATAGTTTGTGGCATGTTCTTGTCTTCCAGTACAATCTCCCTCCTTGGATGTGCATAAAAAGTTCGTACTTGTTCATGTCATTGCTCATTCCAGGGCCAAAAGGTCCAGAAAATGACATTGTTGTCTTCCTGAGGCCTCTTATTGATGAGTTGAAGATGTTATGGGATGATGGAATTTTTATGTATGATGCATTCAGAAAGGAGAAGTTAATATGAAAGCTGCAATTTTGAGACTATTAATAATTTCCCGGCATATGCTTGTCTTTCTGGTTGGAGTACAAAGGGAAAGCTAGCATGTTCGTGTTGTGTAGGTCAAACTTCATCTTTGAGATTTGAGCATGGAAGTAAAGAATGTTATATGGATCTTCGTCGTTATCTGCCTTCAAACGATAAATGGCGGAAGCTGAAGAGAGATTTTAATGGAAGAGTGGAAAAAGGACTGTTATATGGATCAGTGTCGTTTGTTATGAAGGGAAAGAAGCGGAAAAAAATTGATGGGTTTAGCAAACTCATAATTGGAAAAAACAGTCAATCTTCTTTGAATTGCCATACTGGGAAAAACTCTTGCTACGACACAATTTGCTATCTTGCACATTGAAAAGAATGTGTGTGACAGTATTCTGGGTACGATAATGAATCTACCAGGCAAAACAAAGGATGGTTTGAATGCTCGTCTTGATTTGAAGGAGAAGAATATAAAGCATGAACTCCACCCTGTTGAAGAAAATGGCAGGACCAAGCTCCCTTGTTCTTTATACGGTATGACAGTTGATGAGAAAAAAGCTATTTGTCAATGGCTTTCAAGTTTAAAAGTCCCTGATGGTTATTCTGCCAACATATCTATATGTGTTAACCTTGAGGAGCGCAAAGTTTCAGGGATGAAAACTCATGATTGTCATATCTTTTTGGAAAGATTACTACCACTTGCAGTTCGTGAGCTATTACGGAAAGATGTTTTTGATGCACTAATTGAGTTCATTAGTTTCTTTAGGAAAATATGTTCAAAGGAGTTGAAGGCTGAGGATCTACATACTCTCGAGGAACAAACAATCGTGACACTGTGTAAGTTGAAGAGAATTTTCCCACCGGCCTTCTTTGATGTTATGATTCACTTGTCAATCCGTCTTTCGTGGGAAGCTAGAGTTGGTGGTTCAGTGCAATATCGTTGGATGTATCCGATCGAAAGGTATGAATCTTCTACTATTGGTTTCTTTTATATCTTCACATTAATTTAACTCGAAGTTTGACGGTATTTTACAGACAAAAGAAAATTTTGGTGGTTGTTGTCCAAGAATGTCGCCATAGAAGTTTTATTATACTGACTGGTCACATAAATGAATAAAATTTGTTTGAATCTTTTATATCTTCGCATTAAATGAATCTTCTACTCTTTTTCATTTCAATTTTATTATTAACTAATTATGCACATCATTTTTTATTAATGTATAGAGAGCATAAAGACATGTTAGTTTCCCGGGGTGTTCACCGGATTGAACAAATGCACAAACAACAATTTGCACAATGGTTCAGCAAGAAGGTGAGTGCACTCAATTATTATGGCAGATTCAAGTCATAAGAAATACCTATTGATTTTTATCTTATTAATTTTAGATCATGATGACATATAAGGAGCATCCTAAAAGTGTGAGTCTTTCTCTATTATCTCTAGCTCGTGGACCAGATAAAAGAGTCAACTTCCATTCAGGATATTATATTAATGGGTTTCGATTTCACCCCAAAACTCGTGAGAAGAATAGACATACTCAAAATAGTGGTGTAATGGTGAGAGGAGAGAATGATGGCAATATTCCTTATTTTGGGACTCTAATTAAAGTCATTGAACTCTGATACACAGAAGGACTTCGAGTTGTGCTTTTTAGTGTGATTGGTATGACATAACTCGGGAAGGCATTGGCTACAAGAAGGATCATCATGGTATTACTACCATCAATAAAGCACGACTATTCAATACTCAAGAACCATTTGTCTTAGCCAGTCAGTGTATACAAGTTTATTATGTACCTTGTATCAAAGATCCTAATTGTGCAAACGTTATTGAAACAAAGCCTAGAAATTTGTTTCAGATGCCAGAAGATGATGATGATGATAGTGGTGCAGCATATCAAGAAGAGATTATTTCATCAAGTACTACTCAAGGGATTGAAATTGTTGAAGATGATGAACTGAATTGGAGCATAGAGGGGCTTGAAGATTTGTAGATTGAAATGTTTATCTCTATTTTGCTAAAATAATTTAATTATGAGCTTACACTGGTAGAATTTGAATCTATATCTTCCTTTTGTCCCATTGCTTTCTTTTTTTTCTTTTTTCTTTTTTTATTACCTTGGGGGCCACCTGCAATCAAATTCGATGCCAACAGGGCTTCGCCCCCAGCAGCCTTGTACCAACGGGAACACCAACGGGCGTCACTTGGATTCGAACCTGGGATATACAACTCCTAAACTTTCACTATCGTGGCAGCTTTACCGTTAGACTTTCTTACCCTTGGTTGTCCCATTGCTTTCTTACCTCCCTTTTATTGTTACTTTACACTAACAACAAGAAGATTTTGTTGTCTTCTTCCTTGCAACTACCGCTTTAAAATAATTTAGTATACAGAAAAAAGAAAAGTATGAGACCAACAGGTTGTTCTTAAATATTGATCAATCATTCCCAATATCGGCATTGCAGTGAGCACTTTATTCGAATTTCTTGGCTTCATTCAACCTCCTCGAAGCCTTCCTAAAATCTTCATGGATGACATAATCATTTTTTGCAAGAACTGTGGACATTCCAGCTTCAGATGACATAATCATTTTTTGCAAGAACTGCGGACATTCCAGCTTCAGTACATACGTTACAAAAATCAAGTTAATATAAACATAAAAGTGGCTCCTATGGGAATCAAACCAGCAACCCCAACAAACAAAGAACAAATCTCTTCCGCCAAACTACATACATACTAATGTGATAATATTTAGGACAACATTTTGTAATAACATTAATACACTTTATACGTAATTTTCAAACCATCGACAACACTTTATTACTGACAAGATATATGCTTTGTCACAAATACATTAATTCTTGATGAAACGTTACTAACAAAAGGATTTTCTCTGTCGCAAATAAAGTTCTCACCAAATTTTACCTCCAACGGATGAACTTAGTAACGAGAATTCAGGTTTTACCGACGAGGAATTGCCTTTGTCACAAATACAGTTTTTTGCTCTAAAAATTTACCAACGACCATATTTTATTCATCGCAAATAACCTACGCACCACTTTTCCCTCTAGAAAGTAGACTTAGTGACTACGATTCATAATTTTACTAACATGATAAAGACTTTGTCGCAAATACATAACTTTTTGACGAAACATTATCGACGGAAGTGTAATGTCGTCCCTAAAGCCTTTTTGCGACGAATTTGACCCGTCATCAATAAATTTACCGACAAGGAATAGCCTACGTCACAAATACAGTGTTTTGCGATGAAACTTTATTGAAGAACAAATTATATTCATTCCAAATAACCTACGCGCCAACTATTTCATCCGGAAAGTTGATTTAGTGACAACGATTCATATTTTTACTGACAAGATATAGACTTTGTCGCAAATACATAACTTTTTGATGAAACATTATTGACAACAGTGTAATGTCATCCCTAAAAGCCTTTTTTGCGGTGAATTTGACCTGTCATCGCTAAATTTTGTTACTAATGGTTGTCTGCTTTGTAGTGGTTGTTTCCTTATGATGTCTTGCAATATTGGAAGGACCATCAATTTTGATTTTCTAGCCTATCTAGATTGGCAAACGATGTACTCTCTATTCCAATTCATTAGTTGTATTAGAGTCATCTTTTAGTTTTGGAGGTAGAATATTAACAAAATGGAGGATTTCAATTTTTTCTAATACTCTTGAAGTCGTTGTGACAACTTTTAATTCGATATAAGAGGATACTGAATGGGTAAGAAAAAAATGAGCTTTTATATTTTTGTTACATACGTTACTCTCTTTTTCTTATCATTTCCTTTTTTCACTGTTTAATTATACAGATGAGAATGACGAAGATGTAAAGGCTGATGGAGAAGAAGTAAAGCTTCTGGAGTGATCGTCATGTGAGACTTCATTTTGTTTTTTGGACATGTTTTATTGATATTTGAAGGAAGTGAAAATATAAACTATGCATCTTTATTGTTGTTATAATCAGAATTATGTGAACTATTATCAACCTTCTTATGGTAGGACCTATAGTATGTATTATAAATCTTAGGACTTTGCTACGGTGACATGCATGTCACGGTCGACCTCATATAGGATTTGGTCGACCTAATCCGTTGTTTCAGTATAAAAACAGTTTCATGGTGCCTACTTTGGAGATTCATATCTTACAATTAGCTAGATGGAAATTAGGGATTAATGGCTTGTTTTGAAGCTGAAGTGTCCCTCTACACATTAAAGTACTTAGGAGCTCAATAGGAAGTCCAGAAGACCATTTTTGAACCTGATCAAAAGGCTATGCCAAAACTGGGAAACTGCCTGAAAATGCAGAGTCTGGGAACGTGTTTGTGAAACCTACTTTGGAGCTCAATTTGAGAAGCATGGATGTGATTCGAGTCCAGGGGCCTCTACCACGCTAAATTAGGTATGTTTGTCTACAAAGGCAAGGCATTGGATGAAAGATTGGATATCTTTAAGGCTTCAAACAAAATACTCAAGTTGCTACGAAGGTTGTTTTTCTGGCAGCTTGCTTGTGCTCGAAGTCTGCCAGAAAAACAGCCTTCGTAGCAACTTCAACCCTTTTGTTTGAAGCCTTACAGATACACAATCTTTCATCCAATGCCTTGAATTTGTATAAGAGCATACCTAATTTAACTTGGTAGAGGCCCCTGGACTCGACTCGCAGAGTCGCATTCATGCTTCTCGAATTGAGCTCCAAAGTAGGCTTCACAAACATGTTTCCAGACTTAGCCATTTTCAGGCAGTTTCCCAGTTTTGGCATAGCCTTTTGATCAGGTTCAAAAATGGTCTTTTGGACTTCCTATCGAGCTCTCAATCACTTCAATATGTAGAGGGACACTCCAGCTTCAAAAAAATCCATTAATCTTCAATTTCCATCTAGCCAATTGTATGATATGAATCTCCAAATTAGGCACCATGAAATTGTTTTTACACTGAAACAACAGATTAGGTCGACCTAATCCTAAATGAGGTCGACCTAATCTTAACTGAGGTCGACCTAAAAGTGAAAGTCACTGTGGCATGCATGTCACTGTATCTTGCTATGCTAAGTTAATATTTGATAATGTTATTTGTAATATTAGGTGAAATCATATATGACTATATAGTGTTGGAAAACAAATCTTCCTATTAGCTAATTAGGATCTCAATTTTAGCCTTTTGCTAATCTCCATTGAAATCTTTCTCGTCTTGAACAACCGTACGTGTGCCATTTATATATTCGGGTCAAGCAAGCGGGTTCGAATTGAATTAGTCGGATCATGAATCAATCAGGTTGCGGAGTCAATGGAGTTGCGAGTCATTCTATTGTCGACTTTTAATCAAACTAAATTACAAGTCGGATTGATCGGGCGGTTTACTCATATGAGGTTATATCTTAAAAGCAGTATATGATTGTATAATAGAAATACTAGCGTGGCCCCGGCCATTTGGCCGGAGGAAGGTGAGGTATGAAATTTGATAATGTAACGGGTATATAGCTTATTGTTGTATAGTTTTTTTTTGGGAAACACGTGATAAAAATAGTGAATTTTAGTAGGAAAGAGACATAAATGATGCAACGAATCAAAAATCAGCCTTATGAACCAAAATCAAGTATCTGTTACCTTGTGAAACAATATTGTTTCTGGTAATATGATGAGGTGGAGTAAGTTTTATAGAAACCAAATTCCAGAAAATCGAATAAAAAATTGCCTATCCCGCCGGTTTTCGAAAATGAGCATCTCACAATCGTTTGCTAGCTTTTACTCAGCCCGTTGGCCGATTAATTTGCTTTATAAAAATTTCATCTTGTCATCATTGTGCTTTCTGGTTTTTTGCCAAGCCATGATAAAATCGAAAGAAATCAAGAATGAACAACACGATTTGGGATAGGAACCACCGTTCCTGTATCCCTAGAAAATGGTGGTACATACGGACTCACCTTCCAAACTGGTTTGGATTAAGATTTTTATCGTGTATCAGGGAACCATGTGATTATAAATTAGGCTGTATCAAAACGGGGAAAACTTGAAATTCGGCCTGTTTGACCGACCCATGCCAACTCTAATTATTTACTTTTAAACTTTCTATTTGAAAATAAAAAATAAAGAAAGAAGGTGACTGCAATTCGCCATTTGCACATCACTGATTCGGGAATAAAACTATAGAAATTCGAAAGGAAACTGAAAATGTTTAGGATCGTTTTAATGTTAAAAATGAGCACTTCTACTATACTATATAGCATTGGTGCTTTAATGTACAACTTAAAGTTGTACCATAACATTAAATGTATAAGTTTAGGTTGTACCATAAAGGAATTTGTAGCATTATGTTATGGTACAACTTTACAACTTGAAGTTGTTCCATCACATAAGGTACAAGTTTAAGTTGTACCATAAAAGAATTTGTACAAAAAGTATAGGAACAATATGAAGTTGTACCATAACATTAAAGGTACAATTTCAAGTTGTACCATAAAGGCAAAAACCTATAGCACCAATGCTATATAGCATTGTAAAATTCCTCGTTAAAAATAACCAAATAGATCTTTCTGTTTAGTTTTTTACTAACAAATACCAAACGATTCCCTATAATATACACTATAATTTAATCATTATGATATTAAATAATTACACAATATATTTTTAATGATAAAAATTGGACTAATTGGGTTGGTCGAGGTTGAACCATTGAATAACTTTAAAATACATTATATTTTAGCCACTAAGATATAAAATAATAGCATAATATATATTATGCTAGAAAATAGCTTGTTTTAGAATGGAAAACCCATGATGTTCATTTGTTTTACTTGATGGGCAAATTTCGTGTAGGTCAGACCCATTCAACTCTTTTATTTTATGATTAGCGGTTAGTCCATTAGAATTCATGCATTAGTTAACTGTTATTTTTTCTTCTTTTTTGCAATTAATAGGAGGATTGTTTTTTCCTTTCTCATATATATTTTACCACCACAGAGAAATAAAAGGACTTAAAGAAAAATATTGACACTCCTGGACCCGTTTAAAACCGCATGTGTACGGTAAGTTGGTCCTCTTTTATTTTATGATTAGCGGTTAGCCCATTAGAATTCATGCATTAGTTTATTGTTAATTTTTTTTCTTTTTAGCAATAAAAAGTAGTATTGTTTTTGCCTTTTCATATATATTTTACCACCACGGAGAAATAAAAGGACATAAGGAAAAAAATTTACACTCCTGGACCCGTTTAAATCCGCATGTGTACGGTAAGTTGGCCCGTTCCATAGAGAAAAAAGAAAAATTTGGCACTCTCTATTCTACCCTTCCTACAAACGCTCATGGAGCAGGGAATTTGAAATGGCGGAACGGTTTTTTCCTCTCTGCGATTATATGTTTTTAATTTAAAAATATACAACAAATGTACTTAGTGTTATTGGTTATGATCTTTGCTTTTCTCTAAAGTGGTCATGGTTCAAATCCTAATAAGTGTCTTTTTAATGAATAAAAGAAAAGTAATTGTGAAGACCAAAATGTTCTTCCTACTTTCACTCAGGATGCAGGAATTTGAAATGGGACCTCAAGTTTTCTCATTTGGCTTTTATTTATTGTGTAGACGGGTTGGATCAGGTCCTTAAGCCTCATTGTTTAAGGAGGTTCTTAAACCATTTTTATTGGCTGATACTAGATTAGGTAGTTAATGAGGGGTTAGTAGTTAATAGTTAGTTGGAATAAATAAGATATTATGAAAATATAATTTGTATTACTCATTAATGATTCTCTTTCTCTCTCCCCCTTGATCTTCTCCATAACCCTCTCTCTCCACTACAATTAAAAGGAAATTCGAAATCAATTTAATTAAATATTATTATTTAATATTTAATAAATTTGAACTTAATATTTTTTATTCTTTAAAATGAAAATTGAAAATTAAAAATATATGCTCTCTCTCACTTAGTGGCAACTTGCAATGCAGTATTAACATTTTGCAATGACATTATCAGCATTTATGAAATGAATCGTTATTATTATACATCATCATTATTAACGACTTCAATATACTTATCAATTTCTTACAATTACATTATTAACAATTTTGGATCAATTGTTACCATTTTATAGTTTCGTCATCAATGCCTATGAATGAATCATCAAAGTTATGTAACATGGTCATTAACAGTTGAATAACAATATCATTGATTTACAACATCTTTAGTACTAATGATTCACATTTTCACATCATGTTTATAACTATCTAGTCATGGCCTCTTCCAATGATTTCTAATGACGTTATTAACGTTTTATGATCAATGAATTTTGCTTTAAATTATCATTCTCAATGATCATAAAGCACAATATTTATTTTCAACATCTTGAGTACTTGTGACATAGTGCACCTGTGTGATTCAGTCAAACAAACATTGTTAAGAAAAATATTAGCTCAAGCAAACCAACATTCACGCCTCAACACCAAACTTTTAATAACAATACAATAAATCATTGATAACTAAAAGTATTTCGTTGAAAATAAACACAAAACATCAATGTAAAAATGTCTGACTTCAACATTATAAATGACATCAAGCTTTTAATAAAGATATTAAAAACCATTAATAATCAATGATCAAGTCACTGATAAGGAAATAGATTTTTGTTATAAAAAATATTAATAATATTCAGATACAATGTTTAATGTCAAATAACACTACAAACGCATTAATAAGTAACATGTGTTTAATGGATAATGCATCCAAAAACTTTGATAATGATAGCAACTAATGCTTGTTAAGAACAGCTTTAGTGATGGGCCAAAATTCCAAAATTTTGGACCCAAAGCACTTTAGTAAGGTTCCTGAATTTCATTTGGTCCAATTTATCCAAAAATTGGGGCCAAATTTGGCCCACAAATGGACAAAAAGTCCAAACTTGCACGGGCCCACAGAGGGAGGAGTGGCAGAGGCATGCCATGTGCTTTCCCCCTTGTTTTTTGCTGTTTTGACCGTTGGAAATGCAAAAAAAAAAATACTTTTCAGCACCTACACTCTCTCCCAACGGCTCTTTCAGCCCCAACAACTAGTTTTTGCCAAATTTATCTATAAATACTACAAATTCATTCACTTCTACTTCATCACTTACATTTTTTTCTCCCAATTCTCTCAATACTCATCTTCTTCTCATAGAAAAAAAAAATCTTCCTCCCAAACGTCTGGTTATGTCTCAAAGCAATCGCCCACCAAATTGGAAGGAGGACGAAGATAGAGTTTTGTGCAAAGCGTGGATTGAAATTTCGGAGGATGGTTCTGTCGGCAATTATCAATCTGGGTCTGAGTTATGGAGGCGAATTGGGGTAGTATTTGCCGAGAATACCACAGGAATTTCACGTCCTGACGGGGGCCTACAAAATCGATGGAAGACCATAATCAAGTTTTGTGGTGCATGGAATGCAGCATCGAAGAGAGCAAGTGCGACACCAATGAGTGGAGAAAACCTCAACGATGTGGTGAGTCAAGTTAAATTAATGATTATTATGCAATTAATTTGTTATTTGATTTGCTTGTTCATATTAGTTTAAAATACTTTGTTAAAATTGTATAGGTTGAACGAGCTAAAAATATTTACAAGGCAAATATCGGAAAGCCTTTCCATTTGCAGCATTGTTGGGAGATTTGTCAACATTTTCCAAAGTTTCTTCAACAATTTACTACTCCCGTTCTACCCGTTTCACCAATGGGTGGATCTTCATCGGGCTTCCCATCCGGCGAGAGTGATAGCCCCGACGTTCAAGCTACTCCTTTTGTGATCAACCGTCCCGAAGGTCGTGATAAGCAAAAGAAGAAGAACGGAGGAACTCCATATTCTTCCTCTGAAAGTTGGGAGAAGAGTATGGCCAATATGGTGGATAATTCGAACACACACACGAGGCTAGCACTCGCTCGAGAGGAACGTGAAATTCAAAGAGACGCAAGGGAGAAGAACAGACATGATATGATGGTAATGAATAAGGATCTTTCTCAAATGAGTCCTCGATCTCGTGCTTGGTATCAGAGTCAAAAAGATAACATTGTGGCTTCTTACCAATATGATCTCGATATGTAATCTTTATGTAGTTTTGTGGTATGTTTGATGTACACTTTTCGTTGTAATTTTCATGTAGTAGATTTATGTTTAATGTATGCTTTTCATTGTAATTTTCATGGAGTAGATTTATGTTTGATGTACGCTTTTCTTCAATTGCTAATGCACGTACCTTATTTTTCGTCTTATTAAGATAACATAGAAAATACATCAAGATAACATAGAAAATACATTAGGATAACATAGGAATACATCAAGAAAACGTAGAAAATACATTAGGAAAACATAGAAAATAGATAAAGAAAACATAGAAAATACATTAGGAAAACATAGGAAAACACTTTCTTTATTTCAACACACTCGTCGACTACTCTCCTCCATGTATGGTCCACAAATGTTCTATCAAATCATTCTGCAATGCGTGATGTCCAAGTCGATCACGAATCATGTTATGCCTAGCCATGTACTCCATGAGAGTAGGAGTGTTATGTTCAGGTGGCTCCCATGTGACATTTGGATTACTCTCATTCTCATACTCAATGTTCACCTCTTCCCCATCCCCATACTCGAACCGTTGGTCTTCCACTATCATATTATGCATAATAATACAAGTTAACATGATATTACCAAGTGTTTGCACATCCCAAAGACGGCTAGGGCCCCTGACAATGGCCCATCTTTGTTGAAGTATGCCAAAGGCCCTTTCAACATCCTTCCGGTAAGCCTCTTGACACCTTGCAAACAACTTCTTTTTTTGGTTACTTGGAGTGCTGATAGTCCTCACAAATGGAGCCCACTCAGGATAAATTCCGTCAGCCAGGTAATAACATTGATCGTACATTTTACCATTTACCACATAACTGACCTTGGGAACCAATCCTTGAACTGCATGATCGAATAATGGGGACACTCCCAGAGTGTTGATGTCATTGTTCGATCCGGGTGTTCCAAAGAAGGCATGCCAAATCCATGTGTCATATGATGCCACAGCTTCGAGGACAATGGTTGGTTTCTTCTTGTGCCCAGTGAATTGGCCTGCCCACCCAGTTGGACAGTTCTTCCACTCCCAGTGCATGCAGTCGATAGAACCAATCATGCCCGGAAATCCACGTTGTGCAGCATGATGAAGGAGGTGGCGAGTATCATCTACAGTTGGTGCACGCAAGTATTGAGCACCATAAATGTTTGTGATAGCTGAGCAGAATTTCCTCAGACACAACAATACGGTGCTCTCAGCCATTCGACAGGACTCATCCAAAGAGTCTGCCGAGCATCCATAGGCAAGCATGCGGAACGCAGCAGTAAGCTTCTGATGTGGGGAGAATGAGTCACGACCTGCAGCATTTGTCCCTTGCTTGAAGTAGTCATCATATTGTACAACATCGTTCATGACTCGGTTGAATAAGGCAGGGGGCATCCGATATCGCCTTGTGAAGGCCTTAGCATCGTAGGTTGGATTTGGGGTGAAGTAGTCTTGCATTAAGCGCCTCTGACCGTCTTCCTTGTTAAGTTTCACTGTTTTTCGTGTTGATGAACTGCCACGAGATCCACTTGCTTGATGTTGGTGAGGATGGTTTGCATACATCATGAACATCTCCATGCGATCACGCTCAATTTGACACTCATACTCCCATTGCCTATTATCAGCTTCTCTTTGCCTCTCATCAGCTTCTATTTCCATCTCATAATCTTCTCTATTAGGGGAATCCATGAAGGAGAAATAGTTTTGGGTGGCTAGAGAGGAGAATGGAGGATCAATGGTTTTTTTTCAAGAAAGAATATTGAATGGTGGATGAGTTTGAAGACCAACTTTGGTGGTTCATTTATAAAAACCCAAAATGATTCCTTCTGCACCAATGTCCAAAGGTGAATGAACCGTTGATGGTACAATTCAGTATGATTAAAGCTGAATGAACAGTTGATGACACAATTGAAGTATGATTAAAGCTGAATGAACAGTTGATGACACCATTTCATTATGATTAAAGTAGAATGAATAGTTGATGGCACAACTCATTCTGACAAGCATGTGAAGAATCCATAGTTATCTGAACCAATAATGTTGCTTTCGTCATTAATGACGTCATATTTGACAATAATTTTTTTATTGTCGGAATTCAAAAAAAAATTATCGAAATGTTCGTCTTAATTAATTATTAGTGGCTATATAAAAATAAAGAACAAATTTTGTAATTAGAATAATGAAATCTACACTAAACTGAATAATGAGTTAATGTCAAATTCTGAAATTTTGGACTTCTGGACCTCCCCACTAATGCAAAAACACTTTTGAAAGGGCTAGATTTAGAATTCTAGTCCCAAATTTTGGGATTTTAGAACCTTGCACTAAAGATGGTCTAAGTACCTTACTAGATATTATTAATATCTTATTTTTTTTCAAACATTGATAATGCTTATACACACCTATTAATAATGACACCAACTATGTTACTAACTTAGACTGAAAGATTAATAACCATAGTTATATTATTAAATGTAAATTCACTTTTGCTAATGTCATAAACAAACGAATACCTAACAAGTATGCTTTTTGATAATGACATTTGACAAAGTTACAAACATAAACGAAAAAAATATTAATAATTCAAATCACTAAACATAAGCAATGTTACAAATGAAATAAATTTTTTCTAATGGTTGTATTGTGCTTGAAAAAAAAACATTTATAATAGCACTTCAAATGATTATAAATCATTGCGAACCAAATTGATAATACGGTGTAATAGTAAATAAACTTCAAGTACCAACAAATTGAAAACACAATTTCACTTTTGCTCATGTTACAAACAAAACATAACATAAAAAGTTAATAATGTCATATAAAATTATTAAAAAACATGTCGACAACATTAATAATAACACAAACGAATACCTAACAACGAAAAATCCTAAACCCATGAAACGAAAAGCCCTAATGATGATTCAATTTATAAATATTGATAATGTAATTACGAAATGTTAACACTAATCGAAAGTTACTAAGATGTGAGAAAGGCATATATTTTAAATTTCAAATTCCCATTTTAGTAATAAGAAAATTATTAAATTCAGATTTTATTAATTATTAAATAATATCAAATAAAATTAATTTTATATTTATTTTTAATTATAATTATAATGTAGGTAGAGAGGGTTATGGAGAAAATCATGGGAGGAGAGAGAAATAGAATCATTAAATAATTATATTAATTATATTTTCATAACCTCATTTACCCTTAATTACCTATTAACTACTAACCTCATTAACTACCTAATTCACTATCAGTCAATAAAAAGACTTTAAGATTCTCCTTAAAAAATGAGGCTTAACATCTTGAACTCAAGCCTTGTGTAAACAAGTTTTTTTTTTTTTTTTTCTTTTGCCAATCGATCAATCATAGAAAATTAGAAATACAAGTTGAACTAGGGCAGATCTCTCGAAGCCCTTGAGTAAACTGGGCCGAATTCAAATATCAGACAACCCGCTTGGGCCTAGACATCTGATAAATTAACAAATGGTTATTTGCATAGACTTGGGTCTCTCACGCTCGGCCCAAGGCTATGGTATTTGTTTTTGCACCGGATAAGTAGGAAGCGAAGCTGATATTATTAGAGATTTGAATTTTGAAATTAGAGAGCCGGGAAAAAGAAAAGAAAAAGCGTGTGTGAAGGTAGTGGCGGTAGTGGGGGTAACTGCCATGCTCAACCGTCACTACTTCACTACTACAAATACCCAACAGAAAGAAAAACACTGCCTTTCCGCACTCTGTATTTTCCCGGTCGGAGTACTTCGTCGGAAGAATGTAGGCTCTGGGTCTGGTGTACAATGATTTGGAAAGAGCAGCAGTTGGACTGAAGTCAGACAACTTAATAACAAGAGACTAGTTATTAGTAATTAATAACAACTGATCGATTAAGAATGGAAGCAGCGACGCCGGCGAAGAAGAAGACGAAGAATAAGAGGAAGAAGGAGGAGAGCACGGTAAGGAAAGGGACATGGAAAGCAGAGGAAGACCAAGTGCTGATCAAGCACGTGGAGAAGTACGGACCCCGCGAGTGGAGCTCCATTCGATCCAAAGGCCTATTGCAGCGCACCGGCAAATCCTGCCGCCTCCGCTGGGTCAACAAGCTGCAACCCAATCTCAAAACGTATCCACAAATCGATCGCAATTTTTATTTTTATTATATTAGGGTTTTTGGATGATTGAATTGAATTGATTTTGACATTGTGGTCTGTTGTGGGGACAGAGGATGCAAGTTTACAGAGGAGGAAGCGAGGGTGGTGATCGAGTTGCAGGCCCGCTACGGCAACCGATGGGCCAAGATTGCCACCCATTTGACCGGCAGAACTGATAACGACGTCAAGAATTTCTGGAGCAGCCGCCAGAAGCGCCTCGCCAGGATCCTCCGCACCACTTCTGCGGCGCCGGCGTGTTCTTCTTCCTCCCGCAAGAGGAACTCCCCTGCCTCTGCCTGTGGAAATCTGATTTCCCTCCCTGAGGTTAATTTAATTCAATTCTCCTTATTCTTTCATCATTCATATTAGTTTGATGCTATAAATGGTGATAAATGCTTTTTTTTTTTTTTTTTTGGTATGCAGGCACCAAGATTGAGACCGTCAATGGAGGAAGAGACACCGGTCAAAACGGTGCCGTTGTGCGATCCGAAAAGTGAAGCAGGGGAAGAGGTGGTGGGCCCGTCGTTGAAAGTGGAGCCAGTGGAGATATCTGAAGCGGCGATTTCCTTCCCGGAGATGAAAGCTGAGCCGCTAGGGGCAGAGGACTTCATCGCGTTCTCGCCGGAGAGCCAGGAGATATTGGCCGGACTGGGAGTTGGAGTGGGAGACAACCCTTTTCACCTCTTCGATATATTTGGATCGGCGGGAGATGGGGGTAATAATCTGATTGCTCATCCTCATCATCAGCTCTTGGACCCGTCCTGCAGCAAGCTGCCGGGAGCTGGCGGCGGCCATGTGAATGCTATTAATAATCGGGGTGGTGGAGGATTTAATGATGTCGGCGGTGAAGAGGATGAAGACTACTTACCTACTAATTATGTGTTTGATGATATTGATGATCTTCCTAGCCCTTCCAAGTGGTGACTGAATTACCATGGATTTCAGCTATAGCTAGTGCAAGAACTATTTGATGTTCTCTTTGCTACATTGTTTTAGTCTCTAAACGAATTAACTTGTCTCTCATTTTTGCTTTCCATGGATAACTGCAATATTTCTGGAAGTTTTATATGGAATGCTAAATTTAAATTTGCTAATGATTTATTGTCCTAAAGCTAAAATGTAAATTAATAGATTACTCTTTGTAATATAACAACAAAACAGCACAATCAAGCCTTCTCTTTTCTACTCCCCTGTCTTCGGCGACCTATCTCTCTTCTCACATCCAACGATCTACCATTAGCGACTTCCATCAATTTATTGTTAGCTTAATTCGTATGAATGGTTGTGTGGGATAAATAGAAAGAATATACGGTGTAAATGTTGAGACATTTTTTCCCATAAATTATGCAAAGAAATACCTATCATATAATGAAATTTATGTGCAATCCACAAATAGTGGTAAGCAATCTTTTTTTTTTTTTTTTTGTTTTTACAAAACATACAAAGGTGTAGCAATTTCTGGTAGACACGAACTTTTATTGGTCTTTTATGTTTACTTGTTACAAACACCCTATTTTGTGAGACGAGACAGAATGTCGGCCACAAAACACACAATGTCATTGTGGAACTCTAATGCAGCCATGAATTCTTCCGTAGACTGCTATGAATCATCCAACTGTTGTTGGCAGTTTAACAAGGTTCATTAATTATAGTATCTAAGAATCCATCAACTACCTAATAATGACTTGCCAAGCAAGCAAGCAACCATTGGCTCCAAGGTTGAGACCGTCAATGGGGAAGAGACACCAGTCAAAACGGTGTCGTTCTGTAGTCCGATGATGATAAAGCCTGCAGAGTGTAGAGTACAATTTGTTTCCACCGAAGAGTGAAGCTGTGAAGGAGGTGGTGGCTCCGTCGTTGAAAGTGGAGTCCGTGGAGATAATTGTTGTACGATTAGTTTTAGTATTTCACATTTTTTCATTTTTCGATTTATGGATGTTTTTTGGATAATTAGAGATATTGGGAGGATTTGATTACCTCCAATTAGGGGGATTTGGGAAGAATAATTATGGGGATAAATCAAGGTAGTTATAGAAGGAATTTCATTATATTAGGGAAGGACTGTTCGGGAGAAATAATTATGCACATAATATTAGTATTTGGTGAAATCTTCTTCCCTCTCTCCCCCGAGTCTTGTCTCCCAAAAACCTCCTCTCATTCTTCTTCTCCTTACATCCCATGCCCAGCAACCCTTCTTCCTCCTCAAAATCCCTGTTCCTTCGCAAAACCCCAAAAATCTTCTTCCTCCTCAAAGCCCCTTTTCATTACCAATACCCCAAAACTCTTCTTCTCTTAACAGAATCAACACACTAGACAAGGTGCAGGTGTGGAATCCTGCTGTCATTAATACTTGTCCCCTTTGTGGAGCAGTTGCAGAATCCAGGAGTCATCTGTTCTTTGGGTGTCCTTATTCACAGAGGATCCTGCTGTCTGTTTTTCATTCACAATTCCAGCTAGGAAGGAGCTGGGAGGAGAATCTGGAGATTGCGTTAAGACAGTTCACTGGAGCTTCCTCAACTTCTGATAAAGGCAAATTGCTCTGGATGACAGTGGTTAGCGAGCTATGGAGGGAGAGGTGCAGGAGGTTGTATGGTACAGAAAGCTTGACAGAAGAGCTGCTGCTGAAAAAGTTGCAGAGGGTTTTTCTTTTATTGAGAAGTGGTTTTCCTCAGATTAGCTCGATTATTACTGAGGAAGAGATTCTTAGCATAGTGTAGTGCAAATTTGTTTTTGTGTGTTTTCTGGTTAGAGTTGTTGCTTGGTGTTTCGGTTTGGAATTGCTCTGTATGAACAGTTTGTTTGGTGCCATTTAGAATGGTGATTACCATTCTATCTTGATGAATACACAACTTATTCATCAAAAAAAAAAAGATTCATGCCTCCAAAAATTGGTATCAGAGGCTTGTTGAGCGGTGTAAACCAGGTACGACTAGACAGATGTCGAAGAAGTCAGGCAAAGACGGAGTCGTGAATGACGAGATCAACGTGGAGGTTGTCATGGCTCAACTCCAAACTGTGGCCATAAAGCAAAGCGAATTCGAAGAAAAGCTCTCACGATTCAGTGAACAACTGACATATCACATGGAGCACGCAAACCGAACGGCCAAGGAGGCGGAAGGGACCATGAAGGCTGGTCTCAATGGTCTCGCCGAAGTATTGGCCCAGATCCTGGCAGAAGTGAGAGCAGCAACGGCCGTCTAGGCGGACCGGTCACCAACACCATGTCACCTACTCCTGTGATATTGGTCGCGGATGATCGTCGCACAACCCCCAAGGTGAAGAAGGTGGCCGCGAGAAAAATAGCTATGAGACGACCTCTACACCGTCGAACGAAAAGAAGAAGGACGAGGGTCTCCTCCTACTTCCGCTAAATGTCATGATACTGCCAAAGGCTGGGGGTAAGCTGTCGCAAGGAGATAAAGGGTTGGACGGCGGCTCAAGGCTGGACGAACCTCGCGGTTTTGCTAGACATACCGCAGCTCGAGGAAACTACCATGACGGGGGCGGCTGGGGTCGTGGGTTGAGTGACCGAGTCTGGACCGGGGCAGGGCAAGCTAGCGGTGGTGCACGAGAGGCGTGCCACGGAGGATACTAGCCGGTACACGATGGTCGAGAGAAGAGCGACAGCTTCCTCGCTCTCGGCACACCCAAGGCACGAGGCCCCATTCGGGGTAGCGGTAGTTTTGCTGGAGGTTGGGGCTACAGAAGAAATGAACACGATCCGTCGAATGTGGAGGGTGATGATGGATGGGAAGTATCAAGCCGGGAAGACATCAAAACCCCTATTGGCGTGCGCTATACTGGGGGAATGGCGAGTACGGTCGGAGCAGCGGTGAAGTGGAGATCATGTTCCGGGCCAAATTACCGATGATTGAGTTCACCAAGTTTTCAGGACTAAAAGACTCGGGCTTTTGGTTATTTCGAGTTGATCGCTGGTTTCGACATCAAGGAACCAGGGAGGAACATAAGGCGCACCTGGCGGTCTTCTATCTAGCGCAGGAGCGCAACAATGGTGGGAATGGATGGAGCGAGCTTACACCACAACCGGACAGAAGATCACATGGGAGTGGGGGTGGGCATTCGGTCGATTCGGTTTCGACCGACCGAAATTATGAATACCGGGTCCCCGAATTCTCCCAAAACTCAAACCGAATTTGAACCTAATTATAATTTGGTTTGGTCAGTTTAAACCGAATTATAATTCGGTTCGGTTTGGTTTTTAACACAAAACCGAATTTGTGAGGCTACTTGTATATTCTCACTTTTAAATTATTTTTCACTCCTAATATAAATAATAAATATGCAATTATATGCATAATCAATGATAAAATCAAACTTTTCAACACATAAGTCATAAAACATTTCAAATATTTAAGTATAAAAACAACTACAAATATAAAAATCCACCATTTGGAGGTTGCAATTGTAGTATTTCGGTTTTTCGGTCGGAATTTCGGAATTTCGGTTCGATTGAAAGAACCCTGGTTTCCGAAATATCTATATTTTTCTTCTAAATTCCGAACCGAATAGCATTATTTCGGTTTCGGTTCGGTTTAATTCGGTTTTGGTTCGGTTCGGTTCGAATTTACCGAACCCTTTGCCCACCCCTACATGGGAGCGATTCAATGAGGAATTCGGCATACGATTCAACGTGTCGGATGGGTCTGCTTCTGAACAGATGGTCAAGCTTAAACAGCCAGGAACTATAAGTGTGTTTCAATTCGAATTTGAGAGTTTGGGTAATCTCTACTATGGTATTCCAGAAGAGACACCAGTTGGGATTAGTTTGGCGGGTTTGAAGACTGAAATCGCCACGACGGTCAAGTTATTCGAGCCAGACTCGCTTCCAATCACCTTCAGAATAGCGAAGAAGGAAGAGGAATTGGATGGGCAGAAGGCGAGTGTCAGGACATTCAAATCAGGAAGTGGAGGGAGTGGCGCAGGAAGCGGAGGTGGATCGGCCATGATGGGAGGCGGCGGCGCCATAGGAGCCGTGGCCAACGGAATTAACCCGGTGGACGGAGGAAAAGCGAATGGAGCAGCAGGTGGCATACCAGCCGGTCGGGCTGGACCTCCACTCGCCCCAAGAGGGTTGGTTCGGCTAACTCCGACCGAGATGGATAAGAAACATCGCGACAGGAAATTTGATGTTGCTGGTGGGGACCTTTGAGAACGAAGCCGAAGAAGTCGAGGCGGAGGCATGCAAGGCTAAAGGTGAAATGCAACTTTGAGGGCAAGGTTGATCCGAAGCGCTGGAGATTGTTGCAGGGTTATTTTTAGCATTTCACTTTTTTGTACTTCTCGATTTATGCATGTTTTTGGATAATTATGGATATTGGGAGGATTTGATTACCTCGAGTTAGGGGAATTTGGGAAGAACAATTATGAGGATAAATCAAGCTAGTTATAGAAGGAATTTCATTATATTAGGGAAGGATTGTTTAGGAGAAATCATTAAGAATAATATTATTATTTGGTGAAATCTTTTTCCCCTATTCTTCCCTCTCTCTGCCGAGTCCCGTCTCCCCAAAATCTGCTCTCATTCTTCTTCTTCTTACTTCCCACGCCCAACAACCCTTCTTTTTCCTCAAAACCCCTTTTCCTTCCCAAACCCCCAAAACTCTTCTTCTCTTGATTAAGAAAGTGAACCGCATACCCCTCTCAAGATCCACGCCTACAACAGTAATATCTGACACGACCATTTTCTTCCCGGAGATGAAAGTCGAGCCGCTGGGGGCAGAGGATTTCATCGCGTTCTCGCCGGAGAGATAGGAGATATTTGGTCGGACTGCGAGTGTGACATGTTGTCGTTACTTAAATCGAGTTAGTCTTGGACCTTGTTGGCCTTGTCCGAGTCGTGGCATTAGGGTTTTTACCCTAAATCTTTCTCTATATAAGCTTAGCTATCAGCTTGTGTGGTAGTAAGCCGTCAAAATGTAAATCTAATAAGAAATCGGTCGTGAGCTCTGAAGAACTAGTCTTGTTCACATCGAACAGAGATACAACACCATAGCTAGTAAAATACACCAGCATGGGCTGGCTCCTGCATCAGCATTTCCTAGCTAGTGCAGTTTTACAACAAACACACAAAGCAAGCCAAGAACGGGAGTTCATGCATCAGTAGGCGTCTCGGCAAAGTATCCTCCGTTGTGGGGATCGTCTCTTTTCCCTAGTGTGAGCAAAGTGCGGCCTACAACCTTCACCGTCTTCAGTTGCTCTTCATCATGTCCTGCGTCTGTAAAACAAACATCAACTCGCAAGGCCAGGCGGCCAGTAAAATGATGGGGGAAACGAACACGACGGTGCAAAGAACTTACAAGTTTGATTATGCATGGACTTGGTACGCGGCGTTGTTCCAATCCCCAATTGCTTTGATGCCGCCACTGCCACGGCCACTTGTTGTGAAGCTAACGCCAACAGAATCACCGCAACGAGGAGAAGTCTACCATCAATGGAGCATCCTTTCAAACCCATATCTTTAATTTACCAGCTCCTCTTTTTGGTTATCTAATATCTCCGTGGCTACGTCTTGTGTTGTGTGTATATGTAGGATAGGTATACGTTAGTGCAGGTTTCGTTGCAGTCTCCAAAGGATTGGGATGGCCTGAAACCAAGAATTTTTTTATCATCCGCATGCACGTTACAGCGGAAAGAAGAATTTGCAAAGTTTGACTGTTAAAATACCAGCCCCGTTGAAACCCATCTCAGCTAAGGTCTATCTGTGAAAAAGATCTAACGGGCCACTAGAACTGTTAGATCAAGAGCAGACAATTTGCAGTCGTTGGATGAACACAGTGGCATGCCATTGCATTAAATGGCTGATGAAAACCCTGCCTGGTTAGTTGCATACGATTCCAAACCTTTTGATTTATGTGAGACAAGACAGAATACAGGCCACATAACACAAAGTCATGTCTGTGGAACTTTAATGCATTCATGAGTTCTTCCACAGACTGCTACGAATCATCCAACTGTTGTTGACAATTCAACATTGTTCATGAATTACAGTATCTGAGAATCCATCAACGACCTAATGACTTGCCGAGCAAGATTTGCTCATTCTATTCACATCCCAAAAGTCCTCACCCTAATTAAAACTGAGCTTGACTACAGCCAGCTAAAGAGGGGTAGGCAAGCTGTCACGTTACAAGTTGCCCTACCAATATCATACATAACAGAAGATGCTGAAAGTGTAGCTCCAGTTGTCTTCTTCAGCAGCTCCAACCCTTGTAGTTATGGGGAACATTTGGGAACTAAAAATCAATCCACACAAGTTATAGAGTAACTAAAAAAAACAAAGACTGCATACTAAGTTATAGTAGCACTATTTAGAAGAAGAAAATATAAGCTGTTGTCTTCAGACGAGCGAAAGAATGGCGGGATTAATTTTATGCAGCTGAAAGTTGCAATCATTTAAACCAGCTGGCAGCTTACCATCATTTGCTTTGCTTAGCAGCAACAGTCCTCTGGACAGTGGACACTCCATCCACGAACTTGGTCCGGAAAAGAACATTGGCGTTGTTGAACATGCCTTCTTTCAGAGAAACCACAATGAACTACAACATCAAGTTTTGGAGGGGGAAAAAGCATCAGACTGAAGTTCTGCTAACAGAGTCCACTGAAATAACTGGTACTAGTAAGCACCAAAAAAAAACGAGTAAAACCGGGAGTAAAAAAAAATTTAGAAGAATGGTAGGACCTGAGAGTGTGGGAAGTGAGTTTTAATCATTCTTCCAATGTTCTGGGTATGACTTAGATCCAGAGCTGCATCAACCTGCCAACCACAAAGCATAAATCTCAGATGTTACTTCAGCCAAGAAATAATAGCAGTGACAGATCATGTCGAACTGATGTGGTGCAATATAGACACTTGAGATAATAAGTGAAGCACAGACCTCATCAAGAATGTAGAGAGGAGCCGGCTTGAAGAGCAGAAGTGCAAGTATTAAAGACAGAGCTAACAGTGATCGTTGACCTCCACTAAGTTCCGACAACGACTGTTTCCATACACTGCCAAATGCAACTCGAACCTCCAGACCATCTAAGAAGCTACAACCTTCTGGTGGTTCTAGCTTTGCCATGGTGCCAGGTAATAGTGTAGAGAATATGGATCCAAAGTCACTGAATATATTTGACAATGTCAGTGATTATGGTAACAATTGCTGTGAAAGAACACAATATGTTACATAAAAAAACCCAACATAACTTGCCTGTTAACTTTCACCCAGGTAACTTTAAGTGTTTCTTTCTTCTTCTCATCGAGCTCCTCGATAACTTTCGTTATTTTGGATTTGTCAGTCTATGGTAAACACAGAGTTAGAGCAACACATTTAAGGATCGACTAACACAAAAAGATCTTTTAGCAGCATGATGAGGATAGCCACCTCGATAATGTTTTTCTTGGACATCAAGTCATTGTATTCATCCTCTGCTTTCTCAAACATTGCCATCACTTTCTTGTTCACCCTTTTCTCCAAACTGCAGTAGGTTTATATACAAAAACGATACTGAGCAACAAGCATCACTAGGTAATAGAACATGCAAATCTAAAAACTGCAGAAAGGTGTGTGTATGGATGTATGTGTGTGTTGTGCACAAAACAGAAGGATCGTTGCTCTTATGCAGAAAGGTAGGTTAAGTCGCATCCTTTCACTTTCTTAGCCCCGAGGTTATATAACAGATTGCACTGTCACAAAAACCCTTTACTCACCCGGATTGCTCTGCTTCTAACTTCTCCAGTTCCGTCCTAGCCCTATGAGGATCACGTGATTCAAAATCATAATCAGTTCCACTTCTTCCGAATAACTGTTTCTCAGTTGCAATCCAAGCATGCTTCTCCAGCAGTTTCTCCACTCTAGTAGAGCAATCCTTGTGCTCCATTTCCATTCTTTTTACCTATTACGGAATGGTAAAACATCATGTTTTAGATTGTTGAGCAAGCAAAGTGTTTAGTGCAAAACCAAAAATTTACCTCATTTTCCAACTTCTTTCGCTCAAGCTTGATCTCAGTAATTTTGTGATGCCGCTTTTGCTGTTCCTTGACAATGCTACTAATTTGGGTATCACACTCTTTCATCATAAGGCGGACAGAATCAAGCTCAGATTGAGCACTATCACAATTCACGCGTATGGATGCTACCTGCAACAGTAGCTTTGTTCAAGTACCCGAGCAACTACGTGCATAATACATGTAACAGACTCCCGAACCAGGTCTAGATATTTACCTTGGCTTTTTGTTCTTCTACGTCAACACCAAGACTATTGATTTGTGCATTCAGCGAGGCTAATTGACTCTCTAATGATGCCTGTTCTTTGATGACTGCTTCACGTTCCAAAACCAGCCTCTCTCTTTCATGTTCATGCTCCTATTAACAAGAGGAAACATATTAACAACTGTATGCAGATATTTCTTGTCAAAAAAAAAAAACTGTATGCAGATATTCAGTTAGAGAACTCTTAGCATTTCACAGTATGAAACTTTTGGTGGGTACCATTTAACAATTCAATAGCAATCCAGGCAGAATAGAGAAAGCATTCCTGACCTTGAGATCCTTCGAAGCTGACTGCATTTGGGCCTTCGTCTTTTTAACCTTCTTCTCCAAATCTTTTAGCCTTGTTTCCCGACTATTGTCATGCTCCTTGATTGACTTCTCAAGCTGTGCAACAGAGCTGACACACTGATCATACAAGTTTTGCTTTTCTTCTGCTGCAACTTTTGCATTGTCAAGATCTTGCTCAATCTTCTTCACCAATTCACCAAGCTATGACACAATGGAGTGAGAAAAGATACAGCATGAATCTCTCGATGAAAGGCCTGTTAACTTATGAACAGAGTTAGATATACAACCTTATGATGCTCATTTTGTTCAGCCCTCCCTTGAAATAGTGAAAGATCATACATCTTCAGCTCTAGTTGTTTCCTCAGATCCACGAACTTTCTGTAAAGAGGCAAGAGCTCCTTGGTCTGCATTGAAGATGCATAAAACAGACAACTCAATACAGTAAGAACATCATTTAATGGAAGCTAGGAGCCACGAACCAAACCTCCAAAGAGCACTGATCTATATTCCATGAAGCTTAGACCATTTATTAAAGTAGAGAAGGAAAGGACGCACAAAAAGGGAAAAGGAGAACTGATGCCACAACAAAGTACTACACCCACTAAAGACAAGCTCTCAATGAAATTTATGGTCTGAACAATGCTATGCCAGATAAACGGACACCTACTGTTAACTCGAAATAGACTATGTAACTATTCAGCACATGGGAAAAGAAACTGCCTTGATATGCACTAAAACTTTCTTCTTCTAGCTTTCTTCCGCATTTAAGAAAAGAGTTTCCTGAATCTACCTTGGCATCAATCTCAGACAACCTTTCCTGATGCAGTCTAAGCTTTGATTCAGCTTCTGCCAATTCATGAAGTTGCCTTAATAGATCACCGCCACCTCTGTGACAAAGAATTCATAGCCATATTAACAATCCCCCACTGACATCTATATATAATGCATTCATAAATATAGAAGTTTATATACTATACTTAAAGATAAAGAAATGGTATAACTTGCCAATTCTGATGGCATAACAAACCCTCAAAGAGTCGCAAGACTTTGGGTGTTCAAAAACAATCAAGGACGAAAGGATTGCTATTTAACACTTTCTGAAAGCAACTGCAAATTCCATTGGCAATACTAAAGCATATGAGCAACAAACCTGCGGCTACCACCAGTTAAAAGGCCACTCGGTTGAAATACGTCGCCTTCTAGAGTAACACTTGGTGTCCGAATTTCTCGACTAAAAGCAACCTGAAAATTACTCGATGAATGACAGATATAAGGCAGATGAGAAACATAACCTGGTAACTAATTAATATGCCCCTTAGAATGGCCTCGTGGTTCAAAGAGTAACAATAACCAAAAGGAAAGACTTACCTCCTTTGCAGCGTCAGTCGTTTTGCAGACAAAGGTTGATCCAAACACATATTCCATAGCATTCTGCAATAAACAAATCAAGTTTAGTGGCTTAAAAAAATCAAGTTTAGAAAAAAACAGTATCACAGGCAACAGGTTTTTGGAGTAGGCAGGATAGATATTTGAAGAGGGCATACAAAACATGAGATAAATTGAACATTGCACAGTGTAGAAACCCTGAAAGTGGGAACTGGGACGATGCACAGAACCAGTACTAGCCAGAAATAATTTTCAGGATAGGGGAATAATACCTTTAATTCTTCATCATAGCCCACTAAAGAAAGTGCCAATTCTGCATTCTCTTTCCCGACCTGGAAATTCAACCATATATATCATAGATTTAACTTCTTCAAGCAATGACTGAAGAAACAATAAAAGAGACATTAAATCAAGAGTTATGTAGAAATCACCAACCAACTTAGCAGCAGCCTGCTGAACTCTTGGCGGTACTCGGTGGACTTGAATTTTATTTAGAGGAATAATTGTTACTCTTCTGCGAAGTTCACCATTTTGAAGAAGTTGCTTTCCAGTATTTTCAGTGTCGACAACTACATTATACAACTTTCCACCAGCAGTAACCTGCTCGCAAAAACAATGTAAGAACAAACACAAGTTTGTTAAAGCATAAAATCCAAATGGAATACACCATTTCCTTACCTCTAAGGCAGTCATTGCTGATCTATCCTTCACTTCAATTAGCTTTGCTACTACCCCTTTTACTTTGGTCCGGTCAAAGTTTTTCACCGGATCACGGTAAGTGAACTGAACGTTTGATAAGTGTGCTGAGCGAGCTCTTGTTTCATCTTTTAGCTTCTGCATTAGCTCCATCTCGGAAGCACGATCCTAAAGAAGGTAAGTTATAGAAAGGCATTCAGGTGATAAGGAGTCATAAGTAAGTCCATCTTGAAGGATAATGTAGGCCAGGAGATATAGTATATGAACCTTTTCTAGAGATTCCATCTGGCCCTCTCTATATGGAAGAGATTCCAATGCCGATTTAACATTATCCAGATCTTTTTGCCTAGCATTCAGTTCATTCTCCACCGAAACTGCTTCTTCACGCTTTGAATTCAATTGCTTCCTTTTGTCTTTGAGCTCCTTTTCACAATGGCTATTTTTTTTTTTTAATTGCTTTAGTTCTGTTTCTGCATTGCCAACAGCACCTTTAGCTTCACTTAATTGATCTTCAAGGCATTTCTCGTCATTCCCACTGCTCTTGCCAGCTAGCACACCCTGTCAAACCACTTTGATGAGCGTTTGGAATATGAAATCAAAGCGTTTGGAATGTGAAATCAAAGCATTTCTCAGTACCATGAATAAAAATGATCAACTTGCTACACTTACTTGGTATTCTTTCTCGTACTCTTCCAAGCTCTTTGAAAGTTGCTCAGCCCTCTGCTTGACATCAGATGCTCCATCTTCGCATCTTTTCACAGCAGAGGCTTTCTCTTCTATGGACTGCTTCAGGTCTTCAATATTGTGGACAATCTAATAAATCAATAGATTTTCAGATTATGGTACAAAGAGAAACGGAAAAAGAGAAATAGATTAAGGACAGCAAAACTCCAAGTGCTAAAAAACAATCAATAAGATCAGATCAGGACACCTTTTCAGCATTTTGCCTTTCCCCCTGAAGAGTATCCTCTTTATTACTCAACACAGACACCTCGCGTACAAGGTCCTGAGAGAGCGCATCAACTTTATCAGACAAGACTTTTACTTCTCCCCCCATTCGGGCTTCTTTTTCAGCTGTCAATTTCGAGACCTCAGTCTCCATATCCTTTATCTCAACTTGCATCTTTTCAGTATTCTCGTCAATCTCTCTAATCTTCCCTTTGATTTCCTCCACCTCACCAACTGCAGTGTCTCTTATCCTCTCAGCTTGAACATACTCATAGGCAATACAGAACCTCTTCAGCCGATCCAATTCCGCGTTGCCATTAGCCCATTGCATGTACTGCAGTCGTTCCTTCCTCAACTTCTCCAAAGCAGGTAGTATTTCATGGTCAAGAAGCTTATTAATCTCATCAACCTTGCCCTGCTTCTTCTCAAGCGTTTTCAATGCAGACTCCTTCTTTTTCTCGTACATTCTTGTTCCAGCAGCCTCCTCAAGCATAGATAAGATCTCCGGAGGTTTCATATTTAAGACCTTCGTAATGCGGCCTTGCATAATGAGAAAATGTGGATTGTTGACATTCAGCTGCACTGAATGGAATAAGTTCTGGACTTGACTAGGTTGAGCAAGCTTCCCATTTATAAGATACTTGTTCCTTCCTCCAACCACAATCTGCAAATCACCCATAAAGATTGGTCTCTTGAAGCAATAAACAAGTTGAGCAATTTCATACATCTTGGTAGCATCTGCCGAAATCTCTAGATTAGCAAACAAAATGCATACCTCCCTCGAGTGTCAGTTGTGAGATGACAAATTAGTGATTTAAGAAAAGAGAACCTATGATATAAGGTTTACTGTCACTAACCTGTCTAGTAACAGTGATTTCGGAATGGTCTTCGTATCCAAGAGGACTCCTGCTCCGATCCGAGTTATCGAACACAACAGAGACCGTGGCCTTCGTAATTCCTGCTTGACCTTGCTTGTAGACGAGCTCCTGGAGGTTGGAAGCACGAACCTGCTGCAAATTGGTAATTCCCAGCACGAAGCAAATTGAATCGAGGATGTTCGATTTGCCAGAACCGTTGAGCCCAGTGATAGCATTGAAGAACGGATCGAAACCCTTTACCACCGTCCTGGTGGCATAAGATTTGAACCCCTCCAAGCATACCTCCTTGACGTACATTTCCCCCTCTTGAATTTCAAACGAGAAACCCTAGCAGGTGCCGAGGAGGTGTTTGAAGGAGAACGGACAGCGGGAAATGAAGCCGGCGTTTGGAAAAGGCTCGCTTCAGGGGTTTCCGAGTTAAAAAGCCATGAATCGCTGAGCTGAGCCCGGAAGTTCGAAATGAAAGATGCAGAACGAGTTCAGAAGCTTGTGTGACTGTGGAATTTGGAGTGTGGAGGGAGAGGGACGCCGATTTTTCGAATTTTTTGGGATGACGCGCTATCTGCTCTCGGGGGCAAAAAGCGGGAAAATAAACTTTTTGCATTAGTCTGTTTTGCCCTTTCCTAAGGGCCGAACTAGGCCCGCAGGCCGTTGAGAACTATGTTGGGCTTATTACACGCTTTCGGCCTGTTAAAAAACTATTTCCTAGCAATTTTTTAAGGAAAATATTTTCAGACATCAAATTTAGAAAAATATGACACGTAAATTGTAATACCTTAAGATTCCAAATTCTATCATGAAAGGGACCGGATATGGTGCTAACAGGGAGGGGTTACGGTGCTAATTGTACAATAGTTAGCACCGTCCTAACCAAGGGAAAAACTACTGCTAGTTTGAATTAGTAGTGATTTAGCTTAGATGTTGTATTGATTTTATAATAATTCGTAGTGATTTTTGCTAGTTATCACGGTGCTAACCCTTATAGGGATTAGCACCTAATCCCATCCCGGTGCTAACACCCTACAATGTAAGCATCCGACTAACACTTTTCATAAGAGTTATCGTTATCATTCGTTCGTTGTTAGCTTCCGTCCACCTTTACTTTCCACATTTAAGACAAACAGACCCCCTCTCTCCAAAACGATTAATTTGATCAATTTCAATTCTCATTCTCAACTCTTACGCGCTTCCGAAAGCCGCTAACCTCCATAACAACATCGATCATTCTCTGTGCTTCCGCACTACTGACCATCATTAAAAAATCCTTCACTACGTCGCAAGCACAACACCAATCAATCGTCGGCGCTTCCACACCGCTCGTCGCTGTTTTTGTTAGCGAACTAACCACTTGGTCCCAATAACTCGAGTTGTTGGGAAAGGGATAGTTAAGCCTTTTAACCTCTTATACGCCCCCTCAAACGAAAGCCTACCTTTGTTGGGGTTTTTTATACGGTTTGCACAGGTTGAACGCATCATTCCTTGTGCTGCCAAACCCATTAGGCTTTCAGTTTGTACAGGTTGGACATACCATTCCTTGTACTAAACCATTGTTTGCTTAAATTGGGGGTCATCATGAGGATTCGAAACCATGACCTTTCGGTTCTAGGCTCTGATACCATGTCAATAACCAGTTGATCCCAATAACTCGAGTTGTTGGGAGAAGGTTATGTTGGATCTTATAGCACTCTCTAACCATTCTTTCGGGCTTCCTATCATTCTTGCGTCGTAAAAACCGACTCCAAGCTACAGCAAATTCGGTCGACATTTATTCGTTAGTCCAATTCACTCTACGCATTCACATTTGTGGCGTCTTTAATCAGGATTATGGTGCATTTCCTCATATTTGTGGTCTCTACTTTGTGGTAAACTTTAGTACTGATGTGGAATAATAAATCTTAGGTTTAAATAGTTTCTAACGCTTGTGGTGTCTTTTCAACGAATTTGTGGTCTGGATCAGTAGGTTTCTGATTTGAATTGACTTCGACACCTGTGATGTGCTTTATTTACTTCCATGTCCTTCAAATTTGTGTTCTCTATTTTTCGGTCAATTTAAGTAATGGTGAAGAATAATAGATCTTACATTTACGTAGTGTTCAACGCTCGTGGTACCGTTTCAACGAATTTGTGGTCGGGATTAGTAGGTTTCTGATTTGAATTGACTTTGACACTTGTGGTTTGTTTTTCTTTACTTTCTGATATGCTTCATTAATCTTATTGTGTGCTTTCAACATATTTGTGGTTTGGTTAAACAGGTTACTGATCTACATCCACGGATTTCTGGTTTTAATTGTGTTCAACAATTGTGGCTTGTTTAATTACTTTTGTAGTTTGCTTAATTAATGTTCTGGTATACATTATCTACATAGTGGTCCACTTCATTTCATGAGTGTTTATCAATTGTGGCTTGTTTAATCACTCTTGTATTTTTCTTGATTAATGTTCTGGTATACATTATATGCATAGTGGTCCGCTTCATTTCATTATTGTTGTGATATTGTTCCACAAGTTTGTGGACTACCAAATTAAGTTTATGTTCTCTTTCAATAAAGCGTTGTGGTGTGATATTTGACATTTCTAATATGTTTTCCTACGTTGTGGCCTACCTTATTCACTAACTTCTTTCTCTGGTTTCCTGTGTCATAGGTACAAGTAACAATTGGTGCAATTATGTCAGAGAAAGCAGTGAAGATATATAGAAAGCAAAATAATATTAAGCTTATAAAAGGATCGGCACAAACAACAACAATAACAACAACAGAAGCTTCTGGCATAAATGGAAAGAAAACTAGAAAACCCGTGTTTGAGTTGTCATTCGGCAAAAGAAATCGTTGCAGCCCCAATAGAATACTGGATGTTATCTTCAAAGCTAAAATGTAACTGATACAAAGTTGAGCCAACTAAAAATCAGTGGGTTTGAACATGTGGCAAGTGTGAAGATCACAAAGATGTCAAATTCTTTTGTCATGTGGGTTCTCAAAATCTTTGATGTGCAAATCTAGTATTTCCATCTATTGCGTCATGGTGAAATCAATATAATAGAGCACGACATGGGGAGGGTGTATGGGCTGCCACGAGGTCAATATGAGGTTGATATAACAAAAGAGTTAATCACACAAGTGAAGAGTGCATGGGGAAAGAGTTTAGGTCTTCCACATGTAGCGAAGGAAATGCCAAGCTCGAAGATGTGACCTCGAGCTTGGGTTCGAGTTCGGTTAAAGCAAAACCAAAACCCGAACGCCTAAGAATACGGGCTGAGTGCTAATTCTTGGATGTTTTCAGCCGAAACCCAAAAAATCCGAAACCCGAAACAAACCCGAACCCGGAAAACAAAAAATGTATCTAATCGGGTCTGTTTCGGGTAAACCCGAAAAACCGAACCCGAATAGACACCCCTATATGTGGGTTGCTTCATACTTGTGGTATGCATTCTCAAATTTATGGACTTGTTGTGGTGTCTAGTGGACAACTTTGTGCTAGTTATGGCCTCATATTTGTACCTTGAAAACTCCATATACTTCTCTTCACAACTCCTTTGGTCCTCCAGAGTTGTACAATGGTTGATCCAAATTCTCATGGGTCGTGTTGTACCTTGAAAACCATAAAAACATACCAAGAATGCATCAAAGAGTACAAAAACATATCCTAGGTCTATTAAAGGTTCATTGATCAAATAGTTATGATTTATGTATGAAATACAAGAAAGTACTAAAAATGCATTGATAGAAGGGGAAAGTGTATCAAACATGGGAGTGATAAACACTAAAAATAGAGTGTCATCAACAGGTGCTTCAGACCATATATAATTTCGTAAAACCTTATTCAGTGAGTCCAGAGAAGTTCAAAACACCTTTGTTTGCGTTACAAACAACACCATAGTGTCTGGTACACATATAGGATTAATCAAATTGCCATTGGTTTCTTTATGTATGATGTGTTATTAGTCCTTAGATTTTATTTCAACCTAAGTTCATTTAGTAAATTAACTAGAGACTTCCCAATCTCATTACAATTCCAATATGATAATTTTCAAATCAAAGACCTTCTAAGCATTGAAGAAGATGGGTTAGCGAGAGAAACTAGAAGACTCTATTATCTTCCCTTTCCTTCAAGTCATTGCAAAACCTTGCAGCCTTTATCCAAAAGTCAAATAGCTTCTTTCAACTCTAGCTGTAACTAGTAGTAGGATCAAGCATTGTGAATTATGTCACCTATCTAAACATAAGAAACTCACATTTCCTATTAGCACCAGCACTGCACCTGATGTCTTCCATTTGATTTATGCGGATATTTGGGGTCCTCTATCAGTTACTTCTTATGATGGGTACATTTCATTTCTTAATATGGTCGATGATTGCTCTAGAGTTGTTTGAGTTTACTTAATGCACCATAAAAGTGAAGTGAGAGTATTAATAGAGTGATGTGTAGCTTGGTCAATAATCAATTTAACAAAATAGGCAAGATAGTGAGAAGTGGCCAGAGGAAGGAATTTGAAATTTGTCAAATTTTCACAAAAGAAGGCATATAACACCAAGTCTTGTGTGTATAGACACCATAACAAAATGGAAGAATGGAGAGAAAGCATTAACAGATACTAAATGTTGCAAGATCTTTGATGTTTCAATTTGGTATTCCTCTTGAATATTAGATTGGCTCCGTTCTTCATTATGTGTATCTCATAAACATAATCAATGATTATTTTAAGTAACAAATCACCTTATGAATTTTTGTATCAACGAACTCCTTTACTGGGAAATCAAAGATTTTTTGGTTGCTTATGTTATGCTAGTACGCTAGCTTAAGGGAGAACTAAACTTGCTCCCATAGCTAGACAATGTGTGCTTTTAGGCTTTCCATCATGAATTAAAAGGTACAAGTTATTGGACTTACATGATAACAAGGTGTTAATGTCAAGAGATGTCACCTTTTTTTTTTTGAAGACATTATTCATTTCAGGCAAGAGGATATTGAGTCACGCATCGATCCTGTACAACCCACCATTTCATCTACTTCCCACGTTCCGGCTTTTTCTCCTACCATTGTTGCCCCCTTTATGATCTTCTCAACCTTCACTTCAACTTCTTCACCACCTCTCAATTTTATTCATCTATAGATGAAGGGGGCATCCTAAGGAACACACCTCCTCTTTTAAATCTAACCATTACAATTACTTTGATGCTTATGAGCAAGAATTACTCCCACAACAGGATGTGGATCTAGATGATGATGGCTTAATGATATAATGAAGACCACCTAGAAATATCAATATTCCATCGAGGTACAAATACTATCACCTAGACACTTCTTTGCAGTTGTATCAAGTAAACAATAATTTTAAATGTGTATAACTTCAGTCCAGCAGATAGAATCTTTGCTAAGAGTGTTGTGAATCAAGTTGAACTAACCTCCTATTATGAGGCAATTAAGAGTGATGGATGGAATAGAGTAGTAGATGTTGAGATACATTCATTGGAAGAGAATCATATATGAGACATAAGGCCATTACCAAAAGATAAAAAGGAAATTGGTAACAAATGAATGTTTAAGATTAAATTTTTACCTAATGGCACAATAAAGAGGTACAAGGTCAGACTTGTAGCCAAAGGATCCACGCAAATACATGAGACTGGTTTCTTGGATACCTTTTTCCTTGTAGCCAAAATAAATTATGTGTTAAAGCATTTTAGGTAGTAGGAATAGTGAAGAACTGTATACTAAAGCAACTTGATGTGTCTAATGCCTTCTTGCATGGAGAATGTGAGAAGGAAGTTAACATGAAGATTTATTTGGGAATCATAGTACCTAATTCTAATGGACAAAAAGTGGCACACAGACTATAGAAGTCATTGTATGGGCTTAACCAAGCCTTAAGGCAATGGTTTGCAAGGTTGACAAGCTTCCTAATGAATAATGATTTTGCTCAATCAATATCTAATAATTTTGTCTTTACTAAGTGTGTACATGGAAAAATTGATATACTTCTTGTGTAAATGGATGGCATAATCATTGGTGGTGATGCACATAAGGATATTGATTCGGTGAAGATAGTCTTAAGTGGGGTTAATTGCAACGGATACCACATAAGTATTCATTTCGTTGCATAATAACCATTTAAATTGTAATTGCAACTAAATTACATAAGTCGACTTTTGGTTGCACCATTATATTTTCTGTCCTTTAAACTGATATCAAATTTAAGTTTTCCACCTTAATGGGCTATTTTTTTTTCACTTTCTTACTCTCAACAAAATGAATATATTTTTTTATATAAAAATGAAGGATTGAATAAACCTGGTCACAATAGCCCTTTGAAAATCTTCTCTTGCTCTGTGGTTATCGATCCTCTTGTAAAATTATTTATAGAGTTGGAGATGGGGGGCTTCGGCTGCGAACTTCGGTTGAAAAACTGAGTTTCGCTTTTGAAGTCTTTCTTTAGCAGAACACTAGTGACAAAGTTATGATAAAACTTCACCTGAAATTCCCTCATTACTTTACTCTTTTTGTCGCTCGATTTTACTGCTTAAGACACGTTTCTTAATTCTTCTTCACTCATCCAGTTTAAAGCATCCCCGTGTATTTAATCTCCATATGCTTCTTTAGTTTTTATCTGATCGTCATCTGAAGTTCAGGTGTGCATAACTCAGGTAAAGAAAGACTCTTTATGCTGGAATTTCTTTAATCTCGAATATAAATTACAACACGTATACAACAATAACATGTACAAATGCATTTATAATAGATGAATTTAAACAATTTATAAGAGGACCACTCAAAAAGCTTTCCCTCGAAAGAAAAGTATATACTGAGGTGCCAATTATGCAAAACATATAATAAACAAAAAATAGAATATGAATTGCATTTCACCTTCCACATAAGTTTAAAAATTGACTTTATGAGAAAGTAAGCCAAAGTTTAATTCAATTAGAACCAAAAAATTATAAAAATGAAACAATTGTAAATTTTGACGAAAACAATAAATGAGGGCATAAGATAATTAAAGAGAGCGCTAGTAATACCTAAATGAAGATGGAAGAATGTGAGGAAAAATAGAATTGTGTAAATTGATGCAAAAAATTTCAATTTGATACTTGCCGCTAAGTTTAAGAATGGAAAAAATAATGGTGCAACCGGAAGTTGACTTATGTGGTTTAGTTGTAACTAAAAAAACTTAAGTGATTAGTATGCAACGAAACCAATACTTACGTTGTATCCAGTGCAATTAACCCGTATTAAGTGAGAGTTCAAATCAACATGCCGAGACCATTAAAGTACTTACTATCTATGGAAGTAACAAGAAATGCACAAGAAATGAGTGCATTTCAAAGGAAGTTGAGCTGCTCAAAAGACACTGTATACCTTGAATCAAGGGGATGCAAGTCTCGAATTGATACAAAGTTAAACTGGTTGCAAAATGAACTTTTCTAGAAGATGGAAATTGTTATAGAAGGCGAATTGGGAGACAACACTACCTCACCATAAGTAGACCAAATATAGCATTTCATGTGCAGAGTTATGTCAATATCAAAGAACCCTTTTCATGAACATTTGTATGTGCTTATAGGGTTCTTAGGTGTTTGAAAAATTCTCCAAGTCAAGGAATTCTCTTTAATAGCAAATCAGATTTGAGATTGATTAGTTACAGTGATTCTGGGTGAGCAAGTTGCCCTGATACAAGGAGAATTATGTTTGGTTATTGCACATCTTTTGGAACATCTTTACTTACATACATGACTAAGAAGCAAACAATTATGTCCAGATCTTCCTCTGAAGCAGAATATAGAGCTATAACTCGTCTTACTTGTGAATTCCCGTGGTTAAGGAGATTGCTAGCAGAACTGACAGTCCATGAACCCTTATCAATCCCAATCTACTCTGATAACATATCAACCATACATATCATAGCGAACCTTGTTTTCCATAAGAACAAAGCATATTGATATATATACGAATGTTACAAGGGAAATAAATGAGAGTGGTTTGATTAAATTTCAACATGCCAAAAATGTGGATCATAAAGTATATATATTCACAACGGTTTGGATCCTTTTTGTTAAGGGGAACTGTTGAACAATTTGGGATTTGCAAGTGAAGCTTCATTGTCAACTTGAGGGGGAGTATCAGATGGGAAAGGATTGATACGTAGTGGTACCATGGAGCTGTACAGATTACTGGAAGAAGAAAAACCTGGTATTTCAAATGGGCATTTTGTTTCTATTTGTGTTACTTGTTTTAAGTTGGACGATGTCGTTTTATGAGGTGTTTGAACCTTAAAAACACAGTTTGGCTAATAACTTTCAGTATTAGGTTCCGATCTGGACTCTCTTGCTTAATCTCCTCGGCAGTTAGGGATGGCAACAAAACCCGAATCCACGGGTACCCACCTGACCCAACCCGGTTAATGCGGGTAAAACCCGTGATGACGGGTTTTGGGTCGGGACCCGTTCACTATTCACCAGGTTGTGTTTGGGTTTAGGTAAACCCTCCCCATGGGTACCCGGCTACCCGCCTACACCCATATAATTAATTTTTCCGGTATATTTAATATTTAAACAACTAACCTTTTTTATGTTTGTGGAAACATGTCTACTTTTTTCTTTCTAATTGTGTAGAATGAAGTAGATATTATCGAGTAGAGAGTGGAAAAGCTTAATTGACAAGGAGGAAAAAACTTTCAATTAATCATGTTGTTTATGGATAATTTGTGATTTGCTTCAATTTTCTTGAGTTTTCTAGATTGGTATTGAATCATTTGTATGGTTAATTTGTGATTTGCTTGAATTTTCTAGAATGATGTTTTAGATATGGATAATTTGTATTGAGAGATTGATATTTGACTTTTATTTTGATAGGAACTTGTTATTGTAAATTTTTTACGACAAAAACCCATGGGTACCCATGAACCCGCGAATACCCAACGGGTTGGATTGGGTTTGAGTTTTTCAAACCCAGTGGGTTTTACCTCAGGTTTTTTTTACGGATAAACCCATGAGTTTGGGTTTGGGTTTGACAAACCCGACCCAACCCGACCCATTGCCATCCCTATCGGTAGTGGAAGACTTTGTAGAGAGGAGGGGGCGGCCCTCGTGATCTACGTTCTAATGTCCAATTTAGTGCGAGGTAAGAATAGTGTATGGGAAAGTAGAGTGAACAGGTTTGGGGAAAGTGACCTTGTGGGAAGAGAGAAGAGGGTCCTTTGCTTAGACGGCTTGAGCCTCCTTATATAGCGGTTTGAAGCCTCCTTAAGTGTGATTGAGCCCAATTCTAAGACGCCTTGTGGTGGGCTTGAGCCCGTCAATGATCGGGTTAGATCAGGTCCTTAAGGCTTAATCTTTAAGGAAGATCTTAAACCATCTCCAACCAATAGGAGAAGGGGAGAGAAAAACATTAGTAATAATTAGTTAACTACCTAAAAGGGTAAGACTGGAAATATAATAAAAATTTAATGTGATTAATAATTAAAAAGGAAAATGATAGAAACCACGTTTGCGATGCCTCACTATTGAACATTTTTATCGGGAAAATCGGCCTCTTCTGAACCCTAAAATCGTTTCCCACGAAGCCACGGCTTCAAACTTGTCGCCAGCTAGCCATCGCGCTCTGGGTGCAATCCCGGCATCAGAGCCACTGCATCACGGCTGCGTCATGTCGTCGCCAAGTCACGGCTGCATCAGTTTTGGTTTCCTCATCTGCAACCTCCTCGTCGTCAAGTCGCGATCACGTCGTCGTTCCGTCTGCAAACCCGCCATCACAGCTGCCTGGTCGTTGTTGTTTCCCCCGTCGCGACCATCTTCTCGTCAGATTCTTGTCTACGTTGCCACCGGCTTCCCGTCTGCGTGATGGGTGGTGATGACAATAAATTTGCTTATAATGTTAATAACGTAAGGCTAAAGATAGATAACCAATGTTAATAATGTAAGTTAGAGTGACAACAAAATGTTGATACCTTTGGTTAAAATGATAATAATGTATCTTAAAATGTTAATAACGTAGAATAAAATGGAAAGAATTTGTATTGTTAATAATGTAGTTTAATAGATGTTGAAAGTGTTACAATAATTTGTGAAAGTGTTAATAACGTGGGTTAATATGATAATAACGTAAGGGAAAAGATTGGTAATGAATGTTAACATGTTAATAATGTTGGCTAAAATGATAATAAGGTAGCTTAAAATATTAATAACATAGATTAAAATGAAAAAGCTCTTTTTTAATTACGTGGGTTAAAATGTTAATAACATGGGCCAGAATGGTAATAACGTAGTTTAAATTGTTAATAAATAATAACGTAAGTTATAATGAAACTATCTCTATATAACAAAAGTTAAAATGTTAATAATATAGCTATATATTATTGAAAGTGTAACTAATTATTTGTTAAAATGTTAATAACATGTTAATAATGTAGGTTAAAATGATAATAACGAGACTTAAAATGTTAATAATGTAGCGACTGCGAAGGGAGGCAACGCCGGGTAAGACCTACGCCGAAGGTAAGCTACGCTCGGCAGGAAGACGACGACAACCGTTGAGGGTCGGAAGCTGGGGATTGTTGTTGGAGACGGAAGTGATGGCGATGCTAACGAGAGAAGTAGGTCGTTGGTGGACTGGGCCGGAGAGCTCAGCGGGAGGGAAGTTGGACCAGCGGCGGCAACGGAAGCTAGGTTTCGGCGTTGGTGGACTGGAACGACGACGACAAAGGGAGCTGGCTGTCGTCGACGGAGAACGCTTGCGGGAGCAGAATCGCCGACCAGAGAACTCAGCGAGAGAGACGGTCGAAGAAGGTGTTTTGATTTGACAGAGAAACAGTTCAGATGCTTGCGGAAGGAAAAAGATAAAGACGATACGTGGGAATATACATCAGTAGGGTTACGTTTTTTAATTTAATTGTAATTCCCTTAATAACCCTAACAACTATTTAACTAATAACTCTTCACTAACTACCTAAAATTGAATTAGCCAATCACAATGCTTTAAGATCTTCCTTAAGAAAAAGGGTTTAAGGACCTGAACTTAGGCCATCGACGATGTAGTAGCTTATCGCATTATGCAAATTAATACATATCCCAACATAAGGGTTTATTAGTTGTCTGCAATACACTATTTAATTGGCTTAACGACCATTACAACAAAGATATGTGCAATCATACTATTAAGCTGCTTTGAATTTGAACTAAGGATAAAAGGATCAAATGACTCGACAAAGTTTTCTAAGCTTCCTCCTTAAGAAATCATGTGTAAATCGTCTTAAACCTCTTATATGTCATTCATGATTTTACACGAGGAATATGTACACTTTAGTAAATATACATACATTCTATTATAAAAAGGATGGTTTCCAAGTTACTGTTAATTCGTAATTAACATCAACTTTAAGGATATAGTTGAGGAATGACACATGGCAAGAAGAAAGGGCATTAGCTATGAGTTTTTTCAATTTTATTATTGGTTTCTTTTTCTTCTCCATTTACCATTTTTATTATTTTCTCCCTCATTAATCTCTCCCCCTATTCCTTTTATATTATTGTTTCTTGTGCTAAAACCGATTAACTTTCGTATTTGCTTTTGTATTCTTAATTCAGGAATTTCTATTATAAAAAAGTTGGTTTCCAAGTTACTATTCATTAAACGGTTAATTCGTAATTAACATCAACTTTAGGGGTATAGTTGAGGGATGACACATGGCAAGAATAAAGGGCATTAGCTATGAGTTTTATTTTATTTTATTATTGGTTTCTTTGTCTTCTCCTTTTACCATTTTTTATTATTTTCTCCCTCATTAATCTCTCCCCCAATTCCTTTTATATTATTGTTTGTTGTGCTAAAATCGATTAACTTTCATATTTGTTTTTGTATTCTTAATCTCACGAAATCGATGAAATTGTTCAAAACCGACTTTCGTATTTGGTTATACATTTTACTCATCTCTCTCACTAGATGTTGAATAGAAATTTAACGATGAAATCACTCACTCTCATCGAAAGTCGAAAGTCGAAAGAGGCAACGGAATCAATGAAATAGCTCGAGACCTACTTTCGTATTTGGTTAGAGACCGACTTTTGTTCTTGATTATGCATTTTTACTAATCTCTCTCACTCGATGTTGAATAGAAAGTTAACGATGAAATCACTCTCTCAATCGAAAGTCGAAAGAGACATCAAAACCAATGAAATAGCTCAAGACTGACTTTCGTATTTAGTTATGCATTTTTACTCATCTCTCGCTTTAGGTCGAATAGAAGGTTATCAATGATATATCACACAAGCAAAAAGTACGAAGTGGAATTGGAATCAATGAAATCGCTCGGGATCGAATTTCGTATTTGGTTATGCATTTGTACTCATTTCTCTGACTCAAGGTCTAATAAAAAGTTAACATTGAAATTTCTCACTCTCAATCAAAAAGTACAAAAGTGACATCAGAATCAACAGAACGAGTTACTAAGTTCTTCCTTCTTTTCGTATTTTTCCTTTGCAATTTGTTGATTTTCATATCACCTATTTCTCTTCTATTTACCATCTTAGTTGAAAATCTTGGGTATATCATCAAATAAGATTTAGACTTTCAGTTTCTTGAGTTAGTATTTCTTATATGTTAGTTTATTCTCTTACAATCACATACCAACATTTATATTGCTTCCTCGCCCCGAAGCACAGCGAGCGGGCTTCTCTAGCATGAATAAAACAATACCAACTATAACATTGTTTAGTCAAGTCACACCGTTAATGGCTTAATGCAATTCAGTCGAATAATTACAAACATGAACAAGGGGAAAAAGTCCTAAAACAACATAAGAACCGGGAAATTATTACAAACAGGTCCAGCAGAATTACAAAGAAAATGTCACTATCTGAAATCAAACTCCATCACCATCGGAAACCCCTCTAATGGAATCAGCAGCATCATCGGGAGGGAAAACAACATTGTCATAAACAAGCCCCGCAACCGCCGCTCCGATCAACGGCCCGACCCAGTAAACCGCCTGGTTCTTGAACTTCCCGGCAATGACCGCCGACCCAAAAGCACAAGCCGGGTTCATCGACCCTCCGGAGAACGGCCCCGCCGCCAACACACCCGCTCCAGCCGTGAGCCCAATCACCAGCGGCCCAATCGCCCCGAACGGCCCACGTCTCGGGTCACTGCAAGCGTAGACCGTGTACACCAACACAAATGTCAAAAGCCCTTCCAGCATCGAAGCCCCAAATCCGGTCATTTCTTCTGCAATCGCGTACGCCGGAACACGCTGTGAAAAACAGAGAAATGTCTAATTAGGCCAAAACCTGAAATCGATGGATACCAAAAGGTACTATTGGTAATTGGAATGAAACTGATGGGATTACTTGAGAAACAGTCATGACTCGGAGAATGAGAGAAGCGAAGACGGAGGCCAGCATCTGAGACAGCCAGTAGAAGAGTGCGGTAGGGACGCTGATGTGGCCGCCGACGGCCATTCCAAACGTGACGGCGGGGTTGACGTGTCCTCCGGAAACTCCTGCGGCGATGTAGACGGCGGAGGAGAGGGCGAAGGCATTGGCGATGGCTACTGTTATTAGGCCGGATGTGTCGCCCGCTGCTTCAGGTGTCAGTTTCTCTGGGATTTTTTTTTTTTTTTACAATACCAAAGATTAGACCATAATCAGAACCCAGTTGAAGAAATCTGGTTTTCAATTGAAAAAGGGAAATAGAGAAGAACGGTTTAGACTCACTGGAAGCCATGGAAGAGCCGACGACAGAGAACACGAAGAAGAAAGTGGAGATGAATTCTGCGAGATACGATCGGAGAGCATCTGGCGCGATGGATTGCTGGAATCGGGAGGAGAGGGAGAGATGAGGCATTTTCCTGGTCAACATGAGAACGCGAACAACGCTGAATCGTGCTACAATGGCAGTTTCTTTTCTGACTTTGCAGAGCAGTTAGTTATGGTGATTGCAGGCAGAAAACAGGACACAGTGATGCGTTATGATCACGGGGAAGAGATAAGCACGAGAATCTTCCATGTATTTATAAACGTTGAAGGAGTTGCGACTTTTGGCTCCAAGAGGCTCTGTAATTTGAAAATGTAACTGCCAAATTTTGCTTTGTGACAGAGCCCAGATGGTGGTTTTCCATAATCCATCGGCGGTGCTCTGCTTTTGGGCCGTTAATAGCAGCATGCATTCTTTTCAGAACAGATATAAGCGGGCCCAAGGAGTTGAAGATGAAACTAACGAATCAAACTTTAGTACTGCCTAGCTACATGATAAAACATTCCTTGCATGGACAGTAACTACATTAGAATAACCCACATGTCAAAGTCTGCAGCTTTTCCTCAAGAACACTGCAGATTGCAGAAAAGTTTGTTTTGAATCAGGCAACAAACAAGTTCCCTACAAGCAAAAACTTGGTTCTGGACCACCATTGAATTCTATTTCCTCGATCCTGAAGACAATAACCAAAAACCACATTTATACAGTAGAAGTTTTAAACTTTGTAACTGGCATGCTGGAGTGACCCGAAGTTCCCAAAAACCAAACCAGAGACAGATTGCTTTCTGTTTTTCCTCTCCAAGATTACCCCTTTTTCAATAAGAATTACGAAGCACAGCTACAAAACGGACTTCTATGGGTCATTCGTTGATGGTGAGCTTGAGTAGTCGAGGGGGCTTGGGTTTGATCAGCGGCCGGACCTCCGTCTTGAACAGAAGAAAACAGAGGTTATCCACCGAGAAATACACAAACCCGCCGTTGGCATGGGTTACAAACGACCGGAAACTCTTCCCTGCTAATGCAGTGCCAAGCCGGCCCGTACGCTCCATCAAACTCCTGATCACCCCACAAAAACAGTCAAATCAAACACTGAAATTATATCTCTGCTTCCAAATTATCAACACAATGCGCCCCGAGAATTTCGAGAGTTACGTGTAAGTTCTTCGTGATTCTTGAAAATTACGTATAAACAGAGTATAAACCATAAAGAAGTAGTTGCAAATCATTTCACATTTACTAGTGCAGCCTAACGGAAGGGTAATCTTATACGGTTGAGGAAATGTTGGTTCGATCATGGCAGACATATTTTTACCTTTAAAAAAGTACTTGAGGGAATGTTGGTAGCCGTAGGCATTCATTTTTAGCTCTAGAAAATGGTGTAAATTTTGCATTACATGTTTTAAGGACTCTTTTGAATATACAATGATTAAATTTTTTTTTGTAATAGATTGTACACATTGATTTTTCAGCTATAAAAATCATGAAACATGTTAGGCATTGGAATGTATTATTATTTGTTGGTAATTAAATCATTTATAGTCAAAATGACATGATAGTTTATTCGTCATCTAATTGTCTTAAAAAGTGTCTTGGGCGATTTTGATGATTAAAAGTACTCTTTTTAAAGTTGGTATTATATTTTTGTGTTTTTTTTTGCCTCTTACGGATAAACATTTTTGGCCCCCGAAGCTCGAATCCTGGCTCAGCCCCTGACTAAAACTATAGCCAGTCTAAGTCAATGGAGCTTAATTAGACAACAAAAGTCTTCCAGTGCGGTTGTTGGCTAAAAGCAGAAAGAATAGTAAAGATTCAGTGGGTAAAACAAAAACAGAGGAAGCAACTTAGTTTTAGAAACTTCCTCATGGACCTTTTTCAAACACATGGCGAGGCGAGTGGGGTTGGGGCTAAAAGCAGAAAGAATAGTAAAGATTCAGTGGGTAAAACAGAGGAAGCAACTTAGTTTTAGAAACTTCCTCATGGACCTTTTTCAAACACATGGCGAGGCGAGTGGGGTTGGGGCGTTTATCGTGGCAATTAGCATCGAGAAAAGATCTGGTATCAGGGAAGAATTAGAGTTCTTCGCGGGATTCAACTCAAGTTCAAAAGGAAGAGTCGACTGTTGCCAATGACGCCGTTCCCACGAGTAAACACAGAAGCTGGAGTGAAGTCGTTTCTGGCAAAGTTCCAATTAGTCCCTGATGTTTGTAATTTGGTTTCTTTCCATTTTAGTCATGTACTTGCTTGAAGCACAAGCATTGTCTTCTTCCCCAATCTGTTTGTACAAGCAAACTAGACAGCTATATAAGTTGTAGATCAATGAAACAAACTAAGTTCTTTTCCTCTCCAACCCTAAAAGGTTGATATGGTATCATAGCCTCAACCCTAGCCGCCACAATCCATAAAAATGGTTGCTGCAACACAATCTGCAACAACAACAGAAGCATCACCCTCTATCCCCACCAATGTCGATCCAATGTCTAGCCCCTTCTACCTCCATGGTTCTAAGCAACCTGGTCTCCAGCTCGTTGCTGAAAAGTTCACCCCCATTAACTACAACGAATGGAGCAAAGCCTTCCACAATGCTCTGGGTGCAAAGAACAAACTGGGCTTTGTACAATGGTTCCATTCCAGATCCAGGCCAAGGGCATGCCACAGCTTGGGCATGGACCAGAAACAACATCATGGTCCTCTCCTGGATTCAGCAAGCTGTGGATCCTGGCATTCGAAAGACAATCATGTCCTGCAAAACAGCCATGGAAGCTTGGAGGAGCCTGCGTGACAGGTATGGCCAAGGTGACATGGTCAGAATGGTTGAAATCATTGAGTGAATCTGCAACCTAAAACAAGGTAACTTGTCTGTCACTAAGTACTATGGAAACCTCACAGCCCTAAGGGATGAACTTGACAATTACCAGCCCATAAAACCTTGTATGTGCACTACCAACAACCACAATACTTGTAGAGCTATGCAATTGGTTCTAGGGTACATAGACACAAACTATGTAATCCAATTCTTAAGAGGCCTGAATGACAACTTCACAAGTGTAAGGTCACAGGTGCTGTTTGGTGACACTTTACCAACAATTGATCGTGTGTTTCAAGTTTCAACGAATGTTGCAACACGAGAGGCAGCTATCAGGCTCTCAATCAGGGAAAAACCCCACATCTGAAGGGATGGCCTTTGCTGTTCAAGGCAATCATAACTATCTTGGCAGAAAACCACGACCCTACTGCATCTTTTGCAAGTTCACAGGGCATATAGAGGACACCTGCTATCATAAGCATGGATGGCCTCGTGGTCTAAGTAATCCTAAGGCTCCAACTACTCACAGACAATTGGAATGCACTCATTGCAAGAAGCAAGGACACACAGAAGACAAATGCTTCCAAAAGCATGGTTATCCTCAGAGACCTGGCTACAAAGGCAAAGTATATGTTAATGCATCAAGCACAACAACAGACAATGATGAAGTCAGATTCACCAAGGCTGAATATGACAAGTTCATCCACATCATGAAGGAAAAGGAAATGGGTAAGGTTCAGCACAGTTCAAGCCCTTCTTTCTCTGCTTCTACATGGACCACCCCTAACTCAATCACTTCAAGTAAATTTACCTTAACTGCTTCTAATGATTCCTCTGATCATCATGCTTGGATACTTGACACAGGTGCTTCAGACCACATTGTGTGTTCTCTAAAGTACCTGGTCCAGCCAAGACAAATCTCCTACATTCCCATAACCTTACCTACTGGAGATCAAGTTGTAGCTACTCATGTTGGCACAATCAACTGCATTGCCAATCTTCCCCTTCAAAATGTCTTATTTGTTCCCAGATTCAACTTCAATCTCATCTCTGTGAGCAAACTGACCACAAACCCCTCACTCCACTTAACTTTTTTATCCACTGTCTGTCTAATACAGGATTTGCAGTTGAAGAGGATGATTGGTTCTGCTAAGCTCACCCATGGCCTGTACCTCTTTGATAGCACCCTCATTGCCAACCCCCCACCCCTTTTGCTGCAGCCACTCCACCATCTTTTGACTTATGGTACTACAGACTAGTCCATATTTCCCATTCCAAAGTCCCTCATTTGAGGAAAATCTGTACATCCATAGATACAAATGCATCTATCCCTTGTGATACTTGTCATTTTGCTAGACAGAAAAGACTTCCCTTCCCCTATAGCAACACAGTTTGCACACAAGCTTTTGATCTTATTCATGTAGATCTTTGGGGTCCAAACTCTGTCCCTAGTCATGATGGATTCAGATACTTCTTTTAACTATAGTTGATGATTTTACTAGAATGACATGGATTATCCTTCTGCAAGCAAAATCAGAAACCAGAAAAAAACTTCAACATTTTTGCAACCATGTTGAAAGACAATTTCAAACCACAGTTAAGAGAATCAGGAGTGACCAAGGCAAAGAATTCCAAATGCATGATTTTTTCAACAACACTGGAATCATTCATGAACAATCCTGTGTTAAAACACCCCAACAAAATAGCAAAGTGGAGAGAAAACACCAACACATCCTAACTGTTGCTAGGGCTCTTAAATTCCAGTCAAATCTACCAACTGGTTTTTGGTCTGATTCTGTCAAGCATGCAGTTTACCTTATAAACAGAGTTCCTACAATTGTTCTGGGGAACCAAACTCCCTTCCAAAAACTTTTTCACAGACCACCAGACCTTACAGACCTTAAGGTTTTTGGTTCACTATGCTATGCCACTACCCTCACAAATCACAAAACTAAATTTGACCCTAGGTCTAGGAAGTGTGTGTTCATAGGCTATACTCCAGGTACCAAGGGCTACAAACTCTATGACCTGATCAACAACACTGTTTTCACATCCAGAGATGTTCATTTCTATGAAACACACTTCCGATTCAAAACACAAGCCTCACCTCCCTCCACCAACAACCCATTCCCCACTTCTCTTGACCCAACCCTGTTTGAAGACTTTAGCCCCCTCTATCAACCAACACCCTCACCATCTTCTACTCCAGAACACCAGTTTCTAGACCTCCAGGTTGAGTCTGATGATGATAATTCACACTCACCATCCTCTTCCTCCCATCCTACTTCACCAACATTATCACCTTCCCCACCACCACCACTACAGGGTACTCACCTTTACCACATGCGAGATTCCAAGGTTGCTTTATCTCCTCCAAGACTTCTACATTCCTTACAACCAACCGGCAACCCTGTTCTGCGACAACCACTCTGCGATCTACATCGCCGAAAATCCAACTTTTCACGAACGAACGAAGCATATCGAACTCGATTGCCACTTCGTTCGTGAGAAACTTCTTGCAGGGATGATCAAAATCCTTCATGTCTCATCACTCCATCAGCTGCCTGACATCCTCATGAAGCCATTACCACCAGCAACCTTCAAAAACATCTTCTCCAAGCTTGGCGTCCATAATTTGTGCCCTCCAGCTTGCGCGCGGGGGGGGGGGGGGGGGGGGGGGGGGGGGGGGGTATCAGGGAAGAACCAGATTTCTTCGCGGGATTCAACTCAAGTTCAAAAGGAAGAGTCGACCGTTGCCAACAACGTCGTTCCCACGAGTAAACACAGAAGGTGGAGTGATGTCGTTTCTGGCAAAGTTCCAATTAGTCCCTAATGTTTGTAATTTGGTTTCTTTCCGTTTTAGTCATGTACTTGCTTAAAGCACAAGCATTGTCTTCTTCCCCCATCTGTCTGTACAAGCAAATTAGACAGCTATATAAGTTGTAGATCAATGAAACAAACTAAGCTCTTTTCCTCTCCAACCCTAAAAGGTTGATACTGGTAGACCAAAAGGCGCGCTCCTACATCGTCCCTGGCATGTCGGCGGATCTCAGCTGGACGTTTAAGTCGACGGCGATTGTCGCCTGCTTCACCTCGTGATTCACCATGGACGGGACAACAAGCAATCTCGGAGGCCTTGGTGGTGGTGGGCAGTACCTGTACCATCGCTCCGCTATTGCTCTTTCCCAGCTTCTGACTATTCTTCTTCTCTTCTCTCCCGCCGGTATCTGGCTGAAGCTCTTCCATGAAAGTCCCCGACAGGGCGAGGACAGAGAGACAACATAGGTGGAAAGAAGAAGTGGAGAGAGAGAGAGAGCGCGCGAGGGAGAGAGTCGAGAGATGCGTGTTATATGGTTAAAGCTGAAATGTGTTTGAACAAGAGGTTTGACTAACCCAGGTCACCAGGTGGAGAAAAAGGACTAAGCAAAAGGAACAAAGCTGCATAAAACTATAATGAAGGATAGAGGGTAAATGCCATGTTTGGTCACTGGGATTATTAAAATGTGTCATGTTTAGTAACTGAAAAAAAATTAATATCAATGTTGGTCACTCGAATTAGTAAAACAATCCACGTTTGGTCACTCTCTGTTGGTCTCCGTCCAACTCCGTTAATAAAGTCCATGAAGTGCTGACATAGCAAACAGAATCGCTTAATCAGCCAAATTTAACCCGAAAAAACCAACCCAACCCGCCACATCATCACAACCTGACATCATTATAACTCTAACCCAACCCATATCCTAACCCATGACCCATGGCGAACCACCCTTCTCTGTCTCCTCATCCTTCTCTCTTTCCCAATTTTCTTACCCAGAAAATCAAAAAACCCAAATCCATTCATACCTTCCATCAAATCCACCTGCAGAACTTCAACTCTAACTCTAGATCTGTCCATTTCCTTTTCACCACCCAAATCACAAATCCACTTGCCAACAACAGAAAATCATCGCAGTCTTTCATTTTTCTAGATCGAAAAACCTTCGCGACAGCCCAAAAGAAGCAGAGAGACGAGGAGACCAGGAAACCATAGCCGTGAGGAAGAGGAACATATCTCAAATCACTACATCCCTAAGCTTCGTAGAGAAGCGAAAGAAAAAGACGAGAATCAACTGGATCTTCAAAGAGGAGCATATCTCAAATCACTGCATCCCTCGAGCACCGGTAGATCCGATCGTACAAGCCATCACATTGATATCAACCCTCTCCCCATCCTCTTGCCGCAGCTCGCGTCAGTTGCTTCAACCTCATATCCACGAACAGAGGCAAGGCATTTTTTGGTTCTTAAAGAAAGGAGCCTGCATCGCCTACAACCAAAACCAGATCTCATGCTCCTCGTTTTCATGTCCACTGACTACGGATTAAAGGGGGAGTATTGGTGGGTGGGGAGTTGAGAAATGGGTTATGATTAAGAAACTGCCATTAGAGGGGGAAAGCAAGGCTCTGATTTTAGTGAAAGAGACAGGAGCGTCGCTAACTATGGCTCTGACCGCCGTGCTGCCTCCTCCCTCCATGACTGCCTTTGGCAACATTGTAGAGGAGATCTATAGCTCCATGAAGCAGATGTGATAGTTGGGTACCTCGGGAACGACGTTGGAGGATGCAAATTGAGTTCTGGGTTCTTTGATTCTGGTTTCTTCGATGGAGGAAGAGAGGGAGAAGCAGAAGGTGGATTAGGCAGAGAAGGATGAGAGAGGCAGAAAGGGTCAAGATCATGATTTATTTGGGTTGGGTTAGGGTTTGTATTGGGTTGAGTGATGTGGTGGGTTAAAAAATTGTGAGTCGGCACTTCAGCTAGCACATAAGCAATTGACTGACGGTGTTAACAAAAACTAACGAAGACTAACGGAGAGTGACTAAACATGGACCGTTTTACTAATTCGAGTGACCATCGTTGATATTAATTTTTTTCAGTGACTAAACATGATACATTTTAGTAATCTCAGGGGTAATTATCATAAATGGTCACAAACCTATTCACTTTGTACAAAACGGTCACAATTTTTTAATTTTGCACGTTTTGATAAAACAAGTTTAAGTGGCTAACGAATTAGTCAATCCGTCCATTTCCGTCCAATTCTCCGTTACCTTTTGCACAGTCAGCATGACACGTCATTAATATTAATAAAAAATCAGTTAATCATCTCAATTAACCTGCCCAGCCCAACCCAACCGGTCGTGACCTAATACCCAACCCTTCCCGAATTGGAGAAAGTCATCGACATATTCTCTCTCGGCCACCTCTTTCCCACCTCCTCCTTCGCCAAGCTTCTCCCTCGATTTTCCTCCGATCCGCCGGCAACGACAAATTTTCTAGGGTTTCGAGATGCTCCGATCATTCGTACCAACGACCATTACTGCGACATGCTCTAATTGGGAAAGTTCGGCGGCAGACGATGTATTGTTAGGGTTTGCAGCATAGGAGAACGACGAAGTTGAACTCCGATTACTATTGTCGTCCCTGTCGCCACGCGGTCGCAATTTTGATCTGGTAATCAATTATCTACAGCGGTAGTGGAGCAGAATTAGTCACAACATTAGTGGGGGTGGTGATGAAATTTTCGAGGAACATGATTATGGAGGCTTGGCGGTAGTTGGCCATGGCTTGCTGGTCGGCCTGGAGTTGGAGTTCATGGTTGATTCCATGATTCCATCCATCTCACGCTTCTCCCACTCCTCTTCCCGGGCAAGTTTCTCTTGGTTCCTTTTCACCATGTCCTCAATATACTCCACAAACTCCTTAAGATGCGCATCTCTGATCCCTCTCCACACAGCAAGAAACCCCTAAATCTGCCAAACACCCTTGCAACAATCCACATAACCGCCAAGGGCCTCGATTATCTCCTTCTCTTTTGGGCGAGAAGCTTGATGATCGGAAGTGAACGCCTCCGCGACTCCTCCCTTGCTCATCACGGAGCGATAGTCACCGACGTTCAACACCGTGAGTTTGCCGCCATCCTTTATCAATCAGGACGATCCGACCATAAGTGAAAGTTTTGGGAGAGGTTGGCAGATGATTTGGTGGGACTGGTTGCTGGCGATGAAGAGGATGGAAGACGAATCGCCCCTAAGTCACTTTGTGGCCGACTTCCTCCAGTTCGGTAAAGGGTGGGCATTAGGGTACGCCCGGTTGGATTGTACGGGTTAATTTGGATTATTAATAATTTTTTATTAATATTTTTAATGACGTGGACGGATTGACCAATTCGTTATTCACTCAAACTTGTTTTACCAAAACATGCAAAATTAAAGAATTGTAACCGTTTTGTACAAAGTGAATAGGTTTGTGACCATTTATTATAACTATCCATAATCCCAGTCATAATCCTAGTGACCAAACTTTGCATTTATGTATCCGAAGGATAGACAATTCAGTGATTTAATATGGGAAACGTAGCTGGGTGGATGGATGCGGCTCAAACTTTTTGACCCTGGTAACTGCAAAGTGCAAATGCATCAAATTCCCACTTCTTCCCCCGACTCATATTTTTCTGGTCCCAAATCATTCGGAGGACCCCTCACGTTACACCAGTTTCGCCAGCACTGAGTGCGCCCTGATTGATTCAACCATATGCACCCGGCTCCCAGCCGGCCATTGCTACCTCAATCAATGATCCTGTAAATTCATCAATGTCATAGATGAACTTTCTCTCGACGGTGGGGAATAATCGTTTCTAAGAACTACCAAGCTCACTCTACAAAAGGGTGCCATCAAGGGCAATAAACAAGTATAAAGTTAAGTATGATTTGTTCTAAAGCGAAATCCAGGCCGATAATGAACAATAATCTCGCCATGACTGTCTGTTGTTTCACTAATGACTATAGAGCCTGCATCTCCAGCTGAGAGGAGCCCTTATCTGACGAAGATGGAGCAGGACGGTCATGGTTTGCGGTGGTAGAGGTCTCTGTGACTGACATCTCTTGGAGCGGAGGGGGGTTGACGATGGTCATTGGCATGACGAAGTTATCCGAGAGGCGTCCTTTCATCTCCCTGTGCTCCTGGCAGAGAGCGCACCAGTGCATGCAGCAGTGCACCATGCACGGGTCGCATGGAGCGTTCTGCAAACCATTGAGAGACATTAGTCATAAGAATACAAGGTCCATCTTCTTAGATGCTTTAAGTTCATAGGGCATTCAGGGAGTTCCGCTTAAAGGACAGGATTATAAAATTGCTGAGCAAAGGCATATTGCTGGCTCAGAGCCACTGATCGATACACCAAGGCAAATTTGGTGCTGGCGACATGCTAGAAATTCAAGTGGTCTAAACATGACGAGTTAATAGGAAGAAGCTTCTCCAACGTCAAGGAGATACCAGAAAGTTCATCACAAATGACTCGAGAAACAACATAACTATGGGTTCTAGATGAGCTGAAACGCAAACTAGAACTCCAAGGTCTTACAAGTTAAAATCTCCTGAAAGAGCTTTGTTTACAGGACAATGCAAATAGCAGACAGATCACCAGTCAGAATAACCCAACAGAACTCATAGTGCTCCCAACATATAATAGTGCAATTGCTTTGCAAATGAACAAAGCCAGGGTCCAACGATCAAGTTGGCCACAAGAAAAGACACAACAAAACCCAGATGTCCGAAGAATTACCTTCAGATGATACTTCTTCTGCAAAGACTGCCTAACGATACCAGTGTAAATGCCACACATCCACCAAGCGAACAACAGACCCTCGCATACAAGGAACGATGTATTTGGATCCATTATAACACCATGGGAGAGTGCCGTCACTGCAGCTAGCGCAATACCACCCTCGATGCAGACGGCGTGACAGAGGCATGGTGTAGTCCATGGTGTATCATCTCGCATATTCTCAACATTCCGCCCAAACAGGACACAGGGGCAGAATAGCCCTGTCCAGCCTGCAGAATAGCCATAACAGAAAAACAACAGCATCACTCAGTACTCTGGCATCCATGATAAACATCTCAATTCTCGACGTAACGGAGGAGATCCTATACTAATCACAGCATTCTTATACAAATTGTGGAACTGCGTTTCCCCTTACTCTCAAGGCCATTTACCCTTCGACATAAAAAACAATCGCAATAGAACAGGCATCAAGGGAATAGACATCAATTGCACGTTTGCCATCACAAGATCTCACAACGGAATCTTGCTTGATACATGAATGATATCAGAGCATTAGGGTCAGCACAAAACTTACAGCTTTCAGAATCTTCAGCACATCCAAAGATCCCAGTACTCCAAGGCTCGTCGGCCGGCGGCGCAAAGTCTTCCGGCAACGGCTGCCCACACTCATTACACTTGTGAACAGTCAGCTGCCACGCATTTAACCGCCAGTTAACGACAAGATCTCAGACGGACGACGCCGCAAACACGAATTTCAGGGCAAATGGGACAAACTGCGCTCCGATTACGTCAAAAGAAAGGAGGGGAAAGAATTCCGAACCTGAGGGACATCGATTGGCTGATTGAGCTCGCCGGGATTAATCTCGAGTGGGGCTTGTTCTTTAGTGAGCTTGACATACCGCGAATTCGTGCCTGCTTCCGCCATCTCCGGAAAACCCCAGATTGCCGCAGGGAGAAGGAATTCCGGCTGGTGTAGGGTGTAAACCGGGCAGATCCGAAATGCAAGGAGCAAGGGCGAATGAGATCGGATGCGCAGAATCTAACGAGGTAATGGTGAGGATCTCGGCGAAGATCCAGAAACTGGACGAGAGAAATTGGGCGTTGGCGAGAGGTCAATCTCGTGGGGAGTCTACTCACCCTATTGTGGTTTTTTTAAATCTTTAACCCAGGTTTATGACACAGCCAAGGCAAGTCATTCGGTTCGGGGCTAGCCGGTGCGTTCGACGCCAACCGCCAACGTTAATAACCGTGCGTCCGGTGCGTTCGAGGCCGAAATAGCATGGTCCATATTGTACTAACGGTTCAACCACAAAAAATCAGTATTGGTGGCTAAACCGGTAGGCAGTATATAATTGTACTAACGGTTTACCTACAGTTAAACCACGGTTTTGCCATAAAATACATTACCACTGACTTTTTCGATACGACCTCCGGTACGGTTTCATGGACCATGCGAAATAGTAGCCCGCTACCCGAAAACATTATTTTTCAAACAAACTCCATCATGAAGAAATCCAGGGGTTGCATATTTTATCACAAAATCATGATACTGTTAACTCGAATGTACTTGCAATCTGACAAGTCTTATTGAAATGATAAAGAGAACATAAATACTGTTTGTTTTAGGCTTTCAGCCTTGTAATTCGGCCTCCACACCTCTAACAACTAACTCACTACTCCTGAACTTTAGCAGCCATGATCTGCTTCTCTCCTGCAATCTCTCAACTAACACAACCACTAATAGGACTCAACTAACACAAAGAACAACTCTAGGACTTAACTGGTAATAAACCACTTCGATAGACACATAATCTATTACTCAGAACGTTGTCGTTCCACTTATTGATATTTGAAACTTTGGCGCCTTCTTCAATCCTTCTCCTGAAAGGATTCGGATTCTTCCAGCAGCTGCAGACTCGACCTTCATCTTCCAACAAATCCTCCCCTGAACTGAAGCCCTTCGATTCTCCAGCTTCAGTTCATACCTTCAGTCTGTTTTGACGACTTCTGCAAGATCACACACACCAAGCTTGCTTCTCAATAGCTGAAAAGATTCCAGCTTTAGAGGTTTAGTCATGATGTATGCAACCTGCTCTTTGGTGTCACAATGCTCCAGATCCACCTCTCCATTTTTCACAAGATCCCGGATAAAATGGAACCTGACGTCAATGTGCTTGCTCCTCCCATGCAATACCGAATTTCTTGACAACTTAATTGCAGAGCTGTTGTCACACAATATGACTGTTTTCCCAGCAACAGCAGCACCCCATCCAATACTTTCAAGTACCTTCTTCAGCCACACACAATGAGCCACGCAATAGGCAGCAACAACATATTCAGCTTCAGTCGTAGAAAGAGTTACTATGGGTTGCTTCTTTGAGGCCCAGGATATGGCCCCACCAGCAAGGAAGAAAGCATATCCACTTGTACTCCTTCTATCATCAGCATCCCCTGCATAATCACTGTTTGTGTAACCAAGGAGCTGATCCTCCCCATCTCCCTTGTTGTACCAAATTCCAAGACTGGTTGAACCCTTTAAATATCTCAGCACCCTTTTTGCAGCAAGCATGTGTTGCCTTGTAGGAGACTCCATAAACCTGCTTAACAGACAAACTGAATACATCACTTCTAGTCTTGTGGCAGTAACATACAAGAGACTTCCAATCAACTGCTTGTACTCAGTTGGATTGACAGGCACTCCATCTCCATCCTTAGACAGTTTGATTCCAGGTGTGATTGGATTGGTTACAAAGTTGCAATCAGAGAGCTTGAACTTTTCCAACAGATCCTTGATGTATTTCTGTTGACACAGACATATTCCACTTTCAGTTTGATTTACTTATATGCCCAGAAAATACCTCATTCTTCCAAGATCGGTCATTTCAAATTCAGCTTCCATAATCATATCCTGATTATTGCTGGTGTACAATATGTCATCAACATACAGACTCACAATCAAAAAACCACTTCCACCCCTCTTGACAAACAAGGTGTGTTCATGAGGACACCTTTCAAACCCAGATTTCATAAAACAGGACTCAATCCTACTATACCAAGCCCTGGGGGCTTGCTTCGGACCATAGACAGCTTTCCTGAGTTTGTATACCTTATGCTCCTCCCCAGCAACTTCAAAACCTTGAGGTTGCTCTAGGTATACATCTTCAGTAAGCTCGCCATGTAGGAAAGCACTTTTGACATCTAGCTGGTATACCACTAGGCCATGATGTGCAGCTAAGGCCAAGATAGTTCTGATGGTGTCCCATCTGGCTACTGGGGCAAAAACCTCTGTGTAATCAATGTCTTGCTTCTGTGCAAAACCCTTGGCCACTAATCTGGCCTTTTGCTTATCCAGCCATTTACAGCCAATTGTCACTGCACCTTCAGGAAGTTCACCCAGATCCCAAGTTCTGTTCCTTTCAATCGAATCAAACTCTTGGTTCATTGCTGCTCTCCACCTTAGATCTTTGTTTGCTTCCTCAAAGGTCTGAGGATCATCAGCTACTGTCACCATGACATGACCAACCAGTCTGTGTCTGCAAAGCTGCATTCATATATGGAGAGATGAGATTGTGGATGTTTGGATCTAGGTGGTAATCCCAGCACATCAGTTTGAGATCCAGAGCCCTCTCCATCTATGTTAATGACAGTTTCTGGTTCTTCTGGTGTCTTTGGACTTGGTGGTTGACTTGTTTCATCATCAGTTGGTGCTGCTGTACTCCCTTCTATTTCAACTTGTTCCTCCACTTCTGCATCAGAATCACCCTAATCATCTTCACATCCATCCCAGATCAGTTGCTGTAGCGCTGGAGAGTCTTCTGTAATGTTACTCTAGCCTTCCAGTTCATTAAAGACCACATCCCTACTCACCACTACTTTCTTTGTGAGTGGATTGTAAAGTCTGTATGCCTTTGACTCACTGGATATCCCAAGAAAGTAGTACTTAGAGCTCTTATCATCTAGCTTCTTTCTCTTTTGATATGGAATGTGAACATAGGCCACACAACCAAAGATTCTAAAATGAAGAACTGATGGAATGCCACCAGTCCATAATTCTTGTGTTGTTTTACCATGGTTAGCTGAAATGGGACTCATGTTGAGTACATGGGTGGCCCAAGTAACAGCTTCAGCCCAAAAAACCACATGAACCCTTGTATCTTGCAACATACATCGTACCATATTCATCACAGTTCTATTTTTCCTCTCAGCCACCCCATTCTGTTGAGGTGTGAGATCTGCAGTTAGCTGTCTTCTTATACCAGCTTCATCACAGAGATCTTTGAATTCTCTTAGCATGAATTCCCCTCCCCTGTCTGTTCTGAGACTTACAATTGACATACCAGTCTCTTTCTCTACTTGTGCTTTATACTTTTTGAACCAGTCCAGGGTCTCAGATTTAGCAGACAAGAAATACACCCACAATTTTCTACTATAGTCATTAGTCAAGGTGAAGATGTACCTTTTACCACTGTTGGAAGCTGATGTTAGAGGACCACAGAGATCTGCATGGACTAATTGAAGCTTGTTGGAAGCTCTCCACTAGCTCTTCTTCAGAAACGTTTGTCTATGTTGCTTCCCAACTAAACAAGTTGAGCAGACTTCATTATCCCCTTTCAATTGGGGAAGTCCCTGAACCAGATTCTTCTGTTGTAGATGGTGCAAGCTTTGGGTTTTTATGTGCCCAAATATTCTATGCCACAGGTTCAAGGTAGAGCTGGCTGTTTTTGTTCCAGTTTGCAGACACTGAATGTCTCTGGATGGATTCTTGAAACCTGCAGAAGTGTGCAGGACAAACATCCCGTTCGATTTCATCTCAGTCTCCAACATTAATCCTTTCTCAGGATGATATATCTTGCAGCTACCATCCTTGATTAAGAAAGACAGACCTTTCTCTTGCCATTGGCCCACACTCAGTAAGTTTGTTCTCAGTCCTGGAACATAGAACACATCCTGCACAATTACAGAAAGTTGATTGACAACCAACCTCACACTTCCTTTCCCAGCCACACTCAGTTTTGAGTTGCTTCCCAGTCTAACATTGCAGGTAAAGTTAGAATCCATCTCAGTAAACCACTTTTGTTCTCCAGTCATATGATTGGAGCAGCCTGAGTCAAGAAACCACCAATCTGGATTCTGAGTATCAGATGGTTCTTGCACAAAAGCCATGAAGCAACCAACTTCCTTCTCTTCCTCTTCATCAACCAGATATTCAACCCTGGCCATCAGCAACATATCATCCTTCATATCTCCATAGGACTGATTATCTTGTATATAGCTTGAACTGGAATATTGAGCTTGCTAGTTGTTGTACCATTTTGGACACTCATTTCTGTAGTGTCCCAGTCTATGAAATTTATAACATTCCACAGATTCTCTATTCCAGTTTCTACCTCGACCCCTTCCTCTACCAGGGGACACACCTCTTCCTTGACCTCTTCCTCCCCTGCCACCAAAATCATGTGATGTCCTGAGTACTTGATCCTCATCTGCAGCCTGCCTCTTTGTAAACTTCTGTTCATGAACCAGAAGAGAACTCTGAAGAGCATCAACAGACAGCTCTTCAGTGTTCTTGGACTCTTCTATGGAACAAACCACAAAGTTGAACTTATCAGTTAGAGTCCTAAGGATCTTTTTAACAATCTGGACATCAGGCATCTCATCCCCACAGTTCCTCATGGCATTAGCTATAGTCATAACCCTGCTGAAATAGCTATTAACAGACTCTCCTTCCTTCATTTCTAGTATCTCAAAATTCCTTCTGAGAGCCTACAGATTCGATTTCTGAACCCTAGCATTGCCCTGATATTTGACTTTCATAGAATCCCAGAGATCTTTAGCAGTACCTTTCTTGGAGATGGTCTTGAGAATGGTTTTGTCGATGGAGCTGAAGAGGTAGTTCTTAGCTTTCAGATCCTTCAACTTCCGGTCCTCTATAGCTTTTGTCTCAGCATCAGACATCTCTCCACCTTTTTCACTGAATCCATGTTGCGCAACGTTCTAATACTCTTTGGAATGAAACAGGTTCTCCATCAAGAGGCTCCAGTGATCATAATCACCATCAAATCTTGGGAGACCTACCTGAGCAAAGCTTCCTGATTCACTCATCTTGACAGTCACACTCTTGATCTACTTGATAGCATATCTTCACTCACCCGGTATTTGATAATACCTCACAGGTCTCTCGTGTTTCCCAAACCCAATCTGCAGTTGACAGCAGAATCTCACTCACCTTAATCTCTAAAGTTTGCTTGAAAGCTTTTGGTTACAGCTTGCTCGAGCTCTGATACCACAATGTTAACTCGAATGTACTTGCAATCTGACAAGTCTTATTGAAATGATAAAGAGAACATAAATACTGTTTGTTTCAGCCTTGTAATTCGGCCTCCACACCTCTAACAACTAACTCACTAGTCCTGAACTTCAGCAGCCATGATCTGCTTCTCTCCTGCAATCTCTCAACTAACACAACCACTAACAAGACTCAACTAACACAAAGAACAACTCTAGGACTTAACTGGTAATAAACCACTTCGACAGACACAGACTCTATTACTCAGAACGTTGTCGTTCCACTTATTGATATTTGAAACTTTGGCGCCTTCTTCAATCCTTCTCCTGAAAGGATTCAGATTCTTCCAACAGCTGCATACTCGACCTTCATCTTCCAACAGATACGGAATAACAAAATGAAAATTGTTTTATGTAGAACGAGAAAAACTTAATTTGCTACGCCAGTTTTTATTCGAGTTATAGTTGTAGATTATGTTACACAATATGATGTTTACTTTTTTATTTGAGATGGACTTGTAAATGTTGTCTAGAATCTAGATGTTTTAGTCGATGACATGCTCAACACTTGGGACAATGAAGAAATTGAATTTATTTTTATAATTTTTTACATGTGATCTACACATGCACTTTTTTATACCTTTGTGTAGTCTTGTCATGTTTATACAAATATGGTATAAGGATCACATACAAGAGTGGTATAGAGATTTAGGAAAACATGATACATTTTTTGGTTGATCGTAAAACGAGCGTTGTCGTGACTTGGGACAAAAGGATGAGTGCAACTCATTAGATTGCATTTGCACAAGCTAGCTTCCACGAGATGTGTTTTTTTTTAGAGCAGAAGTATCTGATATGTGTTTATTGAATGATTGAGAGTTGACTTGCACAAAATCCGTGGATGAAGTGGTAAACAGCAATGCGAAAATTCATGAGCTTTTATAACATCAAAAGTAGACCTTTTGTGATCAATGCAGTTAAAAGCGCGATTTTATCTAGAGGTGGTTGGGTGACCTAGAAGCGTAAAATCGTAAGCTTTTAAGTTTTAAAACGTAGATTTTAACTACATTTGTAAGGGAAAATCACGATTCTACATAGAAGTGTTTTGGTGATCCAAAATCGTAAAAACGTAAACTTTTAAATTTTAAAGCGCGATTTTGACTGCATTGTTTGTGATGAACGAGAGTCTCATATCTTCAAGCTGCAAAGCTATTACAACATGCCTTATGATCTAAGTTTTTTCTCCTCACATTTTCCCATTCTCCCCATCCATCAAGAGTGAAGACTCAAATACATATGCACAAATTGACCTCGTTCCCCTTACGAAGGCCAATTTCTGTACCACCCGGCCCAAGCCGAGACCAGCCCACTAATCCCAAGCGTAACCGTATGGTTACAGAACGGGTTGGGCTCAATATCCGCCAGCGCAATAAACAAGTCCGCCACGTTCGCCGCCACACCCATCAGCCGCATCACCCTATCCGCTCTTATCTTCCCGATTCCCTCCTCCAACGACGCCGTTTCGTCACCTCCCTTTCTCTTCCGAAGCTCCCTCTCCTTCCTCACCCCATCCTTGATCAGTATCAAGTCCCCGACGATGAAGAACACGTACCCAAACGACTCGCCGAAAGCCGAAACGAAGCTCATCCGGCGTGCCAGCCTGGCCTCCAGCACGCCGATCCTTGACAGCCAGAGGAAGTGGTCAAAGAAGAAGTAAACCATTTCCCCGGCGTTGGCCAGGACGGCCAGCAGCCTGAACGTTTCGGACGGGCCGGGGTTCCTGCGGAGGGCGTTGAACCCGGTCAGGAACCGGCCCGTGCGGAAGGCCTTCCTGCTGAGGCCCGAGGCGACCTCCCATTGCTTGAAGCGGCCCGCGAGGTCCGGGCGGGTGGGCTCCACGTGGTAGTGGACCAGCTTGGAGACGTACTGGAAGGTCTTGACCAGCTTGTCGATGCCGTCTCTTTTGGCGAGGAAGGTGACCAGCTTGTCGACGGGGTCGCTCATGGTTTGGCGAGTACTGGGGGGAATTGGACGTCGTGGGGAAGAAAGAGAGAGATAGAGGTCGGGGAAATTGGTGCTAATGGCTAGTGGTGGCTAGATAGCGTGGTGGAGGGGAATGGGAACTAGAAAGGAGAGCCACAGAAGGGTTGTGTTCTTGGATAATTTTTGTATGGCATTATTCAGTGTAGTATTATTGTGGATGAACGTTTGTTTTGATTTCTCTTTATATTGGTGTTTTTTGTCTTGTTTGTGACGAGGCCATCACAATTGGTCGAATATGCACGTGCTGGGTTGTGGTCTTGTGGATTGATTGTGGGACTGGGAGTGGGAATATTACACTTTTGTATTCGCTGTTAAGTAGTAATTAAGGGAAAATTTACAAAACTGTATTTAAACTACGTACGGGTATATATGTTTTTGGTGAATTTGTGAAGAGACCTCAAGTTATGGTACTTTTGAGTATGGCTAACAAATTCGATCGACTGGTGTGGTTGATCCGCGTAGTGATTTATGATGTGATTGATTTGCGTGGTTTATAATGTTCGATTGCGAGATTCAATCGGTCGACCCAGTAGCAGAGAATATGTAGGTCATTCGTATCACAAAAATGGTTGACCGTTTTGTTGAACACATCGACCTCTTAATTTGCGGGTCGACCAATTTCAAGACGCCATGTGTACACCTCAACAACTTTTGGTTAGCTCGATCAACCATTTCCATCATGAATCATGTTGATATTAACTCGAGTTAAGAGATTTTTTCATGTTCTTGTTCAATATCGAAACATTTCTAGTGGTGGAATCTCGTTACAACATAATAAGGTACGTAATGACCAACCAGCCGACTTTACATTTCTTTGCAACGATGGAATTTCGTTCTAACAATGATAATGTAATGATTATATGATTGGATGTTCTCGAAGGGATCGATCATTTTTTTTCTTTCAAATTAGCATGACTAGTAGTTTTAGCCAAATAACGTGTAACAAACTCCTAACCTTTAATTGTTTAATCTTGGAGCCTAACTTGCATCTGAACTGAAATCTATGTGACATTTGTTGTTATTTACTTTTTCTAACTACTTACCTCTTATACAAACTACACTTCTATCTTCTTTTTATTTTTACGAAAACTAGACTTCAATTCACCATTAAATATTGTGCAAAATGTTACATTTAGCTTATAGGTTTCCTACGGACAACAATGGTATATTCGCGTCAGAATTTTGCGGTTATGGAGGACTATATTTGCTGGAACCGATGAAACCCTTTTGTTATTGGTGGACTCACCTTCTTTTTCTCTTAATGTTTAATGTTCCACTCACATTCACTGGTTTCTGAGCTCAGAATAACCTACCGAGCTTGCTCCTTTAAACTCCATTACAAAACACTGTGTTCTAATCCTTACGTGAGTTACAGGTTTCCTACGGCCAACAATGATCTGTTCGGGTCAGAATTCTGTGGTTATGGAGGACTATGTTTGCTGGCACCGATGAAACCCTTTGTTATTGGTGGACTCACCTTCTTTTTTCTCTTAATGTGTAATGTTCTTAATTATGCTAAATAATCAAGAATTAACCTACCGAGCTTGCTCCTTTAAACTCAATACAAAACATGGTGTTCTAGTCCTTACCTGAGTTACAGGTTTCCTACGGACAACAATGGTCTGTTCGGGTCAAAATTCTGCGGTTATGGAGGACTATGTTTGCTGGCACCGATGAAACCCTTTTGTTGTTGGAGAACTCACCTTCATTTTCTCGTAATGTTTAATGTTCTTCATTATGCTAAATAAATCAAGAATTAAAATATAAAAAAGAAAGATGAACTCACCAATAGGAAACTAACATGTGGCTGGTTGGAACTTCTGCGTCCAACCAAGGTTGGAGCTAAGAATTTTCCATTAGCACTCATTGATTATTCAATGTTTCACCAATTACTAATTAGAGCATGAGATGTGAGCCTCTCACAATAGCACATGTTGATAAAGAAGAGAATAAGAATAATTTCATTAGTATGTGTTTTTTTTATTATTATAAAAAAGTGGGAACTCTGAACTTCAAGAAGTAGAGATCAAACAAACTATCAAAAAGCAATAAAATGAGAAAGAATTTGGATCATATCACTAATCACACACCTCATTCAACCCATTTTTATTTCCCTCATTTAATTGCACCCCACTCAACTTTTAGGTTCATTATTATCTCATCCTACTCCAAATTATTTTGGTTAACTAAGATCCATAACATACATCTTACCTTTTCCACTCCCATTCACTAGTTTCTGAGCCCAAAATAACCTACCGAGCTTGCTCCTTTAAACTCCAATACAAAACATGGTGTTCCAGTCCTTACGTGATTTACAGGTTTTCTACGGACAACAATGGTCTGTTTGGGTAAGAATTCTGCGGTTATGGAGGACTATGTTTGATGGCACCAATGAAACGCTTTTCCTACACATGTTGTTGCTAGATAATGAGGTTAGTACGTGCATATATACTTCATTATTTCCATCTGACAGCATTGGTATTCTGTCTCCATGCTGGATTTATTATCACATTTCATGTATGAATCATTCAACCAACACATGGTTCTAAGTGTTCAGCCTTTGACTAAAAAACACTTGCAGGGAACATAAATGGAAACTGTCATTCATCGCCTAGACATTCCTAGCTTCTTACCAACTATACAACAAGGATGAATCTACAAAATTGCACACTTTGATGTTGATTCCTATGAGGCTTATTTTAAAGTTGCAATTTCAATAGGCAGATCTCTTTTTGTCGTCACACTGGTATGCAACGACTTGCAAATGCTGCAGACATAACTTTATTAAGTTTTCGATTCCTAGGTCTATCTAATTTGTTGGATGCTTTTCAGAATGAGCAATTTCTTTCAGGTAAACAATGAATTCATATTGAGAACTCTCAGTAGTTAGGCTAGACTTTATTATTTGAGGAATGATAACATTGACTTGATGTAGTCGGATTGTAAACCGGTTTGGTTTTGGTTTGTTTTCTTTTGTTTTGGATGATGTATTATTGGGCTGACCATTGGACCTAACATATCGTGTTTGAGCTCTTTGGTTTCCTTTAGCTGTGCTTGTCTTGACTGGTGTCCTATCCAGTCTGCTTCACTCCGACTGGTCCGCTTCCAGTCTCCTGCAGTCCGTGCATACCGGTAACATCGTTCCCCTTTCCCTTCCCTCTTCTCCATTGAGGGCAATGTCGATCTTAAGTGTGGGGGGATGTTTATCTTTTGACTGCATTAGATCTGTTTGTGTGCTTGGAGCCTAGTTCACTGTCCAAATTTTTAAATTTGAGGGCTCCAAGTACGTGTTCCGTGCAATTGCCTGCTCAGTCCGCTTTGAATTGACAGTCTTTATAGTAATATGCAACCTAGGGAGGTAGTGTAGCACTGTGGAGGATGTTGATGCATTTAAGAAGTCTCATTTCTTCTTCATATTGTGTTGGCTGATTGAGTGAATTAGTGATCTTAGGACCTTTGAATTGTGTGGTGTTGTGGACTCTCTACCTGTCATGGACTCTTGTTTCATGTTTTGAGTTTAACAGGTGCTCGAAAATGTGCTTTAGAATAACGTCTCCCGTGCGAATAGGGCCAAAGTGTGTAAGGGGAGACGAGAATTCGTTCCCAATTTCCACCTACTACCTCCAGCCCCCTTACATGTCTTTCCCCCGCACGAGGCTCGAGACATCCGCTCCTGGCATGGCCGGTAAGAGCAGGTTGGGACCCTTGAAAGAAAAAAAAGAAAAAAAAATAACAGAAAACAAGCAAAACAGAAAAAAAGGGGTTCCAACCATCTTCAAGAAGAAAATAGAGCACCTTGAAAAATGTGAGTCCATGATCCTTTGTTTTTGAGAATCTCTTCATCCACAATTCATTTGTCCTCTGTTCACTATTCGCCATGATGCCGACTCGATACTAGTGCTCTCGTCGAAGGAGCTGTGAGATGACTTGTGCGTCGGTTGACCTCGTAAGTTGCTAAATGATCTAGGAAGTCCTCTACCTACGATCTGGGTTGTTTGTTGCTATAGAGGTCTGGAGAGCTGCATTGGTTTGAGTTAGGTTTGCTTGGGGACAAGCAAACGGTTAAGTGTGGGGGAGTTTGATAATGATGTAATTGCACGTATTTGTGCCCCTAGTTCTTATCCGTTTGAGGGGCATAGTCGTGTATTTTTGGCCTCTTTTACGCCGGGTTGTGCTATTTTGTCATATTTCAGGTCCCAGGCGTCAAAGGAAAGGCTAAGCACAAGTTTCGGGGCATTCGGAAGTCGTTTCGTCGAGCTGGAGCCAAAACACGGGCACACCTAAAACAGAACACGACCGTGTTCTGTGGCCGTGCTTTTACTGCCGAGAGCTAATTGAGTTTGGCAAATTCAAGCTGCAAACACGGGCTGAAAGCACTGCCGTGTCCACCCAAAGCACGGCCGTGTCCTCCCTAAAGCACGGCCATGTTTCTCCCAACACAATGGCCGTGTAATTAACCCTAGCCAAAGCACGGGCGGGCTGAGGCAAAGCACGACCGTGCCCTCGATCGTGCTTTGGCCACTGATGTCCTTTTAAGCAGATTTCAGCCAAAACAGAAGGGGATTCGAGTTTGAGAGAGATAGAACGATTCCTAGAGAGAGAAAGTGACGAACAAGAGTCTCCAAGTGCCCTAGCTTGATCTTCAACACCATTGGAGGCCAGTTTGAGCTTGGAGAAGTGCCGATCAACGTCCAGGAGCAGGAATCCATCCTTCACAGTATGAATTCCGCGTCTGCAACTGCTTTTGCTTCTTTCTCCATGGAGTAGTTCTCCCATTCATCTGGGTATGGAGAACCCTAGATTTGTATGTTAGGCTTTGATTGTATGAACCCAAGTACTGATTCTATGATTTGATTATATTCGATTGAGGTTTGAATGATTGAATGACTTGAATCCTGATCAAATTCCTGTTGTTTCTGCTTTGACCTAGAATGAGAATATCTGCCTAGGTTAATAGAGCATCCTTGATTGAAGGTAGGGAGTTGGTGACTTTAGTCGAGGAGCCAACTCACTATTCTGTACCGGATTTACTCTGGTAGTAGAGGTTTTGTTTGTTAAGGCCTCAATCTGTTTACTCCGGTGGAGGTTAGTCGCCCGCTAGAGACTCAGATTGAGAGGGTCTGAAGACCTTTAGTCGAGACTTCAGGCTGTTTAAGAACCTTCCGCAGTATAACTTTCATAGAAACTGAACTTGGTAATTACGATCCGGCTTAACTGCAGTCTAGGGGGAACCATATCCGGGTGACCTCTCTTAACCTGAATACAACAATTTACTTGCTTTGTTAGTTTGTTAGTTTAGACTTGCATTAAAGTTTCATTGCTAGATAACAAGAATTCACTGAGTAGTCATCAAATCTAGGACCCGGGTTGATATTTAAACCTAAACCCGCTATACTACGCTTTAAGAAGTGGTTTCACTTGGCCAATTCCTGGAGTGACAGTAGAAGTGAGTCAGTCTGCATGAACAATAGTATGTAAACAACTTGAGGCCCTACTACTACATTCAGTGTTCTGATCTACGCACTCCTTGGTTTGTTTAGATAAATTTTATTTTGCAGCCTCATTTGCAAGTAAGGTCTATTTCAATATGCACCATCCACAACTTCATTTACTACTGAATCAATAAGCTCATATTTGTACATTTAGAGCTGAATATTATTCAATTTGTGACTCGAGCTCAATTTTTCTGCATATATAGATGTATATTCTTTGATTGGCTACTGAGTTTATCTAACATGTAATTCAGATCTAGCGTCCTACTTATATATGACCATGAATATATTGACTATACATTGGAGGAGGCAATGGAAATGAGTGACAAAAGTTATGTTGGTTAAATTCTATTTCTATCGACTGAAGTGAATGACATGGTAATTTTATATGCGGTTGCCTGTGTACTGGTTCATTACTCTAAGTTTTTCTTTTATTAACAGAGGAAACTATTTTTCCACATAGGGAAAGACATTTGTTATTGAGGCAAAAGTTGAAGCTGCCAATGTATTCTGGGCACCTAATTTTCAGAAGTACATGGTTGAATACTTGAATTGACACTGAAAGATGGATCTATGAAAGCCAGTGCTATATTCTTGTCATCCGACTTTAGAAAAATAGGCAGTAGGCTCTTCCCGGACTCAGCAATCAAGTGGACTACTACCTTTGAAGACAACCTAATTTCTATTACCAATAGATCTCTTATGCTCATGATTGAAATTGGGCGTGTTAGTGAGCTCACAAATCAATGTCATTTAGTTTTTACTAAGTTGTTCTAGAAGTATTCCTCCATACCTATCATTTGCTGGATGTTCTAAACTTGGTTGCACACTTTGGATTATGTTTCCAATTTTATATTGTATTGTGGCTGGGCTTTTGACTAAGTTACTTTCCGTTTCTATCTTTCATTAGTACAGAGATTTCTAAAGTATCAGAGGACAAATTTTTCATATATGAGATACCATTTGCGGGCTTTGTCAATTATTGGTTTCTATAGTTTTACTTTGTTTACTATGCCATGGTTTCTGAAGTTGTTTACTATCTTATGCGCTTGGTTTACACAAACTTAACAATATCCTACTCCTAACATGCTTAAAATTTATTCGCACTCAAGAGGCAACCCACTTCTCAAGGTATGGTAATTCAATACTTTATTTGGTTCAGGTAAGTTGGTTATGTGGAAAATACATGGGCTCATTATTCTATATTAAGAGGCCATTTGATTTCAGTGTTGACTGATTCTTTGGGTTCACAGGTACTTAAATTTTTAAAGTAGGGATAACATATACTCTTCTCAACTAACACTCTATGTTTTTGTAACCTTCAAAAATTGGGCTGCAAACTATATTTCTGTTTGGTGGTTTCTTTCTCTCTCTTATTCTTGGTTGAACTTTGTTTGGTTTGGTCTGATTTGCAAAGCTCTAAAGTATTTTATGTAGATGAGAAAAACAAATTTAAAAATATGGTACTCATACCACCGCCAAATATTTCCCCACAAACACCTTAAACCAAGTGGCAGATGTATCCTAATTCTATCCAGAAATCAGCTTAAGTAAATTATTTTAGAAATAAATACTAGCAGTCATATTGCTAATCCAAACACAAGAAATCTGGTGATGGCAGCCCATGATAGGTCCCTCACACATCCTCATGAAACTAATGATTTAATTTTAATGGTATTTCTCGACATCATTTTCAAACTCCAACCATACTGATTTGAGCACGTCTTCATTATGATCTTCTGTTCAAAGACTACACATTCAGGAAAAGAGACCACCTATGAGATTATGGAAAATGAACTCCATAATCACCAATTACCACTACTACAACATCCTATTTGTCAATGTCTGGAATTTCATTGTCCTGTGCTTTTAATTACTATGCTTGCCTTATATATTTGTTAGGGAATGTTCTGCAAAAATGCAACAAGAACTTCTGACAGTCCATATCAACTGCTGAATTTATTTGATAGAACTTATTGACATGGAAAAGGATAGAAGAAATACATACCTTCTTTAGTATTAAATCCTCTTTGTTGTTACATGAACACTTTAATTGCTCTTAAGCACTTGACTTAGACCTTCATTTGCTAATCTTTCTACTTGCGTTTTTCTGAGGGCACCAAATAAACCAGGAGAACATTAGTGATTTTCCCTCTTTGCACTGAATCCAGTTTGGTGCTTAAAAATTTGTTCTACAAAATAAAAATATCCTTATGGAAACTTACATGTCCATGCGAAAAGAGAATCATTGCATGTTTTGCTAGAATCTAGAATGGAGATACAACTTGAGACTGAAAGGAATGTGTAAATTGTGAATGTGTAAATTGTCCACAATTCACATCTCTACTAATAACGTTTTGTGCAAAGTACTGATTTTGTCTTTCCTATAATGCATAACAGGTTCATATCTTGATGCAAGAATAAAATTTGAGCGACTGTAAGGTGGAGAAACAGAACCTACCAATTGAATTAGTCGCCGGAAAAGATTCTGGCAATTGAAAGTCCACAACATGTTCCCCTCTTTGGTACACCAGACCTGAGTGGGTTGAGTTGATGATATGAGAACGATAGAACAAACGTTGATTATCATATGGAGAATCATACGGGAAATGCAAACGGTTGTGCTTCCACTAGCTTGAAGCTCGGCCGACATACTTCAACACCACATCCACTGCTGTGGATCAGCGGGAATTTGGAAATTGTTGACATTATTACTCAACCGGCAACACTAGCAAAAGATGACTGGATGGAAATGTGTGGCAATAAGTGAAGGGGACGCTTATTATCGTATACTCAACTTTGCTTGGGCCTTTAGTCCTTTCTAAACCCAATTGCTTGAAAATTTATTTGGTTGTTTGTCCTTTTAAAAGGCCAGTCACTTATATGTTAAACCTAGGCTCATTTGACCCGTCCCACATCATATTTATTTTTTTTCTTCAAAAAAAGCAGCTCGGTGAGTTTTTTTTGTCATTCAATCGATCTCAAAATAGATGGAGATAAGATCCGTACAACGAGAATTATATACTACGCAACCAATAAACATATTCGAACCTCGATAGGACCCGAGGCGACAAACTCAGAGATTTTTTGGTCACTAAATGAATTCGGTGAGTTTCTTTGTTGAAGCCAACGAAATCATATGTGTAGGCCTCTGCCGATCAATGAGTCGGCCTTCGTGTTAGCTTGAACTCACCCCGTTGGCCGGACAGGTTAAACTTATTATGTTTACATATATCAATTGAAGTTTTGGTCATAGATTGTTTATTTATATGTATCTTATAGCCAGGGCGATTGGTCGAGAATAGTTTATTGAATAGATGATGATGTTATTTGGAATGCCAACGACAACAAATGCATAAATTAATATAGTACAAAAGGTGCGTTGGGACTTTGTAATCCGTTGAGTAGCTATAACTAATTTAAAGGAATATTGACAATAAGAACTAAATAAAAATGACCTTATTGAATCGACTTTGCTGAAATCACCTCAAACATACAAAAAGGTTGCGTGGAACATACATTCAGAGACTATCCTTCTTAGGGGAAGGTTCATGAACTATTATCATTTTATCCATCTAACAACAAAGTAAACTATCAACAACAAGACACATTCATACAATTTTATATCAAACATACTTAAGAAGGATAAAAGACTTACAAAAGAGCCTAGAGTTCACAAATCCAGTATGCTTGCAAACTAGGAGAAGCGACATAGAGGTGGATACTAAGAAACTTTAATAGATTCTCTTGACATTGCGGAAATGGTATTCAGTTACCCAAAGGCAAGACAAATTTTACCAAGAACAGCTCAAAATAATTTCTCGCGTTGTTCTAGGGATCGACTGTGACCACGACCTCATAAGGCTCTCCACCAAGCAAGTTAAGAAGCGTAAAATAGTCAGCATTGACAACATCTACAAGACTTACTAGAGATGCAACGATCCTACGTAAGTATGACGATGGGAAAACGACATCGACATCAGTGATGTCATCCTTAATAGTTAAGTGAATCAAATGTACTATGGATGCAACACACCAGGATGTCCTCAACTCTATGACACATACGAAGAAGAGGTAATAAGTGCCCTTGTGTAATTGAAAAGAACCATATTTGAAAAAACAACAAATAAGAAACAATACAACGACATAAGAGATGGAGAAGGATGAATAACAAAAATCTTATTTTTAGTAACCTGATTGTCACCATCCAATTGCAACGGTATAAGATCCATGGTATCAAAAACCTAAGACATAGCTACGACATCCTCATAATTCAGATTCGCAACGATGATCGAGGATAAAATGCCTATAATTTAAATAGTTAGCAATGGCACTAAGTAGGAAAAAGAAGCGGAATAGACTGTCGTGTTATGGGTTGGTTGGACAAACAGTACTTACGCATTCCATTGAGGTACAATGTCCATGGTAAAAAATATGTGTCGTTGATTCCCTTCTCAATTTCTGTTTTTGCAAGTAACTGTGGTTTTTTTTTGTATGAGCATAAGAACAAATAATGTCAGTTATTGTAATGGACCGAACTACATGTTGCCTCTCCGATATTAAATTCTGTCCAATTCGTATTTCAATTCTCCTTTTTCCTTAACTAATTATAAGGGTTCAGAGAATCATATTATATTTGAGTTGGTGCACTTTGGTCTGATATTAATTGGCTAAACATGTGCAAAAGAGGAGAAGCCAACAATACCAAAGGCAAGAGGACTGTTACATATTCGATGAACGTCTTCTTTGGAAAAGGTTGTTGCTTCCTTCTCAGCTACTGCCCCTACTCCCTCAGTTCTTTCTAGGCGGTTCCTTTTTTCGTCGGCGAGGAACTTAGTTTCAGCCCACCCATAATACCTAGCCAGATTCCAGAAGAACAATTTGATATATGCGTTCTCACGTGTTGGTCAATGCCATGTCATAACCTGATCAAGAAGAACAAATAATGTCAGTTATTGTAATGGACCAAACCATATAGTAGCAAAATCATGTAAACCAAGTACCTGCGGCGACGATAAATGTTTGATGGGAGCCTCCGATTGGAAACCTTGGTCGGTGACAATGATTTAGCAGATAGAGAAAGAAGAATCCGAATGACACCGACCTTAGTAACTCTTAGATAGGTAGGCCTTTTCCGGAAGTAAAATCGTTGCGTCAAGCAGAGGATGGATTTGATGGGAGGCTCCGCTTGGAAACCTTGGTCACTGACGACGATGAGATTGAACGTACTGCTATCACTACCTGCGAGGTAGGTTTAGCAAATCAGGAAGAACAATTGGAATGACAACGACCATATTGACAGGAAGGTAGGGAGAGGCGTCCATGCAAGGAAACCAGAGTAGACTGAATACCTTCGTCGAAAATTAAACAGATGTGCGGAAGGGAGGAAGGGAGTGGAAACATTTTCTTGCTTTTGTACATTTATTTTTATCTTAATAAATGCGCTGGGTTGGTGAACGAAAGAGCAAAAAGAACTTCATCTAAGGCTTCCAAATTGATAAAGACATATTGGCTTTTCCGTATAAGGCTGGACTAATGGGCATGTATGACCGACCAAATGCTACAATGATTAATAAAAAAACAAAAAAAAAGGTCGGGTTTCCTTTAGTCGCTTCACATTTCCCTTATTCTCTTTGTTTCCCCCTCCCATGTTACCATTCCAAAGTACTACCACTAAACAACTGAGCAGGCTCATGAGCTGCAGTTTGTTTAGCAAATTATGCATCATCGACTTCTTTTTTCATCGTTGTTAGTTAGTAGTGACCTTTTGTGCAACATGGTTACATTTAGGCAGTTGTCAATGATTGGAAATACTTGTCAATTGATCCCACTAACTCTATGCCGCTAAAAAGATTCATAAAACTAAGAGAAAATAATCCATACGACAATGACAACAACTTGGAGGCCAACATGATGGCCTCTGTGCTAGTATTGATAAAGAAGAGAATAAGAATCACTTAATGAGTATGTGTTTGTTTGTTTTTTATAAAAAAAAAGTGGGAACTCTGAACATCAAGAAGTAGAGATCAAACAAGCTATCAAAAGCAGTGAAATGAGATCAAGAATTTGGATCCAATCCACGTGAAGATACCTATAACAACCTAATGTGTTTGGACTTTCAAACATCATGCATGTAGGATACCTATATCACGCTTGAATGAGAAAGGGCATTCTTCATGGAATGCATCCTAGCTTGATATTCCCAAGACCACAAGGATGGGGGATCCTGCAAGACTTTGATAAGGTTAAGGCAGTAAGTGAGTACACAAAATCATAAACAAGATGCCTTAGTCAAGTCCAACCATGATAGTTTGGCTTCTACCACAATTGTTGATGAACAAAGTGAGAACCAACATTGTCAACAACATGTCCATGAGAGTCAATAACTAACCTCACAAGCCATCAAATGATGAGGATCTCGTGCTAATCCATTGTAAGTGACCTTCATCTAAAAACCTCCAAGTAGCATAGATGGTGAGCGAATCTCTTGAGGTTAGTTACTGACTCTCATAATGGAAGGAATCCAAGGGCCTCAAAAATATTAATTAAGTATCCACTCTCCATATATTTTTTTTAACTTCAGGGTTAAGGAGTCTTCTTGCTTCACATAGACTATCACAAATCCGTGCAGATGATGACCTTTTGGTAGTGAAGAAGTTGGAGTTAGGAAAATATAAGATTTTAGGAGTTTAATCCATATACATTCTTCCTCAATCAATAATCTCCATCGTTATTTTGCAAAAGCACCATGGTAAAAGTGTGGAAATGCTTAAAATATAATAAAACTTTCTTGTTTTGCTTGAGAACTGAGAACACTACAAATACGCAATTGGATTGTCTTCTCCGTCATTGATCCCCCACCCACCCCCAAATAATAGCTTGAAGAGAGGGAGTCCATGGATTTTATGAATCCCTTAGCGAGGATGAAATATGACATGAAAAAAGTTACGCTTCATATTTCAAGCGTTGTTCGGTTCAGAAATGTCAAGGTGAAACATTAAGATATTGCAAAGGCCAGTCAGGGTATTCCTATTAAAATTTCCCCTAGACTTCTCAGGGTTAATTTCCTAGTCCGTGCTTTATTTTTTCAGAGTTAAAGAGGGTGTTAGTAATATACATAGATGTGTTAATAGGGCCCTTGTTGAAGACAATTGTATCATTATCAAATAGTACACAAGCGAGATTGAGGCAATGGGGATGGAGCTTATTTCCAATTAGCGCAACCTAGTCGTAGTCGACCACTTTTAGGATGAGGAAAAAGAGTTAGTTAGTAAGAATAATAAACAAAAAAATGTGACATGGATCCCCCTAGTGGATCCCCTAGTGATCAAACTGCTCTGGCACACGAATGACCAATGGATATAATCAAGAACTAAATTATGATGTCGCGCTCTTGGACTAAGATCCTTCATTTGTCATTGAAACCCATAAAATAAAGTATATACATGAGACATTTCCATTCAATTAGTCAACTAGATCATAAACTTTTATTATGTACAGTTTTAGCACCATGTCGCATTGTTGAAGTGATTAGTTATTTCAAGAACTCTGATGTTCAATGTGCTCAATTTGAAGTAGTGCAGTAATAGCTAACTTCTCGAGTAATCATCAAAATACAAAAATATACCTCGCACGGGTAGACGGTAGACCCAAAATGAACAATATTTTGATCGGTAAAATGTTGAGATGGTACAATAATCTTGTGAAAAGACTTTGCGGGCTAGAGGGTAAAATACCTCTGGTACCACATAAGTTTGAGAATTGAGGTAGACATACCCACTTAAGTTTGAATAGGGCGTCAGGTACCACTAAAGTTGTCAAAAAGTGCATTCGTCAAGTTTTCCATCCAACCCGAACTTTTAATTACTTTTTGCTACCCAAAACGTTCAAAAACAACCAAAACCATATTTTTAACAAATATTATCTAATATAAAATTAGAAACCTTCTAAACATAATATTAGTAGAATGAGTAATGAAATTTTTTCAATAGAATAGATAAATTAGTAAAAATAATAAACGAATATCTAGAAGGGATAATAAATATGCTAAAAGATAATAATAATAAATATGTAAAATCAATATTAGAAGATATATTTAAACCTCTAATCCAATTAGAATCACCACTAAAAATAGATAAAATAGATACAAATCGACCACGAATAAATCAAGACCAAAGAATAATAAATGGAACACAATAAGAAAGAATTAAACATATTCCAATAATTGAAAAGAATTTAGAACAAAAATAGAGAGAAACTAACCAAGCTATAAGTAAACTATAAAAGCTACAACATTCAGTAACGAATCTAGAAAAGAAAATAAGACTATAGGAAGAGAATTATAATTAGTTAATGTTGGGGGCATAGGCATGACCCAAAGAAAAAGGACCCAAGAGAGAGACAGGCACGAGCCCTATGGAGACCCAAGGGTCCAACGGAGAGGGCCCAAGGAGATCCACAAGGGAGCTGGCGTGGGCCCAAACGCACACAAAGCGCGACCCAAGAAGTCAGGTGGCATGTTGATCAGGTGGGGCCAGGCACCTGACAAGAGGTGCATAAGACAAAGGACACACAGCGGGCGAAAACGTACGAAAAGCTGACCTCATGATGTCATGTGCTCTGAACCTCTGATAGAGGAGGCAGGTGGTCGAGGCGCACAGCGAGAAAGAGTACGACACATTTATTACAAGGCTGACGTGGGGCGAAAATGATGGACAACGGTCGGCCGGGTTCTTGGTATAAATAGTGAAGTAGGTGAACCTCATTTACTCAGTTTGGATTTCTCTCACTAAAGCTTCTCATCACTTCTCTCCCTAAATTGTGGTGCTAACTTGAGCGTTAGAGTGCTAACGGACCGACAAGGTCCGCTAGACGCTTTGTGCGCAGGGAGATCGACGCCTTGAGGGCACCGGAGAAGGAGGCGAGAATTCACTTGGCGGAGGGTAGACGAGAAGGGAGCATAGCAATCGCGGGCACATGGCACAAACAGTAAATTTAACTAATATGGAACACCTTTTAATATTATATTAGAGAATTACAAGAGATTTAACATGGAAAATTAGATAAACACGAGCATGATGTAAGAAAACTAAAATATAACATCCTCAGATTATTTATATCGAGTCAGAATTCATAGAATATATTTGCTTCAGGGAATAGTTCAATTATTAGACCATATAATGATAAATAAAAATATTTATAATGATAATTAATTATAAATTTCATATTAAAAAATAGGTTTGGTATGAGAGTCTTCAGAAGAGGATTCATAAGTCCAAAGGATTATTTTTTATTCCAACTAAAAAAAATAAAAAAATGGTGTTTTCATAAGTCAAAATGATTGTTTACAATAAATAAAGTAGAAAAATCAATCCTGGAATTTAGAAAATGGAATATTACAAGAATATTCTGACAACTTTAATGAAATGCACTTAACACTAAACTTAAGTGGTACCGGATGCACATATAATAGAGTTAGTGACACGCGATGCCTTATTCTTACTTAAATGATATAGCTTTCCAAATTCTCATATTTTAATGATACCTGAGATATTTTACCCGCGGTCCAGACGTTGTTTTCGTAAAACGTGCTCTCCTGTAGGCCAATTTGTTGTCTGATCAGACGTCAAACCGAGACAAAACATGATTGGTCAAAATCTAGAAGACTGGAAGTCTGGAACGACGTCGGCCCCTTTGAATTGAAATTTCTCGAGGGATGAAATTGTAAAACAGAAAGTTGATTCAATGAACTAATCGTACTTTGCTTGGTTCACAAATGGAAAATTGCAAGATGCTGCCTTTCCCCCTGAGCTAAGATCAGGTGACTAAAGGGCGGCGGGGTCCTTAGTCATGTGACTAAGTGAATCTCAGTCCTTCCCCCATTAAAATCTAATCACTCAGATTAATCTCTTTTTATGAAGGACATGATAGTAAATACACAATTTCTTTATTTAGCAATTAAATTAAACAAAAATAAATGCGGGCCCACAGCTACCTGTCGCCGCTCCCACCGGGCGTTTCTGGGAAATTCTTCCCGACGGGCGACGGTCATCTCCTCAACTCATCCTAGCGGCGACGTTTTTTTCCCCATTCGGTCCACTTTTATGGGGATTTTTTCCCATTCCCATTCCCAACACGAGAGAGAGAGAGATTGATTTTCGACGACAGCGGAGAAGGCTCTTCCGGTGACCGGAGATGGCATGCGATGATTTCTCGACGACATGTTTGTCCACCTATTTTGTAATGTTTATAAGTCTGTTTTGTAATATTTATATTAATTCTGTTTGTATTGTTTATATTCTTGTTTATCATCTTTCTCTATTACATTTGTAATGTTTATATGACTATTTTGTATATATTGTAATTTGTAATGTTTGTTTGTCTAATTTGTATACTTTTATGTTATGATTTGTATACTTTGTATTGATTGGTTTGTAATACAAGTTTACCGATTTGTATTGTAAGTAGTGGTATTATGTATGGTTAGTATGCTTTGTACTATTTGTCGGTTTCTTTTGTAATGTTTGTAAGCTTTGTTATTATTGTCCACCATGTTTGTCATTTTTATCAACCATGTTTGTAATGTTTTTTATGCCTAAAAAATAACCTGGTTGACTTTGTAATGTTTGTTTTTCTAGTTTGTAATGTTTGTTCATCTGGTTTGTAATGATTGGTATTATACAAAGTACCCAAAACAAAATAAGAGTACAAAGTATTAGTACTTACAATACAAACCGCCATGACTTGCATCACAAATCAATACATATAAAGTATACAAATTAATATTACAAAACATACAAACTATACAAATCATACTGACATTATGTACAAAAATACTAATAATGCAAACTGACAACACTTGCATTACAAATCACTGTTCTTCCCTCAGACGACTACGATGTCAAGAGATCCGTCGTCGCCGCCGGCTCTTTCCACCGCCACCGCCGACTCTCTCTACTGTCGTCGCCACCTCTCTCTCTCCATCGCCGCACCGCCTCTCTCTCCTCCACCATCGTCTCTCTCTCCTCTGTTTTCCCGACGACAACGACTAGATCTACTTTCTCTCTCTTCAACGCTGTCGCCTCTGTCGCGTTCTCCTTTCCCTCTCTTCGCCGTCGAGATCTCCATTCTCTCTCCATCGTCGTCGTCGCCCTCCTCTCTTTCACTGTCGCCGTCCTTCTCTCCCCACTGCTGCGTTTTTCTCTCTTACATAGCCGAGGTTAGCAACACAAAAAATGAAGATTGGAGGAAAAAAATAAATAAAATCAAATGCATTTTTTATAATTCCATGAATGCTCCTCTTACTATTTAATTATCTTTTTTTTTCTAAATTTCACCATTAGATCAATCCATCTAAGGGGTCGTTTGGAAGTTGCGATTGTTAAATAGATGTATTGTTGAGAATGCATGTATAATATTATACATGTATTGTCGAATTTGATGCATTGTAGAATACAACGTTTGGTATGTGTGACTGTGTATGTCGCATCAGCTAAAAACTGAGACAAAACAATCTCAACTCAACTATCTCAACAATCACAACTAAAAGTTGAGATATAACAATCACTCAAAATGAGTGATAGTTTCTGTCCCATCACAGAAACAATCCATGTATTGTTTCTGCTAAAAAAAAAACGATGCATTGTAAATAATACATGCATAATGACAATCTCAACAAAACTATCGCAACTGCCAAACGACCCTTAAATTCAAGAACTAAGGGGTCGTTTGCTTGTTAGATTTGGGTCATGGATTTGGTACCCAAATCCCAAGCTTGACGGATTTAACATAAGTCCATTGTTTGTTGAAGTGTGCTAAATCCGTGGGGTCCACGGATTTTGTCTTTATTTTGGAACCAAATCCGTGGACCCCACAGACTTGTAAAGCCCACATATTAATTTGGGATTTGCAAATCCTTGATGGTTAGTTATTTATTTACCAAATCCATCTCAAATCCATCATACAAACATTAGACTCTTCAAATTCATAATCAAATAATTCCAACATAAATACCAAGATTTTTATTGAACAAAACTCTCATTTTTCAACTCCAACAAACATATACGCCTGTGAGGAACTTAGCAAGGTGAATAAGCAACCCGTGGTCACCGACTCACCGGATCCTCCCTCCTTTCCCCCTTTCTTTTGGCCGCAGCAAACAACATTCCACATTCCACATCCACCAAGAGGCACAAACCCAACCCTCGTCCTCGGTCCTGCACATGCTCCACCGTCTTCTTCCCCTTCCGCGACGGTGAAACCACCGCAGTCTACTCCAAAACCCTAGAAATTCCATTCCTGTGAACCCCCCCTCTCTCTCTCTCCCTCTCCCGTTTGACCTTCGATTGCCCTTCTCTTTGCGCCAAAAGATACCTGCACCCCGCCATGGACCTCCAGAGAGCTATGTTGGATGAGCTCATGGGCGCAGGTAAGCACTTATGCGGTTGATTGTGAGTGGGTTGCTGGATACGTTCCTTCTTTCGAGCTGATTGGATTTGCATTTCTCTTGTTAGATCGTAATTTGACGGAGGACGAAAGGAAGGATTACAAGGAAATTACATGGGATTCTAAGGAGGTTTGCCCGTATTACATGGCGCGATTCTGTCCTCATGACCTCTTTGTCAACACCAAGAGCGATCTCGGTGAGTTTCTGGTTTCATGCTTTTCTTTTTCTTGCTTGAGTTTCTTGCCTGGGTTCAGGTTTAGTACTAGCGATGGGTTAAATTTATCGACTGTTTGTAACTTGGCAGGTCCGATAGCTTATTGCTTACTGGGAATTCGGCTAGTTTTTGCCATTGCTAAACCTTTGGTCTTATTTAAATTTTCGCTAATTTGGCTTCTTCTCATTTGCAGGGCCATGTGAGAGAGTCCACGATCCCAAGCTTAAGGAAAGGTAACATGGTATTACGGTCTTTGTAGTGTCTTATGGTGCTATCTTCCTGTTTTGGTATTGTATAGTATGATGACATGATCTGATAGATTTGACTGGTTTTGATTCATGTGTGAGTTTAGCTTTGAGAAGTCTCCTAGGCATGACAAGTTCTTGCTCAAATTTGAGTCCGAGCTCGCTCAGCGGTGTGATAAATTGGTAAACCTTATCTACTTCCGGGTTTCTATTCCTTGTTGTGGATTGAGTGGTACGATGTTTATTGGGACTGCTGGTGTGATCTGTTTGTAGGTGATGGATTTGGACAGAAGAGTTAGACGTGGGCGCGAACGTATTGCTCAAGGTGAAGAACCTGTGCCACCTCCCCCACTATCAGCTGAGAAGTCTGAACAATTAGCTGTCATTGAAGAGAAGATAAAGAACTTGCTGGGGCAAGTGGAGTCCCTTGGCGAAGCTGGGAAAGTTGATGAAGCTCAAGCCCTTATGAAAAAGGTGAGCTTTGATTTAACTGGCCACAAGATCTTATGCTTTGAGTTTCTTGGGACTATGGCTTGCTACCCAACATGTTTCATTTACCTCCTTTTCCATGTAAAGGTGTTCGACACATTTTTGAAAATGTATTGCATTGTCCTTTTCCTCAGGTAGACGAACTGAATGCTGAGAAAATACTGATTCAAGCTCAGGGTGACAAGTTACCTCTGGTCCTTCCTGAGAAAAAAATGTCCTTGTGTGAGACCTGTGGATCTTTTCTCGTTGCAAATGATGCTGCAGAGAGGACACAGTCTCATGTAACCGGGAAGCAACATCTGGGCTATGGCTTAGTTCGTGATTTCATCAGTGAGTACAAGGTAAAGTGACAACTTTTTCCAATGGCCACATACATAATCATCATCATTTTTCACTAGTTTTAGTTTTTAATATGGAACTTTGGAATGCACACTTCAGGAAGCTAGGGAAAAGGCGAAGGAAGAGGAACGATTAGCAAGGGAGAAAGAAACTGAAGAACGAAGGAAGCAATCAGAGAAGGATCCTGACAGGAGTCGAAGGAGTGTATCAGGTGAAAGGGATCGTTATCAGGACCGAGACAGGGATAGGGAGCGGGACAGATACCGTGACAATGAAAGGTCGAGGGAAAGGAATGGTAGACATCGGGATGGTGGAAAGGGTTCCAGGAATGGAAGGGATAGGTACTATGATCGAAGTCGGTCACGGTCCCCTGGGAGGCACAGTAATAGAAGGAGGTCCTCAAGAAGCCCTGTTCGCCCTTATTAGTGGGTTCGGTAGATGGATGTCTGAGCTTTTATATATCCCATGAGGTAGACAAATTCAATCTCAAAAGTCTTCTGAGCAAGTGCTTTTGGAGTCCTAAAGCTAAATCATCATCTTGGATGTCAAAATTTTCTCTTTCTATCTCACAGCTTTGATGAGACTGTACCCCACTTTCATCAGTACTCTTAAGAGGAGAGATTGGTTGAGGTAGGTATAACTTGAAATTTGTGCAACTCGTGTGTTTACTTGAAGCTTGGATGAACTTTATGCTATATGGGAACATCGATGTTAGAGGTATTCTCCTTCCTTTCTCTTTACTGGGTCTTTTGATGACAGATCTGTTTCGATTCTGATGGATTTGAGAACTCGCGATATTATGTTACAGAATGCCAGTGCTGCTATACCATCATGATATATTTTATACATGTCTTAGCTGAAAGGTAACATATTAATGTCACCATTCGTTCATGACCATGAAAGCGAATTTTCTTGGTACACATATCATGGATTTGTGTGTCAACTCAACTAGTGTGGAGGTAACATAATTCTGAACTGCTGTCTTAGCTGAAAGGTAACATATTAATGTCACCATTCGTTCATGACCATGAAAGCGAATTTTCTTGGTACACATATCATGGATTTGTGTGTCAACTCAACTAGTGTGGAGGTAACATAATTCTGAACTGCTAGTTCGTTTCCAGAAATCTCAAATGCCCCTTGTTAATGCAAGTCTAAAGTCATTTCACAGCAAGTTCATGATCACATATTAGTGACTGTTAAGCCTGGTTAAACATAGGTTTTCTGGATGGTAATAGGTGTAAAATGGCTTCTTGCAATTTGCTTGTTTCAACACCACAAGAATCTCAATGGCTTAAGGTCCAAGAGTGAGCTGGTTATGGGGTAACTACTTTCTCTTAGTTGGGTTAAGTTTCATTTCAACCTTTTATAGCTCTGCCTTGGAACAACTGTTAATTCTATGGTATTGGTTTCAACATCCTTGGAAATCTACTTCGGTGGTACCAAAAGGTTAAATCAGCTTAAGGACTAGCACCGGTGTGGAATTGTGAGAGGTAAAACTTCAATGCACCCATGATATGTCTGCAGAATGGCTGTATTTGTATTCTAGCTTGCAGGAAGGTTAAAGTGTTTGGGTGAAAAGCGGGATGAAAGAGTTGCTGATGGTTGGTTACAAGGCATTGCCTCTATCTCATGCCAAATAACCAAGGTGGTAATTGGAAGATGACTATGGCTGATTGATCCTAACTTCTGTAGCATAAGTGTGATTTCAGAACCCTAATAAATTCGGTTGTTTGTTTTGGCCATCAATACAATGTTTTTGTGCATGCCCATTTTTGCTATGGCTGTGCTGCAACATGAACACGGTCAATGGATTCTTGATGTGTGTCAACGATGCATGGAAGGGTAATTTACTGCTACTAAGTAAAAAGTGAAATTTTAGAATATTGGACTAGCAATCGTCTCTTTCCATCTGCAGCAATTCGCTAATGTTGCGATGCTTACAAAATCGTCACAAAACTTTATCAAAACAAGAAAACTTTGCAAAATACAAATAAGGTTGCAACGAGAATCTGAATATGTTGTACGAATTTATATACTCGTAAGTTGTAGCGTAACAACTTCTTTGTTCTAATCTAAGCTGACACGCCGAATCTTACATACAAGGTTTGCTGTGGGGAAGTCGAGTTGGGTCTCAGATTTCACAAGGTTCCTCAGTTGGTCCCTCGGCGTCGAGAGACATGTTTGAAACGTTGCGAGAGCAGGGGGAACCTCCATCGACAGGGCTGAAAGCACGTTGCTCAAGTACTCAATATCGACTGACAGCTGCTGAGCTCCCTTGTCAGTTACATGCTGAATTCCCCTCAACTGGTCCATGTAAAGAGCAGTGGCTCCCTCTGCAACCTGCGGACCAAGAAACAAAAACGAATGAACATTGATTTTTTCCATTGAGATTTCCCATTAACCAGAATAGTTCGGCTATTGCGTACCTTGAACATCCATTCAGCTGCAAAGCACTGGGCTTCGTCATTGATGGAATCACTATTCGATATGCCCTCGGCAAGTGGCTCCAACTGCTGGGGTAAAGTAAGAAGATATTCCCCTATGCTGGTAATGTAGGCTTGTGGGTAGGCACTGAAAGTCGGAAGATGGAAAGCGCTCTGCTCTTCGACCGCCACCCAGATGGGCAAACGCGATACGTCACTAAGGCGTTGCCTTACCTTGGATATGAGGACATCATACACAAGTTCATTAACTGTATCAGCGAATCCCGCAACTCTCTGTGATGCGTGAGGAAGAGCGTGAAATCTCGGGTCTTTTGACTGCAATTCATGCGAATGATTATTTAGGAATCAGCGAGAAGGAGAGCAGATGATAATGAAAAGGACGGAACAATGTTTTTTTTTTGCTGAAAAAAATAACTTCAGGGAAAGTTGGGGTTTAAAAGTGATCCAAACACAGGTAAACTCGTGTACCTGATCCAATAGGTTAAATAGTTTGCGAGCCTTCTCTGGAACATCGACGAGACGTATAGTTGCAACATCCAAAGCAGCTCTTCCACCCAAGGAAGGCTGTCCATCGCCATCAGTATTTCCTCCATGCGAATAGTTCTGGTCCAAACTTGATCCAAACACAGAAAATGACAGACTAGTGCTTACTCTAGCTAGAGCAGCTCTCAAGGATGCTTCAAACACAGAGGATCTGCTTGTCAAACAGTCTGCAACAGTGAGTATTTGAAGGGCCCCCTGGACAATTGACCATTCCTCTTCGTTTGAGGACGAGTCAGCTTTCCGTATGCTTTGACTCCCATCCTTGGGATCAATAGAATCATTATCCACTCCATAGACAGCCCTTAATGATCTGAGGGTTTCTTGGAGAGAAGAGATGTACTGGAGCATTATATAATCAAGTGCAAGAAGCAGCTCATCCACCTCGGACCCACCAGTGAAGCTGAGGCATCTCTCAACAGAAGCTTCTAGAAGAACAATTACTTGTGGGATAGACTCTTCCATCCTTCGAACTGTTTCACTCAGTTCAATTCCTTGGGCTCCCACACCACGAGTAACTGCTCCTCTTAGATCAACCCCAGCAATCTCGGAGGACAAGATGGCACGCTCCATCTGTCCATACCTACAAGCATATAATTTTAATAGGTAAAAACCAATTGAGATAATCACCCACTTTATGGAGCTAATGAGGAATACAAGAAGTTCATTGAACTAGAGAATCACAGGTCTCTTGTGATCAAAAGTAAACCCGAGAAGTATTGAACATAGTGGAGACCTGTTCATTTAAGTTAACGATAGCTCACCTCTGTTTGTATGCTTCATAGGGCAGGTAAACAGCCTTCAGCGTATCCATGAGAACTCGAAGATCAGATTCTGAAAACAAGTGTTGGATATTCCTTGCAAAAGTACCAGTAGTATTGTGCAATTCGATTAGTGCTTTGAGGTGCTTAGTCTGAAGCTTGATGCCCTTTGGCATATCTCCCGACAAAATATCCAGTATGCCTGAATTCGTAAATGGAGATATGAGCTTCAACAGGCGAGTAAAATAAGAAAAAGAAGCATCTAAAAACACATAACTATCTTGCTTCTATTGGGGAATTGAGTAATAGCTCAGTTTAGATTTAAGGATCAACAACCGTCTTATGCAACCACTATATATCTAGTAAACTAGCAATTGGATTGATCGAAAAACATAAGAATATATGAAATGAAGATGATTGGATGGACCTTTTGAAAGTGCTTTAGTTTCAGGAACGACTTCTCCAGTGGCAAGGTCAAGTCGAGAGACAAAACTTGCTCCCACAGCTGCTATTGTTTCAACCAGTAGCTTTGGTACCAGCACCTTATAATCATCAGGGAAAGCAACCATGCACCTATAACTGTAATTTTAGTATCTAGTTCGAACACTGAGGTAGAACTAGTATAAAAAGCACGTAGGTAGACATAATGCACTGGCTTCTGATGTTTACTACCGGAGGCAATTTATTATAAAAATAGCAAAAGGCCCAACAATACAGCAGTGAACTGAGAATGTCTATCAAATTGTATGTCTCCAGTGCAATGAAATTCATTGAAGGCCAAGGCTTTCGGCAATCTGAGGTTAATTCCCAGATGGCGAATCAAACTTTTTATAATTTTTTTCTCCATGTTTGAGCATGAAAAATATACCATTTAGTCTACTTAGAAAGTCATTGTTCTTTCATTACTAGGAAGGCTGCCAGCTGTGTTTAATAAGATAAACTAGCATAAGTCTTCTACTCTGTTCTAAATGGCCGTCACAGCTTATAATAGTCGGAGGCTAGAATTTTTCCGTTTAGAGAAACCAACTAAGGTTGAAATTAAGGGAGAAGAAGAATATACCACTTCCATTCTTGTTCAAGATACATCAGCAGTTCATCATAGAAGCTCGGCAACCAACTTGAAAAAGGAACTGTTGGCAAATCAGTGTTGCCTGCAGTCCTTCCGAACTCATTCCTGCCATTTGCATGCTTAGTAGCTAGCTTCCTAGCATCAAAATCCTCCCACATCTGCTTGATTGGCTTCAAATGAACTTTAGAATAATGCACCTCGAGAGACTTGAATCTGCCAATTCTCATCAGAATTCCGCGCAACTCTTGTGCAACTTCAACCTATACTAACAGCAGGCAGTGTGAGTAAACACCCTAATCACATATGTAGACTGGAAGCCAAGACATGCAAGTTCTTTGGGATCATGGATAACCTTGCGGTTCGATAATGCATCTGTTAGACGAGGCTGCACCATCGAATCAAGCCTATCCTCTAAGACCTCAAGTTGCTTTCTCACATTAGCAAATTCAGCAACCTATTGCAGAGAGAGTAGATAAGAGAATGAGCAACTGAGTTAGCACTATCAGCAACATGAATCCGTAAAACACGGATGGTAGATCAACGGAACTTGATAATAACCTCGCCAACAGCAGACAAGCAGTGTCTCATATTAGCCAATGTTTCTGCAGCACGAGGAAGATCACCACTGGCAAACACATCCTCCACTGTAGAACTTAATTGGGCTAATCCCGCTGCATCCTGCAATGAAAGTATGAAACGCATCAAGCCAAAAGTAATCAATTCATCATGCAAATACTTAAACAATCGAGAAATCCCATTCTTTCCAGTTAATTTGCAGAATAAACACCTGTAGAGTCTCGTACGCAGCTTCCATTCTCTGTTTTACAGTATCAACCTTAGCAAGAGCAGCTATAGACTCAGTCGAAGACCCCTCTGCCTACACACATCAAACCAAAACCGAAGCAGAATTATCAAATCTCCAGCTAATTTACTTGATTACCACACTGCAGCAATGCACAGATCTCCATTCGATGAAAGCCAAAGGAGTAAAACCTTTTTGAGCTTCTGAAGGATTGCGGAGATCGAGCTACGAAGCGAAACGGCATCATCACGGAGGCGAACAACATCACGAGTAGCGCGAGGGACGCGGAGGAGCGCGGCAGCGCTCTGCTCCTCGAGCGACGCCGCAATCTCCTCGGACATCATCTGCAGCTTCATTTCCATATCGACGAGGTGGTCGTCGAGGGATTCCTGCGGGTGCCGGGTCTGGCAAGCGGCGTTGATCCATTTCTTCGGGTCGAATTTCTCGTCGGAGAACGGACCTAGATCCAGCATCATCTTCCCGGCTGAGTTCTGATTACTTTACCTCCGTCTCATCAGGATTCCGCTACAAACTTCCTCAGTCCCTCACTGTGCAGAGCAAATTTCATTAACGGTTGCTCGAAGAACAACTGCCAGTCTGCCAAAATTGTGTTATGATCTCCACAAAATCTTATGAGTTAAAAGTTATTTTTGAAAGTATATGTGCTAATCTATGGTATGATAATATTATATGGATTAATAAAGTAATTCATAAAGTTGAAGGGGCTAATAATGAGTCTGGAAACTAAAGGTACTACAGTGTAGTTTACCAATTCTTGGGAAGCAAGCAGGACCTGCTGAGGTGGCAAATCTAGAACGAAAAACATCTCTTGTCACGTTAGGTCACAAAATACCTAATGCAAATTTATTCACGTATTTTTGTATTCATTAATGCCATTTCGTGTGTATTCACGTAATACTATGTTTATTCACGTAAGAGTGTAAGTTATTCACGTAAATGAAAAATCAGACTTTTCCCCCTAATAATTTGTATTGGCTATATTTTATGGAGTTAAATTTGGATTCTCAATTAGTCTGTAAAAATATGTTGCATTGATCATAATCTACACCATGACATCCATTTTGATATATTTTAACGTCTAAAATTTAATTTTATAATGACGTGAATAAATAACAATATGCGTGAATAAATACCAGGTTGCGTGACTAAACAACATTGGTTGTGTGAATAAGCAACACTCTTACGTGAATAACGTCAATATAGCGTGAATAACGCAAATATGGGCGCCCAATGAAAGATTCTTTGATTTGTGATCGAAATTACCATCAACTCAACACTTCTGGTCCCTTCGGGGAGGGGGCGGGGATTGATCTCGATGTGCCAGTGTTAGTGGGAATCGAGAAAAAAGCTCCTGTATCCTGTGTTGATTCAACTGCAAATTCGGATGCAGATGTGTTTAAAATTGATCCCTTCGGGGAGGGACACTGTGAAGTCCTGAAAAGTAATATGAAGGTGGACATCCAGCCCAAAAACCCCTCTTCTTTTGCCGCCGGTAGGGACCTGGTTGGCTGGTCTGGCGGTGGCACCGGTGACTGCTGGCGGAGGGGGTATCAGTTGCGGAAAGGGGAAAAATTAGGATTTTCGGGCGATTGTTTCGCAGGGGTGGGCGAGATTGACGGAGCTCTGTTCCGATCCAAATCGAATCCTAACCCCAGGATTTTGAGTCCTAACCCAACACGTTTTCTAACTGAAAATCGAATCAGAGGAGTCTCCTTTTTGCTGGAGAATTCGGACTCTGGTCTATTTAAATGGACCTCTCCCCTCCCTGCTTCCTCACTTCGACTAACGTCTCGACGCATTGGGTTGACTGGCGAGGAAAGTAAAGGAAAGTCCGATCACCTGCTCTGTGCTCCAAGAAGTCAACGAGGTATTGATTCTCTCTCCCTAATTCATACACCTCCCTATAAGTTGGCGAATCGCTCCTTCCTCCCCGTTTCGACGGGTGCCCATACATCCTGGCCGGGCGCTGCGAGGGCGCAGTTTAGCTTCCCTGTTTCGGAGAAGCCCTCTGCCGCGTCGGGGAGCAAACCCCTGCTTTCGGCGATGTCGTCAGACCTTGAACCAGCTGCGCTGTCTGGTAACCGCGGGGGAGGCGAAGCGGATAAAGTCTGGCCGCTGTTGAGGGTTGGGCCGGCCTGTAGTGGCCCAAGCGTTCAAGGCCAGGCTGTTGCCTTTAGTGCCAGCCCACAGAGATCTCTTTTGGGCCTCGAGAACAGCAGGGCCGACCCAGTAGCCTGTTTGTTTAAATTAATTGGGCAAAGCCCAACTACATGTTTTCCATTGTGGCATGTTCATAGTCCGATTTTGGAAAATAGTCCGTTTAAGAAAGAGCTAGTTGACTCTAATCAAATTTCTACTCCTTTGTGGCAGGTGACTACAATGGCTCGTGTAGCGGAAAATCAAGTGGTTGAATTTTCACTCGATGAAGTGCAATCCGTGAAATTCCGAACTTCGAGGACTCTCTTGGGGAGACTTTTTTCGGAAACCATTTTCACTGCCAATGAATTGAGGGAGGGCCTGCTTGAGGTTTGGCGGGTGCAAGGAAACCTTCGGGTATCGGTCACGAAATTTGGGCTATTTGAAATTATTCTCCCAAGTGATGAGATGCGGGTTTGGCTGCTAAAAAGATCTCCATGGATTATTAAGGACAGGATTCTACATCTTCGGTCCTGGACGTCCTCTATCACAAGGCCTATTTTTGATGATTTGGCCATTGCTCCTTTCCATGTGCAGCTATGGAATGTAAAAGAAGACTGTTGCACGGCGCAGTTTGGCTGGAAAGTGGCAGCGGGGATGATTGGTCAAATCTTGGAGTCTGATGTCTTTGCGGCCAAAGACTCTGAGGAACGCTTTGTGAAGGTCCATGCTTTAATTGATTTTGCCAAGCCTTTGAGGTCTCAGTTTGTGGCAGCTAGTGAAAAGATTGGTCGATTCTGGGTACATCTCAAATACGAGTTTTTGCCAACCTTCTGCTACCACTGTGGTCGAGTAGGGCATTCAAAGCCGGAGTGTGTTTTTGGCCCCCCTTCTGGCCAGGAACGGTTTGGGTCGCACATGTCTACTCGGAAACCGAGAAGGAAGATTTACAGGGAGGATGAAGAATACCCTCAGTTTCGCAATGCCAGCAGATCAGTGTGGGTGAATAAGAATACTCATTTGATCAAAGATGGGAAGGAGAAGGCGGCTAGCAGAGACCTGGGCACTAATACCCGCCCTCTTTCCCAGGCGGCGTTGCATCCTGCCCCAAGAGGGTCGGAAACTCAAAAGAAGAGAGTGGTACAGAACAGGCAGCAGACCCCTGCTCAAACCTCCTTTGGGGGTCGGGCTAGTCCCCAACGTTTGGTCGTTAAGACATCTCCTTGGGTTAAGATTGCTGGAAATATTCGACAACATCAGAAGAAGGCGTCACCCAGGAAGGTGGTCCCACCTCCTCGACAGGGCACTAAGGTGCGCCGGCAGCCTAGCCGGCGGGCCAAGCAGACTGAGCACTGCCAGCAGGTAGTAGGGCAAATGGCGGAAGCTTTTGAGCATTCAAGGAGGCGCAGGCTGATTTTACAAGAGGAATCTGAGGAGGAAGAGGAGGAGATTATGGTGGGTGGAAGTCGTCCTTCTTTGAAGCAGCGTACCCCTGCTGGTCTGGCAGAGGATCTTGACACGATTCCCAGGGCTCGCCCTCGTCTCCGTAAGAGAGGGGCAGATTGTCCTCCTCTATCGGCTCACAGGGAGGGGGGCTCTTCTCCTTCTGGAGATCTGCTTGGCTTGGAAGATAAGGAATCTGTGGATACAGGGGAAAAGTCTACTGCTCTAGAGCACCAGCAGGACTTTGAATCTGAAGAGGATCCGACAGCTGAGGATCAGCATTCCTTTGAGATTAAGCGAAGATCGCCAGCTGCGGCCACCAGAAAAATTTGCCATACCATAAAAGGGCGTGTGCACCAGGTGGTGGAGGCTTTTGAAGCTGGCCTAGTTATTGCAAGAGAGGAGGATGGGGGGGGGGGGGGTCATGGAGAGGGGTTCAGGGCTGGATGAATATGGCTCTAATTTGATGGACCCTATCATGGAGTATCGGAAGCGCGTGCTGGATGAATTGGAAGGGGATGTGGGGAACCCTCCTACTCCAAAGAAGCAGTTTGTGGAAGCGATTGAGGATCTGGAAAAGGTGGAGGAAGCCAGCCTTGAGTGGCCCCCAGAAGATAAATGAGGCTTCTCGCCTGGAATGTGAGAGGAATTGGGCCGTCCCTCACGTTCCAGTCTGCTTTAGGGCTTGTTCATTCCAATAAACCGGATCTCGTGTTTTTCTCTGAGACACGATCGAGCCGGCGTGTAGTGTCCCGGCGTATGCGGGGTCTAGGTTTTGATTTTTCCCATTGTTTTTTTGTAGATGCAGTCGATGCATCAGGAGGTTTAGTAGTTGCTTGGGCCCCCGGAGTTGACACTTTGGTGCTTTGTCATTCAAATTTTTATATTTGTTCGCAAATTAATGAAGGAGATTTTTCTTATGTTGTGGTTTTCGTTTATATTAGTTGTAATAGTGCTGTTCGTGCTTCCCAATTGACCCAATTACGTGCCGTTTGTGTGACTTTTAATCACCCTTATGTGGTCATAGGTGATTTCAATGCTACTCTGAATGAGGGTGAAAAAGATGGGGGTTGGGATTGGAATGTTGCCCAAGCTCTTAGTCTCCGTGAATTTATTCATGATTTGGGTCTCCACGATCCTGGTTACCAAGGTGATCCATTTACTTGGACTAATAAGTGCATGGGCGACGCTTGCATTCGTGCTCGTCTGGATAGAGCGGTTTGCTCTCAGTCTTGGATGGATACATACCCAGAGACGATAGTCAAACATTTCACTGACCAGGGTTCAGATCATTGTGCCCTTTTGCTGGCTGATAAACCTTTTGTTCGGACAAGTCGACCTCTTTTCCTTTTTGATGCCCGTTGGGCGGATAATCCGGAGGTTAGGGCCATGGTCAACTATGTCTGGCAGGAAGAAATCCAAGGCACCCCTATGTTTAGACTGTGGGAAAGGCTAAAGAAACTCCGTCATCTGTTATATGATTGGAGTAGAGCGGGCACAACTAATTCCCTGCGTAATATTAAAACGCTCCAGGCTGAGATTGATAGGGTAAAGTCGATCCACCCAGTTCATTGGGAAGAGATCAGGACACTGGAGATGGAGCTCTCCCGTCAGTGGGAAGCAGAGGAGGTGTTCTGGCAGCAGAAGTCCAGAGTTAAATGGTTAAAAAAAGGAGATAAAAATTCGTCCTATTTCCATACGGTTACTAGGGCTCGGAGGAAGAGAAATTTCGTTACTGGTCTTCGGAATGAGGAGGGTGAATGGGTCACTGAGGAAACCGGGAAGGCTTCTATTGCCACCACTTTTTGTCAGACTTTGTTTACTTCGGAAACGCAGGTTCCTAATATGACTGAGAGGGTGGCAAATCTGCCAATAGCCCGTACGGTTACTCCTCAAATGAATGCTCAACCGACGGCAGAGGTCTTGCCTAGTGAGGTCCGGAGTACGGTCTTTTCCATGGGTTCGAAACAGGCCCCGGGATCGGACGGCTTCACAGGGAAGTTCTTTAAAGCTTTCTGGGATATAGTGGGCACTTCGGTTGGTGAAGCAGTAATCTCCTTCTTTACTTCGGGTCGGTTGTTGCGGAGCTTTAATCATACCTGGCTCACTTTGATCCCTAAAGTGGAATCGGTGGAAACAATTAGACAATTGCGCCCGATTAGTCTTTGTCAGTTCGTTTACAAAGTAATTACCAAGATCATGGCGGAACGACTGGCTAGCATGCTCCCGCTGATCGTGTCGGAGGGACAAAATGGCTTTATCAGGGATCGCCAGATCATTGATAATATCCTTATAGGACATGAACTAATGCACTACCTGAAAATAAAAACGCAAGGGAAGAAGGGGTACATGGCTCTGAAGGTTGACATGGAAAAGGCCTATGATAGAGTCGAATGGCCTTTCTTGCTTGCTGTTTTGGATAAGATGGGTTTTAGTTTTGTCTGGCAAGGATGGATACATGAATGTCTTCGATCTGCCTCTTTCTCGGTTCTCATGAATGGTACACCCTCGGGATTTTTCACGGCCTCTCGGGGTCTTCGCCAGGGAGATCCGCTCTCGCCTCTCTTGTTTGTTCTCTGCACGGAAGGGTTTGCAGCCCTAATCCGGCAGGCGATAACGAAGAAAAAGCTGGAGGGGGTGAAAGTTGCTCCTCGTGCTCCAAGAATCTCGCACCTATTCTTCGCAGATGATTCTTATTTTTTCTTGCATGGTTCTTTGCAGGAGTGCGAGAATTTGATTGAGGTGTTGAATGAGTATGAGGAACTGAGTGGTCAACGCGTTAATTTGGATAAATCGGCGGTGTGTTTTAGTAAGAATATTTCCTCGCCTGATCAAGATTTCTTGGCCACGATTCTAGGGGTTGGTGTAGTGGGGGTCCATGATAAATATCTGGGGGCTTCCAACGCTGGTTGCCCGGTCTAAAACGGCTACATTCAGATATTTGGAGGATAAACTTTTAGAGCGGACTCAGGGGTGGAAGCAACGGACTTTGTCTTGGGCTGCTAAGGAAACATTAATTAAATCCATAGCGTTGGCTCTTCCACTCTATGCTATGTCCTGCTTCCGGCTTCCCCTGGCTCTTTGTCGCCTTTTGGATAAGCATGTGGCCCGGTTTTGGTGGGGTGCGGAGGATGGGCATCCTAAGATTAGATGGGTATCCTGGCGTAACATGTGCAGGAGTAAGCATGATGGGGGGATGGGATTTCGCCAGTTCGAACACTTCAATCAAGCTCTTTTAGCTAAGATAGGCTGGCGTATCCTCAACGAACCTCAATCACTTATTGATCAGGTCTATAAAGGCAAGTGTTTCCCTCAAGGGTCTTTTCTGACTGTGACCGCTAGATCTCGGCCCTCATGGGGGTGGCAAAGTATCCTTCATGGGCGTCAGTTATTGGAAAGAGGGTTGAGATGGCAGGTTGGCAATGGTCAATCGATCTCGCTTCTCCAGTCTAACTGGATTCCTGGGTATCAGCTGGATCCTCCTTCCTATAATCCGCGGGTCTTGCCTGAGGGGGGACGATCCCTTGGTGGCGGAGGTTATTAGTGAGGGGGGAGGGCGGTGGTCTGATGAAATGCTTAGTCAATGGTTTGACCCTCCAACCTGTAAGGCTATTAAAGCTATTCCCCTCCCGCGGCGGGATATACCGGATAAGCTCATCTTGCATGGTACGGCCTACGGGGTCTTCTCGGTAAAGACGACCTATCATTTGGCTGTAAATTTGGACAGAAGAAGGGAGGGGTGGCGTTCCTCAGTTAGCTGGATGGATAAGCAGAGTTGGATTAGAGTTTGGGAGGCAAAAATCCCTCCGAAGTTGAAGGTTTTTGTTTGGCAAATTCTTAATCGGGCTCTGCCGACTATGGAAGCGCTTATTGAGAAAAAGGTCCAGGTGCTACCTCGGTGCCCAGTCTGTTGGGATGGCCCGGAAACAATGGAACACATGTTCCTTTATTGTCCAGTGGCGCGTGCTCTCTGGGACTATTCTGGGCTGGAGTACTTGGGAGAGGGTATGCCTTGGCAGACTTTTCCTTTCTTTCTTTAGCGTCTGTTGGGTTTGATCCAGCACCCGTTGGTGGTTATGGCTGTTGTTGCCATCCTTTGGAGGATCTGGCGATCTCGGAATTGGGTGGTCTATGAAGGCAAGCAATTTGAGATCCCAGCCCTCATGCGTCAGTTTAATCAGCAGTATGAGGAATGGATGGGGATACCGGTGGACCAGGCGCCTAGGGCCCATGCCCCGATATTGCGATCTGCAAAACAATTGGATGATTCCCATTTGGTCTGTATGTGGGACGGGGCTACGAAGGGGGGGTCTCATTCGGCGGGTGGGCTGGTTCTTTTTGGTCCTGGGAGGACACTGCTAATGGTTAGGGGAATCCAGTTTGCTCAAATAGACGATCCTGCAGTGGTGGAATTGCTTGTACTTCGCGAGGCTATTATTTGGTGTATGGAGCAAGGTTTGTCGGCAGTCCGACTTGAGGGCGATGCTAAGGTGATTATTGACAAAATTAACAAGGCCGACACAAGAGATAGCCGGTTGGGTGCTGTGCTTGAAGAGATTGTTCTTTATTTTCGTGCTCAGTCTGGCTTTAGTGTGTGTTTTGTAGGTCGGGAGAACAATAGGGTAGCTCATTTGGTAGCTAGGAAAGCCCTCTCTTTGTATCCGACTATGAGTCGCTTCTTTGATTTCCAGACCTGGCTGGTTTCCAGGGTGTAACTATCTTCTGTTATGATCAATATATGATATCTTTTGACAAAAAAAAAAGACAAGAAACTTCATTCATCTAGAATTATCCACCACTCACATGATTTCCAGCACTTTCTCACTCTTCTGTCCACCGTGTCCAGCACCTTCGAAATGCCCCTATAAATTCCATCTCAGATTTCTTATTCAAGGCGTTAGTCATCGGGAAAAAATCTCAAACGATTCCCTTCTCTAGAATTTGCTGTACCAGTAGAAGCTCATAACAATGGCGTCCTCACTTGCTCTGAAGAAGCTCGTCTCCTCATCCCTGCTTCCCAGCTCCCTGCGTATGGTTCGCCCGATGGGAGTCGCCGCTCCGTCTGCCTCCCGCCTCTTCAACACCAACGCCGTACGCGATTACGACGAAGACGGTGACGAGCGCCAGATGGATGTCGATCGTCGCTCTCGTCGCCCGTTTCCACGCAGCCGCGACGATTTCCTCTCAGGTAGTCGTCTTCTGGATCCTCGCTAGAGTTTTCCCCAAATTCGTCCTGTTTTTCTTCATCAAAACGAAAATTGTGCTTAATTGGATATGTTGTGGGAAATTGCAGAGGTGTTCGATCCGTTCTCTCCGACGAGGAGCTTGAGTCAGGTGCTGAACCTGATGGACCAATTCATGGAGAACCCCCTGCTCTCTCCGGCACGCAACGTCGGAGGTGGAGTCCGACGGGGCTGGGACGCTCGCGAGACGGAGGAAGGTCTGCAGCTGCGCGTGGACATGCCGGGGCTGGGGAAAGAAGACGTGAAGGTGTCGGTGGAGCAGAACACCCTGGTGATCAGGGGCGAAGGAGGGAAGGAATCGGACGAGAAGGAGAGCGCGGGGAGGTACTCGAGCAGGATCGATCTGCCGGAGAAGATGTACAGGACGGATCAGGTGAAGGCGGAGATGAAGAACGGGGTGCTGAAGGTGACGGTGCCAAAGGTGAAGGAGGAGGAGCGGAAGGACGTGATTAGTGTCAGCGTTGAGTGATTTCTGTTTATCTGCGGTGTGGATTCAAGGGTTTAGGGTTTTGAAGGAATCAATAAAACAGTGAATGTTTAACTTTTTGTACTGTTTTGGAAAGAAATGTGGCGAGAAAGGTATTCTACCTGCTAAATTAAGTTTGTTCACTCAAATTATACAAATTAAATTATACAAATCTTTCACGTTTATCACCCGAATTACTTTTCTTTCTTATTCTCCATTAACTTTACGAATTATTTTACCGTTGATCAACGGTCGTTACACTTCATTAAATTTATCCTACGTGACAGTCAACTTTAAAATTTTATCCTTAAATAGATGAAGTAGAAAAAAAAATAAAAAAAAATTAATTTTCCACCTCATCATCTCACTTACTTTATCTATATGATTTATCATATTAATAATTCAATAAAAATTAATTAAATTACAAAAATTAATAATTCAATTTCACCCTATGGAGACTTTTACTTTCCAACTCAAGGGAATAGTTAGTATAACAACATCTATTTTGTTCTTAGGGTGACAACACTAATCTCCAACCAATAGAAAGGTAGGATTGTGATGACTTTTTATTAAATAGGTTGACCTTAATATAAATCACTGAAAGGGCATAATAGTCACTAAAAACAGTCTGCATGCGGCGTGTTCCTTCGTGCAGCACCAAGTTTCATTTAATTTTTTCTATAAATACTAATTATTATTGGCCTAATTGAAAAGCAAGCGATTTCCACAAAAAAAAAAAAAGCGAGGGTTTTATGCTTGCAGGTAGCTCTACCCCTCTAGCCTCTACGTAAGTCGTAACTTAAAGATGAATTTCAATTTTAAAGGGGTAGAGTAAATAAAATTGGGCAACAATAAATCCAATTCCGTTTGTGGAGAATAAATCTAACGTAAACCACCATGGATTGGTAAACAAAAATTTGTATAAATTTACAGCTTATTTTCTAGCCAACCAATAAGTTGGAAGGTGAAGTTTTTGTTTTGTTAAAATAACTTGTTGATATCAAATGGTAATGTCATGCACTTGAAAATGTTGTGCCTATGATATAATGGTTTTCGGTTGCGGGAGTTCAATCATCGATTACTAGTTACCGGAATCTTGTGGTATGTATTGTAAGATTTGTGATTTTTTGTTTTAAGACATTTATGGTATGTTTTCTAGTGTTTTTTATCTACTTTTTGTGGTTTGTTTTTTTCCGTTTTTTTGTAAGCATTATGATATTTGTGGTTTGTTTTATTGTATTTAAGGTGTGGTATACTTTATGAGAATTGTGGTTTAGTTTCTCATGTTTATGGTATGCTTTGTAGGATTTTGTAGTGTGATTTGTTTTCTCGTATTTATGGTGTGCTTTATGAGACACCAAAAACCTCTTAATGCAGACAACAAATCTCTAGAAACACCACAAAGCATACAACAAATATTTTTAAAGCAAACTAAAAACCTCCTAATGCAATCCATTAATCTCACTAAGCAAACTAGAAACACCGCAAAACAAACCACAATTTTTTTTAAAGCAAACTAAAATCTCCTAATACAAACCACAAATCTCATTAAGCATACCAGAAACACCGCAAAACAAACCACAAATATTTCCAAAGCAAACCAAAACCCTTCCAATATAACCCACAAATCTTTTGAAGTAGGCTTGGCAACGGGTCGGATCGGGGCCGGGGAAGGGTTATCCGTCACCCACCCGAAAGCCTGTCGGGCTTTCCCCGAATCCGCCCCACTAGCCTTCCCGGGCTCATTTTCAGGCCCAACCCCGAATCCATCGGGTAGCGGGCTCCAATCGGGTTTATCGGGTATACCCGCTACCATTGTCAGACTGGGAAAAAAAAAAACAACTCAACAAAACAAAACAAACAAAATTCAAGGGATGCAACCTGGAAATTCTTATAGAAAAATCAAATGGCACTCCAACTCTAATCTTCCAAAATCCGAACTGTCTAAACAAATCCAAAAGGATCAAGGCAAAAGGCATCCAATTCATAGTTTGAAGTTCATAAACTTCAATCCAAGCAATAAAACAGAGTAGCAAGTTCAAAAACTTAAATCCACCAAAGTGCAGCAAGGCAAACTTAAAGAAAATGAGCCATCAAGCTCAACATTAAACAACAGCAACTCTCCAGCAGTAGGCAGCAACAACTCTCCAGCAGGCAGCAACAGCAACTCTCCAGTCTCAACTCTCCAGCAGGCAACAGCAGCAAGTCTCTCCAGAGCAGCAGCAACAAGCACTCAGCAGCAACAGTCACATGCTTGATCTTCAAGCATCAAAGTCCAGGAGTGCACGATCTTGAAAATCTGTGACCACATACATATTTGTTCAGTATTCACCATCTTTAAAATTGAAATTACTAACTAATTGTTCAGTATTCACTAATCTCCTTTCTTAAAGTCTTCACAACTGGGATCCTCCATTGTCAATGCAGAAAAACAGCTATCCAATCCGTTAATCCCCTCCTTTCCAGCATCTGCAGACAAAAGAAAGGAGAATTGAGTTAGTTAATTTCACATTCAACCACAAACAGAGCTGGAAACAATTAAATAAACCCTTACCTTTGCTAATATCATCCTTAATCCAGGTACGGGTGCACATGATTGCCTCAACAGTTTCAAAGTGCAGCCTACTCCGATGAGGATCCAACAGCCTACCACCGAAGCTGAAGGCTGATTCTGAGGCCACAGAGGTCACTGGTACAGAAAGCAAAACTCTTGCTACCTCTTGCAACAGAGGGTATTTTCCAGCATTCACCCTCCACCAATCCAAAACACCAACATTAGGAGCTCGAGGACTGACACCCTCACTCAGATAATGGTCCAATTCAGAGCACAATGAAGTTGTTTTAGACCTTTTCCTTCAGCTTAGATAAAGCTCAAAGACAAGGTCACTAGAAGTAGGCACAACAAGACCATTTCCAGAAGCAGAGGAGGCAGAAAGATCATCCCTAGCCCTCTGTTTCAACTGATACTCACGTACCACATTATAAACAGTGGTCTTAACAGTGGCAGGGTCAAGAGTAGGATCAAGGCTTTAAAACTTTTCATAATAGTACCCAATCAACTCAAGCTTGTATGCAGGATCAAGCACAACAGCCACAGTAAGCAACACATGAATATCAGTCCAGTATTTGCTGAACTTGATCCACATTTTTTCAGCCATTGCACCAATGATCTCATCAGGACCATATCTCCACTCATTTAGTTCGAATTTCAAGTCACAGATCTTAGGAAAGAACAAATTAGCAGTAGGATAATTGCTTCCAGAAAACAGATCCGAAAGTTTTTTGAAAACCTCCAGTTTTTTAGAGATCACAGTGGCAAACTTCCAATCATCACTGCTAGGCAAAGAAGTATAATTAGGTTCTCTCTGACTCAAACGAGTGAACACATCCTTGTAAGGAATGACAGATTCAAGCATAGTGAGTGTTGAGTTCCACCTAGTAGGGCAGTCTAGTGCAAGTTTGGTAGAAATACCAACATCTTTTTGCTTAGCAGTATCATCAAAGAACTCAACTCTCCTTGGAGTTGCAGTCCAATATACCACACTTTCCCTAATCTTTTCAATCTCATCTTTGATAATTTCAAGCCCATCTTTCACAATTAAGTTGAGAATATGACCAGAGCATCTCATTTGTAGCAATGAACCATTCATTATGAAGTCAGAAAGAACCATCTTTCTCTTAATCTTATCAATCATGGAATCATTTGTAGAACAATTATCAAGAGTGATAGTGGATAACATACAATCCACATTCAAGGACATGAGGGCCTCTCGAAGCACACTTGCTAATTTCTCACTAGTATGAGGAGCAGGAACGTAGAGAAACCTGTGATACACAACATCAAACAAAAGGCAGAACCATCCATTAGTTAGTGGTTATTGTTAAACACAAAAAATGAAAGATTCAAACAGCCAATATGTCATATACCTTAGCAAGTGGCTCCTAAGGTTCCACTGATTGTCAACATAATGAGCAGTTACAGCCATGTATGCTCTCTTTTGATTACCTGCTGTCCACATGTCAGTAGTGACAGCAATTCGACCTTTGTTACCATCAATCAACTTTTGCATCTTTTTCCTCTCAATCCCATACATACCAAGAATGTCACTCTTACAAGTGTTTCTACAAGGAACTTTGAACAAGGGTTGCAGAGAATTGCAAAATATTTTGAATTACAAGTGATCCACCATACTGAGTGGATACTCATGCATCAAAATCATAGTAACTAGTTCCTTCCTAGAAACCTCTGCATTAAACTGACCAGTGCATATTTCTTTCCTCCCAAGAACACCATTTGGAAGGAAATTAGTGGAAATATTTTTCTGATGGCCATCATGAATATGTTTTTGAACACATACTTTTTTATGATTCCTCAAATGAGAGGTACCATTGCTAGTATCACCACCAAGAATCTTACGACAATATTTGCACTTAGCTTTCATCACACCAGACTTATCAACAAACCTAGTAAAGTGAGGCCAAACATCGCTTTTTAATGGACGTTTGGCCCCAAATGGAAGTGGATAAGGCTCACCATCATTGACTGGTGCATCACCAGCAGCAGTCACTACATTACCATCATTCACAGCAGCTGCTGGTGCATCACCAGCAATCAATGGTTGCTGCTGCTCGGGTTCAGGGTTGATGAGTGGGGGTGTGGATTGAGAGTTGGGAGAGTTGCTGAATTCAACACCTTCCATTGCCTCACCTGTTCATCAATCAGGAAAAAGAAAACAACTAAGGTTAAATCAACTGAAACTAAGAACTAATGACTAGTACTAATAAGACTCCAGACTGTAGAATCGACTAAATTACCTTCGTGATTAGTTAATGATCAATGAAACAGGGCAGTCAGTAACCCTGCAACTCTACAGAAATCACAAAATAGGGGATGAGTTAAACATGCAAGTATGCAACAGGCACTCATAAGTTAGAAAGAACGAAATCCACAGAGTAAGGCGACAAGAAAACTTACGGCTTATGCAGTTGTGCTCCTTGCAGTTCCAGTGACTGGAACAATGGAATTCTCAACAGGGATTACACGCGGCTAGAAGCTTCGAGAGTGGTTTGCGACTTTGAGTTATGTGAATCTGTGACTGTGAGGAAAATTGCCAAAACAATCAATTAGACTATTTATAAAGGCATGCATGAAGAAGCGGAAGATAAAGCTCAAGACGAAGAGAAAGAGTCGATTAAGGGCAAGTGCAGCTGTAATCGTCATCGGGAAAGGCTCGATTCAAAAAAATCGATGGGGTTTCAACAGATTGATTGGGTATCTCATCTTTTGAGCAATCAGTGTAGGGATTATTGCCGTTTTTCTCTGCAATCGAAGAGAAACTGTGAGATTTGAGGAGAAGGCAGAAGGGGAAGGGTCGGGCTTGGAGATTGGTTTATCAGAAGAAGAGGATTTTTCGCGAATGAAGTGGGAAAGGGGGGCTAGGGTTCTGTAGACGCGGGTTGCGGGGCTTGTCGGGGCGGATTTTACCAAAACCATCACCGCCCGTCAACTGGCTACAACGGGTATCGGGTTCCCCGGAAACCGTCAACTATCCGGTCAAATGGATTTAACCCGCCAGCTAACGGATGGGGCCGGGCGGGTACCCGGAATTCGGGCCCAGTTGCCAAGCCTATTTTGAAGTAGACAAAAACACCACAAATATTTATAAAGCACACCAAAAACTTTCTAAACCATAAATCTTTTGAAGTAGACCAAAAACAACACAAAGCAAACCACAAATATTTATAAAGCACACAAAAAGCTACTATTCCAAACCAAAAATTTATTGAAACAAACCATAAATATGCCCAAAGCTTACCGCACATATTTCTTAAGCATTGAGTGCAACACTTGACTACACATTGACTAATTTGATCTCAAGAACCCAGAGCTCCACCATATATATCCTGGAAATTTCATTCTAAATATGTAGACAACTCTACCTAATTGATTGTCCTTCCGTAGTTCCCCTTTATACTGTGAATTGGAAGGCTAAGGACTCATAAAAGCTGGGCTCTTGATCCGTTGTAAAAGGAAGAAATTTCTTCTCTTCTCTAGCTGTGATGGGATTCGATTTAGCATAGAAAGGAATAGATAGTGGAATGGGTAGGTGAGTTCGCTTCTGGCAGACACTTTGGCTGGTAAATGCATTAATCCTTGTTTTCGTCGAAGCTCGAGACACCAACAATTTATAATCGAATTACTCAAACTATTTCAATTGAGAGATGATCGTCACTAGAATCTGCAGATGAGAGAACTCTGGAAGGATTTGCAGTGGAGTTCACATCTTCTGTCCGAGAAATTGGGAACGCTTCGGAGCAGTAGCAGTGGCAAAGGAAGGCTTCTCAAACGGCCGACGAGAGCGTCTCTTTGGGTGAATCGACCTTAATTACGGATCTGACCAGAGATCTGATCATGGCCAGGTCGTCGTGCTTGAGCAACGGAACGATGACAGACCCTCAAGCAGCCTTATTCCTGTGAGGGCAGCGATCGAGTCGATAGACAAGAATAGGGAGCCATTTGATCCTTCCAACGTTCAGTGATCATTATTTGCCTTGGATCCAAGGAGGATCGACGCCTCTACCACCGGATTTGAGTGCGACGCTCCCAGCAACGACAGAGGAGAGGGTACGAGAGGAGAAGACGCCAACGGGGAAGAGAGTTTGGACTTCTGGTACGAGAAGATATCGAGTGTTTTTGTTTTAATTTTTCCCTTTGTGTTCTTACCTTTTTACCCTTAATGAGATATGATGTTACTATAACAACATCAGAGATGTTGTTATAGTATCCGTTCCCCCAAGTCAATACTTTTAATTAAATTACAAAAATTAATAATCCAATTTCACCCTATGGAGGCTTCTAATTTACTTTCCAAGTCAATCTAGTATGGTGGATTTTGAGCACTAGTTGAATGATATGGAGTTAATGGTATACAGAACAACGGGGCCGTGGTTCACATGGTTAAATAATCAGGTAGAAAACCCTATAGTTAGACGACTAGATAGAGCTGTGGTGAACATTGAGTGGGTAGAAGGTTTTCCGGACTGTACTATGGAAGCTGTAGTGGCACATTTCTCTGATCACTGTGGCATCCTAGTTTCTTCCACTCCCTTCATCAAATCTCTGCCAAAAGGCTTTCAAGTACTTCGAATTCTGGGAAACACATCTGGAGTTTCTTTCGATTGTGGAAAATGCTTGGAATATTGAAGTGCAAGGCTGCCCTTGGTATGTGATTAAGTGTAAACAGAAGTCTGTGAATAATGCGCTTCCCAAACTAAACAGCGAAGTTCACAATGATATTAGTGAGCAAGTCAGCCAGATGGAGCAACAGTTAATGACACTTCACCATGATTATATTGAGCATCCTGATGAGGCTTCTTTCAGAGCTAGGGAGGCTATGCAAGTTCGGTATGATGAAGTAAGGAAACAGGAGGAGAGTTTCTATTGGCAAAAGTCGAGGATTGGTTGGCTGAATAAGGGAGATAAGTGTAATAAGTACTTTCATCAATCGGTGAAAGTTCGTAATTCTAAGAAGGCCATAAGGAAGTTGATCACTGAAACTGGGGAAGAGTTGGTGGACATTGAGTTGATTGCTGAGGAGGCTGTGAGCTTTTATAAGAACTTGTTTGGTGTGGTTAATCAGGAAGTGGTTGTGGATGTTGACTGTCTACGACCTCTGATAAGGAAGAAAGTACCAGAGGAAGTCTCTCGCTTACTCTGTGCTCCAGTGCTGCTTGAAGATATAAAGAAAGTTATCTTTGAACTTAATAGTCAAAAGGAGCCAGGGCCTGATGGTTTTTCAGCAAGCTTCTTCAAGAAAGTATGGCACTTAATTGGGAACGACATTGTTGCAGGTATTCTAGATATCTTTTCCTCAAATAGAATGTTGAGTGGTATAAATGCTACAACAGTTTCTCTATGTCCAAAGGTTGCAAATGCTGATAAGCTAAAAGACTTCAGACATATATCATGTATCAATGTGCTATATAAATGTGTGTCGAAGATTTTGGCAAATCGTATTAGGGCTGCAATGCCCCACATCATCAGTGAGAATCAAACAGCTTTTATCTAGGGAAGAAGGATAATGGACAATATTCTTTTGGCTAAGGAATTAGTAAGTGGCTATCAACGTAAGCAGCTCTCTTCAAGGTGTGCCATTAAGGTGGACCTCATGAAAGCATTTGATTCAGTTAACTGAGAGTATTTGTTTACAGTTATGGAATTAATGGATTTCCCAGTTCAGTATAGGTAGTGGATTAAGGTCTGTTTAACTACTGCTCACTTTAGCATCAGTCTTAATGGAGGGATTTGTGGGGTTTTCAAAGCAAAGAAGGGGTTCAGAAAGGGAGATCCTTTATCTCCGTATCTCTTTTGCATTGCTACGGAGGGCCTGTCAGGGCTGTTGAATAATGATGGATCCACGAAGCTTTTGCCTTGTCACTCATTATGTAGTAAGGTTGGGCTAAATCATTTGAGTTTTGCGGATGATTTGCTCATATTTACTACGGGATCAGGGCAGTCTCTTCTTCGTGTGAAGTCCCTTCTCCAAGACTTTTACTATCTTTCTGGTTTAAAGTGTAACCCGGAGAAGTGCGAGGTCTATTTTGGGGGAGAATCGGTGAACTTTAGCTCTAATGCTCTTGCGGTTTCAGGGTTTAAGGCAGGTACACTCCCAATGCATTATCTTGGATTGCCACTGCTCTCAGGTAAGCTAAGCTCGGCTGGTTGTGCAACTCTACTTGACAAACATATTCGGTCCTGGAGAGCAAAGAGTCTCTCATATGCAGGTAGACTTCAATTGGTTTCTTCTGTTCTAATGGGAATGTGTTTGTTTTCTCTAAGAAGTTCTTACGACAGCTATAGAAAGTGTGTGCTAATTTTCTTTGGCATGGTGGTGATGCTGGCCATGTGAAGGTTGCTTGGGAGAGAATTGATTTGCCTCGTCTTAAAGTGGGTTTAGGGTTGCGGGACCTTCCTACTTGGAACCAAGCATGTACTGCCAGGATGCTTTGGATCCTCATGATACGTTCTGGAGCTCTTTGGGGTGCCTGGATGTTTGCGTATCGCTGCAAAAGTGGGGATCTATGGACTATGAAGGTTAATGCTTCAAGTTCATGGGCATGGAGACGTATATTGAAGCTAAGGGCGACTGTTCACTCGTACATTGGTTTGTAGGGGACTGTGGGCATGTGGAATGGGCAACAAATGTCTTTGTATTATTTAAGTAGAGTTTATGATACTCTTCGTCCTCACGACATCAACAAGGCCTGTCATAAACTGTTATGGGGTAATTTTTCTGTACCACGTTGGAGTGTAATAGCTTGGATCATGGTCATGAATGCTATGGTAACTAAGGTTGAGTTGGTCAAATGGGGGGGAGCAAGTGAAGATGGGTGTGTTCTATGTGGGCAGAGTAGTGAGACGCGAGATCATTTGTTCTTTGAATGTAGTTTCTCGCAAAGAATGCTTAGTGGCATAGATCTGGGTTTACGAAGTAGTACGTGGGACTCCAGGCTCTTAGAGGCGTGTACGATTGTGACGAAAGGCTCGCCTCTGGGAAGACTGTTTAGTTTGATTTGGACTTCTTTGATCACCTTCATCTGGCAGGAGAGGTGTAGAAGGAGTCATGGGGAGAGGCCACGAGAAGCTGAGGTAGTGGCAGAGCTTTGGAAAAGTGACTTGTAGTTTGTAATTAGTGATTTCCCGATGCTGATGCATGACTGCCAGCAGACGGGTCTTCCATTTTTGCAGTATTAGAGGGTAACTCTTGGTATTACAGTGGGAGGGAGTTTTTGTTTTGAAGTAGTGTTTTGTAGATGCTACACGGGTAATTTCACACTGGAATTGCCCCTTCGTTGTAATAAGTTGGGGTGGGGCTGTTTTGGTCTCACTGTTTTCATTAATGAAAAGAATCTAATTCAACAAAAAAAAAAGAAGAAGATAGGAGTGTGGATCTTTGCGGGAAGCCGCTCAAGAATCTCTACCCGGTTCCTTCGACTCTCTCATCGTCGCCGCTGATTTAGCTGGAATCACAGTGCTAGCACTTGTCATCCTCTATCTCTACAAAAACCTATATCAAATCAAGACAAAAAAGTTAGAATCAAACAAAATGATAAACCCAGGAAATAAAAAAAACTTACCAAGACCCAAAACTAAAGCGCTCCTCCAATTGTCTCCCACTGACTCGCTGGTAAGAATGAAAAATTGGTGGTCAATTCTGTTTCTTCCACTCCCATCGTTAGTACTCAGTAGGCAGGAATCAAATCTTTAAATAACAACAAAATAAAAAAAAACAAAGCATACCTGCAACCATAATCATACCAAGATCTGCATTTTTTCGTCGATTCAGTGTAACGACCGGTGACCAACGGTGAAACAATTCATAAAGTTAGTGGCGAATAAGAAAGAAAAGTAATTCGGGTGGCAAATGTGAAAGATTTGTATGATTTGAGTGACCAAACATGTAATTTAGCCCTTTTAAATCGAAGTTCTTAGTTCATATTTGAGTTTCCTTAGTTCGTAACACATCAAAATCAACCGGCTTGTCGATGAGGCTCTCGACGTTTTTGCTGTAGCGCTTTTTGTCCGACCTCCCCGAGCAGGTCGGCACTCTGACGATTAGGGATGGCAATGGGTCGAGTTGGGTTTTGCCAAATTCAAACCCATGGGTTTATCCGTGAAAAAAACCTGGGGTAAAACCCACTAGGTTTGAAAAACTCAAACCCAACCAACCCGCTGGGTATCCTCGGGTTCATGGGTACCCATGGGTTTTTGTCGTAAAAAATTTACCATAACAAGTTCCTACAAAATAAAAGTCAAATATCAATCTCTCAATACAAATTATCCATATATAAAACACCATTCTAGAAAATTCAAGTAAATCACAAATTAACCATATAAATTGTTCAACACCAATCTAGAAAACTCAAGAAAATTGAAGCAAATAAAAAATTATCCATAAAAAACACGATCAATTGAAAATTTTTTCCTCCTTGTCAATTAAGCGTCTTCACTCTGTACTCGATAATATCAACTTCATTCTACACAATTAGAAAGAAAAAACTAGACATGTCTCCACAAACATAAAGAGGATTAGTTGTTTATAATATTAAATATACCGGAAAAATTAATTATGTGGGTGTGGGCGGGTACCCATGAGGCGGGTTTACTTAAATCCAAACCCAACCCAACCCGGCGAATAGTGAACATGTTTAAATCCAAACCCGGTCCAAAACCGGTCAACACGGGTTTTACCCGCGTTGACCGGGTTGGGTCGGGTGGGTACCCGTGGATTTGGGTTTTGTTGCAATGCCTACTGACGATGGTGGAGTTGCCAAGCCGGCCTTCTGCGAAGCTCGAAACACCCAGTAGGATCAGCAGAGCTGCAAGCACTGCCAGTTTCGATATGGCACAATCCATTTGGCACTTTTTGTGCCTCTCTGTGTAGTGCTGTTCAGTGTGTGTGTGATATGGGTGAGAAAATACGATGAGAGTAGTAGGCATACCTTTTATAGGCGGCGTGACCGTTTGATTTGTTGGATTTTTGCTGAGTTAGATGTTGTGGGTGACACGTCAACCCACTATGAAGTAAAAAAATTTATATCTTCCTCCGTCATAGTCACTTCTCTAGCTCCACCACCAAGCTACCATCGCCTGAGCTCCTCCTATGCGACAAGTCCACCTTCACCTTTACCACTAAGTCGCTATTACCACCATTTATCCTCTCTGATTATGTGGCCATCACCAAGCCTCCATCCCACTGCTCCTCCGTAGTGAGTCCACCTGTGCCACCCCTTAAAGTCACCATCTCCTGCACAACCAATCTGATTCCACCATCGGAAGCTTGATACTTGGCCATTGAAATTAGGGATTTTCTTCTCTGTTGATGTGACTTGAATCGGACTATCAATGCTATTTGGGTTCGGGTTTTGGGCATGGTTTGTAACCGTTTCTTATACCATATTGGTTTTGGTTTAGACCCACATGGAGAAGTATAAATACTTCTCATCTCCTCTGTAATATGTAATCTACTCGATATAGTGAAACTGGCTCTCTCTCGCCCGTGGACTAGCTAACACACATCGTGTTAGTGAACCACGTAAATCGTGTGTCTATTTTTGATTCTCGCTTTCGTATTCTTGCTTTCTCGATTCCGGCGATTTCCCGATCCGTAGCAGCGCAATTATAACAAGTGGTATCAGAGCTTGGCGGGAAATAAGGCTAGGGTTTTCGATTCTGAAGAATGACGTCGGTGAACATGAATATCGAAAAGTTCACAGTGAAGAACAGTTTCGGTATATGGCAGATCAAGCAGGCGCTATTGAAACAACAAGGGTTCTGGGGTCCGCTGTCCGGAAAACCGAAGAAGGCAGGGATCGATGACAAGGAGTGGAGTACCTTGGAGGAGAAGGCCCACTTGACCATCATGCTATCGTTTTCTGATTACGTCATCATTGAAGTCGCCGCTTAGAAGACTGTAGAGTGCTTGTGGTTGAAATTGGACAGTCTCTACATGACGAAGTCCCTAACCAACAAGATGCATCTCAAGCAACGGTTGTTCAGCTTGAGGATGCAAGAAGGTACGCCTTTGAGGGAACATCTCGAGCAACTTAATTCTATTTTGATGGATCTGAGTAATATAGATGTTCAGGTTGATGACGAGGATGCTGCCCTAATCGGCTAATCTTGCTGGTTTTCTTTGCCGAGTTCATATGATAATTTCGTTGATTCTTTTATTGCCGGTAAAGAAAGCGTGTCGTTGGAGGATGTCAGGTCTACTCTTCATACGAGAGAGATCAGACATAAGGCGTCTGGATCTGGTACAGGTGGTGAGGCATCGGGTTTGGCTGTTACAGGTGGAAAGGGAAGGAAGAAATTTGGTATAGAGAATTCGAAAGAATTCCAAGGGTCCCAATCCATAGCTAGGTGATGCTTGTCACAACTGTAAGGAAGTGGGGCATTGGAAGTACAACTATCCCAGGAGAAGAGGGCAACAAAAGAAGCAAGGTTCAGTTGCCTTGGCAGAAGTGGACAAAATTTCTGAAGACGATCTCGCCTTGGCTGTAGATGAGAAGGCACATCGTGGTGATGTGTGATTTCTCGATACTGCATCCTCATTCCATATGTCTCCGAACTGGGATTTCTTCACAACCTACGAGCAGATAGATGGTGGTAATGAGGTCATGGACTCATGGCAATTGGAGCTGTCTGCAAGGTTGTTGGAATCAGGTCCATAAAGGTTCAGACACATGATGGTTCATTCTGTACTGTGAATGATGTCAGGCATGTTCCACGAATGACAAAAAACATGATCTCCATGAGTCTACTCGACAGCAAGGGCTTCAGTTTCAAAGGAAAATGTGAAGTTGTGTATGTCTGCAAGGGTTCGAGGAAGGTACTGAAAGGCGTGAAACGTGATACCTTGTATGCATTACAAGGAAATGTGTTGTCAGGTTCTGGTGCAGTTGCATCGTCTTAGGTTCATCAGGAAGATATGACCACTCTTTGGCACATGAGACTGGATCATATGAGTGAACGGGGGATGCAAGTTCTGTCGAAGAGAGATCTTCTTAGCGGGCACAAGGTGCAGAATTTGGAATTCTGTGAGCATTGTGTATTTTGGAAGCTAAATCGCAGCAAGTTTCCCAAGAAGGGTATTTACCGGACGAAGGGGATACTGGATTACCTCCATTCCGACTGTTGGGGTCCTTCACGAGTTGAATCCATTGGCGGCAGCAATTATTTTCTGTTTATTATTGATGATTATTCGAGATTTACTTGGATTTTCATGATGAAGCTGAAAAGTGAGGCTTTCACGAAGTTCAAGCAGTGTAAGACATTGGTGGAGAATCAGACCGGGAATAAGATCAAGAAGCTACGAACGGAAATGGTCTGGAGTCCTGAGTTTAACGAATTCTGCAAGGATGAAGGGATTGCCCGTCATCAGACCATTACAGATATACCCCAGCAAAATGGCGTTGCAGGTTGCTGAAGAAGTATAAATACTTCTCATCTCCTCTGTAATCTGTAATCTCCTCGATATGGTGAAACTGACTCTCTCTCTCCCATGGACTAGCGAACACACATTGACTCGCTCTGAATATCATGATTAATTCCCGGCTAAGGTCCAAGTATAAACCTTAGTCGGGTGCAATACATGGCAAGTATGTTTAAATATCGACTCGGGCCGGTCCGTGTACCCCTACTTCAGTCATTTGAATCATTATCTAGCGAATTGGTTTTGGTTGAAAAGTTTGATAATTAAAGTAAAGTAAGACAAAATTAAATGGTTTTGAAAGCTCTTTGTGAGAAGGATCACTCAGGTGTCGTTTCCCCCTAACTACTACCATGGTATGTGAATCGAAGTGATTGCTATGGGCAAGGTGACCGTGAACCGCTAGGGGACGCATATACGGTCGTAGACCACACTCTTGATTGCCAAACCAAGGGATACATTATAGGCTATTCAAGTGGCCCTCTCGGTTAAGGCAATCGATGATTGACTTACTCCCTCACTCAACCGAATGGTTGGTCGGCTTAATCGCGCTTAATCAAATAGCTTAATTCAACATAGAGGTTTGCCCTACACTAACCTAGATAGGTGGCTTAAGAAGCCCTAGGATTCCCAACTCAATTGAGCCCCCCTTGAAAGGGGGGGGGGGGGGGGGAGGGTGTTCCCCTCTAATCTAGGTTAGAATGGTCAATTTGACTGCTAAGCACAAATATGCACAATCAACATGAAAAATACCCCAATCATTGAATTAAACAACACCCATAAACAATCATTCAATTCACATAACAACTACATGGCAAATAGTTAGGGTTTCACAACACCCAAGTGAAAAAAGGAAACTACTCCATGCTAGAAAGGGGAGACACACAAGAGGAACATGTATAAACCAACATGATGATGCTTCAAATCTCCTTTGAGCTTGTGCAGAACTTCTCTTGGGGAGAATCTTCCCAATTCACCACTTGGAGCAAACCCTAGCCTTCTTTCTTCTTTGGTTCGTTCTTTCTCTCTCTAAAATCTGAAGACGAAGACAGTTTCTCACTCTTGGGCTCCCCCTTTTCTTCCTTTTAGCTCTCCTTTTAAATAGGGATTGAGCTCAGTTCACAGCCTCAGTTCACGGTCGTGAACTCTTGAACGCGTCCGTGAACTCAAGGTTGGCGTCGAAATGCACCGCTTCGCTTTCACAGGTTCACGAACAACATCCCCAGTTCACGGTCTTAGTGACCGTGAACTCGCATAGCATCAGTAACTTCAGATTTGGTCCTGGACGCCTTGATGTTCACGGGAAATAGCTCCTCTTCACGGTCTTAGCAGACCGTGAACTTCCTAGAGAAACCGTGAACTGCCGGTTTTTCACCTCTTCTTCTAGTTTTTGCTCCTTTTCGTCCAACTTTCGACTCCGTGGCTGGTTTCACCTGTTAAATCCTGAAACATGCTAAAATACAAGAAACCTCACCCTTTTAGGAGCACAATTTCCACAAATGCCTAAGGAAAGTGGGGGTAAAATATGTACAATTAGGCCCGAATCATCCCCCTCTCCCACACTTAGACGTTTGCTTGTCCCCAAGCAAACCATTTCCCTCAAGGTAATATTTCAACCTACACAAATACTTTGGGGACAACTCAAAGGGCACAAAATGGGAATTCTCAATGGCTATTGGCAATTAATACATGGACCGATGCAAGCAATACCGACATCCACCACAAACAACATTCGAGGCCACCAAAAGTGGGCAAATGAAAAGTTCTCACCTTGTTCATGGATCAATGCAAGTCTCAACAAGACCATTTATCAACCACAACTAACCATGCATAGAATTCAAGTCCGAGGAACAAATGGAAAGGCAACAAATGTCCTCACCGGGGTATGATATGGCATGCAACACAAGAATGAATCACTCACTCTCAAGACTAGTGGGGTCAGTACCTTTTTGGTGCAAAAGATGTGCAAAATCATCAACACTCGGTCCTATCGTCTCAATACCATGGCGGTAACCTCTAAATGCTAGAGTTCACGAGATGGTTGTCACCACTAGCTTGTCCGGAGGTCTTAGACACTGGCAATTGTGTTGGACATGAGGAAAAGGATTTTTGGGTGGTGGCAAACACGACATGAGGTTCTACATCTTCTACCTAAACCCGAAGATTCTATGGTTTCGACTAAGACCCTTCTCTTCAACCAACTGCCACTAGCATCGACCAAAAACCTTATCTCTCCCTTCCAAACTATCACCCATGTTGAACTACATTAAAGCACTCTTCCTCGATCTACTCTTGCTATCACCTTTCGATTAGGTAGTGAAGGAGTTCTAAAACAATGTGGGGGTTTCAGTGGCTTGAGTGTCGAGAAACCCCTCCTAGAGCATACTTTTTGATTTTTTGTGGCACTCTCTACTTTATTTAACCTGTTTTATTACCTCTTTTTTGTTTCTCTTTTCTTTCGTTTTTCTTTTCTTTTCTTCTTGAGGGGGGTACTAGAGAGTAAAACCTTTGCCACCTATACATTTAATGCCCAATGCTCTCTTTTCAAGAATTCACTCCAACACTACACTTCCTTTTCCATTCCTAGCAAGAACCGCACACAAACCTCCTATGTAGAACCTCTATGGAAACTCAAAAGTGAGAGCTCCGGGACACAAGGACGACTCACATTTAGACACAAAGAAAGGATTGGTGGTCACTCTATCAACACCATTAAGCTCACAAGCACAAAGCTCCTAACTTAAGAACGACCCTCAAAGTCACAAGGCTCAAAGGGGTTAACTAGTGGATAAAACATTTCGGGACAATCAACATTTGGGCGTGGAGTAATCCTATGCCTCCATCATACTCATTGGTGACAACTATGATGTTACTCGCCATGGTAAGAGGAATCTAAGCACACAAGAAGAAAACGACCGGCTAAAAGCTCACATGGCTACCTAGTCACCCAACCATCTATTCCAATTCACAAAACACAATGCATGGCAAATTGTAGTCAACAAGTAATCGATTCAAGACATCCATTCATTTATGCACACATGAGAACTAAACTTTTGCACTATCCTAATGGACCTCTCAGTCATTATCATAGGATATACTCGATCACATGCAACAAATCAAGATCAATGCCAATAAACACGAGATTTTCCCACACACCGGCAACTTTGATCATGCAAACATTGCTTGGAGCCCTCAAAATTTTCAAATTTGGGCATACATCAAGGCTCCAAGCATGAATCACACCCACACAAGCATAATTGTAAACTATCCCCCCATACTTAAGCTCGACATTGCCCTCAATGGCGTGAGATAGGGGTAGAATAATGTTACCGCTTGGGCTTGGTGAGTGAAAGTTGGAATCGATTCCGGGGTAGGATATTTGGAGCTTCAAGGAGAGACAAAAACACACACACAACCACAGACACACGTGGAAGTGTCGGGCCATCCTCATAATGAGGCCCCCATGTGCATGGTGTCCACTCTGTTTCGCCCCAGACACCAGGCGAAAGAAGTGGCGATCAGAGATCCCAGATGAATCGGCTCCGCTGGACTCCTCATGGAGTAGAGGGCAATTAGCCCTCTGTTCATCATCAGATGGCCTAAATGCAGGCTGGGGACGACCGAGCGTGTGAGCAAAGTGTTGAGGATCCTCCAAGGAGTCCTCAGCTTCACGTTGGTGCGGCTCCCCTCAAACTCGTCTTGCTCAAACTCGGGGCGGTAGAGGGCTCAGAATGCTCCCTGATAGTTGAAATCCACTATGTACTGCCACTCCATCATCGTCATGTGGGTGGTGTCGAGCCCCATGGCCTGAGCAAAGGCGTCCTAGGTCAGCACTCGTGGATGACCTCCCAGCATGAACTCCACGTGTGGGCGACTCTTCTTACTGGCCGGGACGACGTGGGAGAAGGTGGAGTAGAACTCCACGCAGATGTCATGGTAGATCTGCTCATCCACCGTCAGGAGCTGGTGCCAATGGGGGTGACAAAGTACCCCTGACATCATGGCTCGCCACCTGAACATGTTGAACATGTCCAGGTCCAGCTGCCAATGGGGCCCACTCGGGCAGTCGGTAGGCAAACTTGTCGCCAAACTCCGCGTGATGCACCAGGTAGCTGATGTACTCGTGATCCAAGTTGAGCATCCTGCAAAAAATGGCAAACATACACCATATGTGGAAACAATCATCAAATATTTCTCATTGGGAGGAAAAGAGATTCCCCACACACTTATATTTCCACCATGGATATCAAACATTTAAGCTCAAGCACACCGTGGCTTGTTTGTGGTCATTTCACGGTTCATTCATGCAAAAATTTGAACCACAACCCAAACCACGGTGGCTACCATCCACCAATCAAGCATAAAGCCCCACATGCATTTACAAAATAGCACTTGTTAGGCAAATTCTAAAAATAAAGGTAATTCGGTTCAACCACGCCCACCAAGGCTCAACTAGGCTCATGCAACCACATTTCACCATTCAATTCACCTAATTCCTCGCCATAATTCTAGGTTCAACATTCAAAGCATCAAAATCATCCTCACTTCCCTACCTAATCCAATTCTCCCAAAATTAACAAGGTAGAGCTGAAAAACCAACCTGGAGACGCAAGTAGGACGTAGGAGGAAGTGAGGTGCAGGCGAGGAAGGCAAAAAATGGCCGAAAAACAGGTCGGAGAGGGGTCGCTGGAACTTCGTCGGAGACTCGCCGCCGCCGACTTGACCGGAAAAACTTGCCCCAAATCTCCCCAAAATCTCATCTCAGGCCGGTTTTGACAAGGGGAGGATGGGTATGAAGTTGGTTTTGGGTTTTGCTCACCGGAAATGGGTGAAAAATTGAAATCCGTTGGAATTTCGCAGTTTTCTGGCGAGAATTTGAAATTTCCAGCGAGTTTTGGGTCGTGAAGTGAAGAGTCGCAGTTCACGCCACTTTTATAGGTGAAGCACGGAGTTCACGGACGCGTTGGCCTTCACGTTCTTAGAGACCATGAACACTCAAATCCGTCCGTGAACTGAGGTTGGTCGATAGGTGGCGAACATGCAGAAGCGCCTAGCTCACAGACGCGTTTGACTGTTCACGGTCTTGTAGGACCGTGAACTTAGCAATCCGTTCGTGAACTTCAGTGAAACCATGGCACTTATTCCACCATGCCTCCTAATCGATCACAACACAACCTTAAAACGCAAAACCACACAACTTGGCATGGGGATACCACTTGACCACTTGAACTCTTCACTTGACACAAAAATGAAAATAAAGAAAAGAAAACAAACCTCTGTTGGGTTGCCTCCCAACAAGCACTAAGTTATTATCATTAGCTTGACGGCTGGGGATCAATCACGTCTTGGAACGTGATGCCACCGAGATTGGATCCATCACATTCTCGGGGTGAGGCTTGTAGCCTTCTATCTTCGGCTTGTAGCCTCCCATCTTCGGCTCCATGAGTTGGCCCTCTTGGTTGGCCAACTTAGCTAAAGCCTTCTCCTTCTTTCGGGCCAAAGCTTCCTTCATCATTTGCCTCCAAGCATTCTTCCTCTTTCCCTTGGGCATAATACCCTCCTTGATTTCCTGCTCAACATTACCACAAGCAACACAAGTAACAATGGGGTTCGCCTTGAGAGGTTCTCCTCCACTCACATTCACATCAGTCGAAACCAACTCCTTCACTTCCTCACTTCTAGCCTTAGGGTCAATTTCAAGCTTGATTGTCTCCTCACCATCCCTCAGAATTAAGGTCCCCTCATTAACGTCTATCAATGCCTTGGCGGTGGCGAGGAAAGGACGACCGAGTATGAGTGGCATATCCGAGTCCTCGCTTATATCGATAATCACGAAAATGGTCGGATAGCATAACTTGCCTACTCGCACCAACATGTCCTCCACAATGCCTCTCGGGCTAATGACCAAACTGTCGGCTAAAGTGATGCTAAGCTTAGTGGTCTTAACTTCACCTACTTCTAACTTTTTGAAAATCTTGTAGGGCATCACATTAACACTAGCTCCTAGGTCCGCCAAGGCATTGTCTATATGATGGTTGTATACACCATATTTTGTCTGAGGCAAACATTCTACATAAATGCCAAGCAAGGGGACAGTTATAAAAATAAATTGAAAACCAAACAAAAACTTCAAAATAATTGATTAGATTTGCAGAGGCAAGTCAATAAGTACCAATGGTTTTCAAAATCAATTCTTGTATCAAATTTGTTAAAATTAGATATGGCAAATCAATGAGCACCAATTACTATCAAATTCACTTATATTCTTGGATAGCATCAATTAAGCTAATATTACCATATTTGGTTCAAAGTTTGCCCGTTGGGATAGAAGTAGAACCATAATATTCCTAATTTTGTGATAAGATCCCTTAGTGTGGGAAGGATTACTTTAAGGTTTGGATTGGGTTAAATATAAGTGGAGCACGTCATTCGGAATAGAGGCCTTGTGAATTTTATTGAACATTTGGACAATACATTACAATATAAAATCTCTACTACATGAGCAAATTCCATTGCATGGTCTGGCCACTATAGATTGCGAATACATTGCTACAAAGCTTGAGTCTTGAAGGAAGCTTGAAGGCCCTAACCATTGACCTGCAGAAAGAAAAGAAATAATTAGAACTAGGCCCAAAGCAGTAGCCCATACTTAGGCCCAAATGCAAAGCCAATTTAGACCCAATTTCGGCCCACATTTGGTCAACACAGACCAATCCGGTCAACCAGCCAACTTTGGTAAACTCGGGTCAACGGACTCCTTAGTCCATATCCCATCCCAAAGGACCAACTATGATTAGTGCAACTTATTGAAAGGAGGAAAACGACTACCACTCAAAGAAGCCAACCAAACTCTACCACCACACCAAAATGAGCAGTAAAAATAGCCATAAAAGAACACTTATAACAAAGGAGGGATGGACAAAGAAAAGGACAGGAAGAAGAGTTGCAAAGAAGAGGGGATAAGGAGAGTGATAAAGAGGGTGGATTATCAGGAAGGAAGCGGAAGAAAGAGGGCGGAGAGCAATAGGTCTACGCAAGAGAAATAGGAGCAACTGATGCTCAAGAACAAGAGAAACAATAAGAAGCAACAAGTAGGAGGCGGCAAGCAGAAGGCAGCAAGCAATTCAATCAACCCAAAAATACCCTACAAAGTTCCAGATTGGTATTTTTCAAATCCAAGCACAACCCATATTTCATCCATGCACAAGAGTAATCATTCATCTACCTAACAATCACAATTGAAAGTAGAAATGACTAGTTCTTCATGGTAATCTATATGTATATGATATATCCATAACTATATGAAAGATCTGTATGTGTATGTATATGATAGAAAATTATGTATTATTAGAGTTATGCTCTTGCAACCAGTTACTATTGGTTTTTCGACTAAATCGTGGAAGTAGCCACACATATAACCGACAAAAGCAATAAGTAGATCAGATCCGTCTTCTTTTTTGCTAGATTTGTTTTTGTGGTTATTACTGCTTTATATGTCAGTATCTTGTGATCCAAGTCAGTTTACTTGAGCTCTATCCATGTAGAACGATAGACAAAGATAACGATTTTCTAGCCTTTTAGTTGTTCTCTTTTTTAAACCATTGTCAAACCCACATAAAACAAATAGATTATCCCTGAAGCATCTACCTAAAATCCAACCCCGAACTAAAATCACAACTTTCTTTTTTGATTCGAAACCATCACCAGTGGCTATTTGTTTTTGGGTTGTTCAAAATCATTTTAGTTGTAAAATCTAACAAAGCAGGTAATTTCTTGACTATTATAAAAATGGATAGATAATCCCAGTAGGGAATTCAGACTCAAACCTTTAAAGTCACACCAACCGAACAATACAAAACTAACCTTGGACGACCTGACTGATCGAAAAACCCAGCCTAGAAACCATGAGTTTAGAGATACGTCACCTAGATCTATCCGCTTCTAAAACCTACATCAAAACAAAAGTAGAGGTTATCGATTAAGGAGATTAAACCGAAAATAAAATAACTGAAATTAAAACCTCACCTGTCGTCGACGTTGTCAAAACATCGCCGGTGGAGCCTTGCCATCGGAGACCCTGGCCGCCGAAGGTTCCCACATTCTCCCCTCGTCGAACAAAAAAAAACCATAACGAGAAGGTAAGAAACGAACTCAGACAAAAATTGTCAAATAAACGCACATGCAAGCCAAATCTCAACTAAATAGACACATTTCTGTTCATTTCGGGGCTCTTGGCTCCCGTTTCGAGGCCGACGGTGAGCATAATGAGAAGCTCCGAGGGAGTTTCTTGGATAAAAATCCAAAACTACCACTGTTTTAAAAAAATTACAAAAATACCACCCATTCCCAAGAATTTTTGAAAATACCATCGTTTATTAAAAACCGCTCTACTAAGGGACGGTTAAACAAGAAAACGCACAACCAGGCCGCGGTTTACCATAGAAATGCCTGGTCAACAAGCGGTTTGCCTATTTTGGAAAAAACGCTCTTCAAAAGAGCGGTTTTTATGGCTGCCCTACCACAAACCGCTTCATCAGGGAGCGTTGACACGCTACGACACAACACCTAACAATGGCTAAGTGTAACCAATGAAAGGGACTGCAGTATAGTGGTGCAAGTAATAAATATCGAATCCTCGGGTCTCTAGATGTACTATTACTCAGCTTCAGTTCATTATCTAGCAAATCCCATTAAGGATTGATTACCTAAACTACTCTACTAACTAAACTAAGTAAAACTACTAATTATAGTTTGGGAACTCACTTAGGTATGATTCCCCTTAGCTCCTCAATTAGGTCCAAGTTGTAATTCTTTTTGGTTGTTTTACTGTTGATTAAACTGCAGAAGATCCTAAATTAGCTTGGAATCTCTTAAGCTGACCAAGCCCTCTTAGACAGAATACCCGGCAGGCGACTAGCCTTCACCAGGATAGAATGTTAAGGCGATTCACACAGATATCCACTAATGGAATGAATTCCAGTACAAAGCAGTGAATTGACCGACTCTCGCACAACCAATTCACTACTATTAATCAAGGAAGCTCTCTTAACCTAATCAAATTCTATCTATCAAAGGTTAAAGCAGAAATCAAGAGAATTTGATCAGGATTCAATTGAATCAATAAATCATGCATCAATCAATTATAATCACACAACATAGCATCCAAAACTTCATACAAGAAAGATCCTAACATATGGAACTAGGGTTCCTCAAAACGTAAGTGAAGGGAAGTTACTCCATATAGAAGAGAGAGACTGCAGAAATCTGATCTAGATCTTCAATCTCCATCTCCAAGCTTGATTCTCGAGCTCCAATGGTGAAGAAATCCTCGAAAATAGCTCCAAGAATAGCTCTAGATCACCCTCTATCTCTTCGGTTCGTCCCTTGGGTGTTTGGGATCCAATACCCAGCTCTCCCTCTCCAAAAATCGCAAAACAGCTTTTACACCCGCTGAGATTCGCACCCCCAACTTGCACGGCCGTCCAAATTGGAGTTTTGGCCGTGCAAACCCCCTGGAAAACTCACACGGCCGTGCAGAATTTTACACGACCGTGCACAATTTCCAGCATGCACTCCTGAGCTTTGTTGATCTCGTTTGACCTTCGATTCAGGTGCCGTTTGATCCCAGATGCTCGTAGTGTTGTCCTATTTCTTTTCATGGCAACCTTTCATGATTCTTTGTCAATAAAATGAGGTAGAAATCCATTCTTCCTCAATTCATTCCCGAGTTTCTCACCCCGAGTCGCCAATTGATCTCCTATTGACTTGAAACTTGCGCCTAGGCTTCACTTTACATGCTAGGACCTGAAATATGACAAAGGAACACAACCTAGAGTAAAATAGTCCTAGAAATCGAAAACTCAAGACAAAATGATCAAGAAACGAGGGTGCAAACATGTGCAAATACGACGTTATCAAATTCCCCCACACTTAACCGTTTGGTTGTCCCCAAGCAAACCTGACTCAAACACATGCAACTCTCCAGACATTTATAGAAACATGCAACCACGATCGTTGGTAGAGGACGTTCTAAGTCCTTTTGCCGCTTATGAGGTCAACCAACGCACAAGACACCTCCTAGCTTCTTCGGCGAGAACTCTAGTCCCGAGTCGGGATCATGCCAAGTAGTGATCGAAGGACAAGTGATTCGTGGACAAAGAGACTCTAAAAAACAGAAAGGTCATAAACTCACTTTTTTTAGGTGCTCTATTTTTTTATCCTTTAAAGATGGTTGGAACCCCTTTTTTTCTTTGTTTTGTTGTTTGCTTTTTCCAAGGGTCCCAACATGTTATACCCAGAAAACGAGGCTCCCACCTATTAAAGGTTTTGAGGGAGCCCGGCTCTTATCGGCCATGTCGGGAGCAGATGTCTCGAGCCTCGTGCGGGGAAAAGAAATGTAAGGGGGCTGGATGTAGTAGGTGGAAGTTGGGAACAGATTCCCGTCTCCCCTTACACACTTTCTCCCTATTCGCACAGTAGATGTTATTTTAAAGCACATTTTCGAGCACCTTTTATTTCAAAACATGATACAGGAGTCCATGACAGGTAGAGAGTCCACAATACCCCACAATTAAAGGGTCCTAAGATCACTAATTCACACAATCAACCAACACAATATGAAGAAAAAAAGGAGACTTCTTAAATGCATCAACATCCTCCATAGTGCTACACTACCTCCCTAGGTTGCATATTACTATAAAGACTGTCAATTCAAAGCATATTGGGCATGCAGTTGCAAGGAGCACGTGCTTGGAGCTCTCAAATCGAAATTTGGACAGTGGACTAGGCTCCAAACATACACATTGTCCTTAATGGAGGAAAAATAAGGAGGGTAGAACGAAGTTACCAGATCATGTGTGAATAATGGTGGACGGGCCAGGCGGTGCATTCTAGGAGGAGAGAGAGCAGTCAGAACACAAACACCACACAAAATCTCACAAAGGTTGAGTTATTGACTCTAAAATCAAAAGACAAACGGACTCAACCGAAGAGACATAGGGAAAGAAAGTGCAAACCGACTGGTTGGGTTGCCTCCCAACAAGCGCTTCTTTCACGTTGTGAGTCGGACGGTAGCTCCTAAGTTTCGGTCCATGCTAGAATGTAACACCCTACCCTATACGTTTTCCCTAATCATATTGTTCATACAATTGCAGCGGAATTAAACTTGGGTGTTACATTAATTATCAAAATTTACCCAAATAAAATTTCGACATGAATTACTCGCGTAATGGGCTAACAGTTCTTGCAACTTATCCTGCAAAATAATTCATATGAATCCCTTCATTCATAGACATACAAATATACTCATAACCTTATACATTGCTTCTCATAGCCATAGGCACAGTTTCATACTCCGCAACTGCATACCTTACTAATACATGTCATAGTCGTCACAACTTACACAGTTACACAACATATACACATATCATCAACTTTCCACACCTGTGGATATCTCACACTACATCAGAAGCTAGTATGCACATGAAAAACGTTCTCAAAACATTTTTACAAAAAGGTGTGGATCACTGGCCAAAATCCCGAGTAGTAGTCCAAGCACAGAATGGTTGAAGACAATACCTCATCTTGCCTTCAACTCTTGCTCAGCTCCCACCTATACACCTATCTACTGCTGCTGATGATGATCTGCTTACACATAGCATAAGCAGAGAAGAAGAATAAAAGAGGGTCAGCTCATAGTTGAGTGAGATAATCATAGCATCGTGAGTTCATAACAGAGCATACCCCTACCATACATCTAGCAAACAAGCCAAAACACTAGGATCGGACCTCAGCCATCCTCATATCCCAATAGGCAAAAGACTCAACCACCTTGACTTATGCATATGCATCTTATCATGTTTTACTCATAGGCGCCTGGCTACTCCCATGCTAATAACTCTCCCGGGAAACATACCCCACATCCCGTCGGATGTAGTCATACATACCCCAACATCCCGTCGGATGTGGTCATACATACCCCACACTACTATGGGTGTAGTCATACCCCGACACCGCTTTGGGTGTGGTCATATCTCGTAAGAATTCTTCAGTCACCACCACATGAGAGGTGTGACTATCATACATATCATAATAGAGTAATAGCATAGGGAGCCCTAATTACTATGTAGTTGACCGTGAGACCACAAAATTCATATTTGGTATCCTTGTACATGATTCATATCTCATCTTGCTTAACCATAATTTGTTACTTGGACATGTTCTTGACCTGGCCACAATTGGCTCAACATAACCAGGAGTCGTATAATTGCACTTCCTCGGGATAAACCCTCGTGCAAGTCATCCTCCTTAAAACATCATAATATCACCAGGGAAAAATATATATTTTCCCACTTGTGCATCCAAATACAACAATCATGAAAAATCATACCCAATCACCTTTCCGAACCATCATAAGGCATATCAACAGTCAAGTCCACAATTTGCAACATATACACCATCATCAACATAAACAAGGTTCATATCGATTAGGGGAAGTCAATAATATCATACAGCAATCCAGGGTTCAACATATAGCACAAAAGTTCATACACCCCTAATCATGCCATTCTAGTTCACCTAGATCAATTCTAAGCATCAATATAATTATCGTGATACGACAAACCCGGTATGCCGTGCTAATCCCTCACCAGTTCTGGTCGTTCAAACCCCGATTTAACCTTCCCGTACTAAAACGTCAATTTCACGAACGAACCCCGAATTAAAATCCGAGACCGTCCTAATATCCCCTGCAGTATCCCCGTCAATATTAGTTCTAGGCTCCGTGTCAAATTCTCGATAAAAACACATCAAACCCTGGCCGGAGCTAAATTCAGCGGTTTGGACCCCGGCCTAAATAATAGCCGAAATTCAGGGATTAGAACTAGAGGATTGATTACCTCGCTGCAGGAAGCTCGTATATGAAATTTGGGCTCAATCCGGCTTCCGGATACTCCGAAACCCTAATTTGGCTTATCGGGAATTCAAGAAATTCCTGAACCAAAATCTCGTTTTAAAACTCTAAATCGATAAATCACGATGAATGGATGGATTAGGCATTACTTACGGGATTTTTGGATCACTAGAGCTCAAGATTTTGAGCTTGGGAATTTTTGCACAGACGCTTCCTGTGTGCGCTTGCTTCTCTTGCTCTCGGTCCGAAAAGAAAGAAGAAGAAGATGGGGAAATGAAAAATGAAACGGTGGGGGATTTAAATGGACAGGTTATATATATATATATATATATAATATATAATTAATACGTATACTTATCCGATCGATCGATAATCCAATTTTCGTCGAAAAAGTGTCGAAATGCTCGATTTTAAATCGTGAAATTTTCTAGCGATCGAAATATGGGTTTTGCCGGAACGGGATGTTACATAGAACCTCTTTGAAGTTGAGGTTCTCATATATGAGGTGGAGTCTCAAGTCACGAGAAGGTGGTGTGGCAGGTGATGAAGGCTCGTGCACTTGATGTAGCTGAAGTCTCCACCCTCGAGACCTCTTCTTCGTTTCTTCTCTTGTCTCCGTAGTAAGGGGGTCGGTACTGGAACCCGAATCTATAATCTTCTCCTCCTTGATTGCTCTAGGATGTCTCAGGGAAATACCACTCGGGTGGTGGTGGATACCCCCAATGGTTGGAGAAGCCATGAGGATCCATGATTCAGATCTGCACCAACAACAACAAAAACACCCAAGTGAAAAGCAAGGGTGAAAAAAACCCCGCTAAAGTAACAAACTTCTGCCTTTCCTAATAATCTAGAAAGTCCCCGGCAACGGCACCAAAAACTTGATGATGACTCGATATTTTCACATGTTTTCCCCTTTGTTACTTGATCGTTTGAGATTTAATTATCGCGTCTTTGGCCTATTTTATGCTAGGTTGTGTTCCTTTGTCACATTTCAGGTCCTAGCACATAAAGTGAAGCATAGGCGCAAGTTTCAAGTCAATCAGAGATCAATTGGTGATTCGGCAGAAGAAACTCGGGCATGACCTGAAGAAGAATGGATATCTACCTCACTTTATGGACAAAGAATCATGCAAGCTTGTCATGAAAAGAAATAGGACGAGACTACGAGCGTCTGGGATCAAACGGCGACTGATTCAGAGTCCGGACGAGGGAGAAACAAAGCATTGAATATAGGGGAACATGTTCGGCAGTAAAAACACGGACGCGCCTAAACCAAAACATGACCGTGCCCATATTTAGACACGACCTTGTTTTGGCCGACGCGCGCGGGCGTGTTTTTAACACGGGCAAAACACGTGCGGGCAAAAGCAAAACACGGCCGTGTCCTCGACAGTGTTTTTCCCAGAATCGGGTTTTTTAAGCCAATTTCGAGCCAAAGGAGAGGGAGAGCTGGGTTTTGGATCCCAAACACCCAAGGGACGAACCAAAGAGAGAGAGGGTGATTTGAGGGCATTCTTGGAGTGGAATTGGAGGATTTCTTTGCCTTGGAAGCTCGAGGAACAAGCCCGGACTTGAAGACTGATCATCTGAAGATTCTTACTGCAGTCTCTCTCTTCTCTATGGAGTAACTTCCCTTCACTTAGGTTTGGAGGAACCCTAGCTATGTTTGTTTGATTGGATGATTGTATGAGTACTCTGACTTGATAATCTTGAGTTCATATTCAATCTATGCATGTTTTCATGATTCAATTCTGCTTTAGTGGAGATTATTGATTCTGCTTTGATCCTATGAGAGCGAATACCTGATTAGGTCAATAGAGCACCATAGATTGATAGTAGTGGATCGATTGCTTTAGTCGAGGGTTGATTCACTGCTTTGTATCGATTGAGAACCTCTTTCGATAGAGGGAGTCTAGTTCAGAACGCCTTGATCAGTTGTTCTAGAGAAGGATACGTCCCTCTAGGCAATTGACTCAAGAGGGCCTTGTTCCTTTAGTCGAGACTCAAGGTCTAGTCAAGGATTCTCCGCATTGTGAATGAAAGTGAAACAAGTTAGAAATCATCAATCGTTAGTTCGGCTAGTGGCTAGGGGGAATCATACCTAAGTGATTTCCCAACCTGTAATTAGATTAACTTTAACTGTAGTTTGCTAGAGTAGTTTTAGTTCTTTCATCTTAATCTGGTTTGCTAAATAATAAACTGAAGCTGAGTAATAGTAACTCTAGAGACCCGTGGATTCGATATTTATCACTTGAGCCACTATATTGCAGTCCCTTCCATTGGTTACACTTGGCCATTGTTAGGTGTTGTGTCGTAGTGAGTCAAGTTTTTGGCGCCGTTGTCGGGGAATTTCTAGAGTATTAGGAAAGGCAGAAGTTTGTTACTTTAGCGTTTTTCTTTTCTTTTCCACCCTTGCTTTTCACTTGGGTGTTTTTGTGATTGTTGGTGCAGATCTGAATCATGGATCCTCATGGCTTCTCCAACAATTGGGGGTATCCACCACCACCCGAGTGGTATTATCCCGAGACTCCCTGGAGCAATCAAGGAGGAGAAGACTATGGATTCGGGTTCCAGTACCAACCCCCTTACTACGAAGAACAACCAGACCCCTGGGCATATCAAGAACAACCTCATTACCAAGAAGAATTTCTCCCACAACCAGAAGGGCCATCGGTGCTGGAGTTACACATGGCGGCCTTCACAGGCCATTTTGCAGAGCCATGCTACACTCCACAGCCAGATCCAAACTATGAATTGAGGCTTCTCATGGAACAGTTTGCTCGAGACTGTGAGAGAACATGCTCTAGGATGGATCATTGTGTCCAGGCCTTTCGTGAAACAGAGGAGATCCTCCTGAGCCTTAAGAAGAGCGCCGATGATCTTGAGCGATCTTTGGCACAACCTGCTCCAGATCACCCTTCTGCTACCATACTAGAAGAGGAGGAGGAAGAAGAAGGCTACAAGGACATTGTGGAGCACACTAAAGATGTCACGGAGAGCTCTCGTGATGATCATGATCAGGATCAGGAATATCCTGTTGATGCTCTAAAACACAACACCTAACAATGGCCAAGTATAACCAATGAAAGGGACTGCAGTATAGTGGCACAAGTAATAAATATCGAATCCACGGGTCTCTAGAGTTACTATTACTCAGCTTCAGTTCATTATCTAGCAAACTAGATTAAGGATTGATTAACTAAACTACTCTACTAACTAAAATAAGTAAAACTACTAATTACAGTTTGGGAACTCACTTAGGTATGATTCCCCCTAGCTCCTCAATTAGGTCCAAGTTGTAATTCCTTTTGGTTGTTTTACTGCTGATTAAACTGCGGAAGATCCGACAGTAGCTTGGAATCTCTTAAGCTGACCAAGCCCTCTCAGTCTAACTACCCGGCAGACGACTAGTCTTCACCGGGATAGAAAGCTGAAGCAGTAAGCACAGAACTCCACTACTGGAATTGGATTCTAGTACAAAGCAGTAAACTGCCTAACTCTCGTATAGCCAATCTCCTACTACCGAATGATGAGGCTCTAACAACCTAATCAGATTCTATCTATCTCAGGTTGCAGCAGAAATCAGGAAAAGTTGATCAGACTTCAATTGACTCAATAAACATGCATCATTCGATTATAATCAAACAATATAGCATCCAAAACTTCATACAAGAAAGATCCTAACCCATGGAACTAGGGTTCCTCAAAACCTAAGTGAAGGGAAGTTACTCCATAGAGAAGAGAGAGACTGCATAAATCTGATCTAGATCTTCAATCTCCATCTCCAAGCTTGATTCCCGAGCTCCAATGGCGAAGAAATCCTCCAAAATAGCTCCAAGAATGTTCCCAAGTCGCTCTCTCTCTCTCTAGGGTTCTTCCCTTGGGTGTTTGGGATCCAAAACCCAGCTCTCCCTCTCCTCTGGCTCGAAATTTGGCTTAAAACCAGAGATTCCCGACTCACACGGGCAGGCCACACGGCCGTGTGGCTCACCCAGTTGCCCGTGTGAGTCAAAACGCTGCGTATCATTAAGTCAAAATTCAGGCTTCCCACACGACCAGGGTCGCACGGCCGTGTGGGATTTCCATCCTGCCCGTGTTTGCTCTCGGCGATACTCGCACGGCCACTTTGCTCCTCCACACGGCCGTGTGGAAATTACTTGTGCCCGTGTGAAGGCTCGCATAATCCCACACGGCCAGGTTTGTCACTTGCACGGCCATGTGATGGTTATGTGTGCCCGTGTGGCTTCCTCATCGGCTTGCCTCGCGCCCGATCTTCATCCAATCGACCCCAAACTCGCTCCCAAGCCTCCATTCACGTACTTGGACCTGAAATATCACAAGCAAGCACAACCTAGCGTGAAATCGGCCTAAAACACGAGAAATCACATCTCAAACGGTGTAAGAACAGGGGTAAAAACATGTGTAATTAACGGTCTATCAAACTCCCCCACACTTAACCGTTTGTTTGTCCCCAAGCAAACCAAGTCAGACACAAGGTAAGCTTACATATTTCAATCAACCAACATTGGGGACACGTCATAAAGGCACAGAACACGTGAATCGTACTGGTTTTCAAACATCAATACCTAACCAACTTCAATAGCAACCTGGACAACCACCACAAAGGACATTCGAGTGCAGCAAAATCGAGTAAAGGAAGAGTCTCCCTTCTGTTCACCAACCAACCTAGACTTGACTCAACCACTTACTCAAAACAGTCAACTCATGCATCCAACTAAAGACATCAGAATAGAGACCGAGCAATCTAGGTCCTCACCGGGGTACAAGAGTATATAGAATATGAAAATGAATCACTCACTCTCGACCAGTGGGGTCGGGACAATTTGATGCGAAAAATGCGCATGTTATTTCTCTCAATCCCTAACATCTCTTCACCATGATGGCAGCCTCTAAATGCTAGAGTTCACATATGGGGTGTCACCACTAACTAATCAGGAGGTCTTAGACACAGGTTCAAATGACTGGCTAGGGTCTTGGACATGGGGAAAATGCCTTTTAGGTGGTGGAAGCATTCAAAGCACAAGGTTCCACATTTCCAAACCCACACAATCACAGTCAAACAAACCGGTATTTCCTTTATGCTATTCTGCATTACTCAATATCTCAAGAGCACAAGAGCGAAGGAGGTATAAATGTCAGCATTTCCAAGCCAGACTGCTAAGAAACACTACTTACTGGGCATTATTCAGATTTTTGGTAGTGGCTCTCTTTGCTTTCAATTTTCTTTGTTTTTTTTCTTTCATTTTCTTTTCATTTCTTAAGAGAGCCACCACTTCTGCACATATTTCAAACACATGCCCAGCCCAACTTTTAAGCACTACCTCCAACACTCACATCAAATTTAGCAGAAACAGCAGAGAATATGTAAAAACCACTCTGTGGAACCTTCTAAAAGATGCAAAAGGGTGATTTTTTTTTCATTTCAGACCAAAAGAAAGGATAACACACGGCTCAAAAGGGCTGACTAGGGGATATAACACATCAGGACAGTCAAATTTGGTCGTGGGCTAATCCTATGCCCCCATCATCTTAGCTAGTGACAACGTGAATGCTACACATCATGGAAGAGGGATCTATCGCACAAGAAAGAAACGAGCAGGCTCAAATCTCACATGGCTACCTATATGCTCTATCTCACATTCTGATACCCTGAACTAGATGCATAAACGACTGTCAAGAACAAGTAATCAATCCAAGTCACAGTTGGTAAGCAAACAATTGAAAAACTGAACCCCTACACAATTCTACTGCACGTCTCAATCCTCATTATAGGTTGTCCTAGTCACAATCAAGCTGTCATGCATCAATCCGAAAACCATTCAATTCATCAATCAAAAGATAGTGCCAATATGATCAAACAGCAGTACTTGGAGCCCTCAAATCTCGAGATTTGGACAGTGGACTAGGCTCCAAGCACACAAACAGCCAAACATTCACCCGCATGAATAATCGAACACCCCCCACACTTAAGCACGACATTGTCCTCAATGGAGGAAAGATAAGGAGGGTAGAACGAAGTTACCAGATCAAGGGTGAATGATGATGAACGGGTCAGGCGGTGCATTCCAGAAAGAGAGAGTAATCAGAACACAAACACCACACAAAATCTGACAAAGGTCTCTAAAATCAAATAACAAAACTGACTCAACCGAGGAGAAATAGAGAAAGAAATGCAAACCGACTGGTTGGGTTGCCTCCCAACAAGCGCTTCTTTCACGTCGTGAGCCGGACGATGGCTCCTAAGTTTTGGTCCATGCTAGAACCTCCTTGAAGTTGAGGTTCTCGTCGATGAGGTGGAGTCTCAAGTCACGAGCATGTGGTGTGGCAGGTGATGAAGGCTCATGTACTTGATGCAGATGAAGTCTCCACCCTCGAGACCTCTTCTTCTCTTCTCTCGTCTCCTTGCCCCAAACCAGATATGACAGCATCGATTGGCCACCATCGCGTCCACCAAGAGGGACCGATGTTGATGTGGCCTTGGTCTGGCAAAGAGACACTGAAAATGGGTCCTTGCCAAGCAGCTCCTCGAAGTTTGGTGGAGATATCACATGTAACTCATGGCCGGTGCAGGCCTCTTCCACCTTAACTCCGTCCTCAGCCTGGACGCCAATTGCTTCTTCAACCCTCCTTTCTTCTTCATGTGGTATCACCCCTGGGAAATGATCAAGAACTCCTCCTGCTTCACTTTCGTCATCCTCCACAACTTCTTTCTGCACCCTTTCTTGCTCTTCTTCTTCTAGCACAGATTGGAGAGCAAGTCGCCATGTAATTTCTTCAATGAGATCATCTTGCATCTCCTCGCTCGGGCCCAGCATGTTAGAGCAGAAATAAGGAATTGTGTGATCTGCAACCAGAGGACTTTCCTGATCAGGATTATCATGGGAGTTCTCTGTGATAACTTCTGTATGCTCCTCAACATCCCCGTAGCCTTTGTCATCCGCCACCTCTTCTAGCGTGGTAGCAGAAAGGTGATCTTGAGCAAGATGTGAGCAAACTTGCTCCAACCACTCTGTTTGCTTCGCTGAGCGCTGAACAGTCTCCTCCATATCATGGAGAAATGAGGGATCAGAAGCAGCAAGGGCTTTGATTTGAAGATCTATCTTGGAGCATGATCTCTCAGTGTCTCGAGCAAACTGCTCCACGAGAAGCCTTAATTGTTTGTTCGGATCTTCCAGTGAAGTGTAGCATGGCTCTGCAGAGTGGCCCGTGAAGGCCGCCATGGGTAACTTTAGCTCCGATGGCCCTTCTGGTTGTGGGAGAAAGTCTTCTTGGTAATGAGGTTGTTCTTGATATGCCCAGGGGTCTGATTGTTCTCCGTAGTAAGGGGGTTGGTACTGGAACCCAAATCCATAGTCTTCTCCTCCTTGATTGCTCCAGGGAGTCTCGGGGTAATACCACTCGGATGGTGGTGGATACCCCCACTGGTTGGAGAAGCCATGCAGATCCATGATTCAGATCTGCACCAACAAAACAAAAAACACCCAAGTGAAAAGCAAGGGTAGAAAAGAAAGAAAAACGCTAAAGTAACAAACTTCTGCCTTTCCTAATAATCTAGAAAGTCCCCAGCAACGGCGCCAAAAACTTGATGCTCTAAAACACAACACCTAATAATGGCCAAGTATAACCAATGAAAGGGACTGCAGTATAGTGGCACAAGTAATAAATATCGAATCCACGGGTCTCTAGAGTTACTATTACTCAGCTTCAGTTCATTATCTAGCAAACTAGATTAAGGATTGATTAACTAAACTACTCTACTAACTAAAATAAGTAAAACTACTAATTACAGTTTGGGAACTCACTTAGGTATGATTCCACCTAGCTCCTCAATTAGGTCCAAGTTGTAATTCCTTTTGGTTGTTTTACTGCTGATTAAACTGCGGAAGATCCGACAGTAGCTTGGAATCTCTTAAGCTGACCAAGCCCTCTCAGTCTAACTACCCGGCAGACGACTAGTCTTCACCGGGATAGAAAGCTGAAGCAGTAAGCACAGAACTCCACTACTGGAATTGGATTCTAGTACAAAGCAGTAAACTGCCTAACTCTCGTATAGCCAATCTCCTACTACCGAATGATGAGGCTCTAACAACCTAATCAGATTCTATCTATCTCAGGTTGCAGCAGAAATCAGGAAAAGTTGATCAGACTTCAATTGACTCAATAAACATGCATCATTCGATTATAATCAAACAATATAGCATCCAAAACTTCATACAAGAAAGATCCTAACCCATGGAACTAGGGTTCCTCAAAACCTAAGTGAAGGGAAGTTACTCCATAGAGAAGAGAGAGACTGCATAAATCTGATCTAGATCTTCAATCTCCATCTCCAAGCTTGATTCCCGAGCTCCAATGGCGAAGAAATCCTCCAAAATAGCTCCAAGAATGTTCCCAAGTCGCTCTCTCTCTCTCTAGGGTTCTTCCCTTGGGTGTTTGGGATCCAAAACCCAGCTCTCCCTCTCCTCTGGCTCGAAATTTGGCTTAAAACCAGAGATTCCCGACTCACACGGGCAGGCCACACGGCCGTGTGGCTCACCCAGTTGCCCGTGTGAGTCAAAACGCTGCGTATCATTAAGTCAAAATTCAGGCTTCCCACACGACCAGGGTCGCACGGCCGTGTGGGATTTCCATCCTGCCCGTGTTTGCTCTCGGCGATACTCGCACGGCCACTTTGCTCCTCCACACGGCCGTGTGGAAATTACTTGTGCCCGTGTGAAGGCTCGCATAATCCCACACGGCCAGGTTTGTCACTTGCACGGCCATGTGATGGTTATGTGTGCCCGTGTGGCTTCCTCATCGGCTTGCCTCGCGCCCGATCTTCATCCAATCGAACCCAAACTCGCTCCCAAGCCTCCATTCACGTACTAGGACCTGAAATATCACAAACAAGCACAACCTAGCGTGAAATCGGCCTAAAACACGAGAAATCACATCTCAAACGGTGTAAGAACAGGGGTAAAAACATATGTATGCGGGTGAATGTTTGGCTGTTTGTGTGCTTGGAGCCTAGTCCACTGTCCAAATTTTTAAATTTGAGGGCTCCAAGTACGTGTTTCCTTGCAAATTGCCTGCTCAGAATGCTTTGAATTGACAGTCTTTATAGTAATGTGCAACCTAGGGAGGTAGTGTAGCACTATGGAGGATGTTGAAGTATAAGATTTTTCATATCTAGCTCTCTGCTGTGCCAGTTGATTTTGTGAATTAGTGGAGCTAAGACCGTTGAATTCATGTGGTAATGGTGACTATGTTTGGATTGTGTTATGGACTCGTGTACGAAACAGGGTGCTCATGTGAAAAATGAAAAGCAGTTGGTCCTCCATGTCAAAATCATAAAATCTTAAACATGGGGTAAGCCCAACGTGTGCGGCACCGTTCATTGCACCAAATCGGGTTTTGGAAGAGATTTTAGTGATCCTTAGTGGGGTACTCCTACAAGGTGAAGCTAAGCTGTCTCTAGTATAAGTAAAACTTCCACCCGTTGAATGGTTTGCCTACTTGAGGATGTGTTTTTAAGGGCACGGATAGAGCTTCCGACCCCCCTTAATTTCATTGACCCTCCACACGAGTTGAGGAAAAGGAGTTAAAAGAAGTACTCTGGCGAGCGCCAGGTGTACAGAAATTGCTCTTGCTCGACTAATAAGGGTCGTCCGTGCAAAAGACTGCAGTTGGAACCCCCGCCAAGTGAATGAAATAAGAAAAAAAAAGTAAAATGAAAGCGAAAAGGGGTTCCAACGGTGAAATGAAGTGAAAGAGCACCTCGGTACAAGAGGGCCTTGTTCCTTTAGTCGAGACTCAAGGTCTAGTCAAGGATTCTCCGCATTGTGAATGAAAGTGAAACAAGTTAGAAATCATCAATCGTTAGTCTGGCTAGTGGCTAGGGGGAATCATACCTAAGTGAGTTCCCAACCTGTAATTAGATTAACTTTAACTGTAGTTTGCTAGAGTAGTTTTAGTTCTTTCATCTTAATCTGGTTTGCTAAATAATAAACTGAAGCTGAGTAATAGTAACTCTAGAGACCCGTGGATTCGATATTTATCACTTGAGCCACTATACTGCAGTCCCTTCCATTGGTTACACTTGGCCATTGTTAGGTGTTGTGTCGTAGCGAGTCACTTGACACGCTAAAACACAACACCAAACTGTGACCAAGTGTAATCGCATTCTGGAAATGCAGTAACCCGGGGTCTAGATCTACTGCCTACTCCGTGATTATCTATTATCTAGCAAACTAAGTCGAGTGATTGTGATTTTAACTAAAAGCAGTAAGAAAGCAGGAAATGGTTCAAAGTTCTTTAGCAAGGGAAGAGTTACTCGGGAATGAGTCCCCCTTGCTCCTTAGTTATGTCAAGGTTGTAATTACCCTGGGTTGATTAACTGTTGATTAAACTGCGGAAGATCTGACAATAGCTTGAAATCTCTTAAACTGAGCAAGCCCTCTCAGGCAGGCTAACCGGCAGGCGACTAACCTTCACCGGGATAGACTGCTGAAGCAATAAGCACAGAACTCCACTACTGGAATTGAGTTCCAGTACAAAGCAGTAAATTGATGAACTCTCGTATAACCAATCTACCACTACCGATTGATGAAGCTCTAACAACCTAATCAGATTCTATCTATCTCAGGTTGCAGCAGAAATCAAGAAAAGATGATCAGACTTCAATTGACTCAATGAATCATGCATCAATCGATTTAACCAATCAGTATATCAATCCCAAGTCATTACAATCAAGATTCCTAACACATGGTACTAGGGTTCTTCATACCCAAGCGAGAGAAGGTTCTACTCCATAGAGAGATAGAGAGAGGAAAACATAAATCAGGGTAGTCATACTCATAAAAATGAGGATAATCTGCTCTGGGATTCGATCTTCACTCCTTGGGATGCAATTTAGGCTTCAATGGTGAGAAATCCACTCCAAATAGCTCCTAGGGTTTGTTCTTCCACTTTCTCTCTCCAAAGCTCTGTTTTTTGCTAAAAAACTTGATTTCCTCTCCTTAGGCTCGAAATTGGGTTAAAACCCAGAGTTTCCTGACCACACTACCAGGCCACACGACCGTGTGGAATCCCAGTTTGCCCGTGTGAGCGCCAAAATGCGACGTTTCAATTAAGTGCCTCCCCGAATGCTACACGGCCAGAGCTGCTCGGCGTGTAGAAAACTGGCTTTCCCGTGTGACATCCCTGGAATTTCCACACGGCCTCAAGGGATCCATTACACGGCCAGTGTGGTCTTGCCCGCGTAATGGAATTCCACATGGCCACGCCACACGACCGTGTGGCTGCTAGGTCTGGCCGTGTGGTTTCCTCAGCTTCTCGCCAAACGTCCAACCTTCGTCCAATCGACCCCGAACTCGTTCCCAAACCTCCAATCACGTACTAGGACCTGAATATCACAAACAAGAACAACCTAGCGTGAAATCGGCATAAGATACGAGAAATGAGGCTCAAACGACATAAGAATGGTGGATAAAAACATGTGTAAATGTCAAGTTACCATTATAATGAATATTCATTGACATTATAATGAATATTCGTTACATTCTAACGAATATTCGTTGACATTGTAACGAATATTCGTTGACATTTTAACGAATATTCGTTGACATTGTAATGAATATTCATTGACATTGTAACGAATATTTGTTGACATTGTAACGAATATTTGTTGACATTCTAATGAATATTTATTGACATTGTAATGAATATTCATTGAGATTGTAATGAATATAGGTGTCAAAACATAGCCCGACCCGATTAACCCGCCCGATCAACCCGACCCGCAACCCGAATTGACTAAAAGTCAACAACCCATAACCCACCCGACCCGCAACCCGATTGACCCGCAACCCAACTAACCCGCAACCCGACTAACCAGCAACCCGATTAACCCGAACCCGATTGACCCGCAACCCGACTGACCCGCAACCCGATTAAACCGAACCCGATTGACTTGAACCCGACTAACCCGTAACCCGACCGACTCAACCCGAATTTAATCTAATCCACTTGAATAATTATAAAAATATACAATACATAGTTTTTCAAAATAAAGTTTTTCATTCTATACTTAAGTAAAATTATTTTTTCATTTCGTATAAGAAATTTTAAAAATATGAAACTCACTTGATATTACATATTTTAAGAAAATTACAAAAATTGAAACATGAAGGTCACTTGAGATCATGACAATATTAATATAATATATAAATTAAAATTTTGGTTAATTTAAATATTCAATAAAATTATCAATTAAATATAAATAAAGTAAAGTAATGTATTTAATAATTTGATGTTTTTAAAAGAAGAGGGAAATTTTGGTGTATTCAAGTTTTTGGGAAGAGAAAGAAGATGGAAATTTGGTTCTTTGAATTTTTTAGAAAAGAAACAAGTGAGAATTTTGGTGGTTTTGATATGTGGAAAGAGAAAAAATGTGGGAAAGTTTGATTCTTTTGATTATGAAAGAGAAATAAGGAGGGAAATTTTGACTTTTCAACTTTTTTTAGAAGGAAAGAAGAGGGTAATTTGGTTCTTTCAATTTTATGGAAGAGAAAGAGGAGGGAAAATTGAGTTTTTCTAATGTATGGAAGGAGAAAAAAGGAGGGAAATTTTAGTATTTTTGTGAAAAGAAAGAAGAAAACAAATTTGGTGTTTTCAATTTTTTGGTTTTTCATAATTTTAGCTTTTGAAATATGAATCTTTAACTTTTATATGGAGGGCATGACTAGTTAAAATTATTCTTATATGCTTTGAAGGCTAATATGTATATATGTATGTAATTTTTTATGAGGCTAATAAATAAATTAACCATTAGTTACAACAATTTATACTAAACTTGATAAGTAATCTGTGACGGTTCGTTGTTTAGGATATAAAGTATATGGTTAGGGTATAAGGTATAAGGTACATATGATTTAGGGTATATATGGTTAGGGTATAAGATATTGATGGTTTTGACGGTTCTAAGTTTTTTATTAACATATGTTCACTTGAAGTCATTTGAAGTCTTTAACGGCAGGAGATCCCTTTTTAATTTATGTTTATGGTACGTGGTTAGGGTACAAGGTATGTGGTGTAAAGTATAGGATATATGGTTAGGGTATAACAATTAGCAAATATCACTTCTTATCTATGTTTTGAAAATCAAATTATGAATTTCACTTTTAATTTAACTATACTAGCAAAATCACAACTCAAGGACATATGGTTAGGGTATAGGTTATGTGGTTAGTGTATAATGTATTGATGGTTTAGGGTATACAATCAACAACATATACTAACTTAATATTGTTGATTGAGGGTAAAGCTAAGTGTATAGGATATATGCTATTGAGTAAGTTATGATTGAAGTCACAATAATTTTACTAAATTTGATAGCTAATCTTTATTGGTTCAATTTTTAGGATAATTCGAACAATTTTACAAATAACTCGTTTGACAACAGTTTACTAAAGTTATTTGGGCAATGAGTTATTTTGAAATAACTCCTTTTATCACTATGCTTTTGCCAAATACCACACGCCAAATACCAGATTTGCATGGTTATACTAAACGAGATACTTTAATCCAATTACTACTGAATTAATACTAAAATATCAAATAAACAATTAATGGTGTCTTTTGGTTGCAAATATTGATATCACCATTACTATTAGCTATAATACTTTACCAATTATGATTAATTACATAACAAGTTTGCAAGTCATACAAATTGATTTAACATTTTGACTAGTTTTTTTCAAAAAAATAAAGTATATATATACGAGGTAGAAATAAATTGGTTAAAAAGTTGAGAAAATATTTTAAATTAGTGTAATAAAATGTGTAAGTTGGTAATGAGTAATGAGTAAAGTTACTTGATGCGCTGGCCCGAACAACCCGAAACCCGACCCGCCCGCAACCCGCCCGACCCAAAACCCGATGAACCCGCAACCCGATTGAATCCGAACCCGATGAACCCGCAACCCGTTTGAACCCGAACCCGATGAACCCGAACCCGATGAACCCGCAACCCGACTAACCCGCAACCCGTTTGAACCCAAACCCGATTGAACCCAGCCCGAACCCGCCCGAACCCGCCCGATTGACACCTATAGTAATGAATACTAGGTGACCTCGCTTGAAATACACATGCATTTGTGAAAGAATATTAGTTGACCTTGTATTGAGTTCTTTTATTGGTTGGATTTGACTAATTGTATTCATTTGTGCAATTCCAACGACAGGCTATGCCGCACTAGAAGATGAGTGCTTAAGGAAGAACTTGCAATTCAATACAGTAGATGGTTGCAAGAGCTTCTATTCAAGATATGGTCATGACCGAGGTTTTGGTGTTCGAGTATACAACGAACACACGAGGTTGCGCAAGAACAACAAGGGAGAGCTTGAGGAAAAGTATTGATACATTTACTATTGTTGCAACAAACAAGGCTTTTCGAAGGTGAGTACTAGAAATCCAAAGGTCATTAAGAAACGACCGGAGGATAGTGTCATTGTTAAAACCCAGCATAAAAGAAAAAAAAAACAAGTTAAGGGTTGGGTGTACAGCTCGTGTTGCCTTTAGGTGGGATGTCGAAAGGAATGCATTCGTGGTTAGTCATTTCAACAATATACACAATCATGAACTGCACTCAAAGGAGCATGCGCAGTTTTTGAGGTCTAACAAAAGTGTTAGTGAGGCTGAAGGTCTGATGGTTGAAGCCAATGCAGATGCTGGTGTTAGTTTGAGCTCATCTTACAAGCTACTTGCTATGTGTGCTGGTGGTTACGAAAATCTTAGCTTCTCGAAGAATGACCAAAAGAACCATCTAAACAAGCAAAGACAAAAGAACATGGCACATGGTGAAGCAACTTTTTTGTTGGAGTACATTCAGAAGCAAATGGAAATCAAACCTGGATTTTATTATTCCGTGGAAGTTGATTGTGATGAGCAAGTTGCTAACATATTCTGGTTGGATGCCCAGATGCGAGCTGATTATAAATTGTTTGGTGACTCGATCTCTTTCGACACAACTTACCGTACGAACAAAGCCTATCGCCCATTGGGTACGTATTTTCTTCTATTGTTTGCATATAATTTTGTATTCAAATACATTGTGTGATAGTCATGATAGCTTGAATACTCGTCCGAATTTTTTGAATACTAGTTTGGAATGTATGAATATTACCATGGATGGTGACAATAATGAACTTTTCAAAGTGTGTTATGCAGGAATGTTTGTTGGTTTCAACCACCACCGACAGACTTGCATATTTGGGGCATGTTTGCTGTATGACGAGACTAGTGCATCTTTCGAGTGGTTGTTTGATGCGTTTCATCGTTGCATGGATCAGAAGCTCCCAACCACCATCTTCACCGATCAGGATGTAGCTATGGCCAAAGCACTTCGTAATGAGTGTCCCAGTGTCTTCCATGCATTATGTACGTAGCACATTTTAATGAATGCGAAGAAGCATTTTAAGAATGACAAGGATGTTTGGAAAAAGCTAAGCATTCACCTCACTTACTTATTCTACACGGTTGATAGTGAGGCTGAATTCGACATTGCATGGAAGGACATGCTTGGTGAATGCTTCCCCGACAGTGACTTTGTGGATGGCGACCCGTGGTTGCAGTATCTGCTAGGCTTCCGGAAAAAGTGGTCTTCATGTTGGCTTAGAAGTCAATTCACCGCTGGTAGGTTGACAACTCAAGCCAGCGAATCCTGCAATGCATCGGTGTGACATTTTCTGAAACCAAACCATCAGCTGGATCAGTTTTTCATACATTTATACAGGTGTGATGTTAATTTTTTCGGAAATACTACATACAATATTATTAAATATGCTCTATAGTAGTCGTGAATATTAATTTGTATGTTTCCAATTGCAGTTTGTTAGAGGATAAAAGATACAAGGAGAGGACTCTTGACTTTGAATCCATTAATCAGGTTCCTGCCATCTCCTCGCAATTCAGCAAGATACTCAAGCAAGCTGCTGAGATTTACACTCCTCGCATGTATAGAAGGGTGGAAAAACACTATCAACAAATGGAAGAGTACGAATTGGAGCCGCACTCCAATGGCAGGGACGGCGGATTTATTGGGTACACAACATTCTACACAAAAAATGATGTCCGTTGGGATGAACGTGTTATTTTCGTTGATGTGGAAAATGCACAGCTGGAATGTGGTTGTAGGCTGTTCAATTCCACAGGAATTATATGTCGCCACATCCTCAAGGTGATGGTCCACCTTGGAAATTTTGGCAATGCCGCCATGAAAACCGTGCGAGAACATTTTATATTGAAGAGATGGACCATACATGCCAAGAAGAAAGAGGTCGGTGAATCCTCCACAAGTGCCAGGACGGATGAGGCTCCATACACTGCCAACATCGCAGGTAACACCACATCATTGAGATATAGAGAAACCACTGCCATGTTGAATAATCTTGCCACAAAACTGTCTGTTGCTGATGATGAGGTGTATGAGAAGTGGATGAAAGCACTATCTAAAATGTGCAAGTCGGCAGGCCATGCCTTGTCCCGATCCATAACAAGTGTAACCGGTAAGCATCAAATCAGAATATTAATTACTGTTACATTGAATATTACATACTTTACTACCGAATATTACATACTTTACTACTGAATATGACTTGTCTTATATAAGGGGGGTCTCACCCATTAAATGGCCTGACCATGAAGCAAAAGGTTAATCCACATAGTCATGGTCGTGAAAGGTACAAGTCCAGAAATGAGAAAGCCCGCGGTAAGAAGAAGATTCAGTATGCCAAGCAACTAAAGGATTTGGAAATTCTGTCGCACGTTCCTAAAACTCAACGTGGAAGGCCAAACATGGATGACGAAGAGGGCCTCATGGATCTGCTTGCATCGTAGTTGGTTAGATATGTCTTTTGGGAAACCAATTGTGATATGATTTGTTATACGATAACATATTATACTGCAATTGGTTGAACTAATATTCAGGGCCTTGCGAGCTTCTATTTAGCAACATGAAACGTTATTTTTTAGTAATATGCACATTCTTGTGAAGGCATATTACGTTTGTTGCGAGATACTGTTTAGCCTGGATGAAACATTATTTTGTGCTAATATTTAGGGCCTAGCGAGCTTGTAAAAAACCAGACTCGTATTCAATGCTATTTTAGTAACAATGCTATTTTAGAAATATTCAAATAACCCAGACTCATATTCATATAACCCAAACTCATATTCAAAAATAACATACACTAAAATCAAACACATTCGAACTCATATTCAAACACATTCGAACTCATATGCAAATAACCCAGACTCATATTCAAATAACCTAGACTCATATTCAAATAAACCAAACAAAGATGTAGGTGGTAGGTAGATCCACGGAGAAGTCATATGCAAAAGACGGAGTGGATGCCATAGCTTGGTAATTTTTAGGAAGCCAATGGGTGCCATAGCGTGGCTACGCGGATAATAATATTGTTTAAATACTTGTGCAGGCATTGGCACCTATCTCCTCCCTACTTCTTCTCCCCAATTCTCCTTTGCCTCTTTCTCTTTGTCCCCTTCTTCTTAAATCCACACCCAGAACCATTTTCCCTCTCCTCTGGTATTTTTCTAATCCTTCCTTTATTCTAGGCTTTGGTTCTATCACAATCCCCCTCGTTATTCCGTTCTTTAATTTTCAGACCCTCTCCATTTATATTCTTCTTCTTACTATTCTAAAATCCTCCACCACTATCCTCTCCATTTATATTCTTCTTCTTACTCTTCTAAAACCCTCCACCACTATCCTCTCCATTATTTATCTTATTTTCTCTATTCTTCTCTCACTTTACCTCTCCCTGCTGCTCCTATCCTGTGACAAATTGGGGGCTACATGATTGATCCATAATCCTGTGTTTCATATGCGGTCTAAGCATTGGGAAATTGAGTTCCATTTTTTTTGGGACACAGTCAACAAGCATCAATTACATGTGCACTACCTTCCTGCAACGACTCAGTTGGCCGATGTTCTTATTAAACGACTCACTCGTTGGCCTTTTCTCAAGTTCAGTTCCAAGTTTTACCTCTCCGAGGTTCCACTTGCGGGGGCGTGTTAAGGAGTATTCCTTTTGACTTGTTCCAGAACCACTATGTTGTCGTTGCTGTATTGTAGCTAACTTAGTTAGCTTAGTTTTAGTATTCTGTTTCTAGCACTCTCCTAAATAGTTGTTGGAATCCGTTGTTCACAATCTATATATATGTTACCACTCAATAATATAATAGATGGGATTTCCTTTATGCTTCAGCAAGAACATCATGATTGCTAGTATAGCTGATGGAAGCATACCAAAACTAAGGATCACTCGCCATCTAATATGATGAGGAAATTTGGGAAAAAATTCATGTTTCTTAAAGCAAGTATCAATCGAGGATTCAAGAGCTCCTGTAGTTTCATGAAGTGATTAGCATACTTGAGATTGATGTTATTAATTCTTTTGTCTACAAAAATGACGTACTCCCTACTTTATTTTTGTAAGCACACTAGTTTGTGCTCATTGCACTTTTGTTTCTATGTGTTATTCTTTTATTATTCATCATGGTTTTCAATAGTGGCGGAGTCAGGATTGTCGGAGAGGTGTGTCGCCGATAAAATAAAATAATAATTAAATTAAATAAAAAAATTAAGTAGAAATTAAAAAAGATTAATTCATAAAGTTCACAATATCATGTTTCAACGAATCGCGATGACTTTTCATCTGCTGAAATGTCTCCAAAATACATTAATCACTTTTACTGCAAAGAAAATCTTTTTCAATATACACAAATAAACAATCATTCATAGATTGGTCACTCAACCGATTTCGAAGATCATTCTTGATTATCTTCATAGCTGAAAATGTTCTTTCGCAGCTTGTCGTTGCAACAGGTAATGATGGGGAGTTAGTGGCCGCCAGGGCGATTGGCCATTAGGCCTGTGGGTTTTTTTTTCTCTTTTAATTTATAGGCCGAGGCTCAACACACATCACACATGTATATTGTATGGGCTGAGAGTTTATTTTTTTTAATAGGAATTGATAGGATTATGATTTATGAGTTATTTTAAACAAAATTAAAAGGAATAAGATTAAGATTGATTTATTCGGATAATAAATTCTTCGAGTATAATGAAGGTGTGTCGGCTATAATTATTGAAGGTGTGTCGACTATCTCGAAATAAAAAAATTTGTACCAAAAATATGTAGGTCCTTCACAAAATTCTCGAGCGAGGGTGTTGTAGCTCTCATTGAATAGTCCACTACCATCAAATGTACAAGTACTAAGTTTGGTGAGCTATGCATTCGTCAAATGGAGAAAGAACATGAAAATTGACTCTAATTCGATCATTTGCATATGATAATTAGAATCCTCTATGTGAATTTGTTGTCACGAGGTTGAGAGAAATGCTAGATAATGCTCACAAGTCTCAATATTTGGCTCAAACATATTGATGCGTGAATGAAAAAAAATCAATGAAACATCACGTGCAACTTCTAAATTCTACTACTACCATAATGCTCACAAGTCTCAATTAGACCTGGCAAATTACAACCCGACCCGTTGAACCGATCCGAAACCGCCCAAAAACTAGAAATTTTTGTAACCCGAAATCCGAATGACCCGAATCTGATAACTCGTGATTTTTTGGGTCGGGTTGGGTGGGTTAGCGGGTCGGCCCATGAGACCCGTTCCATTTCATATATTACTCCCAAAATATGATAAAATCACTTATAAATTGGTGAGATGTTTAAAAAAATCACAAGGATTTGAATGACATGTTTGGAGTTTAAGGATAATAAAAAATTATGTGTTTCTTGTAGTAGTATTACTCTTGTGATTGTTTTTTGATAATTTGCGCAATTTGTATTTCATTTCATTAGCGTGGGAGGATTTGAGAATATGTTAATTGACATGTGTTAGGTAAACTATTGCCATGCATATGTGAAAATTTGTGTTCTTTAAGAAAATATGAAGCATGTTTGATATTGTTTCTGAGAACGCTTGTAATCCGAAATGACCTGTAACCCGACCCAAAACCGAATGGGTTGAGTCAATATTTAACCCAAAATCAGCCAACCAAACATGACCTGACCCGTAACCAAAGTCCCAACCCAACCTGATTGCCAGGTCTAGTCTCAATATAGTCTTAGAACTAGTGATGAAGTTGTGACTCTTTTTGTTTACATGATCATCCATTATGACCAAACCCAAACTAAATGTGTGTGCTCTCTTGTTAAAAAAATCTCATATATCAAATTGTCATAATAAATATATAAAAAAATATAGGCCAATACCATTGAAAAAATAACAACTTATAAAAGAAGAAAAAACCAAATAAACATACCGCCATCGGACGGGCACAAAACTAGTTGAGGAACAAGAGGGAAGGACCTCTTGTGGTTGTTGAGCACAACAAAACCATAGGGGTGGATCTAACAGCTAAAAAATTAGGGTTAGTAGGTAGAGTGATGGCCATACTAAACCCTAATATAAAACCTATGAAATAGCACTTACAAAAATATGAAACCTGAAGAAAGATTTCACCACAAAAAGCTCTATTTGGCAACGATTAAGCTACCTTCTTCGCCTATTTCACCACAAAAATTTATGGCCAAATATATCCTCCCTATTACACAGGCTGAACAACATTATTTCATATTTAATTTACTATTCAACAAGGGCTATCAAATTCCAATATAGCTAGATCTTGAAATTGGAAAATCGACACTGATAACAAAAATAACATACCATACTAACTAAGGATTTCCAAAGTTATTACCAATGGTTTAAAGAAACTTTTCAGATATGATCATTGAGCAACAAAATGCATTTATTCCGAGGAGAGCGTCACAGATAATATCGTCACAACCTTCCAATGCTTCAAATTTGTGAAAAATAAAAGAAAACAGCGGAAGAAGCTTCATTTGTGGCATAATTTGATATGACTAGGACATATATAGTAGAATGAAGATTTTTAGAATAGATTATTAAAAAAATGGGACTTTGGACAATTGAGGAAAAAGAACACTGAAAATGAAGGAAAAAGAGAGATTTCTGCATCACTTGCCTAGTATTTAGTGTGTACTACTACAACCTTTAGCTCCAATTATTAGTAGCTTTCATGAATAACTCTAGTTGTGGTATGCTCACAGATGAATTAAACTATAATAAACAATACTCTCGCTGTCTTAGGAACTTGCTTTCTTGCTTCATCGTTTTCTCTCATTGATTTTCTCGTCACCCATAGATTCGACAGAAACACATGAAGACGATAAACGTACACATTTCAGTGTACATATCATGTGTGCGGATAGGATTGAGATTGCAAATTTCCTTCGATATAAGAGTGATAAAACGTGATTGTTGAGTCCGCCAAACTAAAAATGCCCAAATCACAACGAGCCCTTCTACTATGCTATATAGTATTGGTGCTTTAATGTACAACTTAAAGTTGTACCATAACATTAAATGTATAAGTTTAGGTTGTACCATAAAGCAATTTGTACCATTATGTTATGGTACAACTTTACAACTTGAAGTTGTACCATCACATAAAGGTACAAATTCAAGTTGTACTATAAAAGAATTTGTAAAAAAAGTATAGGTACAATCTAAAGTTGTACCATAACATAAATGTACAATTTTAAGTTGTACCATAAAGGCAAAATCCTATAGCACCAATACTATATAACATTGTAAAATTTCTCAATCACAACCTCCTTCGTTATGTGAAAACACTCTTGGATTGTCATCAGTAAAGTAAATACAGTTGGGCCTAAAAATTCCTCTTTCCCCTCCCAATAAATTCGTGCCGCTCGCGACCAACGACACGGATGAACTGGAACATTGACCTACAATTACAAACAATGCTTCATCTTCCCTGAGGTTGTATACCCGCTCACACTGACGAAAATGTCGTACTCGTCCTTCCCCTTCCTCCACGATCACCAATTTTCTCACAACAAATCCAACAGTCACATAGTTAGGGGGAGAACCTTTGTAGCTACGCTCACCAATCAAAAGGTCTCCTGATATGGAGCTCACCGAATAACTTTTTGTCGTTGGATTAGGCGAACCCTGCGTACACCATCTTTCCCCTTCCCCTGGTTGACGTATCATCATCTCTAACATCGTAATTTTGGATGTGGTAAATCTGGCCGTTCCAACAACCTCTTCCTGTTGCATAGATTTCCCCCTTGTGATATACAATGTCGGAGTATACCGCCGTGTTGTCCACCGCAGTCCACTCCGCCGCCGCGTTTATTAGCTTCTCCTTCTTGTTGCGATCATCATGGACGACGAGATATGCCAATCTAGGTTCAAGATAGGGTGAGTAACCAAATCTGGACCCTTCTTTTAAGTGGCTGCAGATCTAAGGGTGGAGAATTAAATGAATTTATTTTCCCTAGTTTTCTTAATTGGATCATATCTTCTTCATTCTAACTCGGATTTCAATTTTTTTTTGCACAGATGGAACGAGTTCGTTGTGCTCTACAAAATGATATCCATTTTCAATATTTTTTGAGAATTTTTTTTCATCCCTCTCGTTACCAACTCCATACCATATGGTATCTCCTTCGTTGTTTAGTCAATTTCGAAAATTTTTGCACAAAAGGAACGATTTAATCATGATCCATTGGATTTCAAAATTTTCTGGGAAAAAAATTTCCATACCTCTTGTTACTAACTCCATACCATACTATACCACCCTGGTATGAGGTGGTATTTTTCATACCATATGGTATGCTGTTATTTAATACCAGTCAATACCATATGGTATTGACTATACCATATGGTATTGACTGGTAATAACTTGCAAATTTTTTTGTTCCAAAAAATATCAAAGTGGATATAATTTTGAAGAGCACAATTAATCTGATCTAATTGTGCAAAAAAATTAAATTACGATTTAAAACGAGTGAGAAATCGTCCGTTAAAGATTAAGGGAAAGAAAATTAATGATTTTTCCAAGAGAGAGGAGGAGGCGCTGATGTGGCAGATTCTTATTGGGTTATGCATGGGGTTACTCACCACAAGGTTACTCACCGGATCTTGATCAGGTCAGTAACCTTATGGTGAGTAACCATGAGTAATCCGTCCACATCAGCATGACATCAGCATCCTCTCCCTCCTCGAAAGCCTTTAATTTTCCCATCTTTAATCTTTGACGGACGATTTCTCACTCATTTTAAGTCAAAAATTTTTTTTTGGCACAATTAGATCAGATTAATTGTACTCTTCAAAATGATATCAACTTTAATATATTTTTCGAACAAAAAAAATTGAGCCATTTTTTACCAGTCTAAACCATATGGTATTGACTGGTATTGAAATAAAAGCATACCTATGGTTTGAAAAACGTACCATGGTGGTATGAACAAACCAAGACTGTAGGATGGTTGAATACATGATAGTAGAAGTATATTAATTATCATTTACAACTTTTAACATTGTATACCACACAATACCACCCCCTATCAGGGTGGTATTGTATGGTATTGTGTGGTATTTTTTGGTCCTGTAATTTGTTCACCCAGAAATTTGTAGATCTAATAGATCATGATGAACTCGTCCCTTCTGTGCAAACGTTTTCAAAAACGAATTAGAAACGAAGAAGATAACATACAATACCACCCCGTACCAGGGTGGTATTGTATGGTATTGTGTGGTATTTTTTGGTCCTGTAATTTGTTCACCCAGAAATTTGTAGATCCAATAGATCATGATGAACTCGTCCCTTCTGTGCAAACTTTTTCAAAAACGAATTAAAAACGAAGAAGATACCATACAATACCACCTCGTACCAGGGTGGTATTGTATGGTATTGTGTGATATTTTTTGGTCCTGTAATTTGTTCACCCAGAAATTTGTAGATCCAATAGATCATGATGAACTCGTCCCTTATGTGCAAACTTTTTCAAAAACGAATTAAAAACGAAGAAAATACCATATGGTATGCAGTTGGTACCTAGATGCCAGAATTTTTTTCTCAAAAAATATTGAAAATTGATCTCATTTTGTAGAGCACGATGAACTCGTTCCATCTGTGCAAAAAAAAATTAAAATCCGAGTTAAAACGAAAAAGATATGAGTCAATTAGAAAGCTAGAAAAAATAAAAATGGTCTTTAATTATCCTTCCTTGGATATGAATTTTCTAAATAAAGAGTCCATATTTGATTATTGATGGGTGCAACACCCATGGTTATGCACCCTATCTTGAGCCCTCTACAGGAACATACCTCACAGAAGGTTCCAACAATGGCTACCACAAGTCCACAACGCAATTGGGATTGATGCGGCCGTCGATCCAAGGGGCGTCCGTCACCACAGCCTTTCTTATGGAAAAGTCTTCAGGGGAAATACTTATGTGGAAGCCCTCACGGTGGACGTGGCATTCGGATAGAGAGGGAAGGTCGATTTTGAGCCCTGTGAACGGGTGAACCAGATTCGCATCCCAACCGGGAGTCCACGTTACCAACCAACCGTGCGCCATACCCAGACCGAACCGCCCGGCTATGGGAGCAGATCGGGTGAGTAACTGATGGGTGAGTAAACCATTAGTAACCCCCCTCTCCTCTCTCCACGTGTCAGTTACTTTTTTATTTAAATTAAATACTAAAGGGCAGTAAGGTAAAATGCACTTATCCCCTATTCATTGCTGACAAGCTGACTTTTGACCGACCACAACAGGACCTCCTTTTCTCTCATCGAAAAACCTTTAATTTTCCTTCTCTTAATCTTTAACGGACGATTTCTCACTCGTTTTAAGTCGAAATCTAATTTTTTTGCACAGTTAGATCATATTTATTATGCTCTTCAAAATGATATCCACTTTGATATTTTTTTGGCACAATTTTTTTCCAGTTATTACCAGTCTATACCATATGGTATCGACTATACCATATGGTATTGACTGGTATTAAATAAGAGCATATAATATGGTATGAATTTGCCACATCAATATATATTTCGTTACCACCCAATACCATATGGTATAGTGTGGTAATATCAATATATATTTCGTTACCACCCAATACCATATGGTATAGTGTGGTAATATCAATATTTCGATACCACCCAATACCATATGGTATAGTGTGGTAATATCAATATATATTTCGTTACCACCCAATACCATATGGTATAGTGTGGTAATATCAATATATATTTCGTTACCACCCAATACCATATGGTATAGTGTGGTAATATCAATATATATTTCGTTACCACCCAATACCATATGGTATAGTGTGGTAATACCAATATATATTTCGTTACCACCCAATACCATATGGTATAGTATGGTATATCAATATATATTGCCTAAAAGAAAAAAAAATAGAAGGAGGGAGAAAAAAAACTCGTCTTCTATCTCCTCTTATTTCCTCCTCTAAAATCAAGAACACCAAAATGCCAAAAAATGAGAAAAATCCGAATTGAGGCCAACGATTTGATGAAGAGAAGAAATGCAATGAAAGAGGGAGGCTTCAATTTGTCTTCGTCAATTGCTAAAAAAAAAGAAGAATAAGAGAAGGGAGCAAATCTAGATCAGGAGAAGAAGATTGGGAAAGAGAAAGGAAGAGAGAAGGAAGAGAGAAAGAGAAAGAAGAGTTGCAGAGAAAAGACCATTTCTCTCTCCTTCATTGAAAAGCCAACTATTAAATGTTGGATAAATTAAAAAAATTCAAAAATGGACAAAAATACCCTTCCCTTTCCCCGCGTCCGGTCAACCGCACGATGAGCTGGACTCCTAGATCTGCGGCCCGGATTAATTACTGACTGTATCTTGGACCCCCGACTATCACCTCCGCGGCCAAATCAAGCGGGTAGGTTCGGCCGTCAAACAAGTCGAGAAAAGATGCACGGCCGCCACCACAATTGTTGTTGTTGTTGTTGTTTTCCTTGGGCTTGTGGGAGAAAATGAGAATCGGGAACCCGAGCGGCAGCGGCGGCGGCGCTTTGACAATCGGAGCTAGGGCAGAGTGCCACGGCTGGCAAACGGCGCCGCATACGAGGAGATCGCTGAGGTTACGCAGCCGCATTGCTATCTCGTGTAGAACGCCTTCTGGGAGATGCTTCCACTTCACCTCTGCCATTCTCACAACGGAATCAGAGTTGCAGCAGATGTGTGAATGTTCTTAGGATTTGTTTTGATTATATAGAGGTAAGGGTTTGGTTAATTAAGGGCAATTTCCAATCTGGATTAGGATCTGATTGAGCCTAACTGGGTGTAGGAGGGAGACTCGGGAAAATGGGTCAAGGAGAGTAAGCAGTAGGGAAATAATCGTCGATGGAAGAACAGAGGAGATTACGAGGAGGATTGAGAGAGAAATATTTTAGAGAGAGAAGTCGATGATCTTACAGATAGAGTCTGAAAAATCCGATCCCCTCACCCACCGGAGTAAATTCCATATTTATAGGCTACATGGTGGTGGGTGAGTGGTTGGGTTACAAGTGGACACAATGATGTGACCCCTGACATGCCAGGGATTTAGTCCATGCTTTTAGGACACTGATGTGACTACTCCTGACACAAGCAGGACTATACCTAGGACTATGATGGTGACTACCCGTTGGGTGACGTGGTGACGCGACGCCGCTTCTGGGGCGTCTCGATAAGGGCCCACGCCCGGATGATGCATCATCGTTTAGTATTCGCGCGCGCCCCTCCAGGTGTGGTCTCCACCAGCGTGCTTGGTTCCAACGCGACCCGCGCGCTTGACTCCGGCGTGACTCCCGCGCTTGACTCCGGCGCGCTTTACTACGGTGAACTTGCGCGCTCCTCCTTGGCGCGATTATCCTTGGTGTTTCTTCAGTGGGGAAGGATCTGAGTCACATGCCCAACAATTGCCCCCCATCAGGGGGTATTCCGCGAATGCCACCTGTTTGATCTTCGTGTGGTTGACTCGGATCTGGGCGATTCCATCTCATTCTGCGCTTCTGGTCCTCACGCGATCTTCGTGTCCTTGGTGGCGCGCGCGTCCCGTGCATCGCGGGTGTTGTCCATTTATTTTTTCGTGCGCTCGGTCGAAGTTGGTGTGTCATGCCCCCCTGTTGTGCGCGCGACTTTGAGCCGCGCCCGTAAGTGGTGTTGTTTTTTTGTGCGCTCGGTCGAAGTTGGTGTGTCATGCCCCCCCTGTTGTGCGCGCGACTTTGACCCGCGCCCGTAAGTGGTGTTGTTTTTTCTTCCTCGCGGGTGTGCCATGCCCCCCAGGCGGTGCGCGGCACATGTGGCGTCGCCGACTATTGTCTATGATGGTAGGTATCCACGTGTCCCTCATTGATTGGGCTATTTTGGGCGGGAATTTCTTGAAATTCGAAAGAATTCGAAAAGATTTTGTAGGGTCTGACGGTTAAGAATCCCTATGCAGTTTTAACCCTTCGTTTTCCCTTGGCTGCGTATAAATATGGGTTTCTTATGGGAGGGTTGGACTCATCTGTTTTCACAATTCTGCTCATTGTTTCTCTGTTCTTCATTCTCTGAGATTCCTCTCCTTCTTTTACAACCTCGATACTCCTTTCTCTGTTGCTAGATCAAGTTATTATCATGGCTGGCATCAACATCAACGAGGCTGAGGTCGTACAAGGCGAAGAAGGTAATCTTTCCACTCTTTCGCACACTTCTACTGATCACTCGCTGGAACTAAACAACGGTTCCGGCGATGGGGTTCCGGCGACGCCGTCGTTCGACATCGAATCGGAGGACGATCTCGGTGGTTCTCCCGACGAAGGTATGGGTGCCCCCGGGAGCGGGCAGGCGAGACAAGGGGCTCGTGGGGTGCTAATAATCCGCCGTGGCCGTGATGGGAGGCCGGTGGAAGCTGGTGGTGACGTGCGCGAAGACTCTGGCGCGCAATCAGAGCCAGTTATAATGTGCGCGTCTCCGAGGCTATGGCTCGGCTCGGATTACGCGGTGTTGGCGCCGCGTACAATGTTATAGAGTGGGCCGAGATGTAGGGTGATCAACCCGCGCCGCACGACAACCTCAAGCGCGGTCCCGAACACGCCTCCATATACGATGTTGGCGATGTGGAGGAGATAGTGCGCGGGCTGGGCTTGCCCCCCCATTGGCAGTACGCTGCTCCGTCTACGCGCAGCATGGTGGGTCACTGTCCCGCGGGCTGGTTTGGCGTGTACACGGAGTATTGGGTGATGGCGTTTAAGTTCCCCATCGATCCGCTCTTGTGCGCTCTGTATAGGCGCCTCAAATGCTCCATTGGGCGGCTCTCTCCGTCGGTCATCATGCACGCGAGTTGTCTCCGACTCGCGTGCAAGCGGTTCAATATCGAGCCGACTTACGGCCTCTTTCGGAAGATATATAAGATCAAGGAGCCAACCACGCGGAGCGACTGCCTTTCAATTAAGTGTCGCCACAAGAGGCCCGAGGGCTTTGTGTACGGGTCGCCCAAGTTGAAGAAGACTTGGTTTGACCGTTTTTTCTACGTCAAGCCCGTTCCTAGAGAGTGGGCGAGTGAGTTTGTTGAGGAGCCCACTGAATGGAAGAACGGCAGTACGCACGGGTACGAGTCGGACGTCGGCGTCTACGACGGGCTGGACGATGAGTATGAGGCGTGCATGGATCATAGGATGAACTTATACGATGCGGGAGTGCGCGAGACTTGTTTGCAGGAGCTGTTCGCCGATGGTTAGTTGTATTTCTTTTCTTTTGCATTCTTGTCATATTAACCGCTTTCTTACGACTTATTGGCGCAGGTGTTGACTTCTCAAGTCTGGTCAGCATGATGTCGGTCGACGACGTCGCGCCACGCGCTGACAAGAAGAAGAAGAAGAGGAAGGAGATGGTGGGTGCGGTGCCGAGGGGCACAAAGCGGAAGGGGGTTGAGCAGCCCCGAGTGGCGGTTGAACCGTCACATAAGGCGGCTCGCGTTGCGGAGGCGGGCGCGCGGGTGGCGCAGGATGCGCAAGCTTCACAAGGGAACGCGACGCTATCTGTCGCGCGGGAGTTGGCTCTGGCGCTTTCACAGCCGGAGGAGGCGGTGAGTAGGCCCTCTCGGTCTGAGAGGGAGAGGGGAGATAAGGCTGGGAGCTCCTCGGGTGCCACCATCCAGCAGAAGCTGCCTGAAATGGCAGGCTTTGGGGGTACCTCCGCGTCACCCACTGCCGGCGCTGCGGTGGTCAACTACTTCCGCGACGTGCGGATTCATACATCGGTGGCCTGCAATCTCGTGGCCGCGAATACTGCACTTCAGGCGCTTGGGCCCGTGCTAAGTGTTCCGCCCCGGGTGGAGAAGTCTGACCCATTGCACGATTTGGCTCAGATTCACTTTGCGGTAAGACCGGGCTTGAGTTTTGCCGCGTCTAATGTTATTTTTTTTATTCATCTGTTTTGCTAAGTCTGCTAGCGTTGTAGGGTTTGTCGGCCACTTTCCGGGCTCAGAAGGAGCGCGCGCTGCAGCGTGCCAGGATAAAGGACGACGAGGCCAAGATTGTCCAGCTGGAGGGCAAGGTGGTTGGCGCGAACAACCGTGCCGACGTGGCCACCAACAAAGCCAACGAGGCAATGGAGGAACTTGGCCTCCTGCAGAGTAGGCTGGCCGCCGATGTGTTGGCGGCGAAAGAGCAAGTGCGAGCTGAGGAGCGCTCGTCCATCCGTAGTCAACTGGAGGCCTCCTATGATGAGAAGCTGAAGCAAGCTCGCGAAGAGCATCAAAAGGAGAAGGACGACCTGTTCCGCCTCCATAACATTGCGAAGGCGGAAGCTGTCCGCGAGGCCGGGGTCGCGGCCGTTCGCCAGTTCAAGTCTTCTCCTTCTTTCGGGAAGATTCTGGCCGACGCTATGACTAAGGCCGTGCTCGCGGTCGGGAAGAAGGTGCGGCCGGAGAACCTGGAACTCCGTTGGGATACGCGCGAAATGGTCCGCCACGTGCAGACGTGGATTGGTGAGAAGCGTCCCCTGGAGTCTGACTCCGAGTCGGGGGGTGAGGATGATGAAGAGGAAGATGAGGAGGAGGACGAGCGCCGGGAAGGTGAAGGGGGCCAAGCTGGGGGGAAGGCTGAAGGCGCAAATAGGGGTGCCGAGGGAGTTGATGATGAAGACGAGGAAGATGATGAGCCCCTGTTGCGTCGCAAGCAGCGTAAAGAGGGCTAGAGCGTTTGAGTATTTTGTACTGAAGTGTTCCCTATTTGCGTTTGTAGCTGCTTGTCTTTCTTCTTTCTTTTTATCAAGTGTAGTTGCGACTTTTTGCTCCCGCTTAATTGAATCCAAAGAGTGTTAATTCACTGCATGTGTTTGCTCCTTGGGATTGATGAACGTGGCTAATGCCGGACTATTGCTAATTTTTTGTTCTTGCGAACTAGATTGGCGCAAATAGTGCTGGACTATTGCTAATTGTTGTGTGCGCGAATAGTGCTGGACTATTGCTAATTTTTGCGTGCGCGAATAGTGCTGGACTATTGCTAATTTTTTGTTCTTGCGAACTAGATTGGCGCAAATAGTGCTGGACTATTGCTAATTGTTGTGTGCGCGAATAGTGCTGGACTATTGCTAATTTTTTGTTCTTGCGAACTAGATTGGCGCAAATAGTGCTGGACTATTGCTAATTGTTGTTCTTGCGAACTTCGTGCTTTCATTCCTTTGAGACAAGACGCCGTGGCGTGAGTAAAATACATGTTAAGTTGCTTGGTGATACTTCCGGAGATTTTGTGCGTTCCACGTTCTTTGTATCTTATTGCCCCCCAGCTCACTGAGTTTGAAGGTGTTGGCGCCAACCACTTCGCGGATTAGGTAGGGGCCTTCCCATACTGATGCGAGCTTCCTGTGCTTGGGATCGGGACGGAAGTTCCGGCGCAGTACTTGGTCTCCGAGGATCAGCTTGTGCGGAACCAGCTTGGCGTTGTGGTACTTGGCTACCTGCTCTTTCATTGCGGCCAGCTTGATTGCTGCTAACTCGCGCCTTTCCTGCGATAACTCCAGCTCCAGCAACCGCGCCTCATCATTGGTTTCTTCGTTGTACTGCGCGACACGGTAGGTTGGGGTCGTTGTCTCAATTGGAATTACCGCGTCCGTTCCATATGTGAGGGCGAAAGGGGTTTCGCCTGTTACCACCTTGTGTGTGGTGCGGTGCGCCCATAGCACCGTGTTCAGCTCGTCAGCCCAATTACCCTTTGCATCGTTCAAGCGGGTGTGTAAGCCGTGCATGATTGTCTTGTTGGCGGATTCCGCTTGGCCGTTAGCTTGAGGATAAGCTACGGATGCGAACCTTGCGATGGCTCCCACTTGGTCGCAGAAGTCTATCACTTCTGCGCAGTCAAACTGCTTCCCGTGATCAAAGATGAGCGCGTTTGGGACTCCGAAGCGCGACAAAATGTTGTTCTTCAGGAAGCGCGTCACCTGTTGTGCCGTTATCGAGGCCAGTGCTTCGGCCTCGATCCATTTTGTGAAATAATCCACGTCCACAATAATGTATTTGCGCTTTCCCTTTACTGTTGAGAAGGGGCCCAAGAGATCCACTCCCCATTGGGCGAAAGGCCACGGACTCAGGTTGGCTTGGAGTTCGGTGGACGGGAGGTGGTGCTGACGCGCGTTGACTTGGCACTTGTGGCACTGTTCCGCGTATTTTTTCGTGTCTTTCTTTATTCGCGGCCAGTAGTACCCGTGAAGCAAAATGGTGCGCTCCATGCTGCGTGGGCCGGCGTGCATTGCGCACAACCCCTCGTGTATGTCGCGTACCATGTCGCGTGCCTCCTCTTGTCCGATGCACTTTAGGTAGACGCCCGAGAACGACCGGCGATACAGCTCTCCTCCAATGAGTGTGCACCGGGCCGCTTTCTGTCTTAAAGTTCATGCTTCTTTGGCATCCTCCGGTACCGTGCCTTCTCGTAGGTAACGCGCAATTGGGGTTCTCCAGTCCTCATCGCTCTCAATTTGGGTGGTATTAATCGCCATTTCTTGGCGAGTTTCCTCCTCTTCCTTTTGTACCGTCACGAGACGCGTTGCTTCAAAGTCGGTGGCGGTTGCTAATTTGGACAGCGCGTTGGCGTGCATGTTTTCCTCTCTTGGTACTTGCACGTAGGTTATCGCATTGAAGTTGGCTGCTCGCAGCTTGACGCGCTCTATGTAGTGCGCAAGAGTATTTTCCTTCGCGTCAAAGGCTCCGTTCAGTTGGTTGACTGCCAGTGAGGAGTCTGAAAGTACCCTTATCGTTCTTGCGCCCAAATCGTGGGCAGCGGTCATCCCTGCCAAGATGGCCTCGTACTCAGCCGCGTTATTAGTCTTTAACGCTCTGAATCTGATAGCAATCTCGTGAACGACGCCTGTTGGCGTGCGCACGACGACTCCCGCGCCAGCACCGTGCTTACTCGCCGCTCCGTCAACGTAAACTTCCCATACTCCCTCTGGTGTAGTGTCGAGGGTGACTCCTTCAGCGATGAAGTCTGCTAGGATCTGGGCCTTGATTGCTGGTCTCGGCGCGTATTGGATGTCGTACTCCGAGAGTTCGACTGCCCATTTCACCATGCGCCCTGACACTTCCATCGAGGTTAGGATTTTCTTTATTGGGAGGTTGGTCAGGACGGTGATCTGATGCGCTTGGAAGTAGGGACGCAACTTCTGTGACGCGCTTACTAATGCCAGGGCTGCCTTCTCAATTGGGGAGTATCTCGTTTCTGCGGTAACTAGCGTGCGCGAGGTGTAATACACGGGCTGGTCGGTATTATCGATTCTTCTGGCTATTAGAACAGCGCTCACTGCTCTTGTTGACACGGCAAGGTAAAGGAATAACTTTTCATTAGGCTTGGGAGCTGTCAACACAGGGGGGGATACAAGATATGATTTCAGCTCTTGGAAGGCTGCTTCACACTCCTTGGTCCATGCGAATTTCGCGCCATTTTTGAGTGTCTTGAAGAAGGGCGCGCACTTGTCGGCCGACCTTGGGATGAATCTCCCCAGCGCTGCTATCTTCCCATTCAGGGATTGGATTTCAAGCGCGCTCCTTGGGGCCCGCAGTTGTTGGACTGCCGTGATTTGTTTTGGGTCCACTTCGATGCCGCGCTTGGTTATCATGAACCCCAAAAACTTCCCTGCTTCCGCTCCAAAGACGCACTTCAGTGGGTTCAAGCGGAGGCTGTGCTTGCGGAGCGCCTCAAATGTTCCTCATAGATCCTCTAGGTGCGAGTTCCCAGCCTTGGTTTTGACGATGAGGTCGTTTACGTACGCTTCAATGTTCCGCCCCCTCTGGTGTGAGAACACCGAGTCAATCATTCTTTGGTATGTCGCGCCCGCGTTCTTCAGTCCGAACGGCATTCCGACGAAACAGAAGTTTCCGAAGGGAGTCATGAACGCCGTCTTTTCTTCATCTTCGCGCGACATCGGGATTTGATGGTACCCTGAGAACATGTCCAAGAAAGACAGTGTCTCGTGGTCGGCGGTGGCGTCGATCAGTTGGTCGATGCGCGGCAGGGGGTAAGGGTCTCCCGGGCATACCTTGTTGATTGTCGTGTAGTCAACGCACATCCGCCAAGCGCCTGAAGATTTTTTTACCAAGACCACATTCGCCAACCACTTTGGGTACTTGACTGGGCGAATCAGCCCTGCCGCCAAGAGTCGCGACACCTCTTCTTCGATGGCCTTCAACTTGTCGCCAGTGAAGCCGCGTCGCGCTTGTTGCCTCGGAATGGCGCTTGACGGGACTGCGAGGCAATGTTGGGCCACATGCCTTGGTACCCCTGGCATATCTTCTGTGCACCAGGCAAAGAGCTCCTTGTACTCCTTCAATAGCGCTATCAGTGGCTCAATCGCGTCATCGCGAACGTGAGTCGAGATGCGTATTTTCCTGGTCGGCCCGGCTGGGTCGAGCACGACCTCGAAATCGAAATCCATTGATTCCGGGCGGGGTTCCTCTGGCCTTGTGTCGACAATGTTCGTTTGTCGAGGCTCTCCTTCTAGCTTCAGGGCTTCCCATGGTGTCCCGCGCGCCTCTCTGGTTCCCATTTTTGTGGGGAACTTGAGTTTTTGGTGGCACGTGGAAGGAAGGGCCATGAATTTTGCTAAGAAGGGTCGACCCAAGATGCCGTTGTGGGACGATTTGCAGTCGACTATTGTGAACTCGATCTGCTTTGAGACGCGCGGCTCTTGGTCTCCGATGGCCACGGGGAGAGTGATCACCCCAATTACTGGCACCCTCGCTCCGAAGAAGCCGACCAAGTTCCCTTGGGCGCGCTTGATTAAGAGCGGGTCGACGTCCATCTTGTCGATTGTGCTTTGGAAGAGGATGTCTGCCGCAGCACCCCCGTCTATCAGGAGGCGGTGGATTTTGCAGGCGGCCACTAGGGCGGTGATGATGAGTGGGTCTTCCGACGGAACTCCTTGCGGTAGTTCGGTGTCATCAAAGCTCAGTTGACCCCCTACTCGTACATCAGCTGCCGCGAATTCGATTGCTCGTTCGCGCTTGGTTTTCTTTTTCGGGCGATCTCCTTCCACCGTCACCACCCCTATTTATTTCCGCACCACATAGTCTGCGGTGGCTTCGTTGTAATCGGCTTGCGGAGGTGGCGGCGGGTTTTGGTGTCCCCCAACTTGCTCCTCTTTTTCATGTGTGAATTCGGTCAGCAACCCTCGCCGTATGAGGCCCTCTATCTCATAGCGCAGCTCTCGGCAATCCTCCGTCCAGTGCCCCGTCGCTCTGTGAAAGTCGCAATGCTTTTTTGGATCTCTCATGTGGGGCAAGGACTTCAGGGGCGCGGGCCAGTTGAGCTTGTACCCCTTCTCGCGTAGAACGTGGAACACGTTCTTTACGGAGTCGTTGAGCGGTGTAAACGCGTGAGGCGCGCGCCTGTCTGGTGATCTTCTCCGATGCGCTTGCTCATGTGGGGGAGGGGGGTGTTGCTTATGTCCGCTGTGCAGCTGTGCTAGCTGATATCGCGGCAGCGTGATCTGCCGTCGTCCCTGCTCTTCTCGCGGCAATTTGGCTGGCTCGAAGCGCCTCACAGATCCCGCTCCCAGGGTTTCCTCCAGCGTAATCGCCTTCTCGATTTTCATCTCTAACTCCGTTGATAGAGTTACGGGCCTTTTTGCTAGCGCCCGCTTGAGTTCCATGTTGGTTGTGGCTTCCATAAGGTGATGGGCGGTGGTTTCAGGAGTAAGGTCGCGCACTGCCATCGCCACTCTGGACCATCTGGCGTAAAATGCCCGTAGGCTTTCCCCGTCTTTTTGCCTGAGGTCTACCAGAGCTTTGAGGTGGAGCGGCCTCCTTTTTTGGGATGCAAACTTTGTCGTGAATAGGAGTATGAACTCCTCGAAGGAGCGGATGATCCCGTTTGGGAGCCTGTTATACCAATCTAGGCATATCCCAGAAAATGTTGATGGGAAGGTTCGGCATAGTGTCGCGTTGGAGTTGGTCTGGAGCTGCATCCGCAGGCAGAAAGTGCTCACGTGATCTTCGGGATCGGTCGTCCCGTTGTATGTCGGGAGGGCGGGTGGCATTCCGCTCAGGTGTTCCGCCATGATTTCCGCGCTCAGCGGCTGGTGGAGCTCCTTCTTGGGCGCGCTGAGTCGGTATTGCGGAGATAGGTGTTGCTCTAGAAAGCTGAGATCCGCCCTTCCTGGAGGTTCAGCTGGCTGTGTTTCATGCACGAGGTGTAATTGCGGGAACGTTCCCGACGTTTCTCCGCGGGCTTGTTGGGGCGCGACTGGTGTCGCGCTTGCTGTGAGCTCGACTTGTTGCGCTTCGTGCGCGGGTTGCGCAGGTAGGACTGTCCATGGCGCGGATGGTGTCGCGCCCGCTGTTGCCGCGACCTCTTTGCTCATCATGAGCGCCATGACCTGCTTATCTGTTTCTGCATGTTGGCTATGACGTCGTTCTGCTTCGCCATCAGCTGTCTCATTTCTCTGGCTGTGAGCTCGGGCTCTTCCTCTTCTAAGAGCACCATGTTGAGATTGCTGGCTACCGCGAATTCCCTTGCGTTGGTCATGGCCTTGATCGGGGTTGATTCGTCAGGTGAGTTGGAGTTGTGCTCTGCCATAGGTTAATTTTCTTTGGGATTTTTCTTTGCTTCTCTACTTGACCCCACGGTGGGCGCCAATTGTTTGAGCCTAACTGGGTGTAGGAGGGAGACTCGGGAAAATGGGTCAAGGAGAGTAAGCAGTAGGGAAATAATCGTCGATGGAAGAACAGAGGAGATTACGAGGATTGAGAGAGAAATATTTTAGAGAGAGAAGTCGATGATCTTAGAGATAGAGTCTGAAAAATCCGATCCCCTCACCCACCGGAGTAAATGCCATATTTATAGGCTACATGGTGGTGGGTGAGTGGTTGCGTTACAAGTGGACACAATGATGTGACCCCTGACATGCCAGAGATTTAGTCCATACTTTTAGGACACTGATGTGACTACTCCTGACACAAGCAGGACTATACCTAGGACTATGATGGTGACTACCCGTTGGGTGACGCGGTGACGCGACGCCGCTTCTGGGGCGTCTCGATAAGGGCCCACGCCCGGATGATGCGTCATCGTTTAGTATTCGCGCGCGCCCCTCCAGGTGTGGTCTCCACCAGCGTGCTTGGTTCCGGCGCGACCCGCGCGCTTGACTCCGGCGTGACACCCGCGCCTGACTCCGGCGCGCTTTACTACGGTGAACTTGCGCGCTCCTCCTTGGCGCGATTATCCTTGGTGTTTCTTCAGTGGGGAAGGATCCGAGTCACATGCCCAACAGGATCCATGCTTTACGTATTTGACGGGAAAGGAATTTGTTTGGCGCCGATCAGCGCTACGCTAATAGTTTTGTTATATAAAGAAAAAAAGACCATTATGGGTAGGGACTAGGGGGTTGAACCCTATCATGAATCAAGCACACAACCTTACAATCTGGAATCAAGACGCGGTACCATTGCGTCAAAGATCCTCACCTGCAAAACCGATAATGCGCATCCAAAACAGGTCGAAACAAACAAGTTAGCTCCAGATTACCACAGCTGATTCCTCATAAAAAGATTCCAAGGAGGCGAATCCCTCTACATTTTCATTGAAGAGAGAGATTAAGCAACAGGATTCCATTAGACCGTATCTTGCAGGGAAGGGATGATAGAAGAAGAACAAGAACCAGTTGCCCCCAGTTCCAACTGGTTTATGAGTTTCCACAATACAACTTCATTTAGAGACGCCATACCGCGCCATGGCGATGCAAGGAAAACCCCAAAATGTAGCCAAAGAGCAGAAGGATGGTATCGAAATACCAAGAGACAGTGAGGGGGTCAGCAAAGGGCAACCTGTGTTGTGTTCCCCTGTTGCTTATAATTGCCTCCCAAATCACCATTACTTCTTTTCCTTTATAATTTTCATGCTCCCTCTTCAACAGAAGCAATGTAGTAACAGACACAAACTCACTTCTCTATTGAGATACATAAGACCTATATACACCCTAGGCATTTAGGTATATGAAGGACGGCAATTGACGAAACAAAAAAAGAAAAAGTGGTAGTAATCAGAAGCTGAAAAGCTTTCTTTTTTCTCCCACCCTGAGCTCAGATGAGAACCCTAACCTGTCACTTTGCCTCAGTAAGTAATACTACAAAAAGGAGGAGGATAGGTTCATTGCTCACTCTGCACTCAGAAGATTGCTCCGCCCCCCAAACGCCATTGTCGTTAGATCTCACATTTGAAGAAGATTATTCACAGTAACAGCAACCGAGTTTGTTTGCTGTAAGTCCTGCAAAGAAAGGCACCATATTCATTTACTTGCTTCCGCAGTTGAGATCTATGTTCAAGTATGAGTAGACAAGTTATATGTTGGCTGCATACCTCGAGTATTAACTCATCTGGAATGTGAGGCAAAACTTCACGTACTGTCTCGGCCATAGCAAGCACGTTAGCCATGTTGTCGTTTACAGGACGTGAGGGAGTCCTAATGTGTAAACCTCCACCCACAACGCCACCGGGGTATCTTCCTGCGGCGGTGGGAACTGGTGGGATGAGTGCTGAACCAGATGCCATACCCTGAGAAGGATGATTCATTGGCCACAGGCTCCAAGCAGCATCTTCAAGGGCAGTCTGGGCATAGGTCTCTCCCACAGATGCAAGATGCCTCATCATCATCTGAACTCTCCCCAATCCAACTGATCTCGTGGCATTATTCGAGGGGCCAGCTCCTCCATCTAAACCCTGGTTTGGCCATTGAGGCAACCAACCTGAATCAAGCCCTGCACTTCTATGGAGACACAGAAAGATAGATGAATTAGCTTAGAGGCGCAAAGATGATTCAAATCCTTTTAGGGCCAACTTAAAAGAGGGAAACAATGACCCAAACCTCCAAGTGCTTCCCTCCATAGGGTTCTGAGTTTGGTTAGGGAATGGTCCAGCAGGAAAGTTGTTCCCTGCATTGTTTGGTCGATCAAGGCGCTCACTTAGCTGGCGTGCGAGCTGCTCATCACTTAAAACTTCTCTATTTCTTGGACTTGGTTCATTTTCAGTTCGACCCAAAAACAGCGGTTTTCTACAGGTAGGGCAGGAGTACATGTCATTTAAGCCTTGATCCAACCTGGAACCACAGCAAACTGCACAGTGAGCATTGAAGACTTTCTCAATGCAAGAGAAAGACTAGAATTTAGATAACTCCAATAACCTACCAAGATCTCAAGCATGGAAGATGGAAAAGGTGACTGCAGTTTAACCTTTTTGCTTTTGCCATGGGTTCCTGTGACATTTTATCCAATTTGCAAACCCTTTAGACCACAGAATGATCTAAAGTAGCATGCATCATTGATTGAATAATAGCTTAAGCATACCCTACAAATAGCACATTCATCCTCGTATGCTCGAAGCTCCTCTGATGTTGCATCAGGAAGTGCTGCATGCAGAGCGCCTAGAGCCATTCTAAGTTTGATGAATCCTTTGACACGCTTTATGATAGCACTTAACAAGGCCTGCACCATACCATGCATGACTGAGTAATGAGCAGATTGGAAAGGATAACCAAAATACTAATATTTTATTATGGTTAGAAATACTAATCATTAATGTGAAGGGAGTTGCATAGTTTTACCCTTATATTTAGGAACAAGACTGCATCAACAAGATGAAATGCCACCCCATGGAGCCACCATATGTGCACATAATGGCCAAGTGCCATCAATAGTGTAGCCATATCTAGGGTAAAACCCAGATTTCGCGTAAGAGTGCCTTTCCACTCCCACAATGAACCTGCAGTTGAGCTTCTTACCCAGTAAAAAAAGCAGAATTGACAATCCAATACAAAAGATTGTAATGCAGTTACGTGTATAGGAATCAAGAAAATCAACATTTTAGGTAGCCTCAGACATTCCAATTGCCCCTCTTGAAAAAAGTCTTCCTTAGTAGAAAGGATTTCATTCTTGCTAATATATATTAATTTTCATTGTGAAATAATACGACTCCGAACTACTAAATTGATTTTGAGAAATTTAATGCGTCTTAAGGTTTAGTCAGTGTTTTAGCTCATGTTTTAGACCTGAACTACAAAGTGCACCCACAACAAGCAAATTACAAATGGCAGTGAGCACATGGCAATCAGCCAGTCGCAGTTCAGATCAATCAAAAAACACATTAACTCTTGGATGGTAACCAAATCCATACAGGTATACCTGCTCTGAGGGTATCAAAGAACTTGAAACTTTGACAGTTAGCACTGTCACCAGCAGAATGGTGGAGATAAATGTCGAGCAATTGAAATCCGTGGACTAACATAGCCTACAGAGAGGAGATAATCACATAAATCCATAGAAGACATTCCAAATGATAAAAATGTGCAACAGGATTACTAGGTAGTTAAATAAGCACTTTCCAGAACATTACTTGCAATGTCTCAAAAGCAATGCTGAGGGGTTCAAAAAATAGCAACAGAAGCATGGTCGAACCCAATGTTTTATAAATGTCCAAGCATATCCTTATCCTGTTACCATCAAAAGAAGGTTGTAATAAAATCAATCCAGATGCAAATCAAGACAAACTAAAGAACTCACAGAAAAACAGGGATCAATAGGCAAACTAGTAAAATACTCCAACCTAAATATTCTAGATGTTCTAGATCTTGGAGAACAAGCATATCCTTTTCAGCTTAACAATAGTTCACCCATTTTTATACATGCCAGATATCCAACTAAACAGAATTCTACTGGTTAAAGTAAGTCAACTGAAGCAGAATCGTGCTAGCTCTGAAATGGTAGCTTATGACAGTCTACTCATGGTTTAAAACCATAAATTATAAATTAAAACAATAGGAAAAGGGTTTGTTCTGCAGCTCAGCAATTCCTAACTTTCTTAGTATAAGCACATACTCCAGAACGAAGTAAGCATGTTATCATTGAGACAAAGAGCTAGGACAGCCTTACTTCAGTGGCATTTCTTTCCAGAAAGGGGGCGTAAATTACCAGAAAAGGTCAATAGAAAGAACAAACAACAATGCTGAATACACACGAAAGTATGTCCACGGCTGAGCTGAAGGAGAGGCATTCAACCGTTCGAGCCGATCTCTAGCCAAAGCTTGAAACATCTGCTACCATAAAAATAAAAAAAAATAAAAAAAAAACCATCGAAGATTTCAAATATGCAACTACACTTGGATGATGAACTTAAAACAGCAGTCTGATATAGAATACTTTTCTTTTACCTTCAAAGAACACATAATGGTCAGCCAGATCAACCACAACCCAACTTGGAATACAGTGGGTGGAATAACTAGAGGTAGAAAGGTTCCCTGTTAATTATTCATAAAAAAAGCACGCAACAACAGAAATATAAAGATTATGAACACCACATAAAGAAAGATCAAATTATTCTACCAGAATATCTAGCTTTTTCAAATTGACCAACATTCTCTTTTTCCCTTTCTGATAACCAACATGATCCAAACATCATAAGATAAGCACTTATTCATGTTTCTCGAGCACATAAAAGAGAAGTGAGAGGTGGAAGGCTTGTCCTTGATTTGTGACACAATGAAAAATACTTGCCAGTTAGGAGTACAGTCTGGACTCAAAGTGCAACATATCCACATGGTAAAATATTACCAAATAAAAACATTAAGTAAGCTTACCTTGTAAATAACATAGTTTACAAGACGTTCTACAAGTTTCCGAGTTTCAGAAGGGAACAAGTCCGCAAAGAAGATACTCTGCAATGCAAAATCAATACCACAGCATAAACTCAATCATCATGGACAAGGAAAGGAGCTGCATTCCCTTTTTAACCAACCAGAGTCATCAAGTTCATCCAGCAACTTCCGAAAGCTGTTATATTTAGCCTCATGAGGTGGCTAGATGATTGAAGTCATAGTATTTATATTAAGGCCACATGGATAGCGGCATACAGAAATTCAAGAATAATATGAAAGGTTAGAAATGTCATATACAAATAATGTAAGTGCCTTCAAAAAGGCAATCAGAGATCATATAAGAATTACAACTGATGTTTGTAAATGCCACTAAGAAAATGGACTTGAGAATTTGTCAAACTCACTAGAAATCATTCCACTAAACAAGATTAAAGTGGAACCAACTACGTTATCTATGAGCGCAGAGACCACTCGAAAGAAAACTATAAACTTCAACTTAAAGATCACATATTGTTTGCTAATTTAGTAGGATTTAAATGCAGTAACACAGCACAACCATGATTGCACGTTTCGTGCATGCTTTAGCTACTTCTACATGCCTGATTCCACTACAAATTAGAGATGACCCAGTCTGCCTCCCTCGAGCCAATCATACATTACTAAACCACTTTAATAGCTGTATGCTGGGTTGGCAGATAACGAAGCTTACCTTAAGGCAAAGGTTGACCAGAATAAACACGTTGAACAGAAAGTTTGCCAGCAATGCGGTGGTGGCGTAAGAACCAAATAGCAACCCCATGGCATCGTTGGCATTTACTAGGTTAACAGAACCCTCCTCAATCAACCCATTGGATCGTAGTTTATCCAACGAAAGCTCTGCCTGATACTGGAGACCTACAAAGCTCAAAGCAGTAGACCCTGCTGAAATCGCTAAATAGCTTACACCCATCAGGCAATCTAAACAGTCTCCCTACTGGAACAGCTCAATTTATCAACTTCCGTGTGAACACTTCATCAGCAGGGGTTCCACAAGTCAACCTTACAATGAGATGAAGCTGATCGTATAGACTATTCAGTTCAAACCACGAAACACCAATTTCCCGAGATAAAGTACTCCAAAAAAACTCGCTGCACGAAAAACACACTAGTAATGAGCAGCGATTAATCCATAAAAAAATGAGCAGTGATTAACTAGTAGCATCCAAGGCCCATCAAGAATTCATTCAAGATAACTACGAGCTAGAAACAGAACGATGAAGCACGAAAAAGCTGGCGATACTTGTATCATGACCCGATTGGGATAGAAATTACTCCGACAATCCAAACTAGAAGGCGATCAATAATCCTCGTGATTAGCACCCAGAATTCAGTTCCAAAGTCAAACGTGCATTGATTTCCACAGCTCGGATCAATCTCGCTCCGTCACAAGAATCAATGCGAAATTTGAAAATGAAATCCACCACGGCGACTCGGTCCAGAAACACGAACCCTAAATTCCAATTCAGCGCAAACAACCGGACAACGAAACCGAGCTAAGCGTAGCCGATACACCCAGAAAAAACCCGCAACAAACAATCACAACACAGTTTGAATTTCCCGTTCTTTTCTTTCTTCCCTGGAAACAAACAACCCGTCGGGGAAATCACTCAACGCAGAGAAAGGAATGGGAGAGGGAAATGAGAATGACCTTAATTATTCCCGGTGAAGGAGACGGAAGACGAAGAGGGAAGAAGATGACGATGAAGGAAGTGGCACGGCGTCGGTGCCGAATCAGATAGATAAAAGTGAAGAAGATAATTAAAAAAATCAGATAAAGCCGCCCCTTTAAATTTTTATTGTTTTTACTTTTACAGAGAGGGACGGGACGGAAATCAATTTTTGCGGGAAATCGAAATAAATAAATAATTGAAAACAAGACGTGTCAACAAAGGCGGAAAATGAAGAAAAAAAAAAAGGATAAAGCAAGCAGTTTGTTTGCCGGTAGGACTGCGGAGTGGGCCGGAAGTAAGTAGCGGCCCGGCTCCGTTTGATTACTTGTACAGTGTACTAGCCTTTTTTTCTTTCATCCCTTTTAAGCCCTTTCATATCCCCCGATTCCTTGCTCGTTCTTCGCCGCCGGAGACTCCGTCGTCACCGCCACTCGACCTAGACTCCCGTGTCCACGAGTACATTGTACAGAAGCTCAGATCTTTGTGTCGCCGGCCGATTCGAACTACCGTCTCTCCCCTCTCCTCACCCATCCATCGGGCTGCTGATCGATGGGACTAATTCGAAGCTACTTCTCCTTCCTCGTCGGCACGACGTGTGGGGTTTACATCGCCCAAAACTACAATGTTCCTAACATCAAGAAGGTCGTCCACTCCGCCCTCTTCACCGCCAAAGTCGTCGAGGAGAAGTACCGGAAGCCCAAAGATGATGTTTAGCTGCTGCGTTTACTCCATCCAAGGTCTTCGATTTCGCTCTTAATTGCTTTTCTTTAGGTTTTATTTTCCTTCGATTGAAACCCTAGAAAGAACCTCATATATAGATAGATATAGGCTAAGGAGAATCAATTTACCGTCGTTTATGACTTTATATGTCGAGACTTGAGAGAATGAATACATAATTCCAAATTGAGCTTTAGTTGAAACTTCATGTGGAGTTGGTGTATTGTCGAGTTCAATCAGTTCTAAAGAATGAATGCTTCTTGAATTGTTACATCTGGAATGGCCAATTCGTGGTTTTTCTCTTTGTGTGGTGAGTGAAACCTCTAGTGTAATTCGAGGATGCTTCTGTAGTTTATGTTTACGATTTCAACGAGATATTGCAGAGTGAATGCCTTAGCTACAAAGGGTAATAGCATCTGGGTTGGTTCAAAGGCTTCTCCTTTCTAGGTAGGATCTGTGTGCGAGCAAGCCACTCAAGAGTGGGAGAATGGTCTAGTTCAGTTTTCGATTTCAGTTCAGGCCAATATCCATAGATAGATGTGCAATGTGCATACTTTTGCTGACTCCATGGAAGCTGATGCTGTGAATGAAGCTGATAAGCCCTCAATTGGGCCACGTCGTTCGGCCATAGTTCACCAGCCCATCAAGCGTTAGATCAATGAGTAGTTTGTTTAGCAGTAGCTTGACATAGTTTAGAATTAGTCTTTCATTGGTTAGATTAGTGGAATAAATCCCTCCACCTTAAGTGGAGAAAGAGTAGCAGCAGTACGTGTGGAGTTAGTTCCACTTAGATAGGTATATTTCATTTCCTTGATGTATTTAAGTTCCAGCCATGAATGAAAGAAGGAAGCAATTTCAGAATTAAGAAACCCCTGGCCATTCTCGCCCAGAAAGGAGAAACCTGGTCTTAATCCCGCCAAGAAAGTGGATTCATCCATTCGTATAATTTCGATCCCTATCATTTGGTATCAGGGCCGTCGATCCGTGTTTCGATCACAATGAGCTCAGAGAAACCATCAACCGTCGAACTCATCAATCGAATGATGACATCCTTGGATATTGCAATTGCAGCTTGCCGTAGGGCCATCATAGCTTCCAATAGAGTCACCGCACCACCGCCGCAGATTGAAGTTTCCGTTTCGGTAGAGAAATGCGGAGAAGATTTTGATGTCGCGCCACCTTGCACCTTTTCTGTCATCTGTGTCGCCCACAACAACGTCGCAGTCGACTCTCGTTGCACCACCGCCGCTGCTTGAGAGCCTCGACGCCATGGAAGTCCCGAAGATCGCTTCGCAACCAAGTTATGTTGTGCCGCTAGTCGTCGCTCCACTGCATCCGATGCCTAGCTGATACGTTTTGAATTTGGATAGCTCCCTTTTCTTGGCGGGAGTAGACCAGATTTCTCCTTTTTTGGCGAGAATGGCCAGAGTTTCTATTTTTCTGAAATTGGCTGCCTGTTATTGAATCCATTCTGAACTTAAATACATCAACGTTTGACAAAGGAAAACAACTAAACCCTATTCTTGTGGAACCACTTCCCACGATTCTACTAACAACTAACTACCACAATTATCTCCCAAACCAGCTAGTAATAATAATTAGTCCAAATCAGAAAATATAATAAACTAGGTTTTACCCGACCCGTTGGTCGGATTATTTTAAGTTATCGACTCGTATAATGAGAAACAGAACTGAAGCGTGAGAGTATTTATTTTTGTAGTTTCCTTTTTGCCAATATGGGTTGTCCGGATTGGAGGCTAGAGAAGGGTCCATGAAAATATTTTATCTCCTTCAAAATGGTTTTGGCCTACCTAACTTGTATTACCAAGAACTATGAAAATACCATAGTTTACAACCAAAAGATAAATCAATGTCGAAAATCAAAACCACTAACACTTGTAAGAACACAAAGAAATTGCCTTGTTAGCCACCAAATTGGTTGCTCGGTTGTTTTATCTGCCTATGAATTCCACAACAAAACGTTCATACTGCTACTGGAGTTGGCCAATTTTCTCGAAAATGAATCCACCTCTACCATCACGTATCTCCTGACCTCTTACCTAATCAATGAGTTCTTTTGCACCCCTTTGAATACCACCTCTGTTGCACCCTTTAAAGATCGCTATTGGATTGCCTCTCAGAGAGCCATAAATTCAGTTATATAGGGATCTTAGATACCTACATATTGGAAGCCCGACAAAAATCACACTACCATCTATTTTCAGATAATTTTATATTCAAACCATTAATAAAGTACTAATATATTGTTATGTTTAAAATATTATTAAATATATGATAAGATTTTAGACAAATATTACATCCGGAACAATACTACACCACATCTTTTTTTAATTCAATATATAAATCAAGATCATAATAAATAACAAAATTTAAAAGCTCATTCTAATAATTTATTACTAATTTTATACATAAAATTATATAGATTCAGTGATTCACTTTGTATTTTTAAAATTTATTTATAAAATAAAAAAATAAAAATACATGTATTTCACTCCCACCTCAACCCTTAAGTTTTTCCCGAATGACATTCTAGTACTCCACATTACAGTCGTACTGTTTCTCATCATCTTCTCATTTTTTTCTAACCATCGGTCGTCAATTTTTCTTTCCCTTACACCAAATAGGTATCGTCTACGAAATTTCAAGATTCAAATAAAAATATTTCGTGTATTAATCCAAACAATCTCCAATTTAATGCTCACCTCCACACCACACAACACCACATCCAAACATTTTTTTTTTGCCTGCGTTCTGCGAATTCCAACTCCACACCACAACAATAGTTGTGTTGTATGTTGTCAGGATCTTGCTCGATAAATTAGTCTGGTGGCCAACACTAATATTAGTTTGTATGCCTTAACTCTAATCAACACCATTGATGCTTTATCGAAGGCCTTCGAAGAATTGTTGTTGGGCAGTGCAGGCTTGATGCTTCAATATCTACTGCAACAACCCCGCTGACAAAATAATTAACCGTTGGTCGGATGGATTTTGGTCTATTTTATATTATTTATGTATCAATGTTGATATTTTAAATGATTGAAGATATTTTTAGTCTTTGCATGATTTGAAGGCAATAATTATGGTACATATTATTGGTGACATTATGGGTAATTAGTTCATAAGTATTTCTATTGATTAGTTAGTCCTAGTTGGAAGGCAGTATCTGATTGGATTGGCGTACATTTCGTTCTCTATTTTGAATTTTCACTACAAAATTTGTATATTTGAATTTTCACTTTCTTTCCATGATCCCTTTTTCATCTGGTGACAACAACCGATCATCGGGTCTTTTAATCCATCTTTGATGAGACCGGTATCCGCCACTGCCTATCTCTCTCCCACTCTATCTTTGTGTGTTTCTAGCTAGAAATGAAGGATTCAATTTCTTCATCAATGGTTATGGAAATGTGATCCTCTCCTCTGCTTGGCTGGTAGGGGAGTTTTTTTTAAAGTATATACATCTATACGAGAGTCGCAAAGAGGAAGATATTTTCTTAAATAATATGGTGAACTTATAAATGATACATAAAAATATGATAAAGTTTACAAATTACCGTTAATAAATAAATCACCATCTCCTAAAATTTTCCAAGTTAACTAACTCTGGAAGTGTCATGCTACGTAAGGTGATCGGAGAGTCGTCAATGTAATTTTCATTTGGGGGTTTGGGGCTATTGATCCGGTAAGTGAACCAAATGACACAAAAATTGTCATAAACAACTACAATTGGGCAAAGAGGATCCCAAATTGATCATTCTGCCACTTGAGGGATCCGAATTAAAATTGATGAAGATCCACTTTTGAACCTCCCGCGGTTATTACATAAGAAATCAAACAAAAATTATACTACAAAGTGCATATATATGGAAGATGGAGATGAATCGTAGATAATATGGTTTGAGTTGGTATGAATTACAAAGGGGTTGAACTCTAAGATAGTATTGGGAGGCTGTTTCGCCATCTCTAAGCCATAACTCTATAACCCACTATGCTTCCATTCCATATACCCGTAAGACCTCATAGTTCTTCCAAAATCAAGAGAAGTCGATGGCATGTAGGGGAGAAGCATCAAACTAATAAATAGATAAAGAGGAAATAACAGCAGGTGGCCACTACCCGAGGGATTTAAAAGAACATACATGCTCTTACTAATCAGTAACCTTAAAAACCGCATAAGTGATGGGGAAAAAAAAGTATTTTTGATATGCAGTACTCAAGGATAATGCTTACCCATGTATATCATTCTTAGTAGGTGAGTTGCAGCCTGCTATGTGAACCAGATCAGGGAATCCCAATTTGATAAATAAAGGAACATAACAGTTTTGGATCCACCATGATCTAATCATACAATCGCATGCTCTATTCATGAGAGAATCATGACATTCATAGAGCAATTGATAAGATATCCATTCATAAACTCAGTAGCAGGAGCAGAATTAGTACTCATATAATCATCCGAGATCATAGTATGTGTATTATCTTCTAACATAAACCTTGGATCTTACATATTTTGCCTTGAACATTCAGCAATGCATTGTTATGGTACTCTAGATAACCAAAACTTATGTTGGTTTATGAAGTTCCTTGTATACTGTAACCCAATAAGGCAATACTATACAACAGTTAACCTATAATAGAGCCAAACAGAGGTGAAAATGTGAATGAACGGGCCAAATGCTAAATGATTAAATAAAATATTTAGAAAAGCATCCAATTATATACGATACACAACACCAGGTATCTAAGTGGGTTTGGTAACGAAATTACTTCCTTGATCAGATAAAGATAACCACATTGAAAAAGATACAAATGCCAACGTATGCACTTTTAAAGGTCACAAAAGGTTTAAAAAAAACTTACTGACATAAATTATTCCCTTCACTATATGTACCTGTATAGTAATAAAAAAGAGATGGTTAAAAGTGTATTCATAGTCGCAAAATGAAGGGAATCATAAACTTTAAGGCTCGCATAAAAGCCACTGGTGGTCGAGCAGAACTGGTGAAGTAAGGAGGCGGTGCTGCTACCTATCCCAAACATTTGAGGTTCAACAAAGTAAGCAGGGAATGGTGATGGCTTGAGAAGGAACTCTATAGGAACATGAAGGAGTTGCAGGACAGGCATAATGATTGAGAATAAGAAATCCTCCTGAGAACTTTAATCAAACATCAAGGCACGTTGAATTTAACTATTGGGGAAAATTCCTGCAATAGAGTTTGCAGTTGTCCATACTGAGTTCTAACAATCCCTTAAAGCAGAATATTAGTAGATAATTTCAAGCTATTGATAGCAAGTTTCCATCTAAAATTCATACATAGTGTGAGTAGGTCGATAAAAATGACCTCTATTAGTAGGTTGTAGAGCAATGCAATAATACATGGAAATAAAATATCTACTGGCAAAGAGCACGACAAACACTTGATCAAAAGTATCCCAACATAAACTCTCAAGAATATACGCAATAAAAAGCAAGATTATGACAATGGTAGGTAAAAACGTTTGAATCATATATTTATTACTTGTAACGGGCCAAGGAGAACTCATCAGAAAGCGACAATGGAAATGAATTTTAGAGTTACAGGACATCATAATCTGCACAGAAATAGAAAGTGGCAAAAAACGATGATTAGCTCTTCAAACATACGTATCGGGGAAAAATATAGTCATCAATAACATTTTAAGCTTTTTTTTTTAGATTCATACGTACTATCGAATTTGGAGAAGACCAACTCTTAATCATTAATTTATTGGTAACTGTAATTGGAAATGTTCTTGGTTCTGCAACCGTTGGAGGATCAGAAGGATTAACCTCCGAGGTTTGGTTATATCAGAAGCTTGCAGTACTTTGTTAGACTCGACATCTCGTTCTCTTGCTTCTTCCTTAAGTGAAGTAATAGGCCGCTTATCCAGGGCATCATCAACCGGTGAAGCTGTAGGACTTGCACGGCAAGGTTCCTCCTCAATGGCGTTTGGTTATATAGCATTGGTGCTATAGGTTTTTGCCTTTATGGTACAACTTGAAATTGTACCTTCAACGTTATGGTACAATTTCAGATTGTACCTATACTTTTTGTACAAATTCTTTTATGGTAGAACTTGAACTTGTACCTTTATGTTATGGTACAAGTTCAAGTTGTGAACTTGTTCCATAACATAATGATACAAGTTGCTGTATGGTACAACCTGAACTAATACATTTAACGTTATGATACAATCTTAAATTGTACATTAAAACACCAATACTTTATAGCATAATAGAAGTGGATAATGCCTAGGTATGCAAAATGCTGATAAATGAAAACTAACTTACAGCTGGTCAAAGGCAGACCGATGAGGACACCAAGAGAGCCATTGAGCTAATTTTTTTGGACATTTTCGTAACAATGGTAGCAATAATATAATAATATCATTTTTATGGAAGGAATTAATAATTGTTTTAATAATGAGGAAAATTCAAGTAGTAGTAGCTTACACACTCACAATGTGATAAATTGGATAGTGATCTAAAAGAGGTAGAAAGATCTCCACTAAAGTTGTTGAAAGAAAGATCTCTATACCCATGAACAAAATTGAATGGCAGACTTAATTATATTACCATGGAAGAATAAAACCTTAGAGGGACACAATTATACTATGAAATTGAAGCACTAATGTTGCTCGATTGTAGAACAAAATACTCTGCATTATGAGTATTGTTGAAAATTCAGGATGATGGATAACCAAGACCATCAAAACATGAATATTGAAATGAAAAGATTCTCGATAAGAACGAATCAAAATGAAATAGAGTTGTATAGAGTAAGCGCCAAGTTTTAACATAAAAAAATGTGAAGAATAGAAGGGGGAGGAATTCATTCTCTTTGATGGTTTCTTTTCTCCTCCTCTTCTGCCTTCTTCTTTCCAGAGAGGGAGAAAGAGGAAAATTAAAAGAAAAAAGAGAGTGGGGAGAGTGGAGTTTCTTTCCCTTCTCCTCCTTCTGAGTTCTAGCAAGTCAAGATTTTGAAAAAAGAAGAGATGATAGAGAAATAATAAGAGACAGAAAACCCATACTGAGGATATCCGAAGAGGAGAAATATGAACGAAAACAATCTTGTTTGGTCAACTGGATCCTCTCTTTTGCATTTCCTTCTATGATCTTTACTGCATAAAGAACAAACATTTGAGAATCCATATGAGGACATCATAGGCAGACCTATTACACAAAAAATTGAGAGATTGTGAAGCTAAAAGAGCCTGTGTAACCAACGTAACAGTAACAGGGCTGGAGCTGACATACCATACTACAAAGATAATAGATTTTGAGAGAAGCTTTCAATTTAGAAGATTTGATTTATATGATGATTTTTAGTAAATCCAAGTCAAGTCTATAATTCATGTCAACACGACAATGATTTACCATCTACGTAGCCAACACAACAACATACTTAGTGGACTCCTCCCCGTCTTTCACGTCACAATATATGGAAAATAAAGTATTATCATCTAGGTTGGCCCCGTCATCGAGACCATGACGACAGACTTCTTCTTGCTCATTGTCTTGTGAGACCAAAGACTGTTTGATTGATCAGATGAGGAGGAGGATCGTTGGGAAGTCCCGACAAAACCAGAATTGCTGCAAATGGTAGAACAAATCAAAAGAATGGCACAAAAGGTAGCAAAAAGACAACAATATCTACTTGGAATCTGTTCACTCGAAAGCATAGCGACAGCCAGTGCTGGAGGTGCATATAATAGGACACGGTGCTTATGTGGGAACTTAGGCCGGGTGGCTAGCTGACCTCTTACACGAAATTGGAATGTACCACCCTGCATACCCAACATCTATTTCATTTGAACTCCTACCACAACGATTTCGACAAAGTCTGCATTTGACAATGAACCCACAGCCAACTCCAGGGACCCAGCTCAAAACCTAACCCCAACTGGTCATGGGAGAAAATTGAATTATACACCAAAAGAAACAAACCTAGAACTCATTCGGAGAGCAGTTAAGTGAACCCAACACACCAATCTAGACCTCCCTACTGCACCCCGACACAGACCAATAACTGAAACCCCCGGATAACAAAATAAGTTAATTTTCAAATTATTATAATCGATACATGATTGAAAAGAAGAGATCGATACATGAAGGAAAGAAGAGATTGCAAGAGGAACCAACCAATATCATTACATTACCGCAACCTCCACCGAGCACTGAGAACCGATTCAGAGATGATATGTGACTTCTTTGGTCGAACGACAGTCTGACTACGCTCACTGAGAATCCATTCGGAGAGGATTTGGGAATTAGAATGTACTGATATAAAGAAGCTGCAAATGGAAACATCGGAAGCAACTCTCATGAGTAATCAGTGGCGAACTTAGGTACGATGGTGGTGATTGGGCCAAGAAAGTAGGCAGCCGGGAAAAGATGGTTGCTTTCGACCAATCTGTCTCTGCCTCTCCTAAATATGAATTGAAGGAGGGAAGGAGACAGTGGTAGCCGCAATTGTGAGCTATGGGAGTTCAGATTTTGAAGATAAACGACGACTGAAGAAGATGAGGCATACGATGGGAAGTTGGAGAAGAAAACGGTAGCTCGTCGTCGTTCGGTCTCTTCCTTTCTCGATTCTGGATTACATCATCGAGGAGTGAGTTCGTGGAGTTGGGGATTTTTAGGGTTCGCGAGATCACCTCCCGAGCCACCGATGGGAGTAAAGCTCTCCCCGACCATGACACCACGGAAAGGTTGGATGGAAAGGGTTCAACGCAGAACTACCTAATCCGATTGCGAGAAGCAGCGGAAGCAAACAAACATAAAAAATCACGGCTCCCCTTCGAATCGGCGATTGGCTGGAGAAGGGTTCACCGCATAACTATCAAATCCGATTGTTCGAAGCAGCGAGAGTAAACAAACATTAAAAATTATGACTCACCTTTGATTCGCTGATTGGCTGGAGAATGCTTCAACGTCAATTAGTCGCAGGTCTTCCTCGCCCAATCAGGTCTTCTGCTCGTTCTATGTTGCGGAATCTCGGCCCGGTGAACTCGGCAGCAGAGGGCCATCAGTGCCTTCATCCGCTGAGAAGCAAAAGTCAGTCCCTCTTCCCAAAATTGTCCTCTGAAAAATGAATCTCCTGTCGTGTTGTGGGAAGGAGAAAGGAAAACGTAGAAGTTACTGCGAAAAGAAGACATGAGGATATGTAAGGAGATTTCAGCCAAAACAAAACAAAAAAAGTAGTGGGAACGGGACGGTTTCTTATCACTCCCATCAGGCGGGGATTTCTAAATTAATACCGCCTAAACACTCTGCCACGTCAGCCTCCTAAAATCACTCTACGAACTAGAAAATTTGAATGGAAGTGCAGTTTTACTTTTCAGCTATAAATGATACTATTGATATATACGCATCATTCCTTCCCCTTCGAAAGAACCTTGTCCTCAAGGTTCAAGTTAATTAGCGAATCAACTCAACCCATACACAACCCGGATCAATGTAAAAGAAGGTTGTTGTTTGTGATGCTTGCAATTGCGCTCGACCCCATCAACACACTTACTATCACCGAGAGCTCCAGCTTCCCCGGGACATATATTACGTCTCCCATCTCAGTGCGTGTAGCTACGTCTCGAGTCTCGACCCTTCTTTCTTCTTTTCCACCAATAAAGGAAGTCACCATCAACACCCAACAGACCTGACGCCACCTTTTGTTTCTTTGTAAAACTCCAAGAGTTAATTTGGCCCAAAATAATTCTCCCTCTAATGCGAATAACACACTTGAGATGATTATGATGCCGAATAATTGTACACACCCCTGTATTTGTTGCGGATGGCCGCTAAACAACAATAATTGTGGCTTTCCTCCATGATGCTGCTTTATGGCGAGGCGTGGTGAAACAGGAGCGGCCTTGGCTGCTACTTCTAGCAGTGACTTTGGTTCCACAACGAGGGATGGCGATTCTGTTGTGCGCGTAGGTGGAGTGATTGGTGAACTCAAAGAGCTTTCAACCTGTGACGACAGTGGAGCAATGACAGCATCAACAGCAGCGCTAGTGATGCGTATATATAAATTATATTTTCTTATTTGGACTAATTATTATTAGTAGCTGGTTAGGGAGATAATTGTGGTAGTTAGTTGTTAGTAGAACGTGGGAAGTGGTTCCACAAGAATAGGGTTTAGTTGTTTTCCTTTGTCAAACGTTGATGTATTTAAGTTCAGAATGAATTCCGTAACAGGCAGCCAATTTCAGAAAAATAGAAACTCTGGCCATTCTCGCCAAAAAAGGAGAAATCTGGTCTACTCCCGCCAAGAAAAGGGAGCTATCCAAATTCAACACGTATCATTTGGTAACAGAGCCGTTGATCCGGATTCCGATCAAAATGAGCTCAAAGAAACCATCAAGGGAGGAGGAACTCATCAATTAGGCACTCAAGCAGATAGAGTGTGTCATGGCTACCTGCTGCATGATGATTACGTCGTATGATAAATCCATGTCAGCAACACGACCATCGCCGCCGGAAGTCGAGACCTTAGCCGCCATTGAAGAGGAGGAGATCTCCATTCTACCCGTAGCAACCCAAAAGGTACATGCTGCCACTGAGAGCACGCCATCGGTGATCATGGCACCTCCATTGGCTGCTCCTGTCGCCCTCATCGCAAAACCACAGCAGCCTCTTGTCGATGCCGCGAAACATTCCACGCCGCCAGAAATCCAGTTTATGGCACGCTTGCCACCTGGGAGGAGCCTGAGCACTGCCAAACCCGTTGCAGCAACTTCCGATCAGGTACAGAAGGCTGGATCCATGGTAATATTAAGAGTGTTTAATTCTCTACTATTGTTTCCACGTATCAGGAATGACGTGGGTAACTTGTGGGGAGGAATTGAGGTAACTTCCGTGATTTGTTGATTGTTGATGACCAAGTTGGGACACCTCATGGAGAGGTCAAATTAATTGCCAAGATTCACTCAACCCAATTATTTTGTATAGATCCGGGTGGAAGAGAATTTAATTCCACAACTCTTTATGAAAATCTCTTTGCTATGGATGTTGGTCAATTGTTGAAGTGCGAAGATGGAGATGAAAAAGGTGGGGAACGAGTTGTCTACAAGAGAGGCTTGTTCATAAGCCTTGCGCATAAAACCCACGTCAACTATGAAGCATTTGTGGGATTGTTTGGTGATGATTATTACTTTCTCTATTGGTGGGAGAGAAGGGAAAATGGTCAAGCCAATACAGGGAAGTTGGTTTCGCCAACAAACAAAGAGGCCATGAATTGCTCCATCAATTCCTACTATTGTGGTGGAGGCATCTACAAAAAGAGCTTCAAGTGGAAGCACATGGCTGAATCCACCACCAACACTGGGAAGGACAACAACGAATCCAGGGATTTTGACTCTTCCTTGCCCAAGCCGGCAAGGCGGTGGATGGTCTCCTCGATCGATAACCCCAATAGGTCAAAATTTGGTCTCTCAACCTACACCGAGATGATCGCAAAGAGGGTCTCGATCAGGAAATGGAAGCTGTCGAGGAAACGCCATTCGTGGATCAAAGTTGGGAGTAGGCGAGTGGCACCGTTTAAGGAGTAGATGAACGAGCTGAAAAGGGATAAACAAGGAGGTGATGGGCGGATTGGTACAACTGTCTGGGTTTATGGATCAAGCCAACTGACTGGTATGGTTCAAGGATGGAATCGCGTCTTGGACGGACGCATTTCATCAACGTTGCTATCTGCAGGTTGGCCTCCATTTTGCTATGATCGCTTCATTCAGCTCAGCCTTGAGGACAAGGCCGTTTTTCAGGGGTGGTAATGGTAAGCCCTCAATTGGGCCACGTCGTTCGGCCATAGTTCACCAGCCCATAAAGCGTTAGATCAACGAGTAGTTTGTTTAGCAGTAGCTTGGCATAGTTTAGAATTAGTCTTTCATATTGTTAGTTGGTTAGATTAGTGGAATAAATCCCTCCACCTTAAGTGGAGAAAGAGTAGCAGCAGTACGTGTGAAGTTAGTTCCACTTAGATAGGTATATTTCATTTTCTTGATGTATTTAAGTTCCAGCCACGAATGAAAGAAGGAAGCAATTTCAGAATTAAGAAACCCTTGGCCATTCTCGCCAAGAAAGAAGAAACCTGGTCTCAATCCCGTCAAAAAAGTGGATTCATCCATTCGTATAATTTCGATCCCTATCAGAAGCTTGAATTCATAGGATGTGATGGTGAAATCCGTGATTTTATGATTCCTGAACAGGGTACTATTTAGGCGTAGTCCCCTCTGTGGTGTGGTTGAGGTAAGAGAGGCTTAGTGAAGAACCATTCCCCAACCCTCTGGAGCAAAGTGAAGGAGGCAGGCATGTTGGAGTTCAAAATAGAAGACAATTGACTATTGAGGACAAGGGCCGCGACTGTGGTCACCACAGTACTCTTTTGTTTATACATCTATGATGGTAAACAAACCTCATATGGCCTCTAGTTCTTCTGATGGGAGTTCCTCTAACCCACAAATTTGACTTGTGACAATCGAGAAATCTAGGCATCTAGTTTGTTTCAACTAAGTCAAACGGGATTATTATAACTAATCACATAATGTTTTAGATGCTTGGTCGCCAAATGAGTTCTATTGTTTTGATAATGAAGTCGATGAGTCTGACCTTCACGTATTTTTCTTTTATATTTTATGGCATGCGGTACAAAATTCATGAACTGTAAAACTTATAGAACTCGCGTCTTACGTATCAACTCTGATATGAAATATATTATTCCCTGATACGATCGTATCAGGATGGTATGATCCATATCAGACGTCGTAAGATACGTAATTTTGTATATTTAGTAGTTTCGAATTTTGTACTCTTATCATTTCTCATAATATTTTATACAGTGAAGTTAAGGAGGAAAAAACAAGTCTATGTACAATGCTTAAAATTCATTTATGTTTGCAACTTGATAAGGCATTTATTATTGCAAGTAGAAGCAACCAAATCATTTGAATCTAATCTATCAATTCAATCCATTCACAAAAATAATCAATTAATTCAATCCATTTAATTCAAATTTTGTTGGAACTGTTTGATGGGTGGTTTCATAAATTGTTGAAATATATTTTTTAGAACCTTTATACTTTATGTTATACAATCTAATACCTAAGCTTCAATTTTTTTAATGGAAACAATTTTTTCAAAACTTGAGCTTTTTTTAATGACATTTTGGTTCCAAACTTTCAGAATTTTCATAAAAACAAGATCTAAAATTTAGGGCTCGTTTGGAAGTTGCGATTGTTAAATAGATGTATTGTTGAGAATGCATGTATAATATTATACATGTATTGTCGAATTTGATGTATTATAGAATACAACGTTTGGTATGTGTGATTGTGTATGTCGCATCAGCTAAAAGCTGAGACAAAACAATCTCAACTCAACTATCTCAACAATCACAACTAAAAGTTGAGATATAACAATCACTCAAAATGAGTGATATTTTCTGTCACATCATAAAAACAATCCATGTATTGTTTCTGCTAAAAAAAACAATCCCTAGCAGTGTTAATTCCACTGCTGTCTCTCTGATTCCTAAGGTAACCTCTGCCTGTAAACTCAAAGATTTCAGGCCAATTTCATGCATCAACATTCTTTATAAGGTCATTGCTAAGATTCTATCAAATAGACTAAAGAAGGTCCTCCCTAGTGTTATAAGTAATAATCAATCAGCCTTTATAGAAGGGAGAAGAATAGTGGACAACATTCTTATGGCTCAGGAGCTAGTCAGTAGTTATGGTAGAAGGAATCTCTCCTCTCGATGTGCTATTAAAATTGACTTGATGAAAGCTTTTGACTCAGTGAACTGGGATTATTTGTTTCTAATGATGGAGACTATGGGATTCCCTGTCAAGTTCTTGTACTGGATTAAACTATGTGTTAAGACTTCTAAGTTTAGTATCTGCATCAATGGGGGACTCTGTGGTTTCTTTGGGGCAAAAAGAGGGGTAAGGCAGGGGGATCCTCTCTCCCCCTACCTCTTCACCATTGCCATGGAAGGGCTATCTTCTATTCTTAACAGAGCCGCTGAAAGAAAGCAACTGATTTACCACCCTCAGTGCAAACACATAGGTTTGACTCACCTATGTTTTGCAGATGACCTTCTGATCTTTACAGAAGGCTCTGCACAAGAAAAAAATGCAAAGTCCAGGAGCTTTTATCTGAATTCTATTCTCTTTCTGGGCTGAAATGTAACCCGAGCAAATGTGAAATTTACTTTGGGGGAATATCTGAGCTGTATAAGGGTAATGCTCTTCAGTTGTCTGGATTTCAAGAGGGAAAGCTCCCTGTCAGGTACTTGGGGCTCCCATTATTTTCAGGGAAGCTTTCCTCAGCTGATTGTGATAAATTGGTTGAGAAAATCACTCAGAAGATTGGGACTTGGCGTGCAAAGAAATTGAGTTATGCAGGTAGACTTGAGTTGATTAACTTTGTTTTCATGGGCATCCTGCAATATTGGATGCAGGTTTTCCTCCTTCCCAAAAAGGTTCTAAAGCAGGTGTATTCTGTATGTTCAAGGTTCCTTTGGCATGGGGGTAATGAGGGTAGAGCTAAAATTGGCCGGGAGAGATTGGCTCGACCAAAGGGTGAGGGGGGACTGGGCATAAAGGATCTCTTGGCTTGGAATAGAGCATGTACTATTCGAATGATTTGGCTTCTTATGATGAAAAGTGGTTCAATTTGGGTGGCTTGGATGTGGAAATACAGAGTCAAGCAGGGTAGTGTTTGCACCATGAATGTGAGTCCAAGTAGTTTTTGGGCATGGAGAAGGGTCCTTAAGATTCGACCTTTACTGCAGGCTCATCTAACAATGGCTGGTGACACTCCTAGTTGGGATGGTAAGCTGATGCCTGTTTATAAGGTATCTACTATATGGAATACTCTGCGTGTGGAACATCAACAAGTGGATTGGTCAAAGCTGGTCTGGGGTAAAAAGCATCTGCCTAACAACAGTTTGATCACTTGGCTGGTCTTGATGGATGGTACTACTACCAGGGACAAGCTAGTCAGGTGGGGTAAGATCGTGGATGGCTCATGCTTGCTTTGCAGGGGGGCCTTGGAGACTAGGGAGCACTTGTTTTTTCAGTGTCCTTATTCAATGCAGGTTATTTCTTGCTGGAGAGGAGGTCATCTGCTCTGTAGATCGAGTTGGCAAGAGAATGTGCAAGCTGCTGTGGCTTTGAGCATGAAGAGTTCCTCGATTGGGAGGGTAATTGGTGTCTTCTAGTGTGCCTGTATCGCATATCTGTGGCGTGAAAGATGTAATCGACAGCATCAAACTACTCCAAGGGATGCTGCAACTCTCAGTAGGCTAATTACTTCTGATCTATTGTATTTGGGGAGTGTTGACAGTGACTTACAGTCTGATCTGGTGGCTACTGGTTTCCTATAGTCTGGGTGGGAGAGTTTAGTGCAGTAAGGTGGGTTTGTGAGGGGAGTTTGTTCCCTTCTCTGCAGGGTTACTTGTCTTGAGTAATCCTTTCGTTGTATCAGGCACTATATGTTATTTGCATATAGTTTGGTAATACAATTGCTACTGATTCAACGAAAAAAAAAAACAAAAACAAAAAGCGATGCATTGTAAACAATACATGCATAATGACAATCCCAACAAAACAATCGCAACTTCCAACCGACCCCTTAGATATCATTTGAACCAACGAATCAATTCATAAATTCATTTGATTCAATCCCACATAAGATGAAAGAAAGAAGAAAGAAATAGTCTACCCATGTGTATGATATGATAAATTCACCAATCCAATCTACAAATTTATAAATTCAATCTATGAACTTATAGATTCAATCCATTTGTCCATAATAACGATTCATAATAACGAGATTATAAATCAAGAGTCCCTTATCCCACCTCTCCGAAGTGTGGAACAAAAGGTTACTGGACCAGTGGGCTCGGATGGACTTGACTTGACGACTCCCACAAACAAGATATCAGTTTATGCACGCTACATAAGCTCACGAAGCCTTACGCCCCAATATTCACTTGGCCCAACCTACAGTTCAAAGTTCTCCCTATAATTAGCGTAGATAGTAGATTTTACGTTTAATACACGTATATGTAGTCATGCGTATTTTATCCCTTTAAACATTTCGTATCTGTATTATTGTCAAACTGTTTCATTTATTTTCGTTCATTTGATGGCTTTCGTATTAAACATGTATAAAACCCATATAACCCGCTTAATATCCATATTTAATGAATTAAATTTTTAAATTTACTATTACTTATTTATTTTATTATCTTTAAAATAATTAATTTTATATATTTATGACTATTAACGTACTATTAAACGTAACATTAACTTAGAGATAAAGTAAAATAGCCCTACATATTTTATACGTAACTTTCCCGTACCATATTTTACTAACTATGATCATTAGGGCTGGAAGTTTGGTACCAGTATTTGAGATATACCGAATATAGTATCAAATTTATCACTATTTGGTATTGTCGAATATCGGCTTATTTTTTAAGAATTAAGATTCATTTTGGAGTGTTATTCGATATTCGGAATTACGAGATTATGATCGGTATATATCGAAATACCAAAAAATACCAAAAATTAATGAAATATAGCACACAATCTTGGCCCTTGGGTCGTTCATCACTCTTTCACAACTTAGAAACCCCATCCAACTCAATTTTTACTTTCCTGTTTAAGTCACTCTCGTCTCTCACCTAAACTATTCATTACACCAAAAAGCAAACACTAGTATTAATCTTCTCTCAACCTCTAATTCGTCAAATTAAAGATTACCAATGACAAGAATTTGAGATGTCATCTCTCCTTCGTTCTCCTTATCCATATCCTAGCTCTAGGCAAACTCAAAACATTTTGCTTAGTCTCTTTGCCTTAAATTAAACAATCAAATTTAATTTATATATTTAATTATTAATTGCAAAGATAATCAATTTCGTATTCGATAATGCATATTGGGATACCGAAGTACCGATTGGGATACCGAAATATTTTAGTGATTGGGATTGGAATAGCAAAATTATTTAGGGATTGGTATTGGGATTGATTTTAGGGTTTAATTCGGTATTCGGTATTTTTGATATTTGGTATTGGAATACCGATATCGTACTGATTTTCACTCCTACCTATCACGACTAACTTTGTCAACCGCCGGTTGACCCGTTGTGACCCTGAGTTGGTGAGAAAAACGAGTCACACATATGCATCGGGTCAATCCACTGTTGGGTTGGAGGTCACATGCATCTTTTATCTATGGTTTGCAAATTACTCCTCTTTTCTTATTTCCACTTCACCTAAGTCTATTTTTGGAATTCTAAGTTAAGCGTTTGAATATTGATATTATATAAGTATGTGAATTTTCATTATATGTTGAATATAAGTACGACCTATTATTTTGGAGTAATGTTATGTGATATTACTCATATGTTAAAGGATAAACACCCAAAAATAGTCAAACCTTTTAAGTTTGTGGACAGAAATAGCCAAAACTATCCAAAATACTATAAAATAGCCAAACTTTTTAATATTTTAGACAATTTTAGCCTTCCATTAGTTTTACCGTTAACTTTGATGATGTGGCTAACAAAAATGATGACATGGACAAACTTCTGTGACATGTAACATCGATATAATTTTTTATGATTCCACCTCAACATTATTCAGCCCATATTTTCCACCAAAAATTAATTATGAAAAAAACCTTCCCTTTTTGAATTTTGATTTGTGTCCGACCGAATCCCTCGCCATCTTCTCCCACCACCGTAGTCGAATTCTCCGGCTATCTCTGTCTTCCAGAAAGCACCCGCAATATCTTCTCCAAGCGGCGACTCTTCTCTAGAGGCGTCTATTCTCCAAGCACTCAAAGAAACTAGAATCTATAGAGAAAAATTGGATAGAACAAATGTTGTCAACCCGCGGGTCGACCCGGGTTGGCTTGGACCGACCCTAAAAAATGGATCATATTAATCCTTTTTACTGTCATCCCGGTACTGGTCAAACCTAGCAAAACCCAGGCGGTTAGTCTGTCACAGCGGGTCAGCATGTCGCTCTTCCTGAGCACCTTTTTGCTGTTGCGGTGCCGTTTCTACTGGGAGAAGGTGAGAAGGAGAAGCAAAACAGAGGTATGGAAAACCCTACTCGTTCTCGACCTCATCCTTCCATTTTAGGTTTCCCACGGCCCGCAGTTGTCTCCCGCTCCAGCAACCGCTCGGTCGCCATCGCTAGGCTAGGGTTCATCGGCGGCGTGCTCCATGTCGCTGGCGAAGAGAGTCTTCTTCACAACTCGGTCGCCATCTCCCTCTGCCTCCACCGCTCGGTCTCCCCAGCCTCGAGCTCGGCCGCCTCTGCCTCAATCTGATGTCCTCTAGTTGGGATCCCATGAGCTCGGTCACCCCTGCGGGGAAAGTCGACAACTCGAGCTCGACCTTCTTCTGGAAGCTCGGCCTTCCATCTCCGATTGGCAACTCAACCTTCCACCCTTCTTCTTGTCGATCGATGGTTCCTCCCTATGTCTGGAGTTCAAACTCATTTGGTAAGGGTTTATTGGGTTTGGGACTTGGTTCCAATAAATAGAAAAGAACGAGGATTGTGATTTTTTGTTTTAGATGTTTTAGATGAATTTTGTTCCATTTGTTTGTTGCTTTAGATGTTATGAAGAAGTTGAATTGTTATTTGTTAGTAATCATTTGGAATTTTGGATTACTTATGTGGAAGAAGAATTTCAGATTACTTATTTTGGATTACATGTGATTTTTCAGATTTTGAGAATGGATCCGGCAATGAATCATCGCAACCATTTGTTGGTAGCACTGCAGCCGGTAGTGGGTATCGAAAAAAATCAGATCCAACTTGGGATTATGTTGAGCGAATCATCTCAGAAACTAGAAAGATGAGGCACAAATGTTTTTGTGTGATCTTGGGATTAAAGGCGGAGGGATTAACAGGGTGAAGCAGCATTTTGTTGGACGAAAAGGTGACTGTAGTACTTGCCCAAGTGTTACTCATGATATTCAATTGAGGTTTAGGGGTTTGATTGAATCGTCGGCTAGACCAAAAGTTGTTCCAAGGAAGCAAAATGAAAGTGAAGATGTTGATGAGTCGAATTCGAAAATCAACACAAGCTCAACGATATCAAAACCTTAGCCAATTTTCTTGTTGCAAGAACAACACCAGGAGTTCAGCCTGACATTCGAAGTGCTTTTGCTGGAAAAGAGACAAAGAAAAATGCAGTCATGATAGTGGCTAAATGGTTTTATCATGCTAAGCTCTCGTTCAATGTTGCACACTCGGAATTTTACCAAATGGCATTTGATGCATCAATTGGTATTGGCCCCGGATATAAGGTACCTTCTTATCATCAACTTAGAGTTCCTTTGTTGAGAGATGCCAAAGAAGAATGCACATTAATCATACATGATTATCGCAAGAGTTGGAAAGTTACTGGATGCACTTTGACGACTAATGGTTGGACGAATATAAGTCAAAGATCATTGATTAATTTTCTAGTATATTGTCCAAAAGGTGTCTGTTTTCTTAAATCTGTGGATGCATCTGACATGGTTAAGGATACAAGTACTTTGGCCGACTTGTTTGGTGGTGTCATTGACATGATTGGGCCAAAGAATATAGTGCATTTTGTCATAGATAATGCTCCTAATCATGTTGTTGCGGGAAGAAGAATTCATGAGAAGTACAAGAGCATTTTTTGGTCTCCATGTCTTGCAGATGTTCTTAATCTTTTGTTTAAAGATATTTACAAGATGAAACATGTGCCAATATTAGTTGCACGAGCTCAGAAGATCAGTGTGTTTATGTATAGTCGTCTTCCTCTCTTAGCTTTTGAGAAGCTTCATAAACATACATGTATTTTATGCATAAATGATTAATCTTTCAGGTGGTTTGGATGCAGGTTTGTGTTGAGTGATTTGTGAGTGATTTTAAAAGTATTCCTCGCTATACAGAATTTTAATAGAATTATGCGTTTGATAAGATGAGAGATTGTGAGCATTAAGGATTTCTAAATCTCTCAAATGAAGGTTTTCAAAATAGCTGATGAAGATAAACTATTTCACAATCTCTCATTTTTTATTGCATTTTTCCAAAACCTACCCTCCTCAATTCTCATATCAGCTTCAAACGATTCTTTTACCAACTTATGGCTTCTTTTTCTTTCTGTTACTCCAACCAATTCTTTCCGGATCGCTGCAGTTATTGTCCTCACCACCAACCCTGCCCACTCCCTCATGATAATCTACTCCACCTGTCCTCCAATCCCAGAACGTCGGCAAGAATCAATCACTTGCCAAACCCTAACTCTCCACTGCCACTTCCGCCAACAACCGCTTCGCTCTCCATCACCGATTACACTTCTCTCTCATCAATTTCTTCCCTATGCTACAACCTCTGCTTTAGTCGACAGCGTTACTAGCCGCCACATCTCATTTCCAGAACTCAATTGATTTTCTTCCGCCACTCCCCTTGCGGCGGCGACGTTCGGTGGAAGCTAATATGTCAATGAATTGCGATTCAATGTTTTTTGGCCTTTTGCATTGATCTTGGATTATCATTTGGTGCATAAAAGCATATTGGGTATGTTTTTTAGAGGGCTCAGAAATTGGAATCGAGAGGATGAAGAAGAAGATTGAAGGAAGAAGATGAAGACACAATAGTATTTTGTCATTTTTTTATTAAAAACCCTGATCTATAAACAAACAAGGAATTTACTGAAATTACGCATCTAAAAAACCTGGGTTTTTAAACTGTGGGATTGTGGCTCAAATCCCACAATTTATTAAACTTTCATCCAAATGACCCCTTTATATATCTATGTGTTTAAATTTCTCTACATTAGTTCATATTGACCATGGAATGGCCATAATGTCATTACCAAGACATTTAGCAATTTAGCACAGATTGAAGCTTAGATTGAACAAAACATAGTGCAGTGGACGGATGCAGGTGCAGTGCAACGTGCAGACATGCAGTGGCAAACGTCCAGCAGGACGTCAAACTGATGAAGACCCAAATCGAACCATTATGGGTTGGAATATTCACTCAATAGTTAGAAGCCCTCACAAATCATTGGAATTGGATCAACTTTCTTGGAATAAGCAAATGGATTTGGTGGCTCACCAATAGATAAAAGGATGCAGAAAAATAAATGCAAGGAGAGGGACTTGAGCTGGCAGCAGTCTTCTCTTGGAAATGGGATATGCAAGTGCCTTGTTTTGTGGGATAAAATCTGCAGAAAATGAACTTAAAAAGGAGCAGCAACTAAGGGCTCGAGGGACACTTTTTTTAGACTAGTTCTAGAGGAAAATATCGAAGGAGAGAGCTCACTTTGGCACACTTTGGAGTTGAGCATTTTGAAGAAAGAAAGAATCTTGTAAGTTGGGGATTAATTTCAACACTTAGTACTTTCTCTACTCCTTTGTTTAGGTAATTAGTTATGATGTTGAATATTAGCATGTTTATGTTCTTTCTTTTTCATCATGAACTAATCCCCCAATTTATGGGGGAAACTTATGGATTTCATTATCTAGCCTCGATCTTTTAATCACGACTTGTTTTTCCTCCATTTTCAATCCGTGTGAAATTGTTTAACGCTTTGTGTTGATTGGCCACCTTCACAATGATTTGTAGCTTTCTAGGTTAATAACGATAGTGAAAACCTAGTAACTGAACGTATTTCACACGACGTATTTCAAGCGATAGTGGATTAAATAGGGAATTATGCAGTCATTTTATGGATAGTTTTTTACGACTAATTAATTAATTCAGTTAAATACGATAGTAGAAATTATCTTAATTAGTGAGTATGTGGTAATTCTCGATAGAGATAGCTATCAATATAGATGTATCGGGACTTTAGATCGAAATATGGATTAAATTTATTGACAAGGGTAATTAAATTTACTGAGGTAAAATAGTAAATTCTTGTGTTTCCCCAGAACTCTCCAAAGTTAATTTCTCTAAAATATTTCATTTTCCGAGTTTGTTCATTTCAAAAATTCTACAACTCATCACTTGATTACAACCTTTGCAATTTCTATAGTTTCTTGAACTTAATTTGTTAATTATTGAATTTCACCAATCCCCTAAAAAATGATAATTTTACTTACACTTTATTACTTGTACGACACTGTGCACTTGCAGTTTTGTCGCCACCAAGTTTTTGGCGCCGTTGCCGGGGATCGCAAAATTCAGTTTTAATAAATTTTTATTTGAGTGAACTATTTTGATTTGTGTTTTAGTGTGCAGGAAAAGTTCAGAAATTTTCTTCTTGGCGTATGCGAAGAAGGGAAACTAAGGAGTTGTTGCCGCTAAATCACGAAATCGAGAAGGCATGTAAGAACAACCGAAAGCAATCAAGGGTAGGAAAAGTCAAAATAACCAAATTAGCACCTACCTCTCCAAAAGGCCATCAAGACGGAGAGAAGGGTTTCACTAGGGGTGGGCATTCGGTCGTTCGGTTTCGACTGAACCGAAATCATGAATACCGGGTCTCCGAATTCTCCCAAACTTCAAACCGAATTTGAACCGAATTATAATTCGGTTCGGTTCGATTTTTTGCACAAAACCGAATTTGTGAGGCTACTTGTATCTTCTCACTTTTAAATTATTTTTCACCCCTAATATAAACAATAAATATGCAATTATATGCATCATCAATGATAAAATTAAACTTTTCAATACATAAGTCATAAAACATTTCAAATATTTAAGTCTAAAAACAACTACAAACATACAAATCCACCATTTGGAGGTTGCAATTATAGTATTTTAGTTTTTGGGTCGGAAATTTGGAATTTCGGTTCGGTTGAAAGAACCCTGATTTCCGAAATATCCATATTTTCCTTCCGAATTCCGAACTGAATAGCATTATTTCAGTTTTGTTTCGGTTTAATTCGTTTTGGTTTGGTTCGGGTTTACTGAACCATTTGCCCACCCCTAGGTTTCACAAGGCCACAACAATAATCAACACCGTGAAAGGAGGAATGACCCACCCGAAGATCGAACCATTTGAGGCAAGCTGAACCGAAGAACCGGAGCCCGTGCTTCAGGGGTTGTCATTCCAACCGGCAACACCAATCTCGACATTACACCATCCTTCTTCAACATGATCACAAATGGCTATACATACTCAGGAGCAAGTACAGAAGTCCTCATGACCATTTGAGGAGATTTTGTAGCATTTGTGACACCATGAAGAATCATGGAATGCCCGATGATGCAATCTGACTGCATATGTTTTCATTTTCATTTATAGGTCGAGCAGCTCATTGGTTCCAAAACCTGGCACCTCGACCTATCACCACGTGGGCGCATCTAGAGAAGGCCTTTTTTACAAATATTTTCCACCAGCTAAAGCCATGAAAGCCCAAAAGGAGATTGTAGACTTTGTACAAGCCGAGGATGAAAGCCTAAGTGAATCTTGGGAGCGATACAAAGAACTTTTGCTAAAGTGCCCAATCCATGGCCTCGGGGAGTTGAATGTGATCACCATCTTCTTTGATGGGATTAGACGGGAGTTCAGGCAAGTTTTGAACACTGAATCCGGTGGAGGATTTACTTCTATAGATCCCGGGGCCACCAATAGCCTCATAGAAAACATGTGCTCCGATGCTAATGAGTTGGGTGGAGAAAAGAGCTCACAAAGGAGAGGCGGTATGCATGAAGTTGACAAATTCACCAGCATGGAAGCACAAATCGAAGCCAAGTTGGATGCCAAATTTGATGCACTTGAACGGAGATTGGCCAACCTCTCTGTCATTTCCGCTGATCAAACCATTGCTTGTGAGTTGTGTGCAGGTGCTCACCATCGAGAACAATGCCCCATAGGAGCTGCTCAATTGGAGGAAGTTCAATTTATCAACATTCAGAGAAACCAAGGCGGTGCCTACTCCAACACCTACAACCCAGGATGGCGCAAACATTCAAACTTTTCATGGTCAAATAACACCACCTCTGGAATTCGACCCAAAAACCCACCACATGGGTTTCAACCTCAACAACCTCAAGAGGAGAAGAAGTCAAATCTTGAAGAATTGAGTCTTGCCCACATGCAAAAAACATACAACAATATGAAGGGGTTAGATCAGTTTGTGACACATACAAGAAACCACATTCAACAACAAATGGCTCTCAACAATAATGTGCAATCATCCATTTTGGCGATGGAGCGACAAATGGGTCAAATGGCTCAAACATTTGCAGACATTCAAGGTCGCATCCCGTGTACTCTCCCCGCAAACACAGAGAGGAATCCAAGGGATGCCAAGGTGGTAGCCGTCACTTTAACAAGCGGGAAGGAGTTAAAAGATCCAAAGGAAAAGAAGAAACCACTCATGGGGGAAGATGCAAAAAATTCTGCTGAAGAAAATGCAAAAGTAGATGTGCAGGGTTAGAATGCAAGCACTTTGCCATTGCACATGCATTCGTCAACTGCACCTCCAAAACATGAAAAAAAAAGATGAGGTGGTTAAACCTTATGAACCACCTACAGCCTTCCCTCAAAGGTTGATGAAGCCTTTGGAAGACCCAAACTTCAAAAAGTTTCTAAATCTCTTCAAACAACTCCATATCAACATACCTTTGGCGGAAGCATTGGAACAAATGGCTACCTATGCCAAATTCTTGAAGGAGTTACTCACCTCTGATTGTAGTGCTGTGATTCAAAATAAAATACCGGAGAAAAGAGACTATACGGGGAGCTTCACCATTCCTTGCACCATTGGAGATAAGGATTTCACTAAATCCCTTTGTGATCTTGGAGCGAGGATCAACTTGATGCATTGTTCAGTTTACAACAGATTGGGGTTGAGAAATGTGATTAAACCAACATGAATCACCCTCCAATTGGCGGACATATTTGTGAAGATTCCAAAGGTTGTGGTGGAGAACATGCTATTCAAAGTGGGAAGGTTCATCTTCCCGACAGATTTCGTGATCTTAGAGATGGATGACGACCGAGAGGTTCTCTCATTATTTGAAGACCATTCCTCGCCACAGGTGGTGCACTTATAGATGTCCAAAAGGGAGAACTTACATTCAGAGTATGTGGAGAAGAGGTAAGATTCAATGTTTACCGATCAAGTAAGTATCCTGACTCTTATGATCATGTATGTGTTGTGGATGTGATAGAATCATGTATCGAGAAGATAATGTTCTTAATAATGATTATGATTCTGATTCTGATCTTGATGCTATTGATGATGATCTTCAAACTGAAAAGCTTACCGTGTCAAAAAGGACACAATTGCTTGAGGCTTTGCCAATGCAAATTGAGGTCAAAGGGGAGGTTCAAACTAGCAAGACACTAGTTCCATCAAGAATTCAACCACCAAAGCTAGAGCAAAATCCATTACCTAGTCACCTCAAATATGCATATTTGAGCTTTTGAGAATCTTACAATGACATATCAAAGCTATAGGATGGACTATTGCCAACATCACAGGTATAAGTCCAACTTTTTGTATGCATAAGATACTCAAGGAGGAGGGTTACAAACCCTCAATCCAAGCCCAAATGAGGCTCAATCCACATATGAAGGAAGTCGTGAGAAAGGAGGTAATGAAACTATTAGATGCAGGAATTATTTACCCTATTTCTGACAGCAAGTGGGTGAGGCCTATGCAGGTTGTCCCAAAGAAAGGTGGATTGACCGTGGTGAGAAATAACAAGGATGAGCTCATACCAACTCGAACCGTCACTGGATGACGTGTTTGTAACGATTATACTAAGTTAAATGAGGCAACTCGAAAGGATCACTTTCCACTTCCTTTCATCGATTAAATGCTTGAACGGTTGGCAGGTCATTCTCACTATTGCTTTTTAGATGGCTACTCTAGCTATTTTCAAATTCCAGTTGCACTGGAGGACCAAGAGAAGATAGCTTTTACATGTCTTCAAGGAGTTTTTGCATACCGTAGAATGCCATTTGGGTTGTGCAACGCACTGACCACTTTCCAACGATGCATGACAACTATCTTTTCCAACATGATAGAAACAAGTCTTAAAGTTTTCATGGATGACTTCTCAACATTTGGTACCAATTTTGAACATTGTCTAGCTAACTTGTCTAAGGTTTTCCAGCGATGTGAAGAGACCAATTTAGTCTTTAATTGGGAGAAGTGACACTTTATGGTGACAAAAGATATAGTACTTGGACATCGCATTTCAGCTAGGGGGAATGAGGTTGACAAGGCCAAGATTGAAGTTATAGAACGACTTCCCCCACCTAGCAAAGTGAAGGGGATTAGAACTTTCTTAGGACATGCCGGTTTTTATCGGAGGTTCATTAAAGATTTTTCTAAGATCACTAAACCCTTATGCGAATTGTTAGCTAAAGGCAATGTTTTCAACTTCTCTGATGAGTGTTTGTAGGCTTTCAACAAGCTTAAGAAGGAGCTCACATCCGCACCCATTATCACAACAGTCGATTGGAATCTTCCATTTGAATTAATATTTGATGCTAGTGATTATGCAGTTGGGGTTGTTTTGGGCCAGCGGAAAGAAGGGAAGTTACATGCCATTTACTATGCAGGTAAACTCTTTAATGATGCACAAATGAATAATGCGACAACTGAGAAGGAATTACTTGTTGTAGTATATGCATTTGAGAAGTTTCGATCATATTTAATGGGCTCAAAAACCATTGTGTACACTGATCATGCAAACACCTTCTTCTAAGAAAGAAGCCAAATCGAGGCTACATAGTTGGGTTCTTCTTTTGCAGGAATTTGACATAGAAAACCGTGACAAGAAAGGCTCGGCGAATTTGGTAGCCGACCATTTCTTAAGGTTGGAAGCAAAATCACTTCCGATTGACAATTTGGATATCGATGTCTCGTTCCCTATGAGCAACTCTTTGCCATAATAACGAAGGTAGCCCCTTGGTATGTTGATATTGCAAACTACCTCGCAACAGGCAAGCTTCCTGAAGTGTCTTACCAACAACGCAAGAAGTTGATCACTATTTCAAAGAATTACATATGGGATGACCCATTCTTGTATAAACATTATGCCGAACTTATGATACGACGTTACATTCATGAGATGAAGTCTATAGTGTACTCAACTTTTGTCTTAGCTTAGCTGCAGGAGGTCATTTTGGACCTCAAAGGACATCAACAAAAGTCTTACAATCGGGTTTATATTGGCCTTCTTTATTTCATGATGCACGTAACTTTGCTGCATGTGATAAATGCCAAAGAACAGGTAATATCTCATCTAGGATGGAGATGCCACAAACACTAATCTTGGAGGTGTAGATGTTTGATGTATGGGGTATAGACTTCATGGGTCCTTTCCCATCATCCTACAACAACAAATACATTCTCATTGTTGTCGATTATGTATCAAAGTGGGTGGAAGCAGCCGCATTACCAACCAATGAATCAGAGACGGTGGTGAACTTTATGAGAAAGAATTTGTTCACCCGTTTTGGAGTACCACGAGTTGTCATAAGTGATGAAGGAACTCATTTCACAAGTCGCGAGCTGAATACACTCTTGGCCAAATATGGTGTCAAACACCGCATTGCTACACCATACCATCCACAAACCAGAGGGCAAGTTGCAGTCTACAACCATGAGTTGAAGGACATCTTAGACACCACCGTTAACACCTCTCAGAAGGATTGGTAAAGGAAGTTGGATGATGCACTATGGGCCTATAGGAATTCCTATAAAATCCCATTAGGTGTGTATCCATATCGGCTAGTGTTTGGCAAAGCATGTCACTTACCAGTGGAGCTCGAACACAAGGCGTATTGGGCCATCAAGAAGCTAAATTATGATATGAAACAAACGAAGAAAATAGACCCCTTCAATTGAATGAGCTAGATGAGATCCGCCTCAACGCCTATGTGAATGCCCAAATCTATATAGAGAAGATGAAGAGGTGGCATGATCAACACATTGTAAGGTGAGAATTCAATGTAGGTGATGTAGACACCACATTTTGTCCAGGACAAACGTTATACTAAAAAAACTATAATAGGCTACCATTCGATCCCAACTTCAGGCCCAACTTTGGACCACAAAATGTCAACCCACCAATTTGTGGTCAACCCAGTCACAACTCCAAACCCATGCTCACCCCGAGTTGAAGGCAACTAAGAGCCCATTTTGGCTCAGTTTGGCCGAAACATCCAACCAACCGGCCCGACTACCCAACCCACCTTATCTATAGTCGATTTTGCATTTCAAGAAGGAATGGCAGTAATTTGTAGAGACAGCCTCTGAACGGCCCAATTGGAAATTGACACGTGGCAAACGCATTTTGCTATAACTAGAGCTCTTCAAATCTTGTTTTGGGGGGGGGGGGGGAGCCTTTGAAAAGGAAAAACAGGGGGAAGAAAAACAGAGAGCAAAAATTAGGGAGTTAGTGGTTCTTCTTTCTTGGTGAGTTAGAGCAAGATTTAAGAGAGAATCACTTCACTTCTAGATACAAGAGCTGTAAGCAAGCAAAGAGAAGCAAGATTAGGCTTCTTTGGATCCGAGGTTGGTAACTTTTGTACTCTTTTTCTCTACTTGGATAATGATATGAATAAGTTTGTCCATGTCTCTTTCAATTACTTGTATGAGCATTCCTTATTATCGAAATATTATATGTACTACTGCAATCATCTACTTGCATCTTGTCTTTATTTAAGCACTCTCTTATTTATCTATTTAATTCCCTAGCTTTTACTTACCATAGTTACTTGGTATACACGATAACTCCATTTTTACAACGCTTTATGATCAATCAAGTTTCAATTTCTGTTCTTAGCATACACCTGATGAACTTGTAGAAGGAAGCCAAAAACACCTTTTCTTAGGGGTCATGAATCATGATGTGTAGATCTAGATCCACATCCAACAAAAATTACCATACCACATCATGTTTCGAATAAATACATCACAAGAATTCCAATCAAACAAATAACCATACGATTAGTGAAAACTATATTTCCTTATAGTCTAGCAATGGCAAGCAGTGGCGGCGACGATTAATAAGCTAGCTTTCTTTTTAAACCACTTTGTTTTTTTAATGATAGCACACTAAGAGCCAAAGAATACAAGGATTTCTAATTTGCCATTTCACAGTAAATTTTAGATTCATAAATCCACAACAGTTTTCAAAACCCGTCCTAATCTAGCAAGAATCACAAGCAGTGGATGTGATTATAGAACTAAAACAAGTTTCATTGCATTTTTAGCATAAAAATTAAAGTGATGTCCATGGTTCCCAAATTTCATCATAGATCCGGAATACGCATACACAACTTTATTTCCTAATAAAATCCAGATATGTAAAGTATTTCAAATCCACCATAAATACTCTTGTTTTTGGAGATTAAAATTCTCTAGCCAATTACCATACCGAGCCAAGGTTAAAATAATCTCACCTAGGTCTGTCCCTTTCCAAAATCGTGTCCAAACAAAAGTAGAGGTCAGAATCGATTAAAGAGGTAATAAACCAAAAAAAAAAATCTCACTTGTCGCAGTCGTCGTCAAACCACCGCCGCGTTCGTCGCCGGCGCAGTCTAGGGCCGGCGCCATCCTCCGCCTCTCCTCCCACCGAAATCTGAAACTAAAACCCATAAGAAAACACAAAAAATGTGTTAGAACCCGAAATCAACAAATAATACCCAAATAAAAACATGCAAGCTCTCAATCGTCACTTACCGTAGTCGTAAGATTGTCGTCGCCGCCTCTCTAACCAACTTCATCACTAGGCGATATTCGACTTTAGCTCTCCATCAACGATCCATTTTTCCCAAGGAAACTTGCCAGCATCAAACTCCATTTGGAAGTTCATCTCTCTTTCCCATCCACCAGTTGCTCGACGGTCAGCTCTGCCCCAACAAGTAATTCTATTCTTTCTCAACCTCTTGCTACTGAATAGATGAAGAATGAGCAGAACTGGGTTGCATGAGACAACCAATTAATTACCAAGAATGATCTGATTGTGGGGTAACTTTGACAAAGTTGATTTTGTTAGAAGAAAAAAAAAAAGAGAAACAGTTTGGTTCTGCTCTTGGGAAGCAACCATGGCGAGCAGAATAAGGATGGTGTTGGCCACTTTCAAGTGGTTGATCGGAGCATTGATGGATAGACAGAATTCAGAAAGTGGAATATGATTTATGCGCTATGCCTTCTCTCTGAAACCGGTCCAGTTCCAGAGTCTAGATCAAAATTTTATGGAGTTGAAATCCCCCCCACATTTCATAGGGTTGTCAGAGGCAGCATTGGGAAGAAGAGAGTGGAACGAGTCATTGCTATGACTCTACGGGAAGGATCAAAACTTTAGATGATGGGATATTATGTTTGAGCAACAGTTGACGCCTATGATGATTCGATGGAGCTCCCATCTGAGCACCAAAGTTGCAATAGTCATGTACCTCAATCACAAGCCAAAGAAAATGGCGAAACCAAGTCGGGAGAGCCACCACTGAAGCGAACACAATCCAGTAACAATGCACCAACCGGAAAGAAAACAGAAGGCTAAAGACAGCAACAAGAAATCACCATCAAAGAGGAAAACTCCCTCACAACCTACAGTCTAGCCGAGAAGAAAAAGGTCAAAACTACTTCAAAATCGAAATTGGCAGCAAAGAAGATTGGAGTAGATGTCTCAGAAACCTTTGGCAAACCTCTCATTCCACCTGAACACGCGGAGAAATACAAGACACTTTTTGCTTGGCCGGTAATTACCTCTGAATTTATTGATATGGATGTGCTGAAAATTACTAGAATAGAGGAGAATGTGTTGAATTATTTCAAGAATATGGGCTGGCCTAGATTCCAAGAGTTGAGATTTCTTACTTGTGAGAAATTGACAAGGGATTTCTAGCTACATTCGTTTTTCATAAAGATGGAATCAACAGCAATTTCAGTTTTCTTTGGGAGGCAAGCAATTTGAGTTGTCATTGAGCCAAGTACACAAGGCTTTGTTGTTCGATGGGGGGCAACAACAACAGAACCTGAGATTCATTTTGATGAAAAAGCATTTTAGATAAGTTTCATGTATTTCTCCGCATGTTCAGGTGGAATGAGAGGTTTAGCAAAGGTTTCTGAGACATCTAATCCAATCTTCTTTGCTGCCAATTTCGATTTTGAAGTAGTTTTGACCTTTTTCTTCTTAGCTGGACTGTAGGTTGTGAGGGAGCTTTCCTCTTTGATGGTGACTTCTTGTTTCTATCTTTAGCCTTCTGTTTTCTTTCCGGTTGAGGTGCATTGTTGTTGGAATGTGTTCGCTTCAGTGGTGGCTCTCCCGGCTTGGTGTCGGCATTTACTTTGGCTTGTGATTGAGGTACATGACTGCTGCAACTTTGGTGCTTGGATGGCAGCTCCATTGAATCCTCAAAGGCGTCAACTGTTGCTCGAATATAATCTCCTATCATCTGAAGATTTGATCGTTTCAATAGAGGCATAACAATGACTCGTTCCACTCTCTTCTTCCCAATCTTGCCTCTAACAACCCTATGAAATGTGTGTGTGTGGGGGGGGGGGGCATTTCAACTCCGACAACTTCTGGTCTAGGGTCTAGAACTTGACCGGTTTCAGAGAGAAGGCATAGCTCATAAATCATATTCCACTTTCTGAATTTTGTCTCTCCATCAATGTTCCGGTCAACCACTTGAAAGTGGCCAACTCCATCCCTTTTTCTCCTCGCCATGGCTGCTTTCCACGAGCAAAACCAAGTTGTTTCTCTTTTTCTTTCTTTCTTTCTTCTAACAAAATCAGCTACTTTGTCAAAGTTAGTCCACAATCTGATAATTCTCAGAAATTAATTAGATGTCTCATGCAACCCAGTTCTGCTCATTCTTCATCTATTTAGTAGCAAGAGGTTGAGAAAGAGTGGAATTACTTGTTGGGGCAGAGCTGACTGCCGAGCAACTGGTGGATGGGAAAGAGAGATGAACTTCCAAATAGAGACTGATGCTAGCGAGTTTCATTGAGAAAAAGGATCATTGATGGAGAGCTCCAGACAAATTTCGCCAAGTGATGAAGTTGTGGGTTAAAGAACCCTAGAAATTTGTGGGGAAATGGAGAAGAATGAGAAATGGGGAAACCTTTTGATGGGTTTGGTGGAGTGGGTTATGCATGAAATTGATGGAGGGAGTGAATTTACAATTGAATTTGGGAATTTTTATGGGGTTTGGAGAAATTAGAAGAAGAGCAGAGGAGAAGACCTTCCATTAAAATTCACCCACTAGAACTGAATTGTGCCCGAACTTAGGTGAAATTGAGTATAATATGTATAGAGTAGGGTATGGCATCTAGTAGCCATGAGTTTGAACCTTCAAAGTCAATTTCATATTGTGTGAAGTTTTTCATCGCTTTGTGTTTCATTAATCTTGATCAAAACCACGCATGGACTATGTTGTATAAATGCAAGCATAAACGATAGAGACAATTAGTACAACTCGATCCATAAATCCTACCCTATCACTGACAACTAGGATCAACATCTTTGAGACTTGACCTTATTTTTTTTCGGTTCCATCACACCTTCGCTCTTTACCCCTTTCTTGTATACCCATTGAACCCTTCTCACTAGGAATGAAGTCTTTTGTATGATTATAGTGAACCATTTTCATTTTCATGGTCTTGTAAATAAAGATGATGTTCTAAGGTAGTAGTTGAAGCTATAGCTGAGAGATGCATTTTGACACTATAGTATGCAGTTTGACATTGCATAGGCATTTTGCCACTGCACCTTCTATTGCATAATTTTGTCTTCTACTACTTAGAAAAAAGGTATTGATCATCAATGTAGTGTCTTTTAGTCTCATTCCCCATGAAAAATAATAAGAAGAAGAAATCAGCATAAGAAAGTAATCGAAAGATAAGAAAAAAGAGAAAGAGAAAAGGAGACGAATGAATAAGGATCGATGAATCATCTTTGGGAATCAATGTTCTTCCCTTGTTGTATAGTTCTAGTTTTGCTTAGGTTATGCAAATTTTTTCATTTGTTCAAGGCCTCAATAATATATAGTTCTTGATTTGAGCCAACTTTTGTAGCTCATTCCTCATGAGCATCACTGTTTCCCTCTTCTAAAACCTCGCCTTAACCCTTAACCTTATACATATTACCCGAACATTGTCATCTTGATATGCTTGTGTTTGTATTGATCGGTCCAATTGTGGTTGAAGAACAAGGTTCAGGTAAGCACTAGTAAGGGAAAACTTGAGTGTAAACACCAACCCTTAAACACTTGTGTGAATGAGCGAAATACACATTCCTAGTGAGGAAATCTAGATGTCATGCTTTTACTCTTAACTTAACATACTCTTTGTTTAAATAAGTTTTGCCACAATCCACTATTAGTGTGTTTATTCTACGTGAAGGGTACATCATATGATGTAATGTAATCTAACTTGCAACCCTAGATATGCATGGAAAGGTGGAATTTGACGATAGTGTATGTACATAGATGTCTAAACCAAAGCATAGTAGGTCCATAGCCAGTTACATTGTCACTCAAGCAGTAATGTTATTAGTCGACTTCATAAAAAAATGTTATTAGTCGAGTCTTAGGAGTAGTGTGTCTTTTATTTGAGTCCTAGAAGTCCTAGGAGTCTTAGTTGTATGTTTGTTTCCTTATCTTTCAATTATTTCTCTCTTTTGCTTAGGGACAAGCAAATGCTAAGTGTGGGGTTGTGATATGCTTCATAAACATACATGTATTTTGTGCATAAATGATTGATCTTTATGTGTCTATGTGTTTAAATTGACCAAAATTAGTTCATATTGACCATGGAATGGCCCTAGTGTCATTACCAAGACATTTGGCAATTTAACACAAATTGAAATTAAGATTGTGAACAAAACAAAGTGCAGTGGACGAATGTAGGTGTAGTGGCAAAGTGCAGACATGCAGTGGCAAACGTCCAGCAGGACACCAAACTGATGAAGACCCAAATCAAACCATTATGGGTTGGAATCTTCACTCAACAGTCAGCAGCCCTCACAAATCATTGGAATTGGATCAGCTTTCTTGAAGTGAGCAAATGGAATTGGTGGTCCATCAATAGATAAAAAGATGCAGAAAATAAATGCAAGGAGAGAGACTTGAGCTGGCAACAATCTTTTCTTGGAAATGAAATATGCAAGTGTCTTGTTTTGTGGGATAAAATCTGCAGAAAATGAACTTAAAAAGGAGCAGCAACTGTCAACAGATGCCAACTTCAATGCAAGACCCCAAATTTGGGGGTTGTCCCCATTTTCTTCAATTTGGCTCCAATGCTACCATCTCTAAATTTGGGCATTTTCCCATTTTAGCTTTTGTTTACTTAAAAAATATACTTATTATCATCTTAATATAATTTGTTCATGTTAATTTATGTATAGTTCGTCATCATTTTTAAATACAAATTTTTCGATAGAATTTTTTTAAATTCCGAGATCGATTTTTTTTTTTTGGCAAAACATGATTGACGTAATTTGGGTTTACACACAACACTTGAAAATGATTAAATTTTGGGATTGTGCTTGATAGGAGCTCTTGTCTCTATTCCGGCAAAAGAAAAATACAAGGAAAGATAAAGCTTTGAATAAACACATTTTCATTAAAAAAAAGTTCTGAATAATTATTGGTTATCTTTTTGGAAAGTGGTCAATTAATTAAAAGGAAAGGAATTAAATTTATGTTTAAACACGTTTCAATCTAAAAAAGGAATTAATGGAGCTTTTTGACACGTGGCGACCAGTAATTGGACACGCCCATCGCTATATCTTCTCAGGAATCACCAAACCAATCCCCAAAACTGTCGATGCAAATGCCGAACACCCCCATAAATGGCGCATCTCGCCATTTTAGGAGAAGCGTTGGAAACCACCCCCGCCATTAATGGCGGTTTCCCCATTTTGGGGTTCCCATTGGAGTTAGCCTAAGGGTTTGAGGGAGACTTTTTGGAGACTAGTTTTAGAGTGAAAAATTAAAGGAGAGAGCTCACTTGGGCACACTTTGCAGTTGAGCATTTTGAAAAAAGAAAGATTCTTGTAAGTTGGGATTAACTTCAACACTTAGTACTTTCTCTACTACTTTGTTTAGGTAATTAGTTATGATGTTCAACATTAGCATGTTTATGTTCTTTCTTTTCATCATGAACTAATCCCCCAATTTATGGGGAAAACTCATGGGTTCATTATCTAGCCTCGATGTTTTAATCACGACTTGTTTTTACTCCATTTTCAATCGTGTGAAATTTTTTAACGCTTTGTATTGATTGGCCACCTTCACAATGATTTTTAGTTTTCTAGGTTAATAACAATAGTGAAAACCTAGTAACCGAACGTATTTTACACAACGTAATTGCCTATCGAAGCAATAGTGGATTAAATAGGGAATTATGTAGTCATTTTAGGGATATTTTTCTTAAGGTTAATTAATTAATTCAGTTAACTACGATAGTAGAAATTGTCTTAATTAGTTAGTACGTGGTAATTCTTGATAAAGATATCTATCAATATAGATGTATCCGACTGTAGAAATATGGATTAAATTTATTGACAAGGGTAATTAAATTTACTGAGGTAAAATAGTAAATTCTTGTGTTTCCCCCAGAATTCTCCAAAGTTAATTTCTCCAAAATATTTCATTTTCCGCGTTTGTTCATTTCAATAATTCAGCAACTCATCACTTGATTACAACCTTTGCAATTTCTAGAGTTTCTTGAACTAAATTTGTTAAATTATTGAATTTCACCAATCCCCTAGAGAACGATAATTTTACTTACACTTTATTACTTGTACGACACTGTGCACTTGCAGTTTTGTCGCCACCAGCTTTTTTGAAAAAGTTAGAGGGTTGGAAGCAGGTTGTGCGTTCAGGAGCTACTCGATTTGCTACAAGCTTCATATGTATGAAAAGTGTGTATGATCATAGGCCATTGTTGGAACAACTTGTCACAAGTAACTTCTTTACATCTCACAAGTTGGGAAAGTCTAAAGAGGGGAAGCACATCAAGTCAATTGTGTTGGATAACAATTTCTGGCATGATTATTTCGTGATTGTGAAGTTGACATTGCCAATTGTGAAGTTGTTGAGGATTGTTGATTCTGTTAATCAACCTTCTTTGGGGTATGTTCATGATGGAATGATGAGGATAAAGAATACCATTAAGAACACTTTTATGGGCTATGGAAGAGGGGCTGATGTATATACAAAGTTAATTGATGCTAGATGGGAGCATCTTCGATATAGCATCTATGGAGGTGCTTATTTTCTGAACCCGTTTTTCAATATACCGAGGAAGCTTGAGATTAGCATAGTGTGCAAACTTGTCTTATTGATCTTCTTGAAAGTGAAGGCCTATGTGATAATGTCTCAGATAGCAATGCAAGAGATTAGACTTTTTAGAGATAGGCTTGGAAGCTTTGGGAAGAAATCGGCTATCTCATGTACTTCCACTTTACCTCCAGGTAACTAATTCTAATTACTTGTTAGTTGTTACTTGTAATGTTTTCAAAGTTTATATACTTATTTAGAATTATTTGCTTGAATAAAAAGTTTAATGGTCGACTCTATTTGGAGAGGATGCTCCACATTTGAGGAAGCTAGCTATTCTACTTTTGTCTCAAACATCATCTTCTTCTGGATGTGAGCGGAACTGGAGTGTGTTTGACCAAATTCATAGTAAATGGAGGAATAGATTGGAGCATCAAAGATTAAATGATCTTGTTTATATGACTTATAATTTGAGGTTGAAGAATAGGTAATGATTAAATTATATGCAACATTGTAAAGTTATTAACACTTCATATTCATATACTTAATTTTTTAATCTTCTTTGACTTGTATGTGCTTGAAGAAGGAGTGGGCGACAGACCCAATTGATTATGAGCAATTAGATAAAAATCGATTTTCGGATTGTAGAAGAAGATCCACCTGCAGATATAGACTACGAGAGCTTGAAAATACTCTTTAACAGGTGGTGGAGGAGGAATCATCATCATCTTCTAACAAGTGTCCTCGTTTTGAAGGTTTGCCAATTATAGCAACTACAGACAAGTCTATACATTAGTATAATAACTATCTTCTCATTGATAATAATTATGAATATTTGATTTCATGTTTTGATACAGAGTACTTTGAGTATGATGGGACCGATGAAATTGACTTTGACATTTCTCATATGGTTGATGCAATGGAGATGGGCATGAATAGCTTTATCTTGGAAGATTGAGTACTTTTCTTTTGTTCTTTGGAATTCTAAGTTGATGTTATATGATGGATTTAAGTGTTCTTGAATTTTTAACTATGATGGATTTAAGTTGATGTTATGTGATGGATTTAAGTGTTCTTGAATTTTTATTATGTTGAATTTAAGTTAATGTTATTTAAGTGTGTTGGAGTTTAAGTAGTGTTGTATTTTTTTTTTCTATGTTGGATTCAAGATAAGTAAAATATAACGACTCTTTCCATATTACCGGGATAAAGTGGGCTAAAATGAGTGACCCATTAACCCTTGACCCACTAACTTATCTGGGTCAACCCGCGGGTTGACAACCTAGGGTAGAACAAAATGATGGAATTTTTCAACAAAATTTCATGGTCAGATGTAGTAACATCCAACCAATGTAGAAAATTTTCATGGTTGCTAAAATGAGGGTGACTGGTACATAAATAAATTTTGATAATGATGATCCGCCATCAAGATACCACCACTATTTCACAATGAGAATGTTATAACTGCGCTGCTATGGATTGGGAAATCACCGGAATCGAGAAAGCAAGAATACGAAAGCGAGAATCAAAAACAGACACACGATTTACATGGTTCATTAACACGATGTGCAATTCGGGCCTAATGGTAAATATTTTACCCCTGTTTTCCTTAGGCATCTGTGGCAATTGTGCTCCAAAAAGGGTGGTTTCACGTGAGATTTCTTTTTTTTAGCATGTTTCAGGATTTAACAAGTGAAACCATCCTTGGAGTCGAAATTTGGACGAAAAGGAGTGAATATTCGGGAAAAGAGGTGAATAACCGACATTTCACGGTTTCTCTTGGAAGTTTACGGTTTGCTAAGACCGTGAAGAGGAGCTGTTGCCCGTGAACATCAAGGCATCCAAGGCCAAATCTGAAGTTACTAACGCTACGTGAGTTCACAGTCACTAAGACCGTGAACTGGAGTTGTTGCCTGTGTACCTGTGCAAGTGAAGCGGTGCGTTTCGACGCCAACCTTGAGTTCACGGACGCGTTCAAGAGTTCACGGCCGTGAACTGAGGCCGTGAACTGAGCTCGATCCCTATTTAAAAGGAGAGCTGAAAGAAAGAGAAAGGGGGATCCCAAGAGTGAGAAAGTGTCGTCTTCTTCGGATTTTAGAGAGAGAGAGAACGAACCAAAGAAGAAAGAAGGCTAAGGTTTGCTCCAAGTGGTGAATTAGGAAGATTCTCCCCAAGAGAAGTTCTGCACAAGCTCAAAGGAGATTGGAAGCATCAGCATGATGGTTTATACCTATTCCTCTTGTGTTTCTCAGCATGGATTAGTTTCCTTTTTCACTTGGGTGTTGTGAAACCCTAACTATTTGCCATGTAGTTGTTACGTGAATTGAATGATTGTTAATGGGTGTTGTTTAATTCAATATTGAGATATTTTTCGTGTTGATTGTGCATATTTGTCCTTTGCAATCTAATTGGCCATTCTAACCTAGATTAGAGGGGAACCCCCCCCCCCCCTTTTTCAAGGGAGGCTCAATTGAGTTGGGAATCCTAGGGATTCTTAAACCACCTATCTAGGTCAGTGTAGGGAAAACCTCTATGTTGAATTAAGCAATTTGGTTAAGCGCGATTAAGCTGACCAACTGATGACTTGATATATTCACATGTTTTTGTCCACCATTCCTCTACCGTTAGAGTCTCATCTCTCGTGTTTTAGGCCGATTTCACGCTGGGTTGTTTGTGTTTGTGATATTTCAGGTCCTAGTACGTGAAGGAAGGTTCGGGCACGAGTTCAGGGTCGATTGCACGAAGTTGGAACGATTGACAGGAAGCTGGGAAACCACACGACCAGACCTAAAACCACACGGCCGTGTGACGTGGCCGTGTGGAATCCCTTTGCGCGGGCAAACCACACTGGTCCTGTAATGGACCCCTTGTGGCCGTGTGGAAATCCCAGGGCAGGGACCTTCACACGGGCAGGCCGAGATTTCACACGGCCGTGCAGTTCTGCCCGTGTTATGTGCATTAAGGCACATAAGTGAAATGTGGCGTTTTACACCTCCACACGGACCGCTGGGAATTCTACATGGTCGTGTGGCCTGGTCGTGCAGTCGCGGAATTATGGGTTTTAACCCAATTTCGGGTCTTTTGAGAGGGGGATCGATTTTCAGAGCTAGAAACAGAGTCCTAGAGAGAGAAAGTGCGAAGAACACACCCTAGAGGTGATTTTTGAGCTGGGTTTCATCAATCAAGCTTGGATTTCATCCTTTGAGTGAAGATTATCATCCCAGAGCAGATTCTTCCCATCTTGATGAGTATGACTGATTTTTTTCTGTAACACCTTAGGCAAATCCCACATCGACAAAGCACGGGAGATATCCATGGTTCATAAGTAGGAAACCGACCTTAACTGACAAAACGCGTTTTGGGGTGTAATGGAAGAGTTCTTGTGAGAACTCCGTAGTTAAACGTGCTCAGTGTGGAGTACAACAAGGATGGGTGACCTTATGGGAAGTCACCTTGAATTGCACCCCAAGTCGAAATCCGTGCGGGTGTAGAGGCCCAAAGCGGACAGTATCTTGTCGGGAAAAGGTTCGGGATATTACAAGTGGTATAAGAGCCTCTCCGCGTCCCTCTTGAACGATGGTGGGGCAAACCTCAACGAGGGCGTTGAGTCCCAAGGGGGGGGGGTCTATGTAACACCTTAGGCAAATCCCACATCGAGAAAGCACGGGAGAGATCCATGGTTCATAAGTAGGAAACCGACCTTAACTGACAAGACGCGTTTTGGGGTGTAATGGAAGAGTTCTTGTGAGAACTCCGAAGTTAAACGTGCTCAGTGTGGAGTACAACAAGGATGGGTGACCTTATGGGAAGTCACCTTGAATTGCACCCCAAGTCGAAATCCGTGCGGGTGTAGAGGCCCAAAGCGGACAGTATCTTGTCGGGAAAAGGTTCGGGATATTACAATTTCCCTTGACACAGTGAGTCAATGCGAATCGTGTCTTCTTGGATTAGACCATCGTAGAAAGTTTCAATCCGAAACTATTCTTCGAACCCATGGTGAGGGCATTGAAGAAAATAATCGGAGTATCTCTCCCAAGAATCCCTCAAGGTCTCATCTTCTTCTTGCTCGAAATGGGTAATCTTCTTTCTCCACCCGATCGTCTTCGAAGGCGGGAAGTAGCGGGACATGAATTTGTTGAGAAGATCGTCCCATGATGTGATTTAAAGAGGTGGGCGGTTGTTAAACCACCGAAGTGCTTTCCGCGCAAGTGAATAGGGGAAAAGCCTCAGTTGCAAAGCTTCAGCCGACATGCCATTGATCTTCAAGCTCCCCTCGAGCTCCAGGAATCTTTGCAAATGCTCTCTTGGTGACTTGGTCGCATGACCGTGGAACAAAGCATTGTTTTGTATCATGGTCACTAGAGCCGGCTTGATCTCGAAATTGTTGGCTGCCACGTGAGGGTGTAGGATTGGCGATTGAATGTCCGCCGGCCGTGGGGCCATATAGTATCCCATTGTCCTCATTGCTTCCTCTTCCGCCGCCACCTCGTTTAGGTTACGAGCTTGGGCGGCTCCCGCTTCTCTTTGGTTCCCCGCCATTTATACTCCAATGTCGGGTTCAACTTTCACTTCTTCAACTTCTACTCCACTAACACTGGTACCAAATTATTGTTCCCTTTCTTCACTTCTCCTACTTGCCTCTGGTAGCTCCCTCTCCCGTGCTAGGAGTCGAAGAGTTCAGTTTATGTCCTCGTCCCGAGGTAGCAAAGGTGCGGATTGCTCCGGGCCATGCACCTCCATACACACAATCAGAAAACAACACCAAGTCTAGCACAAGCAATTAAAGGGGACACACTTTCAAAACAGAAAATTAAAAGCTAGATTAACACCAAACAACTTTTTCAAGATAACAGACCGTTGATCCCCGCCAACGGCGCCAAAAACTTGACTCACTCCGAATATCACGATTAATTCCTGCCTAAGGTCCAAGTATAAACCTTAGTCGGGTGCAATACATAGCAAGTATGTTTAAATATCGGCTCGGGCTGGTCCGTGTACCCCTACTTCAGTCATTTGAATCATTATCTAGCGAATCGGTTTTGGTTGATTACTTTGCTAATTAAAGTAAAGCAAGACAAAAGTAAATGGTTTTGAAAGATCTTTGTGCGAAGGAACACTCGGGTGTCGCTTGTCCCTAAGTACTACCATGGTATGTGAAACAAAGTGATTTCTATGGGCAAGGTGATGCCGAACCTCTAGGGGACGCAAATATGGTCGTAGATCACACTCTCGATTGCCAAACCAAGGGATACATTATAGGCTATTTAAGTGGCCCTCTCGGTTAAGGAAATCGATGGTTGATTTACTCCCTCACTCAACCCAATGGTTGGTGACACGCTAAAACACAACACTAAACTGCGACCATGGTTCATAAGTATGAAACCGACCTTAACTGACAAGACGCGTTTTGGGGTGAAATTGAGGAGTTCTTTTGAGAACTCCGAAGTTAAACCTGCTCAGTGTGGAGTACAACAAGGATGGGTGACCTTATGGGAAGTCACCTTGAATTGCAGCCCAATATGAAAACCGTGAGGGTCGAGGCCCAAAGTGGACAATATCTTCGTCGGGAAAAGGTTCGCGATGTTACAGTGCTCATCGGGGACGACCACATCATTGTCTTGAGGCTCACCCATGTCTTCCTCCTGGTTGATCTACAGCTGTGCTAGAGCCTCCTCCGCAGCCAGTCACGCCTTTAGATCCCGCTTGAAGTTCCTACAAGTCTGTTCAAGCTCTTGTTCTAATGGCAGTAAGTCTCCTGACTAGCTACAGGTCATGCACTACCTGCACACAGAATGAAAACACAACCCATGAAGGCAGTAAGGTGGAAGAGAGAGAATGCAGTAAATAAAAAGCTAGAGTAACAAACTCTCACGTTTCCACAATAACCTAGAGTTCCCCGGCAACGGTGCCAAAAACTTGACACGCTAAAACACAACACCAAACTGCGACCAAGTGTAATCGCAGTCCGGAAATGTAGAATAGTGGCAAGTTCTACTTATCAACCCGGGTTCTAGATCTACTGCCTACTCCGTGAAAATTTATTATCTAGCAAACTAAGTTGAGTTAATGTAATTTTAGCTAAAGTAGTAAGAAAGCAGGAAATGGTTCAAAGTTCTTAACCAGGGAAAAAGTCACTCGGGAATGAGTCCCCCTAGCTTCTTAGTTAGGTCAAAGTTGTAATTACCTTTGGTTGATTTACTGTTGATTAAACTGCGGAAGATCCGACAGTAGCTTGGAATATCTTAAGCTGACCAAGCCCTCTCAGACACACTAACCGGCAGGCGACTAGCCTTCACTTGGATAGACTGCTGAGGCAATAAACACAGAAGTCCACTACTGGACTTGGATTCCAGTACAAAGCAGTGAATCGACTAATGATGACTCGGTATTTGCACATGTTTTCCCCTTTGTTTCTTGATCGTTTAAGCTTTAATTATCACGTCTTTGGCCTATTTTATGCTAGGCTGTGTTCCTTTGTCACATTTCAGGTCCTAGCACATAAAGTAAAGCATAGGCGCAAGTTTCAAATCAATCAGAGATCAATTGACGATTCGGGAGAAGAAACTCGGGCATGACCTGAAGAAGAATGGATTTCTAACTCACTTTATGGACAAAGAATCATGCAAGCTTGTCATGAAAAGAAATAGGATGAGACTACGAGCGTCTGGGATCAAACGGGGACTGATTCGGAGTCCGGACGAGGGAGAAACGAAGCATTAAACAGAGGCTGAGCAAGCCACACGGGCATCCTGGAATTCCACACAGCCGTGTGGGTCGTGGCGGTGTGGAAATCACCGAGCCTTCACACGGGCAGCTGGGAAAGCCACACGGCCGTGTGACCTGGCCGCGTGATCAGGAATTTCTGTTTAAAAGTCGATTTTCAGCAAAAGGAAAGGAGAGAGCTGGTTTTTTGGTTCCCAAACACCCAAGGGACGAACCCTAGAGAGAGAGCGACTTGGGAACATTCTTGGAGCTATTTTGGAGGATTTCTTCGCCATTGGAGCTCGGGAATCAAGCTTGGAGATGGAGATTGAAGATCTAGATCAGATTTCTGCAGTCTCTCTCTTCTCTATGGAGTAACTTCCCTTCACTTAGGTTTTGAGGAACCCTAGCTATGTTAGTTTGATTGGATGATTGTATGAGTACTCTGACTTGATAATCTTGAGTTCATATTCAATCTATGCATGTTTTCATGATTCAATTCTGCTTTAGTCGAGATTATTGATTCTGCTTTGATCCTATGAGAGGGAATACCTGATTAGGTCAATAGAGCACCATAGATTGATAGTAGTGGATCGATTGATTTAGTCGAGGGTTGATTCACTGCTTTGTATCGATTGAGAACCTCTTTCGATAGAGGGAGTCTAGTTCAGAACGCCTTGATCAGTTGTTCTAGAGAAGGATACGTCCCTCTAGGCAATTGACTCAAGAGGGCCTTGATCCTTTAGTCGAGACTCAAGGTCTAGTCAAGGATTCTCCGCATTGTGAATGAAAGTGAAACAAGTTGGAAATCATCAATCGTTAGTCTGGCTAGTGGCTAGGGGGAATCATACCTAAGTGAGTTCCCAACCTGTAATTAGATTAACTTTAACTGTAGTTTGCTAGAGTAGTTTTAATTCTTTCATCTTAATCTGGTTTGCTAAATAATAAACTGAAGCTGAGTAATAGTAACTCTAGAGACCCGTGGATTCGATATTTATCACTTGAGCCACTATACTGCAGTCCCTTCCATTGGTTACACTTGGCCATTGTTAGGTGTTGTGTCGTAGCGAGTCAACTAACTCTCGTATAATCGATTCACTGCATTTACTTGTGAAAATCAAATTCCTTACAATGGATAATTGAAACTCTGGAAAAAGAATCCAGTCAAAATTGTATTACATCAAACCATTCATTACTACTACCGATTGAAGGAGCTCTAACAACCTAATCGGATTCTATCTATCTCAGGTTGCAGTAGAAATCAATAAAAGATGATCAGGCTTCAATTGACTCAATCAAAACACTTCAATCGATTATAATCAAACAGTATCACAAACCAAAAGTCATTACAATTAATATCCCTAACACACGGAACTAGGGTTCTTCATACCCAAGTGAGAGAGGGTTCTACTCCATAGAGAGAGGGAGAGAGGGAGAGGGAAACAGAAAATGTAACACCCTACCCTATACGTTTTTCCTAATCATATTGTTCATACAATTGCAGCGGAATTAATCTCGGGTGTTACATTAATTATCAAAATTTACCTAAATAAAATTTCGACATGAA